>OY728160.1:459501713-460147788 GCA_963277665.1 Viscum album | reverse complement strand
ATCATGAAATGATGATGTAAATCCTTACAAACTCATTACCATACATCATATCCTTCCTAATAACTACCTAGAGATATTAACTAACCTGTATTCATTCCACCAGAATCCAATGATCCAACATTTTCCAATTGAAAACTTGATATCATCATGTTATCAAGTCACCAATCCTACCAAATTGGATTTTCACTAAACAAATATTGCTCTAATACTTAAGAACCATCGATTTTTTTATAACATGAATGAAAACCCAGTTAAATCTCATAGCTCTCAGTCACACCACCGTGGACAGTCCCCCACCCCCGTGGATAGCCTGTACCCCCTGGGCATCCCCCACCCCCATGGATAGCCCCCACCCCATGGACAGCCTGCCACCCCCCCAGGACACCCCCCACCCCTCGGACACCCCCTCCCCCCTGGACTCCCCCCACCCCCTGGACACCCCTGACCCCCCTGTACATCCCCCAACCCCCTGGACACCCCCCCACCCCCCTAGACCCCCCACCCCCATGGACACACCCCCACCCCCGTGGACATCCCCCCACCCCCTAGATACCCTAACCCTCTTGGAAAGCCCCCCCCCCACCCTGTGGAAAGCCCTCCCACCCCCTTGAACACCCCCTACCCACCCTGGACAGCACCGCCACCCCCCGTGGACAGCTCGCCACACCCCTGGACACACCGTACCACCTGGACAGCCCCACCACCCCCGTGGACAGCCCGCCCACCCCCCCTGGACACCCCCAAACCCCCTGGACAGCCCTCCAACCCCATGGAAAGCCCACCCCCTGGACACCCCAACCCCCCTGGACAGCCCGGCCACCCCCATGGACAGCCCTCCCACCGCCTAGACACCTCGTACCCCCTAGACAACCTTGCCACTCTCGTAGACAGCTCACCCTCCCCCTGGACACCCCCTACCCCCTGGACAACCCCTCAACACCGTGGAAACCCACCCACCCCCCTGGATACCCCTCACCCTCCGGACACCCCCCACCACCCCTCGAACACCCCACATCCCCCCCGGACATCCCCACCCCCTGAACACCTCGTACCCCCTATATAGCCCCCCCCCCACCCTCGTGGACAGCCTTCCCACCCCCTGGACACCCCCTACCCCTTGGATAGCCCCACCACCCCTGTGGACAGCCCCCCCCCCCCCCCGACCCCCGTGGATAGCACGTCCACCCCTTAGACACCCCCCTACCCCCTGGACAACCCTACCACCACCGTAGATAGACTGCCACCCCCCTGGGCACCCTGTACCCCCTAGACAACCCTTCCACCCTCTCGGACAACCCTCCCACCCCCCTGGACACCCCCTACCCCCTAGACAGCCCCCCAACCCTGTGGATAGCAGTTCCACCCCCTAGATACCCCCCCCCCCGGACACCTCCCCATCCCCCAGAAAACTATGTGTGAGATTTCTAATACTGCCATCGATTGCATTATTACCTTCTTGAAGGACTTACTTACATATGATGTAGATATTCCATCAAACCACTATATGGAATATAAGTTAGCTGAGGAACTTAGATTTTCAATAAACAAAATTAATTCCTGTCTGAAATATTGCAATTTATTCTAGGAGGAAACTGCTGAATTAAATGATTGTATAAAATGTGGCACATCCCACTAGAAGCCAAAAGTTGATGGAACACCATATTGTGTGCCATGGAAAGTAATGTGGCACTTTTAATTGATCCCTAGACTCCATAATCTTTTTATTTCTGATGAAATATCAATAAAAATGTTATGGCATGATACCGAGAGAAATAATACTAATGATGAGTTGGTTCACCCAGCCGATGGATTTTCATGGAAGAGATTTGATGCTTGATATCCTGATTTGGCAGATGACATGTGTAATGTGAGGTTGGGTCTTTCATGTGATGGTTTTAATCTGTTTAGTTATATGCTTATGTTGCACAACACATGACCATTTTTTATACACCTTTATAATCTTCCCCCATGGTTGTGTATGAAAAAACCTTTCACTTTAATGAGTATACTCATATCTAGCCCTTCTGATCCCAGCAATGATATAGACGTATACATGCAATCTTTAATAAAAGAGTTGAAACTTATTTGGGATTTGGGTGTGTGCACATATGATGCATGTTAGAAAGACATATTTCAGATGCGTGTTGTGATTATGTGGAAGATCAAAGATTTTCCTTCTTATACAATGATGTCTGGATGGATCACAAAGGGAAAACTATCATGTCTTGTTTGTATGAAGAATACATGATCCAGAATACTGAAACATCATTTTGGTTTCAGTTTTATGGAACATCGACGATTATTTCCAATGGATCATCCATATAGAAATAATTGTTGAAGATTGACAATACCATGGAGACCGATGATCCACCTCAATGATGACGCAGTAATTACCTTAACAATGAGATATTAAAATAATTGATATTATAAATATCTAAATAAATGTAATTTGAGACTTTTTATTAATTACACTAATTTTATAGGATAATATGAAATTTTAGGACTGAAAATATGAATTTAGTTCTAATTAATAAAGTTTTTAGGACTTTAACAAAAAATTATTTATTAAATATTGTCAAAATTGACATAATTGAGTTTTTAAAACATATACTATATTATTGGTTGATATAATATTCCTAAAAATCTAAGGTTCAGACAAAGGGCCTTAATAATATTATATGTCATTAATGAATCTATTGGGGTTATCTTGGAAGTTTATAGTAAGTTTATTAACCATATAATATAAAAATACAAAGAGACATGGTAAATATCAAACTATTTAACTAAGAGTTAAATCTAAAAGATAAGGTTAATATGGTAACCTAAACCTGTCTAAAACCTATTGGTTGAGATTTTTTCAACCCATCTCCACCTTATCCTTTAAATAATTCATTTTGGAGCCATTTGAAACTGAAAATGATTTTATTATAAAATAATATTTCAAGCTTTTCCTAAAGTGACCTTCACCTCTCTTATAAAAGGGCACTTCGCTTTCTCTTAATTTCTCACTTCCAAAGCCTTTTGGATCATCCAACCCCTGCCCAAATATCCTCCCAAACTTTTCTCCCTTCTTCTAAGAGGCCTTAATTTGGTCATAAAGCCAACCTAAGGATCCCTTTTGATCAAATCAAAAGGAAGAACCCCGAAGAAGAGGTAAATATTTCATCACCTGTTTCAAGTTATTTTATTCTTCCACTTCCTATTTCTTTGTTTTTTCTATTCTAAAATAATAACTCAAATATATTTTATATACTGTGATGTTATTATAAAAATTTTACAACCATATTCATTATTCTATCCATCCTATAAATGAAAAGGTCACCATACGTGCATACGTACGGATTACCGTCTCCACATCGTGGTGTAGTTTGTTATTCAAACACTTCATTATTTGGATGGGTATAATAATGATTATAACTGATGTAAATAATAAATATAACATGTTAATGATTCTGTATATATGATATAACATCCAATTACAAATGATTTCTCTATCAATATAATGATATTGTCTCTCGTGCGTACGTACGGATTATCGTCTCCACGACGTGATGAGATTCATTTCCACATTCATCATTCAACAATGATTATAAAATATATATCATTAGTAAGTATGTAATATATGATATAATAATTCTACAATATATATATATATATATATATATATATATATTTATGTACTTACATATATCTTACTCACTTAGTTCCGTTCAATACAATATGAAAATAGAAACACCGTTTATGCGTACGTACGACCTACCGTCTCCATAAACGGTGTTTTCCATTTTATATATATGTATATTATACGTATTTATATTATAAATATATATGATATATAAATCATGTTTTATATTATTTAGGTATTTAAATCATGATCTAAGTGATACAATCAAGAGTAACAAGTTAAAAACACGTACGATAAAGAAAGCGATTATTACCCAAAATGTTAATTTAACGTGGAAATTATTATTAAATGGGTAGATATAAAGTTATAAATGCATCATGTATGATATCATAAATATTAATATGGTTCTGGTATAATTTAATAACATACTATGGTCTTTATACAGGAGGTTAAACGTACCCTCGACTAAAGTAAAGTAGAAGGTAAGGGTTAATTCTATAATATATTCATTATCCGAGGTTGTTTTTATGTAAGTATCTACTGGGAAATATTTATTATCCATATCCATGTTTCATAAAAAAGTTTTAAAAGGGATTATTTTTAAGGGACTCTTTACTAAAACATAATTTTAAATGTTTTAAATATTTATTCTTCTAAACTTTCTCTTTAATGTCCATGTTTTCAAAATGGTTTTAAGGATTTATTTATATTGACATGACTGTTTTAAAATATTAATTCCTTTCAAAAGTTTAAAAATTGGTATGGGACACTTTTATTCAAAAATGTTTTTAAATGTCTTCTTTTCTAAATTGTGTGACTTTTAACTGTTTTCATGTAAAAGAGATATTTTTCTCAAAGATTTTTACAAATCATTTTCATTTATGTCAACAATCCATTTATGGATTTTAAACTTTTTTGAAGTTGATTTATTATGAAACAAATCTTCCATATTGTATTGAAGTTTTTGTGATATGATTTATTGTGGATGTGTTATTTTTATACCATTCATGGTTTATGGATAAAGTATTGACATTTCGTATGCTAGTTTTAATATGAATGTGTATGTTATGTTTAAACCTTTTCATATGAGGAATACATTGGACTTAGTAAGTGATGGGTGGAGCCCGCTATAGCTCCTCAATGAATCGGTAGGTCTCATGAGACAAACTAGTGTCTTGGAACAAGGCCTTGACAAAATCTTATTTGTAGTCTTGGAACAAGGCCTTGACTATGTGGTTATGAAGTATGGCATTATGAATTCCATCATTATGAAAGTGGCTATTGATATTTCATGTGATTATTCGAATAGTATAATATCCATGTGAATAGTAAATGGAATTATTTGATTTTATCCTTTCCATATCATGCTGAAGTTTAAGTTTAAAAGGCTTTTGTTTTAGTCTTATACATTGCCTTAAATTTTTATGCTTATTTATGAATGTTTCTGCTATATTGTTATCCTTACTGAGCATCTGAGCTCACCCCTTTCTATGTTTTATTTTTCCCAGGATTCCAAGAAGTGTATTGTGATTGATATTCATGGTTAAGTTAAGGTAATAATGGCATTCATAAAGGATTATTTATGTTGTTTTATATGTTATAAAGTGTAATGTAACATTCATGTATGTAATTTATTTTCCAAGACTACTAAACCAATCGGTCCTTCGAGATTTTATTCCTTATAATCATGACAATTTAGTAAAATAATTCACCAATTCCCATAATTGGGGTCGGGGCATTACAAAAAATGTTGGCAGATTCCCCATTAATTTTTCTGTGAGTTAGAGAAAATATTTCCTCTATTATTTTTCATATGCATGCTGTATCTGACTGTCCATATTCCAACTGAAATACTTCTTGGAGGACCTATTTCTTTTCATTGGATGTATCCAACTGAAATAAATATGTACACATTAAAGTCTTATGTCTGTAACAGGAATCATCCCTAATGTTCTATGTGAACAGTTACTTGGCTCAAGAAAGTATGGAATTTTTCTCTATGTATTTGTCTGATCTTACTAAAATAATGAACAAACTAATGAGAAACGAAGAAGAACATTATGAGAAAATTGAACCCAGTTTTCCATCACTTCCTCAAACAGGAGGAATTCCTGGATCATATACATTGACGGCATTAAGCCTTGAAGAGTGGGAGATGGCACATTGCACAGTTTTGTTCAACTATAAACTATTCGATGACTACATCTTGTAAGTAAATTGAATATGTATATATTATATATATATATATGTTAAACTATTCCTATTTTTACCTACAGGGAATATAAAGTGATGATAAATAGAAATCATCATTCTTTATCTTTGAGAAAAAGAGAGACTTTGCATAGAAAAGAGTTTTCTGCTTGGTTAAAATTGAAGGTAATAATATTACTATTGAAAATAATTAAAATAATAATAAATTAATTTTAATATTGATTTATATTTCAGGTATTGATTTTGCATGTTGAATCTATCTTTGAGGAAATAAGAGCTTTGGATTTTGGTCCTAATATTGTGGTTCATGACTATAAATCAATTGTTATCAATGGATACAGATTTATTATCACTGAATGAGAAAAGAACATGAGAACACAATATGATGGTTTTATGGTTACTTCCACAAAAAACTGTTATGCTAGTGCATCAGATACTAGACCGTGATTTGAAAATGTAGGCTATTATGGAGTTTTTGAAAAAATAATAATATTGGATTATTATTCTCATGGATGAGTCACGATGATGAAATGTCGGTCATTTGATTCGATGATGAGCCAGGGAACATTTATTGATGATTGTGGATTTCGAGTAATTGATATGACTCACACACTTTCTACCGATGAACCATATGTATTGGCATCAATGGAGAAACAGGTTTTTATGTCAAAGACTATCTTTGAACTTAATTTGGTTTCATTATTGAAGTAATTCCAATAAATATTTTTTATTATGGTGATGATGTAATTGACACCATCCCTAATGCCATTGGAAATGATCCATTTATTACTTTTGATGACTCTGATAGCTTAATTTTCATAGTTAACTGTGAACCTTAATTGGTGGTGGGAAATATATAAAATCATTCATTTATGTTCTCAATTCTTTTGGTTTACCTCAACTTGGGTTGTTAAGGTTGGTACTATTCAAATTTACTTAATATTGATTACAAATATGTTGTATCCGACTAGACTGTTATGTGAATTTCCAATGTTTATTGTTTTAGATTTTATTTGAATTGAAGTTTCTAATTTGGAATTGAACTGTATTCAACCCTATGAAACCAACATTTCTAACTTGGTGAACATTTCAATTCTTAAAATGTGATTTTTATAAAATTCTTAAAACTCTATGACCTCTCTTTAACATTTTACCAGGTAATGTACATGATGGTTTGTATTCTTTTGCAAAACATGTATAGAAACCAGCATCATTTACTTGGGCTAAAGAAATTAAAATTTTCCTTAATTTTTTCAACTACATTACCCCTTATGAATTCGGTAGAATCAATGTTCCATGATTTTAATAGACTAATGACACTTAGTAAATAACCATCCTACCAAAAATTAAATTTCTTTATTATATCTTGTACGATTTATAAACTTCATTATATATCTGTTCAAGCTCACCTAAAACAATGCATAGTTAAATGTGTCCCTAACGAAACACCAGGATCAGAATGTGGGATGGGTGGTATGTCATTGGCACAGGCAGGGTCTAATCGGGTATGCCGACCTGATCGTCTAACTCTCATACCACCCCTCTCATACGAACACCCTGAGTACTGGGACCACTACTGGTATTCTCATCAAATAACTATTTCCTAATAGATGGAACATGAAAAAATGTTTAAAAAAAATTAATCACATGATGTTATATATTACTTAAATATATATATTTGAAATAAAATACTCACTACAGGCACTAGTGGTGGAATTCCTAGCTAAGTCATGTGACGATTGTTGTCCATAATCTTTTTTCATCGCCTCTCTTCAATGGGTTTCATTTACTTAATTTGAAAACAAATAGAGAAGTAAATATAAAAGGATAACTAAGGTATAACCCAAAAAACAAAATAAATGAGAGGGAATAGGGGGATTCATGGATAATTTAATGATGATTCCCACTCCCCATCCAGTGTTTGGCTAGCCATCCTTGTCATCTTCTTCTACTTCTACTTCCTTCTCTCTGAGATTTTATATTTCATTATCTTTGACTCCTGCTCCACCAGATTATGTCCCTGCGGAGCATACATTGGGATCCACTCCATCTGTACAGGGTGTTCCTTAAGTTTCTATGGATCCAACAGTGCCCATTGATCAGACTACCTCAGGTATACTTATACAACCTGAACAAATTTTTACACCATTATTTATTTTCATTATAACATGTATTGACAAAATATTTGTTTTTATTTCATAACAGATACATATACTGATAGGAAGCGGGGGCGGGGGCATACACACATGCGTGCAGTGTGGAACCGCCGCACGTAGTTGATGGTGGACTACAATGAAGATAATCAAATGATTGAAAAATTAGGGCAGTAATGTCGGAGTTTTTTGACAACGCTTTCCAAATACTCATACATCATTCCTGTCAGCCTGCTATCGTGAAGACAGATACCAAATGAAGTCAAGGATAAATATTGGGCAGATATATGGGTAAAAAAATATGTTGTATTTTATGCAATATATTATTTTTTTATTTATATGAATTAATATTTTGGTGTCAGTTACGTTTTAATTTCCCTGATGGTGAGGGTGTATGACTAGCACGTCTAAAGGATTTAGGCGAGCTTTAGAGAGATTATAAGCATGATTTGTACATTGGATGGCATGCTAGAGGAGGCATAGAGTTAGAGGTAGTCCCTTTCATGGATAATTTTCCATTAGAATAGTATCTACAAATGATTACTCGTTGGATGACTGGCCAATTTAAGGTATTAATCACATTAGAGGTATTTAAATGAAAATTTTCAAGTTTTTCATTAATAATAATTATTGAATTTTATTTAGGATTCATCTGGAAGAAATAAAAAAAATATTGATTCTAAAAAATACGTCCACACATTGGGACGTACTATGATGCCAGATCATGAGAGGCAGCAGGTATGACAGTAGGTATGACAGCTAATATTTTTTCTTTACAAATTGCACTTTCTATTGCTACCTCCATAATTTATTCGATTGTTAAAGTTGTTTTATAATTTTGGTTAAGCAATTAATTATTGGTATCCTATTTTTAATTATGGTTTCCTATATTCAATGTCATTGTAGAGGCATAAATTGAATATAGAAGGACGTGTGCCACGAGCAAAACTGTTTTGCTCGAGTAAAAGGAAGAAAGATGGAAGTAAGGTTAATGAACCGACTCAGCAGCAGATTGTAAGTTTTACTTTATAGATTTAAAATTATAGTCTCTATTCTGTAACTTAATAATCTATTTATATTTGTAACAAGCTTCTTTAAAGGCCCTTGATTCCCAATAATCTGACAATTTTGGGCCAAACGATCACTTACATCAGGTGTTGGGAGATGACCACCCTAGTAGAGTAGGCTGTAGATCTAGGAAGAGTATAGTTCTGACGAGGTATTATCCCTCCTAAGGTACAATTTGTAGTGCCACTAAGTTCTAGAAGGTTAAGGCATGGTCAGAACAGGCTGAAAAGGGGGCCACAGAGATAGTATAATAGTCTTCTAGGGAAAACACTGCATTTATAAAAATGATGGGATTTTTATGTCTAACACTTCCACTAGAGGATATCATAGCTTGTGATGTATATATTTCGTCGATGAATTCTATATATGGTGCACTAGTTAGAAGTTCTAGTGGTGTTCGAGATGATGGAGAGGAGGAGGCCGAGGCAGAGGAGGAGGAGGGCGAGGAGTAGGTCGAGGCTGAGTACGAGGGCAGGGAGGAGGGTGAGGTAGAGGAGGAGGGTGATGAGGAGGCCAGGGCTGAGTACAAAGGCGAGAAGGAGGGAGTTGATGAGGGAGTGGATGATGACAAGGAAGACAACGAGGATGAGGGTGAGGCTGATGATGACGGTGATGATAGTGATGATGATGAGGGACAGATTGATCCGTTAGATTTTTTTACTGATATTACTGACCATTGATTCTTATTGATTTGTGCCAGAATATATGTGTGATTAGGTAGGTCACATTATCTTTATTTTCTTATTTATAAATAATAAAAATTGACTTGATGATTTGTTGTGACTAATTCACCCCTCCCCTAGATAGCCCCCCCACCCCCGTTCACAGCCCGCCCACCCCCTGGACACTAAGTACCCCCCCTAGACAGCCCTGCCACCCCAATGGACCGCTCGCCCACCCCCCCTGGGCAGCCCCTCCCCTTGTTCACAACACCCCCACTCTCGTGGATATCCCCCACCCTCATGGACAACCCTCCCACCCTCGTGGAAAACCCACCCACCCCACTGGACACCCTGTACCCCCTAGACAGCCCTGCCCAACCCCTGGACACCCTCGACACCCCTAGACAGCCCCCCCCCCCATCCCTCTGGACAGCCCTACCCACCCCCTGGACACCCCCTACCCCCATGGACATCCCCCCCACCCCCTTGGATATCCCCCACCCCCTGGACAGCCCGCCCACCCCCCTTGGACACCCCCTACCCCCCTGGACAGCCCTGCCACCCCCGTGGACAGCCCGCCCACCCCCTGGACACCATGTACCCCCAAGATAGCCCTTCCCACCCCCCCCTAGACACCCCCCTACCCCATGGAAATCCCCCACCCTAGTGGATATCCCCGCCCACCCCCTGGTTTATAAAAATTTCTTTTAAGGTTCCATTTCAAAAATCATATAGTATTTTGGTTCCACAATAAAAATGAAACCAAAAACAATTTTAAAAATAACAATGATCGTAAAATCCATGAAATTTATTCCATTAAAACCATTACATCCCCCCCCCCCTACTAGACACCACCCCACCACCTAAACACCCCCACCCCCCCTGGACACCCCCACCCCCATGGACAGCCCCCCCCCCCACCCCCTGGACACCACCCCACCTCCCTTGGACAACCACTCCAACCCCTTGGACCCCCCCCCCCCCCACCCCCCCACCCACCTGGACACCCCCCCCCCTCCATCGACAGCCCCCCTACCCCATGGACAACTCGCCCACCCACTTGGATAGCCCTCTCACCCCCGTGGACAGCCCACCCGCCCCACTGGACACCTCGTACCCCCTTGGACAGCTCCTCCCACCCCCTGGACACCCCCAACCCCCCTGGACAGCCCCCCCCCCCACCCCCACCCTCGTGGACAGCCCCACCCACCCTTGGACACCCCTACCCCAGTGGATAGCCCCCACCTCCGTGGACAGCCACACCACCCCCCTGGATAGCCCCCCCCCCCCCCACCCCTGTGGACAGCCCGCCCACCTCCGTGGATAGCCCACCCACCCACCTGGACACCCCCTCCCCCCGTGGACAGCTCCCCCTACCCACCCCCATGAACACCCCCCCCCCAGACACCCCTACCCCCCATGGACAGCCCGCCCACCCCCTGGACACCCCCTACCCCTATATATCCTTGCCACACTCGTGGACAGCCCTCCCACCCCACTAGACACCACAAACCCCCTTGGACAGCCCCACCCACCCCCTGGACACCCTGACCCCCTAGACAGCCCCCACCCTCATGGGCAACCCCTCCCACCCCCTTGGACACCACCTACCCCTGTAGACAGCCCCCACCCCCTGTGGATAGACCCCCACCCCTGTGGACAGCCCCCCACCCCCTGGATAGCCCCCACCCCCTGGACAGCCCCCACCCCTGTGGACAGCCCGTCCACCCCCTAGACACCCCCTCCCCCTATGGACACCCCCCCCCCCACCTCACCCCCAGGGACACCCCCCTCCCCCCCCCCCCCCCGGACACCCCTACCCCTCATGGATAGCCCACCCACCCCCCATGGACACCCCTACCCCCTGTGGATAGCCCGCCCACCACCCCTGGATACCCCTACCCCCTGGACAGCCCTTCCACCCTCGTGGACAGCCTACCCACCCCACCGGACACCCCGTACCCCCCTAGACACCCCTGACCCCCCTAGATACCCCCACCCCCATGGACAGAACATCCCACCCCCTAGACACCCCCTACCTTTGTGGCAGCCCCTCCCCCACCCTCGTGGACATCACCCCCCCCCCCTGGACAGCCCCCACCCCTGTGGATTATAGGTTTTCTAACAACTCGAAGATCTCATTAATCATAGATACCCACTTGGTTGCCTCCAAGGATCCTTGATCGCCAATAAAAAATAGTGGATGGTATTTTAAGAACTCCCATGCATAATAAATGATCTGAGAAGAACATGGTTATTACACTTCCACAAGAGTTTGAGTAGAGGCCAAGACACAAGAATGACTACCTGAGATATCCCCTTATGGACTTATTTATTTGATTATAGTGATAATATTATAAATAATTATCAAAAACAAAACCTTTAGTAAAATAATATGATGTTATAAAACAAGGGATACAAAATCACAAATCCCATAAAGATATATAATTCATAATTCTTCATAAAACCATTTCAAAATCACATAATAGAGACTTATTTCTATTTAAAACTCTCCAATGGTTTATAAAAATACCTTTTAAGTTTCCATTTCAAAAATCATATAGTTTTATTATTCCACAATAAAAATTAAATCCTTTTCCTAATAACCAAATCCCCCTTCCTACCATACACACCAAAAGAATTCATTTTTTCCTAAAGAAACACATACTATTGAAATAAACACTATTCGAAAAACATTTTAAAGGTACCAATGATCTTAAAATCCCTAAAATTCATTCCATTAAAACCATTACAGCCCCCCACCCCTCTTAGACACCACCCCACCACCTGGACACCCCCCCACCCCCCTAGACACCCCCACCCCCATGGACAGCCCCCACCCCTTGGACACCACCCCACCCCCCTTGGACATCCCCTCCAACCCCATTGACCCCCCCCCCCCTGAACACCCCCACCCCCATGGACAGCCCCCCTACCCCCAAGACATCCCCCCCAAACCCCTTGGATGCCCCCCTCCTTGACACCACCCCACCACCTGGACACCCCCCCCCCCACACACACACACACCCCGTGACACCCCAACCCCCATGGACAACCACCCCTACCACACTGGACACCACCCCACCCCCTTAGATATCCCCCAACCCCCTGGACCACCTCCATCCCCCCTAGACAACACCCCACCTCTGGACACCCCCACCCCCTGGAAACCCCCCCCCCCCCACCCTGAACACCCCCCGACCCCCTGGATGCACCCCCCCCCCCCCCCCACCCACCCCTCCTAGACACCACCCCACCACCTGAACACTCAAACCCCCTTAGACACCCTCACCCCCATGGATAGCCACCCCACCCCCCTTAGACAGCCCCCACCCCCTTAGACATCCCCCACCCCCACCCCCTCGACACCACCCCACCCCCCTTGGACAGCCCCCCCAACCCCCCTGGACACCACCCCACCCCCTGGACACCCCCACCCCCCTGGACACCCCCACCCCCTGGATGACACCCCACCCCCCTGGACACCCCCATCAATATCCCACCCACCCCCTAGACACCCCCATCCTCTCTAACACCCCCATCCCCCCCAGACACCCCCACCCCACGAACAGCCCCTACCCCCCTTGTACAGCCACCCCAAACCCCTGAACATCCCCCCAACCCCTGAATTCTGAATTGAATTCTTTATATATTTAATTAACTTATGAATTATGTGTTAATGGTGTATGGGTATACTTGTTGTATGGGTATACTTGTTGTATGTGTATACTTGATGTAATTACCTTACGAATTATGTGTTAATTCTGTTAATGGTTTATGTAAATTGGGGTATTGTCATGTGAAGATTAAAATGGGGAAAACTATGTTGTGGTACATGTCATGGTTGGAAGAGTTTGGTGTTTTTATGTACTATTGCAGGTGGTTTTTTGTTCTATTATAAGTGTAGTTTGGAGGTGTGTTTGCAGGTGTATGCAATGGAGGGGATGGGTGGCTGCTATGCTGGATTTTGTTATGATTTCTGGAAATATACTATACCAACGGTTTTAAACCATTGGAAAAGTGTATTTTTAGAATAGTTCTACCAACGGTTTGAATAAAAAGTTGTTAAAACACTATACCAATAGTTTTGAACCGTTGTTAATTGTAATTACAGAATATTTTTACCAACGGTTTTGGAGAACCATTGGTAATAATATATACCAATGGTTTCTAAAACACTGGTAAACTACATGTAAACTATATATCCCAGTAGTTAATAAACAGTTGGTATCAATAGTTTCAAGAAAACCATTGGTATACTGAAGATAAAACTATCATATACCAACGGTTAGAGAAGAATCGTTGGTATAAGCCTTTCATAATGGCTTACTAACCAACGGTTTGGAAAACCATTGGTATATAGTATACCAACGGTTTTAATTCCTATACCAAGGGTTTGAAACCTTTGGTATATATTTTATTTATAGTAGTTACGATCACCGAAGGGCATGCGATACGCCCAGTGCACCCTCAGCGTGGTCTCGTAAGACCCAAAGAAAATCCATCCAAGGACTCGTGGATTCCTTCCAACAGTCATTTGGATCTCATGAGAACCCTTGGACATGTCGACATGAGTACAAGGAATTCCTTCGAAGTGCAAGTCCCCAATAGTTGGCAATAGTCCGATAAAGAAATTATGGACTTGTAGTTGCTGAAAATCAGGTAGTACCCTTGACATGGCCCACTGCAAAGACTCATGAAACTACATAACACAAGACCCCATTTTGAATCCATCCTAGACTTGGGATAGATATCCTTCACAAATTGGTGAGTACACGGATGGATATGCCTATAAATTCCCTACTCCAACTCAAAAAAATGGTTTGGTTGGTTGGTTTATTGGTTGGTTGATCGAATGCAAGAGGTTTGGACCCAGACCGCCACTACACAAGTCCGTGCTAAAACTTTGGGCTTCTACACACATATAATCACATGACCAGTTGACTTTCTACCTGGTAATACACTAATGGACCACCAAATTAGTAATTCTCTAGGCATAAATCCCTCTACATGATCAAAAAAAGATCACACAAAGGAATTCTAGAAAGACATGTGAAAACCATATCATTTTTACTCCAGATCACGCAAGACCCAATAAAACTGACAATGAACTGAACCAAGGCACTCACGAAATAAGGAAAAAAACCAGGATTCAAAGCGTAAAACCCATGATAAAAACATGATTGTGGACCTATGTGTACTTCACAAGTTTAAATCAAGAATACGCGATGGTACCAAGTCTCACCACCCAGACCTCACGACATCCCTTCAACAAGTAATCTGTGATATGTCGAATGCCACAAACTTTTCAGGAAAAGTCTTGCGGACCCTTAGCTAAAACCAATTTGATCCTACAAACCCTCTAGGTTCATCACCCCAGACTAGAGACATCCTCAATATGCACTTCCTAACTCATATAACGGCGCCCACTCATATTGGCTGAGTCATGTCGACACATTTGTACATGACAATCTAGATCTCGCAGCGTACCCTCTAGAAATGTCAGTCTGGCCATGTGATTCCCCCCCAAGGTGTTATCCAAGACATGTGACACCCTATATACATGTTGGCTTGGTCCCACGATGTCCCCCCAAGGTGTCATCCAAGACATGCGACACCCCTCGGATCACACTACCATGACTCTCACGACACCCTCCATATATGTCGAGTGAGGTCATGAAATGACCTCTAGGTTATGCCAACAGGATCATGCGACATGTTCTAGATAAAAAGAACCATTCACCAAGGTAGCCTCAATGTGTATGCCCTAACATCTTTAATATAACTATGAGGAATCTGATTCCCTCCATATTTAGGATACGTAGGATGGCTACTTAAAGGATCGAGATCAATATAAAACACTCCAACGACTTCCCCAATACATAGGTACCATATCCATATTCCGTGAGGCTAATCATGCACTCCCCCTTGTTTTTAACAATGAGCATGGATTGTGTGGGATTATGGGGATGCAACAAACACCTCATTAGGCATCAAATACCCATTCACCATGGTAGCCTCTGTGTATAAGCCCTAAAATCTCGAAGAGAACTACAGGGACACTGATTCTCACCATAACTTGGATATATAGGACGCCTCCTTAAAGTACCAAGCTTTATATCAAACACTCCATGGACTACCCCAATACACAGGTCCCATATCTATCTTCCATGAGGCTGATCATGAACTCCCCCTTGTTTTTCACAATGATCATGGCTCACATGGGCTTAGGGGGATGCAACGAACACCTCATCAGGCATAAAATAACCATTCACCAAGGAATCCTCATTGTGTAATCCCCAACATCTCCAAGAGAACTATGAGGAATATGATTCCCTCCATAACTGGGATACTTTGGATGCCTCCTTAAAATCATGAGCTCCATATCAAACACTCTAAGTACTACCCCAATACGCAGTTCCCATATCCATATGCCATGAGGTTGATCATGCACTCCCCCTTATTTCTCACACTGAGCATGGCTCACATGGGATTAGGTGGATGAAACAAACTACTCATTAGGCACCAAATACCAATTCACCGGGGTAGCCTCTATGTGTAAGCTCTAACATCTCCAAGATAAATACAAGGACTCTAATTCCCACCATAATTGGGATACATAGGACACATCCTTAAAGGCATGATCTCTATATCAAACACTCCATGGACTACCCCAATAAGAAGATCCCATATCCATATGCCAAAAGGATAATCATGAACTCCCCCTTGTTTCTCAAAATGATCATGGCTCGCGTGGGATTATGGGGATGCAAAGAACACCTCATTAGGCATCAAATACCCATTCACCAGGGAATCCTCAGTTTGTAAACCCCAACATCGAATGAACTTCAATGACTGTGATTCCTTTTATAATTAGGATATGTGGGACGACTATTCCAAACTCGAGATCAAATATTTAGTGTTTGGAAACCCCTCCCCCCACCCATATTAGTCCTTAATGCATGAAGTTAAATTACATAGATCAACTGAACTATGTGGGTTTTTATTCTTCCAATAACCAGGATATGTAGGACACTACATAATGACTCAATCCCATCCTTGGAATATTAACCACCTACATAAAATGGAGCATGACCCGAAACACTTGGTTATATGGTTTGAACATAAAATTGACTGATCATTACTGAAAAATGATGAATAACCTCAGATACATATATATGGATTCAAAAAAGAGATCCCAGTATATCACATATAAAAGATAGTTAACCCAGAGCTATTTTTTTATGGTAACTGGTCCCACATTAGGATTTGGTAGAGATTCATAAAAATGCCTCAAATTTATAAGAGTCGCTAAGTAGAAAACAATTCTCTCAAAAGGGTTTGATGATCCCAAACTCCTCTTCTATCGACCAATGTGATTCCAAAAGAGTCATCTGCCTGAAAACCCATATGATTACTGGCCTTTGGATAGCAGGTCTATACCTAGCTATGGATGGCGGAACCATTGAAAGTTTCTAGGAAAAGTGGAAATGGTAATACAGTAAGAAGAATCCATTCCATGCCACAAAATCCTGACAAAACAAAAATTATGAACTCGATGTAAATCTCTGAAATAAAAAAATGATCAGGTTATAATCCATCATACCCTTCCATTTGTCCCCATATGAAAACAAAAACGATTAATACGATTCAAATCCCTCTTATAATATACAATTGGGTTATAATATTTCAAGATGTGTTTATTTCCCCTTATATTAAAATGACACTGATAATCTTGACGTGAACCTCTTAGGCCACTTTGATTTGTAAACTATATAAAAAAAAGAAAAAAGGCCATTATAAACCAGGATTCTTGTAAGTCCATCCTTGTGCTGACAATTCTATGTGAATAGAATGTTTGGAAAGGGAATATAGGACAATTGTGTTAACCATGCATATCTGATTGAGAATTGTTATTTCTATGATATAGCACTGATTGGTGGATTTGTTCCTTATTGTCTGCATGATTTCAGACTCCCAACCTGAGATAATGTCTACATCTTCCAGCACTCGTTCTGGTACATCATCTGATTCCACGACCCCTATGGGTCGTAAAATGGTCTCGCCTACCAAACGTGTCCAGTAGTAGGTAGTGAGCATGATAATTCGGGAGTACCAATGATATGGTACAATCTCGACAATGGAATCTGCTCATGACATTTTGCAAGAACGTCATCCGGTGACTCCAAGTCGCTCGATGAAGGTTGCCGCTTAATTGGTGTCCCCCATCCCCATGACCAATTGCTTTGCGAGCTTATCCCTAGATCATAAAAACCACCACCTTCTGTACATGATGAAGGTGTATTAGGGGGACAGATCTTGCTTCCCCACGGTTTAGGCACTACCAAGGATGGTTCCTGCTAATCGTTGTCACCAGCATCATCATACGGGTACCTATCAGCCACCTACTGTGGGTATATTCTGATAGATAGTCACATTGGACACCCATTCATAGGCTCCTCCGAGGAAGAATCATTGGAGAAAGAAGACGTTGGATACCTAGGAAAGGGCTAATACACCCACTCCTACTGACAGAGCCCACCAGCATAATCTAGAAAGGACCAGCTGGTAGGCTCATATCCCTTCTCACTTAGAACAAGACTGTGGTAATATTCTAATAAAAAATATGGGGGAGGCTCATACTTCTACCCCCATGCATGAATCCCATCAACACACCCCAATGGAACATGGAGGATAGAAGTGGTAACACATCCCCTCTTCAATAGAATATATTTGTCAATAGGTCATAGAGATGGAAAATGTGTGGGATTATATCTCTATACATAATTTGATAAAATGCAAATACATTTTAGCAATAGCTAAAGAACTCCACCAACATATTTTGGCACTGTTTCAGATGAAGGGATAGGCACATACTCTTATCTCTATAGCTAGTACAACTCAACACTCTGATCATCATGTTCAAGTGGTTGTACTTGAGTGAGTGAAAATTCATTCTCCTGCCTGGGAGGAGTATCGATGTATCCTAATGAAGAGAGAGGAATTTAACTGAGGTAATAATATCATTACAACTAGGGAAGACCAGGTGATAGTAGCACACACCTCGGGACAAGGGACACATGCCTGTCAAAGAAGTCCTGTGGCATAATCTGGATGCCCAGGATCGGGCCCATGTCCTCATTATGGTTAAGGATAACCAGGTGAGAGTGGAATAATCCTAGATATAGGCTCATATTACTATCAATGAATCTTCTCGGAATAATCCAGGAGATCATAGAATCAATGTGCATATTCCTACTTCCTCCAATGAATGACTATACCAGCATCATTCCGTGGAAATACAGAAGGAGGCTCATATTCCTTCTCCCATTCTGGAGGTCTGTCAGCATATTCAGGAATGGAATGCATATTTAGAATATGTGTATATTCCTGATCCAATCAGGGATAACTAGGTTAGAATGGAACATGCTTTGGGGTAGGCTCATACTCCTTCCAACAAACACCAATGACATATCCCAAAGGCTCGAGATCGGTCCCATACCCCCATATTGACTGAGGGTCACCAAGGGAGAGTGAAACATGCCTAAGGATAGGCTCATATCCTTGTCGACAATGAGGCATCTTATCGACATATTATGACATATCCTTATTAGTGTAATCATATCCTCACAACATTGGGCGATTATATACAAGTTTCTTCAACCATAATACAGCAAGCCCATATCCCATGCACAACGAAAAAATACAGGTCGGAATACTCTGACCATGATGGAGAACATGACTAATATTTCTAATCTTCTCAATTCCAGTGTCCTTGAAATTTTATGAGACACACTATCAACACAACAAGAGTTTATTGACTCTTCTATAAAAGTAGAAGTAGGAGAAGTTCATTAATATGATAGTCCTCATGTTAATGTGGAGAGGGATTGCAGGGACTCTACTCCTGAAATACATCATGGTCCACCATCCCATAGTGATATCTCTCATGGGAAAGGCAGTCCTCCCTTTGTCCAGACACCTCCAAATATAGAGGTAAACCAAACACATACACCTTTGTATAGAGAGGTGCTCAAAACACTAGGGTGAACTATATATGGTTCACCATCAGCATCCAGAAGCACCCCACTCCCATCAACAGGCGACCATCAGGGTCATCTTTTATGGTCTGACCAGATGGAGGCATGTAAGTCTTACAAAGAAAAAGTTGACATTGACATATGGAGATAATTACCCAGAAACAACCTCTCCATCATTTTTTGGACCCTTTCTACTTCCATCTATGAGATCCATGATGAGCTAGAAAAGTAGTTCATTTCTTATCTACACCATAATATGTGGGATACTCATCAGTGACTGAAGGATCGTCATCACCCTTATCCAGGATATGAGTTTCACCTTCAAAACATTAGGATACTCTATTTATAGCTTGACCTAGATGTTATCTCCATGGCTTGGGATCCAAAACTGAAAAACCACAGTGAAAATTTGCAACATGCTTGCCTCCATTACATCATGACACTTCGGCAACTGATCTCTAAATCCATGTTAGGCATCCAAATTCAAGGATGGGGACAGTATGGATTGTTACACTTCATCGCTCCCCATAAATAAAGAATTCCCTCATATATGGAATCTGAAAATGTTATATCCTTTGGCGAGGTCAGGGGACTAGAAAATTCTCAGGCTAGTTGGTCGCTACAATAAAATTCCCCTACTCCAATAATGCCTAGACATCACAGACTGGGAGAGAGGATACCCAACATGACTTCAAACCGGACCCCTCAAGATAATAGAAGGACATTATAAATATGGAGATCAAATTTTAGATCACCCGGAAAACTACCCACAATGAATGATCCTAATCATGGGATTCCACTGCACCCATCTCTCACACAAGCACAATTGTGCCGCATCATGGAGACCGTAGTAGCAGCTACCATAGTGGTCGTCCAAGAATGGACTTGTCCCCTTTTACCAGGAGAAAATTTTCCATTGCCTCCACCCCTCAGGTCATCATTTCCCATGAAAATTCTAGTCATGATTGCAAAAATCCTAGATAATCCCCATCCCATAAGGCTAGGGGCATTTATATCTCGATATCCATCTCCAAATTGCTTATCCCCTGAAAAAGGTATGGTAGAAAATAGAGGAGATTCCAGTTCACCTCAAATTCAGCGGGTTTGGGAAAGCTCCATCTTCATGTCTAATGACAACCCCAGATAAACCCCATCCCATAGGGCTGGGGGAATTTTTATCATCATCGGCACAACTGAGGGAATCAATATTCTCTAGGTTGGGAGGAAGAGATAGATGGTCGGCATCCCACCAGTTCCTCCTGCCATAGGAAAAACCTATGTTAGTTAGTGATCATTCAGCAACCCCGATCTTAAATTCCCTCAAGTTCACCATTCATATAATAGGTGGAGAGGAGCGTATGGTGAAAGAAATTAGACCCTGATGGAGTGGTAAGACAAAATGGACCAGTAAGGCAAAGGGTTCGAATAATGACCCTAATAAAAAACTAACAGAGTCATCTTTTCATGTGGAAATCAATGGCACAACCACCATTTCTCGATATGCCTCTATGAACGTCATCACTTTTAATATAGTGGAAATGGATCAATATCTTGATGCAGAGGGTTGCAACAGGGAATACATACCCCAAGAGGAGGGTGATTTGGATGCACTAAAAAGGTTTCACACACCTGGAATCAAGGAATGATCCAGAATTTGGCACCACTAAATAATGAGTTTCCACCTTCTCAATGGAATATCTATAAAGATAAAGGTAAAGAAGCGACTTCACCAAGTTTTCCATCTTCATAAGAGCAATTTTCACAATGTGAGAGTGAAATACAAGCTCTCCAATAGCTCAATGAGGAGCTCCATAGGTAAAATATTCCTGTTGGGTTTCATTTCCATCCATAGGAAAATATTATCACTCCTATTGTTGATCCGAAAACTATAGTAGCATCTAAATATCAGATTGTCTCTTAGTCTAGAAAACCCATCCATATAAATGAGGAAGTTGGGAATAATCTGGACATCCCCCCACTATGGTGATAGCCTCTCCCTCTCTAGGGTAACTGCTCAATCCTAGGAAAAATAGAGGATCAGTGGGACATGAACGTGGGACCACAGTATTGGTCCCCATCCGCTCCTTGTGAACTTAAGGCAGCTCAAAAAATAGTGCCTCCAGAATTTCTCACTGTCATTGAATCCCTAGCTACTCAAATAGAACCCATGGAAGGGAAGTACACTCAAGTGAAATTTTAGAATAAGCCATATCCCAAATGGGTAGATGATACCCCACCTCCACCCAACATCAGCAATCCTACCTTTTCTACCTTCAAAGATGTAGGTGATCTAGAGTAGCATCTCACACACTTCATGTCTCAATGCATGCCAATGATGGTCCCTCAGGATCAGCAAGAGGCGACCAAGATGAGGTGTTTTGTAAAGACATTGGAAGGTCTAGACTTCATCTGGTATAGAAATTTTCCCAAAGGGTCTATCGCAGTATGAGAATACATTCACTGCCAATTATTTTACCAATTTAGTTCAACACTGAGGAAGACAACGATCATCGACTTGACGAACTGCAAGATGTGAGAGAATGAAAGGGTGTCTAACATAATAACAAGGTGGAAGGGTCTGACCTATTCACTTAGCATCCCTACCTCATAGAAACAACTACTGGAACATTGTGCTAAAAATATCAAGGATGAGCTACAAAAACCCCAAATCCCAATGACATATCCAGGTGGATTCAGAGAGTTCACAGAAACAACACAAACGTCTATTCAACAAACCCCATCCAAGTCTTGACCCAAGCCCATAGCACAAGTAAAAAAGCCAGAAAGAGAAGAATATATAGCTTTCACCCTCAAGATCACTATAGTCCAAGAACCCAGGCAAGCTCCAAACCACCCATCATGTCCTACCAACCGACAACATCCACAGAATCACCCTTGGCTAGAATCAGGAAACCAGGATAGTCTAGAATTTCAGAAATGAAATAACAAGGTGTTCTTCTTATGAAATGATCAAGTCTTTGGATACTTCTTAGAAGCCATGTACAACAACCTTCTCACACTTCTACATCCCACGAAGCCTAATTAAGTCAACCTCACTGACCATCCTGATTGCTTCCCTTTCCACAAAAGGATGGGTCATAATATCTAGAACTGTTTTTTCATTAAGTATGTCCTTCAAGGCATGGTCTACTATGGATAGGTGACATTAGACGGTCCTCTAGAAAAAGTGGATTTCATAACCATTTCCCATTCAAAGGAAGATTAAGGATTCAAAAAAGTTCATACTTGGAAAGAATAGAAGTTCGACAGCTGGATAACTCTTAACACAATTTATTGACCTCATGGCGCCCTAAGGACGCAGTTTTTCAAACTCACAACAACTTCACCACACAAAATAGAGAAGTTTAATGTACCTCCCAAGGGTGGTCATGGCCACAAGAAGTAGGAAGAAAAAAAATAGGAAGAATTATACTTTTCTCCAAAGAAGACTCTAAATCTTGAAGATTTCTTCCCTACAACATTTGTGGCATGGGCACCGCCCTACCAAAAAGAATCGTCATCATGAAAAGAGCTAATATTTGGTTCATTCAACATGATACACTTGAATAAAACCTTCTCTGATGATTATTATTTCCAAAAATATAGTTTTTCTTCATACAATAGGGGAATGGGAGGCCGCATGTGCCAAAACCGAGGATACATGGGACAACACAGATACGGCCGGAGTTAGTATCTTAGTTGTATCCCCACAAAAGACACATATGCAGTTGGGACCTATAGGAAAGCACTAAAACATGTTAAAAGGAAAGAGGGAGGTGCCTCAGATACCTCCAGTTGTCTCCCACACCTGATTTTCTTTCATGACCACTTAATGAGGGTTTAACCTGATCAACCTATAAAATGGGGATGGTCAGTGCAACCTATGCCACTGGAAGCGGATACTCCCTCAACCTCTGCACAAGCACCGGTTCCATCGACCTCAGCTACTCCATCTTCTGATTCTCACTCCATAGAGAAGCCCCATGTCAGGAAGTAGAGACCTTTGGCACAAAAGTATGATGTTCTGAAATAGATAGCCGCAATCCCAACCAAGATCCCAATCCTTGATGCACTTCATGTTTTGAGAGAACTCAAGTAGGTTGTTATTGAATCCCTTCAAAGACCACAAGAATTTGAAATAAAATTCATTGTGACCGAGGTCTGTCAAGTGGAGACCATGTCCTTAGGATGTCATGTCTCTATATCATTTGCTGATAAAGATCAATAAGAGGCCATCCAGGGACACATCAGACCCTTGTACATCTTCTGAAAACTCAATAATGACAATGTCAAAAGGGTTTTGATCAAAAATAGATCAAGGATCAATCTCATACCATCCTGAACCCTCTGACGTTTTGGGTGTGGAGAAAGGTAATTATCCCCTAAAAATATAACTATCCAAGTGTATGATAAGCATAAGAAAATTCCCCTCTAAAAGGATAATCTAGAGACCTGATTTGGGGAGCTCACATATGATGTCGAGTTCATGGTCATACAGCAAGACACCACATACAATGTCTTTCTTGGGCGGCCATGGCTCCACATACACTCAGTGATACCATCAACATTCCATCAATGTTGGAAGTACCCCATCAATGGAAAGTTCGGTATACTTCACGGTGACAACGCCCCCTTTGAGACTTGTGGATCCATACATAATGAAGCATATTTATACAATAAGGAAGGAAAAAAACTAATGGTGGATGATGTTATACAAGTTTTATCCCCCAATGGTTTAGGGAATTCCACAATAAATCTCTGGAGCATGCTTGATGATGATTAAATTCTACCTATAAACATGGTCGAAATAGAAGACCTGGTCCTAGAGGTTTAGGCCTCTCCTATCCTCAGTGACAATCATCTGCAGCATCTCTCTACTATAACTCAGATGAAAAGAGATGACTCAAAAATAGAAGAAGATGAGGATGATCTCAAAAATTCCCCTCCATCATTTGAGGAATGTGTTTCCACCACCATAGATGAGATCTGGTAGATAAAACTAGGGATAGAGGAAGACCCACAGCCTACCTTAATTAGGGTTGTCATGTCCCTTAAAGAGAAGGATATGTATAATGATTTCATGAAGAAACACCAATATTTGTTTTCCTGGAACTATACAAAAATTCCAGAATTGAACCCATATGTGGATAGGCACCATATCTGACTAACTAAAGATAATCGGGGCTTCAAGAAAGAGTCCAATAGAATTAAACCCTCTCATGCTACAAACAAAGAGGAAGAAGTCGACAAGTTGATCAAAGAAAACTTTTTCTGAGAAGTGCAATACCTGAAATGGCTTAACAATATCATCCCTGTCAAGAAAAATAATAGGTAGATTAGGGTATTTATTGATTTAAGACAACTTAATCAGAATTTATCAAAATATAACTTCCCTTTTCCAATCACTGAGCTCTTTATCAATTCAATTGTTGTCTTATAATCCCTTTCCTTCAAGGATGGGTACTCGGGGTACAATCAGATCAAAATGGACCCTGAGGATGAAGAAGTCACCACCTTCAGGGCACCCTAGGGGATCTTCTAGTACCAGGTCATGCCCTTAAGATTAAATAATGTTGGTACTACCTATCATTAGGCCATGCATCAGATATTTAATCCATTATTGGGAAGGATAGACGAGTGGTATATCGATGACCTGGTCATCAAATCATGACAGTGATGTGATGACTTCACGGATATCCTAGAAATATTCAACAAGTTTCAATAGCATAATCTAAAGATGAATATAATAAAGTGAACTTTTGGGGTAAAATCAAGTAAATTACTCAGTTTTTTGGTATGTCATCGCGGTATCGAGGCATACACAGAGAAGACCATTGTTATCCTAGCAATGTCACCTCTCATGAATCTGAAATAACTAATGGGGCTCTAAGGGAACCTCACCTACATTTGTTGATTCATATCTAACCTGAAAGGAAAATCCCTCCCCTTTATGAAGCTAATGAAGAAGGGGTCACCTACCAATGGGTTGATGAGTGTCAAAATTCTTTCAAAAATCTCAAACTGTATCTACTACACCCACCAGTTCTGATGCCTCCTGTGGAAGGAAGGACACTCATCTTATATGTGGTCACCATGAAATGATCACTAGGCACCCTCCTTACATATAAGAATGATGTGGGGATTGAGAATAGTATTTACTACCTCATATGAACTATGTTGGGTGTGAATACTAGATATTTTGATGTTGAAAAGAACTACCTTGCACTTATATTCACAGTGAAAAAATTGAGGCATAACCTATAGCACCACGAGTTCCACTTGGTATCCCGTATCAACCCACTCAAGTATATCCATGCCATCCCTATATTGATCAGGTGCTTGGATATATGGGAGGTCATTATTTAGTATTATTACATCCAGTTCATATCCCAGAATTTAGTAAAAGGGAAATCTCTAGCTGACTTCCTAGAATCACATCCTCCTCTAGAAAATACACCAGAGGACACCGAACTCCCAGACTAAGTGGTCTTTTATGCCCACGACACTCCCCAAACATGGGAGATGTATTTTTATGGTTCTTCCCAGTGTCCTACTGGTACAATAATGGAAAACTTAAATCTCAATCGAGTTGGACTAGGGGATATATTTTCTTATCCATACAAAATAGTTATGCCCTACTCTTTCTCACTGTCTGAAGGCTACATGAATAATGAGGCTGAATACCAAGCCCTCATCACTGGGTTGGAACTATCTTTACAGCTACACATTTCCTACCTAAACATCAAATGGGATTAAAAACTGGTGATAAAGTATATCAAAGGAGAATATTCCATCAAGAAGGAAGAACCATCCCCCCTAAATGACTCTATCAGGGGACTAATGGAGGAATTTCCCTTTGAGCCAACATTTCATTATATCCCTCGATCATAGAATGCTCATGCTGACTCACTGGCTAATGCAGTCATTATATTGGATGACCCTGATCAGGACGAGATGACCTTTTTCATATCACATCAAAGAATGGTCTCATCAATTATCATATGTGATATGAATGAGATAAATTAGGTCAGCACCACCCCAGAGCATGATGAATAAGTGACCTCCTCTATGTTAATGGATCCCATAATCAAATATCTTCAGGATAGAACTCTCTTGATGGATCACACTGTAAAAGAGTAGATCTAGCACCAAGAAATGAACTTCACATTGAATGATGGCCCAAATGACCAAAAAATCCTATACAGGTGTGGTTTCGATAGAATTCTCCTTAGGTTCATAGAATAAGAATAAATCTTTATCATCATAGAAGAGGTCCACACATACTTCTCTGGTTCCCACCAATCTAGAACTAGGCTCTCCCAAAAGATTAGAATGGTAGGGTATTACAAGAAGACCATGATACAAGATTGTTTGGAATTCACTAGAAAATTTCATTCATGTTAGATTCATGAAAATATCATCCATCAACCCTCAGAATTACTGCATACAACCAAATTTTCATGGTCATTTTCCATTTGGGGTATGGATGTTATGGGACCATATCCCCTAGCCACCAAAAAGCAGTTCAAGTACATCCTTATTTCAACCAACTTCTTCTCCAAATGGGCTGAGGTGGTACCCCTCAAGGAAGTCGGAACAAATAATATAATCAACTTTTTAAAATCCCATATCATCACTAGGTTCATAGTCCATCACACGATATTGAAGGAAAATGGCACCAAATTCTGTTTTTTGGAGTTGAAGAATCTATACCTAGGGTGTAACATTGAATAAAATAACTTATCTCGCAATCAAGTGGTAAAAAATGGATAGATAAAGGCCATCAATAAGACCCTATCAAACATACTCTAGAAGATGGTGAACAAGGATAAGAAGTATTGGCCAAAAAAACTCCTCCATGCTTTATGGGCCTACTGTACCACCATGTGTACTGCTACACAAACGGTGCCATACTCATTGGTGTATGTGAATGATTAAGTACTACCCATAGAGGTCCATCTTACCTCACTAAAAATATCCATTTATGGGAAACTTTCATATGAACATAAATAGTTGGATGAGTTTGAGTAGCTAGATGAGAAGAGGTTGCACACACAACACAACCTTGAGATCCACCAAAACCAAATATCTCGAGCCTTCAATAAAAAGGTTCACCTCCAATAGTTTCTCCTAGGAAAACTGGTGCTAGATCTCAGAACCCCAATGATACCAGTAAATAATCCCTCGAAGTTGGAACCCATGTGGGAGAGACCTTACATCATACATAAAGTCTATCATAATGGAGTCTATTCACTGGACACCATGGATGGGGAGTGTGTTACACCACCCACCAATGTGATATTTCTCAAGAAATAATTTGCATAATCACCAGCAATAGGGCATCCAAGATGGTGTAAGTCCCATATTCTTTCTTACTACATGATGTTAAACTACATGGAATGTCTCACACACAACGACAAACTGTGAAAGCATGTCCTCACCACATGAAGTTAAACTGCATGGCCTCGAAGAACTATGTACGGCTTGATTATCATTTCCAAAGGGATATGTAGGGACTCTTTGATCATATATCTTGGCTCATCCACCACACAACATAAAATAATCATATTTTATCCTGCATGCCTCTGAATAGTGGAAGGGACCCTTGTCCATCCTTGTTTCTTACACGGATCATAGCTCATGCAAGATTAGGAATTTCAGTAAGGGTTTTCCTGTACAAATTAGGGAATGAAGGCTCGGGACAAGCTCATTAGGTAAAGGATATATAATTATTCCTTACTGCATGACATTAAACTACAAGTTCAATGTCCCCTACATGACATGAAACTGTATGAGAGGAACAACGGTGATGGTGTCGGTCTCCTACCACACCAGCATCCCAAGAACTATGTATGGAATGATTCCTGTCATAATAGGATACATAGTGACACCTGAACCCCTATTTTAGGGCCCAATCATAGTATTATATTCCTTCCATGTCAAGTGATCCAATTTCCTTACAACAATCCATTAAACTGCATGGTTAATGTCCTTACTGCATGATATAAAACTGTACGGACTCGTGACATCCATCTCCACTCACGTTGGGTGACCCACATCCTTACCACATGACATTAAACTACACAAAAATTATTCCTTTATGCATGATGATAAATTTCACAGTTCTTCTAGAACTACGTGTGTCTTGATTCCGACCCTTACGGGATATGTAGGAATGCTCGGGAATTTAATCATTGGGTCTATCCCCAGGTAACAAAAAAACCAACCTTCCTTCCAGCCTCCTAGAATGAGCCCCTTTCAAGGATTTATGGTGTATTTTAGGTCTCTTTGGTCTTCATTCATGTTGGTATTGATTTATCATTCCATTCACATACCCTTTGGGACCTCATCCCCCCACCTTCGTCCTTATTGCATGATGTTAAACTGCATAGAATTATAAGAACTATGTGTAGCTTGATTCTCACTCCCATGAGATACGTAATGTCTCCTAAATATCCAATAATAGGACCAGATAAAACTATAAATAGGGGATAATTCCCACCTCTAAGTATGATCTAGACCTACGTAGAGTACCTTATTTTCCAGTAACAACATGGACTTTGATTCCCAACCAGCTTTGGTATATAAGAAACCTCCCTAGGGTTCAAGCCTGTTGTTTCATGGACCTTATCGATTCCATTATATTCATGTTATTTCTCCTTCACCCTTGTTTCATGACATTAAAATACATGGAATATCTTCATCCTTACCACAGGATGTTAAAATGCATAGAATTCTAATAACTATGTGTGGCTTGATTCTCATCCTCATGAGATACGTAGTGATTCCCAAACATTTTGTATTCAGCCCAACCATGAGTATAACCTCCTTTGGACCCATTCTCTTGAGTCCTCTTGGAAATATGTATTGTTTGGATGAGACCTCTTTAGTCTTCATCCATGTCGGGTCTCTTCATGGAACCACATTGTGTATCTCCATGCCTTCATATCTGTTTCATACAAGCGTCCATTTGGGATTGTAATCCAGAGGATAGCTAAAAACCCTTATCCAATGCATTTGTCTTCTCTTTAAATTATTGGGTGTGGGAGGCCTCATTCATAAAATCATACAATCTCCTCTCATATGCATCCATGTCTCTCCAGGTTAGAATGATCCATTGCATAATTTCGAATAGAGGTTGTCGATCAAAACTTTCTACCCCTCAAATCTTGGAATTTCTACATTTTCCATTAGTCCAAACTCGTACAATAGAAGTCAGTCATATAGGGTATAATCTTTCATGTCGGGTGAAAGGAACTTCCAAAAAATCTAGATATCAGTATGCTCATGATAGCAGGAATCGATATTATGATTCCAAGAATTCATAGACCTTTGATTAGTTGCGACCAAGAAAACTTGATGGGATCCATAAGCCATCTAAAAAATAATTAAGTGGTGCATGTCAGATGAAAAATATAAAGTCTTGAAAAAATATGAAGGCATGAGAATGCCCTGATAGAATCATGTGCATCAGATAACCTAACCAAGGGTCTGTGATCCACATCAAGGAGTTTGTGAACCACCTAGTCTTTAGAAGACTCGCGGGGCACATAACCACTACAAGGCCCTAAGAGCATCACATGACCTCTTTGGGGGCTTGAAGTGATGTGACCTAGACATGGTCATACAAAATTGATCGATAGGTCGAGCTAATAGAACTCAAAAAGTCTTCTAACAACTGCCTAAATTAATTGAATTTATAGATTTAAATTGTGAAATTTATGTGCAATGGTTGATGGTACCTCTCTTTAGTGATGTTTTGTGAAATAATATAAATAGGTTGTTTTATGGAAAGTGAAATTGGTTTCATAATTTTAAAATGATGATTTTCAAATTTTGGATGGTTTTGAGGCATGGAAAATTGGTTGGAAAACGTTTTCAAAAAAAAGAATAGTTTTATTGAAATTTCTTATCATTGTTGGTTTGACATTATATTTGGAAAACATGGTTGGTGGGAGTTAATTTTGTGGACGTGGCCCTGGAAAAGGGGTTTGTACCATTTGTGTACTATGATATTAACCTAGTAGCACTTCTACCTCTTCTCAAGCCAATGGGTGGGGGTTTGAATATTACAAATAGTATCGTTTTTGTTTGGTTGTGGATTTAAAAATTAATCTGGTTTAGTCCTTTATTTGTATTGGTATTAAGGAGTAAGATATTTCGGACTTTTAATGTAGAGAATAAAGAGGAATAGATAACCTATTTAATTTGAACTTCAAGTTAATAGATATTTTGAGTAAATGAGTGTTTTGAGACACTTCTAGGAGCTATAATCTCATCATCATTAGTTTATCCAATGAGAGGAGCATTACATTCATTGATAGAAATTACTTACCTCTAGGATTATATATTTTATTTTTAGTAATGATTTATTATTTTCTAAAAAAGTTTTTATTTTTTAAAATAGTTGAAAATAGTTTTATTTTAAAAGATCATGGTGGAATTTTCAAAAAATGTTTTATATTATTTAAATGTTGAATTTTGGAAAGCCTTGTTGTGATATGTGTAATGGGGTAAATATGAAATTATTAATCCTTTAGTTTCTAGAGAATGAGAGACCAAATGGAATTTTTTTTTGTTATATAAAATAGAACAGGTTAGGCATTGTAGACAACAACCAGAAGAGGATTTTGAAAATTTGGTTTCACTTGATCTATAGGTGAACCAACAATTAGTTCAAAGTATTTTCCAAGAATTTCAGGCTATTTTTATATGTAATAGAATAGATAAACCAATAAAAGTGGATCATTATGTTCAGTTCCAAAACAAAAATCCACCCATCTTTCGAGGTGATTTGGAATCAGAAAAGGAAGAGGTATGGCTGAATATGGTGAATCAAATATTTGATTTTCTAGTCACACCGGCTGATCGGAAAGTCATGTTAGAAATGTACATCCTGGAAGATCTAGCACTCCAGTGGTGTGATTTATTATTTCATTATAAATTAGATCAAGTTGTTATATGACTGTATTTTTTAGAATTATTCAACAAACAATTTTATCCTAAAATGTTCCAGATTTCTAGAAAAACATTCTTTTTTAGTTTGAAGCATGAGAAGCTCATAGAGAAAGAGTACACAGAAAAATTCCCAAATTTAGTTCACTTTTCATCAAATGTTGTTGCAAGTGCATCCTTTAAGGCATAATTGTTTGAATTAGGTTTAAGGATAGATATTTGATTGAATATTTGTATTCTTTGTATAATGGATTATATGGATATGGTCAATAGACCAATTGTGGTACAAAGGGACATCTTAAGAACTACAGGTGGAGGAATCATATTTATATCTATGTGAAATGGTGGGAACTCAAATTTTGGGTATAAGAAGAAGAGGGACACCTATTTCCCAGGTAGTATAATTACATAGAATCAGATGGTGAGATCAGTAAATCTTCCTCCAAAAATAAAGAGTTAGACTATATGATTTTGGTGTGGTTATTTTAATCACGTGAAGGGAGATTATACAAAACCACCTAGAGCATGTCATAATTGAAACCATATTGGACATATTCAATGATATTGTCACAATTCTCCAAGTTCAGGTGCTTGGGACACATATTATATTTCACAGACATTGTATTCATCCATGAGATGAGGGAAGTAGAATAATTCTCATCAAATAAATTGAGCTACCCATGGTGATTATTGGAATACCATGACTGGTCATGCAGTGCAATCTCAATAGGGTAATAAACAAGAAAGTGTAGTGAGTTAGTAACTATATAGAGCTAAGCAAGTGATTGTGGATGATCAATCTAGACTATCAAAGGTGATATGTGTGATTCTTTTGAATTTTACCCTTATTCAATATTTGATTGATATGGTTTCATCCCATTCCTTTATTTATTCTCGTTTTTTTGATCTACTAGTTTTTTCATGTTGAGACGATGCCATCAATTTTTAAACTTCAAACTCCTCTTGGTCAAAGAAAATGTCAATATTGTATTTGAAAATCATGTTCTATAAATATTTATGGGGATAAATTGATTTTATATTTCTCTATTCATAAGATGTATATCTAGGATATAATCTTGGGTATGGATTGGTTGACAATTCCAAAATCCCAAATTTACTTTTATACTGGTAGGTTTATTTTTACAACTAATGATAATGATAAGAATCTCTTTAGAGGAGACTAGAATGTAAAGGTAGGTGCAGAAAGATTTTTGGCACCAGCATTTGGAACTATCTCATACCATTTGGTAGATTTGACCATGTAATTGGTGGATGAGATCAAGGATATCAGTTTTCTAGAAAATTTTTATCAGTTTCAGGATGATGTTTCTGAGAATTTCTCACGGATTCCACCCGTAGGATTAGTAAATTTTATGATTTATCTCTTACTAGGGACTATTACCATAACAATTCTATCTTATATCATAGAACTAATGTAATTAAGGGAATTAAATGTATCATTGAAAGAGATGTAAAGTAAAGGGTACATTCAGCCTAGTATGTCTCCATAGGCATCACTAGTTTTGTTTGTGAAAATGGGGATGGAACTCTTCGAATCTGTGTATATTATCAAAATCCTAACCAAGATATGATAAATAATATATACCCACTTCCACTCAATGAATATTTTTTGATCAATTGAGGGGATCCCAGTGGTTCTCTAAAATTAACTTGCTTTCGAGTATCACCATTTTTAGGTTTGGAAGGAGGATATTGAAAAGACAACTTTCAGAAGTAGATATAGACATTATGAGTATGTGGTTATACCTTTTGGTGTTATGAATAAACTTGTGGTATTTATAAAATTTATGAATTGGATATTTCAAATTTATCTAGATTCTTTTGTAGTGGTGTTTGTGGATGACATATTGGTGTATTCATGGACAAATACTGAGCATGAGCAACACTTAGTGATTGTGTTGGGAATCTTGCGGGATCATTGTTGTAATGCTAAAATTTAAAAGTGTGGTTTTTTGATACAATTGGTATATTTTCTTGTCCATTAAATCTCTGAAAAAATATGTTTTTATAGATCTAGAAAATATAGAAGTGGTTTTATATTAGAAACCGTTGAATAATGTTTTTAATATACGTAGTTTCCTCAGCTTATCTGGTTATTATCGACATTTTGTTAGTGAATTTTCATGAGTATCTTAACAAATGATATCTTTGAAATGGAAGGCTTTCACATTTCAATGGGATGATGAATATTAGAAGTCTTTTCAATAGCTTAAATTTTACCCTGTATCAGCACCGATATTGATATTCTCAGAATCAGGACAAGGATATGTGGTGTATTGTAATGATTTGGGATCTAGGTTGTGGTTTTTCCTCATGAAATGAGATCATGTTATTTGATATGGCTCATTATAGTTATGGTTTTATGAGAATAAATTCCCAAAACTTTATTTGGAATTAGTTTTTGTAGTCTATGAATTGAAGACTTGGCATCATTACCTATTTAGTGATAAATTTATGGTGTTTATGAATCATAATATTTTGAAACACATATTATCACAAAGGAATTTGAATTAAAGACAATTAATATGTATGGATTATATGAAAATGTTTGACTTTGAATAGTTTTATACACTAGGTAATGTAAATTTTATGGTGGATACATTAAGAAGAAAGTCATATATTCGGTTAGTGAAAGAGTTTTCAAATTAGTGGAAACTGATAATGATGACAACTGACATTCACTTGGATTATGAAGACCAAGGTAGTGTTGTATTTCTTTTTCTATTTTATTTTCTCCTAATTTTGTGGGAAAAGTTATTGAGGCAAAGTCATCTGATTCAGAATGTGTTCCTATAAGGTAAAAACTCAATGGTGTGGAGACTATTTATGTATAAAAACTATATAGTAGTTTAGTTTTGTGGTTTTGAAATAAGATAGACATGTAATTGGGTTTTCATGAACAAATTCTTCATGCTTCCACCATTCAAGATGGGTTGTTTAATATGGAATACAAAAGATGTATAAGTAATTGAAAACACAATTTTGTTGGGTTGGCATGAAAAGAAAAGTGGTTAAGTTGGACTTGAGATGACTCGCCAGTCAGTAGGTTAAGGCATAGAACTAACGACTAATGGATATATTGTAGTCTTCAACAATTATTTTTTAGAAATGGGAGAAGATAGATATCAATTTTGTGATAGGTCTCCCAAGGATGGTTTAGGAACACGATCTCATATGGGTGATAGTGGATTAGCTTTTTGTAGATTATGGGCACAGTGGTAGCACAGGATGGGCATGTACCCAACTTTTTAAATTGCCATGATCGATGATTAACCTGGGATAAATACAACCATCAGTGCCAGTATCCATAGAATTGATTCAAAGATAAAAGACAAAGGAGATAACCTGAAATCGATAAGATAGAATCAACATATTTGTTTATAATTAACTAAATTAAATTAAATAATTACCTCCAAGGTGATTCTTTATTTTTAGATGTGTTCAACCACTAGTCTGAGGTGTGGCTTCATTGTGATGTATAATCCAAGGATAATATTCCTCTAGAATTAATCCACACGTGATCCACATATCTATGGACGTCCCTGAAGGATTCTTCGGGTTTTAGCATGGAATATCCTTTTGCTTGTGATGTCTACCATTGATCGCCTTGAGAATAACTTCCATAGTGTTATCCTAGATCCAGTGGAGGAGGATCTCTCTCGTTCTTGAGAGTGTTCTTGGAGAGGTAAGATTTCTCTAGGTTCAAGAGCTTTTCTTCAAGGATGTTTTGCACAAAACCATTGGTTAGTTGGTGGGATGACCCCTTGGATTATTAGAGAATAATAACATAATTGGGAATTTAATTCACCAGGTAATAATAAATAATTATTATAACTGTAATTACTTATTTTATTATTCCATATGAAACCCCATGTCAAATAATAATTGCAATGATATTATTTCCATGACATGTTCTTAACTTGAACATTATATAAAAATATTATTTAACTAAATAATATTTACTATTATTTCTCATTTGACACATAACTTGGTTCACCAATCCTCTTCAATATTTACCAAGCCTTGAATACTGACTATTTTTTTATTAAATAAATATAACTTCAGTATTCACCGATAAATAAATATTTCGTCCACAATATATTCTCTCAAATAACTAGCGATGAAATATGTAACGACCCAAAGTTTCATTAATGGAAATCCCTCTTGATCTAATTAAATGTCTCTGTATGTTTATATAAAATGTCAAATTATTTTCTTTTATGTAAAGAATTTTGATCGTTGCTAATATATCCATTGAACAGTGATCACATGATTAGTATAAATATAGGGCTTTAACAAATCCAATTTACTCAGACAAAAGAAGCGATGGCCTCATCCAGTAGAATTGCTCCATACGAAGCCCATTTGTCAGAGCTCAGAAAAGATGTGGCATCCTTGGGATTCGCTCTTGACCAAGCCCAAGCCGAGCTTCATCATGTCAAGCTCGAACGAGACCGTCTACGGGAGAAGAGGAAGTTGATTGAAATTACCACTTGAGCGATGTTATCCGAGCCACCCCAAGAGTCTGTCACCATCGAACACCTTACCCTTAGGTCTTATGCGGCTGTTTTAAGGGGTTATGTAACAAATCTCTAGTACTATGTTCATGTATATTATTTTTTTATATAATAATAAATATACCTTCTTGTCATTATTGATACATTGTAAATAGTTTTTAAAGTACAAATAGTATTTTTAGTTATTATTTAATTAAGAATTATATTTTATTAAATTAAGGGATTTTTGAATTAAATAATATTTTAATAAAATATTATTATTATTATTAAATTAATTTTGATTAAATATGAATGATCTTATAATTTTATGAATGCAATTATAATTTTTCTTAAGGTTTGAAATCCATTTCTGTCAAAACCCGTGAATTTTCGATAAATGTCGGTTTTTATTTTAAAAGTAAAAATTAACATATTTAGAAAATTATTTAGATAAAATAAATGTTATTTCTAGAATCAGGATGTTGAAATTATCCAACGGTGAATTTTTCATAATTTTCTGAGATAGTCAAGTTTTTGGGTAAAAATTAAATACCGTTTAAATATATAATGTGTTTTATGACATCAAAATGACCCAATAGTGCTGTAATAAAATAATATAATATTTATTTTAGGCCAATATATGTTTTACCATTAAAATAATGTGATTTTGGGTTTGTTTGACTTACTTTTCAAAGCATTAATGGACCCCTCAAGACTTATTAAACACATTGTCTTTTTAAATTGTTTTCCATGGGACTGTGACTCACCTCCACATAAGCAACCCCATTATTTTAAGAAGTTAGGACTATATCCATATAAAATATTGTTTTACTCTTCCCTTTTCCAAAAACCATGGTAAAAACCCATGGGATGGTTTGTGGTTTGGATTAATTTAATATAAGGGGTCCCAAACCTAAATAATAAAGAATTCTCTCACCTTTCCTATATAAACCCACACAAGCTCCCACTTCCTCCTCACTCAAAGCCCTTGGAGTTCGTCCAACCTCTGCCCTACTCTCTCTAGAATCCTCCCAAGGTTCCCCAAGCTCCCAATAAGCCTCTCTCAAGCCTCTCTCTAGCCTTTGGAAGCACACTCCCAGGTAAGGGTTTTTTCTTCTTTTCTCATTTTGTCCAATTTTCTTAATGTTGTTATGCCCTTTTAATTTCAATTATGAATGTTGGGGTATGGTTTCTCACCTCCCTCATACTTACCTATTTATTTTTTAATGATGGTATACCCCTTTCTCTCTCATTAGATGCCTCCCATGTACACCCGTTACTATGCTGAAATTCCGAAAGGAACTTCTCTCTCCTCATTTACATTCAAGCAGTACTTTTGTATCATTAATCTAAATTCCATTACAATTGTTGGGACATGTATCTATATGACCTACTTACTTTCCATTACATGTAAATATGATGAGGAACCCCTTTCTCTCTCATCAACCATTTTTTATGAATTCTTATATCACGCCGTTACGCTGCCAAAATTGCACCGATTTTCTAAGCCAATGCCATTGTGTAGTGAATACCATGCTCATTTCTACATCAAGGGTATTCACCTTTATGCACATTTACATATTTTTTAAAGAGTTTCATGTATTAATTCCACATTCCTTTATCATGTAATAAATGATTATGTTTATTGAATCCATGTTTTATGATCCATGTGGCACACTTATGCATGAAATGAAATGTTTAAGAAGGGTGTGCCCTTATAGCGCTCCAATGCATTGGGTAAAGTATAGTATCATGATATGTCATTTTCAATGAGTTTTGACTCATGATAATTCATTTTCAATGATGGTTTACTCGTGCTTCATGTGCAATGATAATTTACTCATGCTTCATGTGAAATGGGCCTTGGCTCATGCTAATTCCATGTTAAGTGTTGTTTCCACATTTCCATGTTATGATTATGATGCTTTATCATGCCTTTATGTTCATGTTTCTCTTGTGCTCTATTGATATGCCTAATGTATAACATGTATTGTACTCCTCATGTTATTCCATGTGTATTCCCTTACTGGGATTTATATCACACCCTTTTCTTATGCATGTCCTCACGTTATCCCATGCAATGCTAAGTACGAGGGAATGTAGTGGTCATGTAAAGGAAGTTTTCAATAAAGATGTTGTATTTCATTTTTTAAGTTTTTATGTAATGATACTAAGCCCCAAAGACACTAAACCTCTTGATCTTCTTTGTTGTATCAAGTGATGTTTTATGTAATAAATCATGTTTAAGTTTGTATTAAAAGAAGGGTTGTCATATTTGGTATCAGAGGATAGGTTTAGTTATTTTTGGGATTAGGATTAGAAAACCCTAGTAAAGCCTTTGAGACAAGAATAAGTATAATAAAAACATCCCTAAGTTTTGGTGAGTATTGATTAAGTGGTTTATCAAGAAAATACATCCCTGTCTGGATATGAGTAGGTAGAGGCGGCTCTGGCACAGATGTATCCTAGGGGTAAAACCCGAAAACACCGCTTTGAGCTAGACTCAAATAGGAACTGGTGCACGAAAACAGGCCTTGTTTCACTCTTGGTTACGACACTCCTGGGGGATATGTTTTGATGAATTCACAAGCTTAGTATGAACCCTTATTAAGGGAATTAAAAAAATTCCCTTAAGAATATATGTTAGAAAGTAGATCATGAAAAGCCTTCATTGAAGCCTATAGACTCATGAGTTAAGGAAATAAAAGTTTATTTATAAGTCATCAACTTTTGTCTTTGGATTACCCTTTATGTGTTACCCCTAACTTTCCTTTTATTCTAGCCAATGGCCAGTAATAGGAGGACTCGGGCTAACAACCGATGCAAATATCAGTGTGATGACTGTACTAATGAGATGCTCAATCCAATGGGAGCGGGAATCGTGAACTTTGTCACGCTTCTCTCTCAGCTAACTCAAGTTTTTAATAGAAACACGGGTCAAGAGGAACATTCAAACCCCCCTAAGAAAGAACAAGTGGCTATCGAGAGCTTCATGAGACAAAGGCCTCCTACTTTTAGTGGATCATCTGATCCCACGATCACTGAACAATGGATAAAAACCATTTAAAAGATCTTATCCATCCTTCAATGTTCTGAACAAGAGAAGGTTCTATTGGAGGCTTATCGTATAGAGGGTGAAGCTGATCAATGGTGGACATTGATAAAAAATACGAAGCCTGAGGAGGAGATCAAGGCGTTGGAATGGAAGGATTTCTGGAAGATGTTTTTCGATAAATATTTTTCACGCACCCTCTGGCTTAAGATGGAAAGGGACTTCCTTTACCTCAAGAAAAAAGACGAAGAATCTATTGGAGCGTACGAGGAAAACTTCACAAGGCTTGCACGATACGCTTCCAGCTTTGTCGTTACCTCAGAATGCAAAGTTGACCGCTTCTTTGGTGGGCTGAAACCTAGCCTGCGGAAAGCATTAGGGATCCATGACTTCGACAGCTATGAGGAAACTGTCCGATGTGCCCTCAAGGTCGAAATGAAGATCAGATAATCACAGGGGTATCATGGGGATAAGAAGCGTAAGGTGGACTTCAATGTTGGTGGTCCGATGGATAAATCCAACGGTGCTAAGAAGATCAAGCACCCCACTTGCCAAAAGTGCGGAAAGAAGCACCCTAGAAATTGCCTTAAGGGGATGAGAAAATGCTTCAGGTGTGGAAGGGAAGGGCACCTAGCTGTTAACTGTCGGCAAGAAAGACTCACGGCTGCGACAGAGGAGAGGAATGCTCCGTTCAAACCTCAATGCTTTGTTCAATGCTACAAATGCAAAGAACCAGGTCATTTTTCAAATCAGAGCCCTAATCCAAGGGTTTTCGGAGGCAACCAATAACCTCCAAGGTAGCAAGGAAGAGATTTTGCCATCACTTCTGCCGAAGTGAACCACGACAACGAAGTGGTGACAGGTATTCTAGTTATTCATTCAATAATAGCGAACGTACTTTTTGATTCAGGTTCTATGCATTCTTTTATATCTCAAAAGTTTAGTAGAACAATCCCAGCACCACCACAAATCATGGAAGTGAAGATTTCGGTGAGTACGGAAAATGGGGAAATCATTGCATCCCATGAATATAAGTCATCCCCTATTATAATCTGTGGATTGAATTTCCCAGCGAACCTCATCATACTCCCTATAGTGTAATTTGATTCAATTCTTGGCATGGATTGGATTTCCTTATATAGAGCCAACATAAATTGTCGGGAGAGGGAAATCACACTCCATATGGGGAATCGACCCCCGATTCTTTACAAGTGTAAGGAGGAAGATGAATATCCTTTAGCTCCATCATATCAAGCATGGATATTACTACCCTATGAGCACGCATATCTAGCTCAGATGGTTGAGTCCAAGAAAGAAACTATCCTTGAGGAAATTCCTATTGTGAGGGAATTCGCTAAAGTGTTTCCCGAGGAACTGCCTGGTCTTCCTCCTAGAAGAGATGTTGAATTCTCAATTGAACTTATACCCGGGGCTTTACCAATATTCAAGACTCCATATAGAATGGTTGTTGTAGAGCTTGAAGAGCTGAAGAAACAACTACATGAGAATATAGATAAAGGGTTTATATGCCCAAGTGCTTCGTCGTGGGGTGCACCAGTCCTCTTCATCAATAAGAAGGATGGGTTAATGCGCCTTTGCATCGATTATCATGAGCTCAAAAAAATCATGATAAAGAACAAGTATCCTCTCCCACGAATTGATGACTTGTTCGATCAGCTGCATGGAGCACAATAATTCTCCAAGGTAGACTTGCGGTCGGGATATTATCAAGTAAGGGTGAAGAAGGAAGATATCCCCAAGACTACTTTTCGCACAAGATACGGGCACTATGAATTCATAGTAATCACTTTCAGACTCACTAATGCTCCAGAAATCTTCATGGACTTGATGAATAGAGTATTTAGAGATTACCTAGACAAATTTTTGGTAGTCTTTATAGATGATATTCTAATATACTCCAAAACCAAGGAGGATCATGAGGATCATTTAAGAACTGTACTGGAGACTTTACGCAAGGAGAAGCTCTATGAAAAGTACAGCAAGTGTGAGTTTTGGTTGAAGGAAGTCTCATTATTGGGACATATCATCACAATAAATGGGATATCTGTCGATCCCTCCAAAATAGATGCAATTGAGGGATAGCCTAGGCCAATATCGGTAATAGATATCTGTAGCTTCTTGGGGTTAGCTGGATATTATCGACAATTTATGAGGAATTTCTCACGATTGTCCAACCCTCTTACCAAGCTAACTTGGAAGGGATTAAAGATTTCTTGGAGTGATGAATGAGAAGAAAGCTTCAAGGAGTTGAAAAGGAGGCTTATCACTGTGCATGTGCTCACTTTACCCACAAGTGGGGAACTTTTTGTTGTATTCAGTGATGCTTCAAAGAGGGGCTTAGGTTGTGTGCTGATGCAAAATGATAAAGTGATATCCTATGCCTCAAGGTAGTTGAAAATCCATGAGCGAAACTATCCAACACATGATCTGGAGTTGGCAGCGGTGATCTTTGCCTTGAAAATCTGGCGTCATTATCTCTATGGGGAGAAATGTGAGATATATACTAACCACAAGAGTCTTAAATATATATTCACACAGAAAGAGCTTAATATGTGTCAGAGAATATGGATAGATCTCATCAAGGATTATGACTTTTCAATACATTACCACCCTGGGAAAGCGAACAAGGTGGCAGATTCCCTAAGTAGAAAGGACCCATCAATTCTATCAATGATAATAATTGAGAAGGATCCAATCTTCTTAGACTTGATGAAGATGGACATGGAAATCATAAAGAAGGGAACATCATCAATCTTTTCACAAATGATTGCTCAACCGTCTCTTTTGGAAAGGTTAAAGGATTCTCAAAAGGATGATGTAGGAATTCAGGAAAAAGTGGAATCTATCAAAAAGGGGAAATCCTTGAAGTTTAATGTTAATGAAGAAGGAATTGTGTGATTTGGGAAAAGACTATGTGTTCCATCGAGTCCGGAGCTAAAGAAGGAACTTTTGGATGATGCACATAGTTCAAATTTCTCTATTCACCCAGGGAACACAAAGATGTATCGAGATCTCTGAGAAAACTTTTGGTGGGATAATATGAATAAGAAGATCATTGAATATACATCAAAGTGCCTAGTGTGCCAAAAAGTGAAGGCAGAGAGGCAAAATTCTAAGGGGATGATGCAACCATTTCCCATACCAGAATGGAAATGGGAGAACATCACCATGGACTTTGTCACTGGACTTCCAAGGACATCTAAAGGCAGCAATGTGATCTGGGTTGTGGTGGATCATCTTACAAAAACTGCACACTTCATTACTATTCGAGATGATTTCTCATTGGATCAAATGGCACAGATATATATCAGGGAAGTGGTAAGGTTGCATGGAGTACCACTATCTATTGTGTCTAACCGAGATCCAAGATTCACCTCTATGTTTTGGAAGAGTCTTCAACATGCTCTGAATACTAAACTAAACTTCATTACGGCCTATCATCCTCAAACTGATTGCCAATCCGAGCGGACTATCCAAACACTTGAGGAAATGTTGAGAGCATGCTCAATGGACTTTAAAGGAGGATGGGATCAACATCTTCCTCTGGTTGAGTTCTCTTATAACAACAGTTTCCACTCAAGCATACAAATGGCACCATATGAAGCCTTGTATGGGAAAAGGTGCAGAACACTGGCATGTTCGGATGAGGTCGGTGAACGTAAGCTACTTGGACCAGAAATGGTCGAAGAAATGGTGGAGAAGGTGAAAACCATTCAGCAACATATAAAGGCAGCCCAGAGTCGACGGAAGAGTTATGCAGATAACCGTTGATGATACCTTGAGTTTAAAGTTGGAGACATGGTGTTTCTACACATATCTCCGTGGAAGAAGGTCATGAGGTTTGGAAAGAAAGGGAAGTTAAGTCCAAGGCACATCGGCCCCTTCGAGATTTTTGATCGTGTCATGGATGTGGCCTATCGACTAGCACTTCCACATACCATGGCCAAAGTACATGATGTCTTTCATTTATCCCTCTTAAGAAAGTACATACTGGACCCTTCACATGAACTCTCTTCTGAGGTGGTACAATTGGAAGATGATCTTTCTTATGAGGAGCAACTAGTGAAGATCTTAGATCATAGAGAAAAAGTTCTATGAAATAAGACAATTCCCCTCGTCAAGGTGTTGTGGAGAAACCACAAGTTTGAGGAAGCGACTTGGGAATCAGAGGAAATGATGAAATTGAGTTACCCACATCTGTTTTAGTGTGGGAAAAAGAAAATTTCAAGGGTGAAATTTCTAAAGGGGAAATATTGTAACGAACCAAAGTTTCATTAATGGAAATTCCTATTGATCTAATTAAATGTCCTTGTATGTTTATATAAAATGTCAACTTCTTTGGTTTTATGTTAAGAATTTTGACCATTGCTAATATAGTCGTTGAACAGTGATCACATTATTAGTATAAATATAGGGCTTTAACAAATCCAATTTACTCAGACAAAATAAGTGATGGCCTCATCCAGTAGAATTTCTCCATACGAAGCCCATTTGTTGGAGCTCAGAAAAGAGGAGGCATCCTTGGTATTTTCTCTTGACCAATCCCAAGCTGAGCTTCATCATGTCAAGCACAAACGGTACCGTCTACGGGAGAAGTGGAAGTTGATTGAAATTACCACTCGAGCGATGTTATCCGAACCACCCCAAGAGTCTGTCACCATCGCACACCTTACCCTTAGGTCTTATGCAGCTGTTTTAAGGGGTTGTGTAACAAATCTATAGTACTATGTTCATGTATATTATTTTTGTATATAATAATAAATATACCTTCTTGTCATTATCGATACATTGTAAATAGTTTTTAAAGTACAAATAGTATTTTTAGTTATTATTTAATTAAGAATTCTATTTTATTAAATTAATGGATTTTTGAATTAAATAATATTTTAATAAAATATTATTATTATTATTAAATTAATTTTTATTAAATATAAATGATCTTATAATTTTATGAATGCAATTATAATTTTTCTTAAGGTTTGAAAGCAATTTCTGTCAAAACCCGTGAATTTTCGATAAATGTCGGTTTTTATTTTAAAAGTAAAAATTAACATATTTAGAAAATTATTTAGATAAAATAAATGTTATTTCTGGAATCAGGACGTCAAAATTATCCAACGGTGAATTTTTTATAATTTTCTGACACAGTAAAATTTTTGGGTAAAAATTAAATATCGTTTAAATATATAATGTGTTTTATGACATCATAATGACCCAATAGTGATGTAATAAAATACTATAATCCATATGTTCGGACAATATATTTTTTAACATTAAAATAATATGATTTTGGTTTTGTTTGACTTACTTTTCAAATCACTAATGGACCCCTCAAGACTTATTAAACACCTTGTCTTTTTAAATTGTTTTCCATGGGAGTGTGACTCACTTCCACATAAGCAACCCCGTTATTTTAAGAAGTTCGGACTATAGCCATATAAAATATTTTTTTCCTCTTCCCTTTTCCAAAAACCATGGGAAAAAACTATGGGATGGTTTGTGGTTTGGATTAATTTAATATAAGGGGTCCCAAACCTAAAAAATAAAGAATTCCCTCACCTTTCCTATATAAACCCACCCAAGATCCCACTTCCTCCTCACTCAAAGCCCTTGGAGTTCATCCAACCTCTGCCCTAATCTCTCTAGAATCCTCCCAAGGTTCCCCAAGCTCCCAAGAAGCCTCTCTCAAGCCTCTCTCTAGCCTTTAGAAGCACACTCCCAAGTAAGGGTTTTTTCTTCCTTTCTCATTTTGTCCAATTTTCTTAATGTTGTTATGCCCTTTTAATTTAAATTATGAATGTTGGGGTATGGTTTTACACCTCCCTCATACTTCCCTATTTATTTTTGAATTATGGGAGACCCCTTTCTCTCTCATTAGATGCCTCCCATGTACACTTGTTACTATGCCGAAATTCTGAAATGAACTTCTCTCTCCTCATTTACATTCAAGCAATACTTTTGAATCATGAATCTAAATTCCATTACAATTGTTGGTACATGTATATATATTACCTCCTTACTGTCCATTACATGTAAATATGATGAGGAACCCCTTTCTCTCTCATCATCCATTTTTATGAATTCTTATATCACGCTGTTACGCTGCCGAAATTGCACCGATTTTCTAAGTCAATGACATTGTGTAGTGAATACCATGCTCATTTCTCCATCAAGGGTATTCACCTTTATGCACATTTAAATATTGTTTAAAGAGTTTCATGTATTAATTACACATTCCTTTATCGTGTAATAAATGATTATGTTTATTGAATCCATGTTTTATGATCCATGTGGCACACTTATGCATGAAATGAAATGTTTAAGAAGGGTGCGCCCTTATAGCGCTACAATGCATTGGGTAAAGTATAGTACCATGATAAGTCATGTGAAATGAGTTTTGACTCATGATAATTCATGTGCAATTAGGGTTTACTCATGATTCATGTGCAATGAGAATTTACTCATGCTTCATGTGCAATGGGCCTTGGCTCATGCTAATTCCATGTTAAGTGTTGTTGCCGCATTTCCATGTTATGATTATCATGCTTTATCATGCCTTTATGTTCATGTTTATCTTGTGCTCTATTGATATGCCTAATTTATAACATGTATTATACTCCTCATGTTATTCCATGTGTATTCCCTTACTGGGCTTTATAGCTCACCCTTTTCTTATGCATGTCCTTAGGTTATCCCATGCAATGCTAAGTACGAGAGAATGTAGTGGTCATGTAAAGGAATTTTTCAATAAAGATGTTGTATTTCATGTTTTAAGTTTTTATGTAATGATCCTAATCCCCAAAGACACTAAACCACTCGATCTTCTTTGTTGTATCAAGTGAAGTTTTATGTAATAAATCATGTTTAATTTTGTATTAAAAGCTGGGTTGTCATAAAATAAATGTGATCATGAATACTTAAATAATTATTAAAACATGACCGAAAATAATATTTATTCAACTTGTTAAAAAATAAATTATTTAACTGTGATATTGGATACACTTAGTGTGTGACCCTGTATGCCTCTTTATTGTTAGCATTAGGAGGGTTTGCATAAAATCCATGATTATTGTCTAACAATAGGTCAAGGCACCCAAGAGAAAGAATCTGATGTCACAACAACATGTCACCTCATATAGACTCTTAACTTGTAATATAATTATTTTGTCCTGATATCTCTAATCAAGAAGGTTGCATGCAAGTGCCATCAACCCATGTGCTCAATTTTTCATTCTTTGACTTCCCAAAATTAAACTTGCCTAGAGAACACCATTCCCATGGATTTAGTTCAGCTATATCATTTCCATCAAAGGGCCTGAGATATCTACTTCCATAGAAGTGTAAAATCCTTTATCACGTTATTTATTAATACTATATTACTTGTGATGTACCCAACATGTCCTACCTCACCGTGAACATATGTTGTTACGGTTTTCATCAATACATCTAATTGTTCAATTAATAATACCCATTAATAAAAATATTAATTTATAAGGACCAATACACACATTAATAGATAGGAACATCCAATGACACTTATGAAAGTGCATTTATTACTAGCGGGTCGTGTTCTCATAATATCCTCCTGGATATTACCAAGGGCGCACACCATGAGAAGATGCCTCAAAGTATCCTGAGTCCCCACCCCTGATAGCCTGTATCATTTGTGTCCCTTAAAATGATATCATCCAACCATAGAACATATATTCAAGAATAGTGTCATGGAACTTCTGAGTTCTCATCATAGCAGGGATATTCTATGACCTTTTAGTGTGACAACTATTCTTAGGACATTATCGCATACTATATCATTCAAAAGAACAATAATTATGGGATAAGGAGTTTATTAATATTCATTAAATGGATACATGTTTATCATAAATTATAAATAAGTTTGTTTCCAGGGCCCCGACTCTAATAGACTCCCACTTTCACTAGATCCAACTCCTAACAACCTTCAGTCCGCTGGATCTCACATTATATTCATGCTTCTTCTAAGATAGGACTTTATTCAAAGGGTGCGCCACATTCTCTTCCATAGACACACTTCTCAGGGAAACATCACACATTTTTTAGTGTTCCCTCAAGATGTGATACTTTTGAAGTATGTGATTTTTCTGTTGATGTGACCTTGTCTCCTTTGAAAGATCCACCACTGCAGTATTATCACAATACAATGTAATGTGATCCTTACTGCTAGGTAACACATCAAACTTATAAGTACCTAGCCTTAAAACATTACATAATATTGAATTAAATGAATAATTCACATTGAGGATCTTTTTAGGCTTAGCGTTTTAGAGAATTAGGACATAACTATTACATCTCAAAAGATGAAAAAGTATACACCTCTACTCAGTTTCCATTTTTTTCCTCAAAATATAAACTCTTTGAAAAAAAGAATCATGTCTAGTTCCATGTTTCAGACAGCATGACTTTTCCATGATCCCATCCTTGACCCTATTCCACTTTATTTCCTGTGAAAAACATTTCAAAAACTTGGGATGAGCACAAAAATCTCAATAAGGGATACACAAGGAAGGAAAACTGTTAGTTTTTCAAAACAACAAGTAAACCATGAATACTTTATCATAAGTAGTACTTTTCACCTATATGAAGTAGTAAATACTCTTCAATGAATAAAATATTATTGCTTACCCTTTTTAACCAAAATATTACCATAAAACCCATATAAAGAACACATAACATATATAGTTAAATTTGGGCATAAACATACTTAAATGGAATAACCATATGGTCAACTTCCACACATATCACTAAATTTAATAGTCATACGGCCTACTTCCATACCCAATGCATTGGAGGTTATAATGTAACCACCCGTCCTATTTTATCACGGCACCACCCATCATTTGGTTTATCATGTAACCACCCCTAAAATAAAATTATAACACATAAAGTATTGCAAATAAAAACATTTCACTAATAACATTTCATTTCCAATCACAAGAAATAATTTCAAGACATTGAAATAATCAATTCATTTAAAAAACCATTTTCAATACCAAAATATTTAAAATAATATTTGTTATTTATTTACCTTTTAAAAACATTACGGCTTGTTAAGGAATCCAAAGATCAAATAATACTCGTGGCGGCGGAAAGGTCGTTGTCATCGCGAACGTTAAAAAGAAATGTATTTTTTTTTGTTTAGTAAAAAGATTTTTAGGGAAAATATTCCTTTTGAATAAAATTAAAAAGGGTTTAAACACCGTATAAAATAATGTCATGTATAAATTAAAGAACGACATAAATAATAAAGATAAGATCAACCCAAAGAATGTAAATTGGGTTAAGAAGTTCTCTTACCTTGTGTCTGACTTGAACTGTTCATTCTTTAATTTCATGAATAATAAAATAAAGTTAATTTATACTTGATTAAGAACCTTTTTCAAGTTAATTATTCCTTTTATATCACTTATTACCATGTTACAAACATTATGTAATCATTTAAGTTGATAACGGTCGTTCTGTCAATATTTTGTACTTGAGTCAAAAATAGACAACTTATAATTACATGTTGTTCATGTGGTAAAAATTTATTTATATCTAGAATTATATTCATGATTTAGATATTATATATATCATATATATCTAGTATATACATGTATTTATAATAGTACGTAACATTTGGAGGTAAGAAATGAAATGCACTGTTCATGGAGACGGTAAGTCGTATGTACGCATGAACGCTACTTTCATTTCTATTTAATATTTTAATGTAATTAAAACATAATGATACATAGTTATATTATAATTCCAGTATATTATCATATATAATATCATTAACTCTATCCTTTATACGTACCACGTATGGTATGAATGAGTCATATCACTTTGAGGGGGCGATAGTCCGCGCTTCCTCAAATGAAATTATCGTGTTTACCCATAATGAAAACCATAAAGGTATGCTATAAATGGAAAATATAGAAGAATAAAGGAAACATAAACATAATATATATCATATATAAACATAGTTTCATCTTAATTTCCACCATGAGAGGCGGTAGGAGATAATTGAACAATCATCATTTCATGAGGCGTTAGTTAGACATCCACAGAAACTGTATGTTATTTACCCATTAGATGGAGGTGTGTGTAAGTTTTTTTTTGAATCCTTATCATAAAAATATCCTAGTATATTGAGTATACTATTTTTGTTACAAAATAAAGAAATAAAAAGAGTTTACGGTGTTGGAGAAGTAAAATAAATCAAAATAACTTAAGAGGATACGTTACCTTTAAATTGAGTAACTCCCCTTGGTTTGAACCAAATGGGTTTCTTGAGGTGATTTATTCCTAAGGTAAGTATTCTAGAATGAAGATAGAGATCTTTTGAGCTTATTAGAGCATATTTTGGATGATAAAAAGGGTTTAGAAGTGTGAGGAATGAGTTATAAGTGAAGTCTTTTTATAAGGGAGAGGAGGGGCACTTTAGGAATGTTTGAAACAGTTATTTTATTATAAACTCATATTAGGTTTCAAAAGGTAAAATAATTGTTAAAAACAAATTTAATATGAATCATGGTCTAAATAAAATAATCCAATAATAATTGTACAGGTTTTGGATATTTTTTTAATATTTATAATCTTATTTATTTAAATAATTTATTAATGAGGTAAATATTTCATTATTATTGTGTCATAAATAACTTAATTTCTTTGATGTAAAAAAAATATAAAAAAATACCATGATGTAGGAAATATTTTTATATTTATAATGAATATTTATAGTCTAAAATATAACTTATATAACCCCATGTAAAAAATTGATTCACTAAAAGATATTTGTTTATGTCATTTTTGTCTACTTTAAATTAATTAATATAAAGTGTCATTATTACTCCCATGTGGCCCCATGGGGTCCCATATTCGACCCAAGGATGACCATAGTTGGATATGTGTCATCCAATAGGATTAGGACACATGTTAGGGTAATTTAATATTATTATAATATTATATTTTACTATATCAACCCTTTTAATCATGGTAAAATATAATATTTACTGAAGTAAATATTTAAAATGTCTAAAAATAAAAGTTACAAATTTACAAAATTTGGACCCACTGATTCCAAATATGGAATCCATTTTTCAAATTCAAAACATAGAAGTGGCAGAAATTAATTTAAAATTAATTCCCGCTTTCAAAACAAAAAGCGTGTTTTTAAGAAATAATAACTATCAAAAGACTGACACTTGTTTATGTCCAATTTAAAAATTAAATTACTTCCAAAGAACAAAATTAGATTAAATGGTAAAAATATATTCTAATTACACTTTAAAACCAATTAAAAAGATAATCTAACCATATAAATAAATTAGATAAAAAGGCTCTTTTGAATTAAAATACAGTATTTTTCATTATTCATAAAAAAATGAATTTTATCAGAAAAATACCAAAATTTTATCCAAAGTAAATTTTGATGTCCCAATTATAAATAAGAATTATATTTTTTCAAATAGAACATATAAGAGTGACAAAAACTAGATTCAAAGAGGGTTCTCCATTAAAAGGCGGTAAATCTAGCTTTTAAAGAAAATTATGCTTAAAATTAGATTCATTCACATTTTAAGCCTCTAACATTTATTGGATAAATGTAAAAACATTTAACAAACATGTATAATCATATTTTAGTTATTTCTATTCATTCCTATCGATATAATGTCTATGCATTAACTACCATTTAAAATAATAATATTATATTATTAGTGTGCAACATAAGATTTCAAAGAAACTCGCTATTGTGTATTGGGTACACTATCAAACATAGAATCCCCTTTAAAGTAAAATAAATATTTAATTTACAAATATTAATTAACATTAAAATGTATTATTCTTTATTTACTTGGTATGTTACATCCTTCCCCCCTTTTGGGAATTGTGTTCTCGCAATTTTTATTCACTTATCAAGTAAGTGGGGGTATTTATACCTCATAACATTTTCATATTCCCACGTTGCCTCTTCAACCATATGGTTTTTCCACAAAACCTTTACCTGAAAAATTATCTTATTCTGCAACACTTTTTCTCTACAGTCAAGAATTTCGATTGGTTGTTCCTCATAATATATATTCTCTTCCAACTGAACTACCTCTGGGCTCAAAACATGAGATAGATCTGGCATATACTTTCTCAACATTGAAACATGAAAACCATTGTGTACCTGAGATAAACTTGGGGGTAAAGCCACTCTGTACAAAATTTCTCCAACTTTCTCCAGGATTTCATAAGGTCCAATGAACCTTGGACTCAAATTTCCCTTCTTACCAAAATGAATCACACTTTTCCATGGAGAAACTTTGAGAAATACATGATCACCTACCTCAAAAGATAGATCCTTCCTCTAGTTATCCGCATAACTTTTTTTCCTGCTCTGAGCTGTTCTCATGTTCTTCTTAATCAACTGAACTTTTTCTGCCATCTCTTCTACCAATTTTGGTCCCATCATCTTTCTTTCACCTACTTTATCCCAAAAATCTAGAGTACAAAAATGATTTCCATATAATACCTCAAATGGATCCATATGTATTTTGGAATGAAAACTGTTATTATATGAAAATTCAACAAAAAAAATATGTTGGTCCCAACTTCCCAAGTAATCCAGTGAACAAGATCATAGAATTTCCTCCAAGGTCTGAATTGTTCATTCTGAATTCCCATATGATTGAGGATGAAAAGTTGTACTAAAATTTAATCCAGTACCCAATGACTTCTGAAGGCCTTTCCAAAAGTTAGAAGTAAACCTGGGATCACGATCAGATACAATGGAGAGGGGAACACCATGCAACCTGACTATCTCTTTAACATATAACTGAGAAATTTGATCTAGAGACAAAGTATCTCAAATAGGAAGGAAATGAGCAGATTTAGTCAATCGATCAACAATAATCCAGATTGAATTGTTACCTATGGATGTCTTTTTTAATCCCACAACAAAATCCATGGATATATTTTCCCATTTCCACTCTGGCATCAGTAGAGACTGAAGCATCCCTTTCAATAATTTCCGCTCTTATTTAACCTGTTGACAAGTCAAACACTTCACAGTAAAATAAACAATATCTCTTTTCATTTCATCCCACCAGTAATACTTTTGAATATCTCTATACATCTTAGTACTACTAGGATGAACTAAAAATGGGGAACTATGAGCTTCACATAACAACTCATTCTTCAACTATGAATCATAATGCACGCATAATCTTTTCCCAAACCTCAAAACACAATCATTATCAATTTTAAATTCAAGAAACTTACCCTTCTGAACCAACTCTACCTTTTTCTTCAACTCACTGTCTTCTTTTTGTGCTTGCTTAATTCTGTCTAAGAGAGACGATTCCACTGACACCTGAAACAAAACAGAAGAATTTTCTGCATCGACAACTTCTATGCCAAAGTTCATCAAACAAAAAACCAAAGTATCTCATTCCAAACGTAGCATGGTTAATGAATCGTTACTTTTTTGACTCAAAGCATCAACCGCTTTATTTGCTTTTCCCGGATGGTAATGAATCGTGCAATAATAATATTTTATTAATTCTAGACAACTCCTTTGTATCATGTTCAATTATTTTTGAGTGAATATATACTTTAAACTTTTGTGATTAGTATATATTTCACACTTTACTCCATAAAAATGATTCCTTCAAATTTTTAAAGAAAAAACAACAGCAGTTAATTCCAAATCATGTGTAGGGTAATTTAACTCATGAGGTTTCAACTATCATAAAGCATAATCAATTACTTGATCATTCTTCATAAGTACACAACCAAGTCCTTTCAACAAAGCATCATTGTAGATAACAAACTAACTATTTCTAGAAGTCAGTGCCAAAACTAGATCATTCACCAATCTTCTTTTCAATTCTTGAAAACAATCATCACATTCTTTTGTCCAGATGAACTTAACACCATTTCGAGTTAATTTAGTCATTGGACTAGATAACCATGAAAAATTCTTAACAAACCTCCAGTAATAACTATCCAAACCAAGAAAACTATAGATCTTGGTTATATTTGTGGGTCTTGGTCATTATTCAATAAATTTTGTTTTAACAGGATCAAAAGTTATGCCATTTTTTGAAAAAATATGGCCAAAGAATGAAATTTGTTGTAACCAAAACTCACAATTGTTGAATTTACCATACAGTTTCTTTTCTTTTAAGGTTTACAAGACAACCCTTAAATGACTTTCATACTCCTCTTTACTTTTAGAAAAAACCAAAATATCATCAATGAACACAACCACAAACTTATCCAGGAACTCACGGAAAATTCTATTCATAAGATCCATGGATACATCAGGTGCATTGGTTAACCCAAAATGCATAACTACAAATTCATAATTGCCATATCTAGTACGAAATGCGGTCTTCGAAATGTCTTCTTCCTTTAATTTCAACTGATGGTACCCCAAACTCATATCAATCTTTGAAAAATACTGATCTCCCTGGATCTGATCAAACAAATCATCGATATGAGGCAAAGGATACTTGTTTTTAAAAGTGATGTTATTCAATGCTCTATAATCAATGCAAAGTCTCATTGAACCATCTTTTTTTAACAAATAAGACAGGAGAACCCCATGGTGATGTGCTAGGTCGAATGAAACCCTTATCTAATAACTCCTAATATTTATTCTTTAACTCTAAAATTTCAATTTGATCCATTTTATAAGGGGGTTTTGAAATTGGTTTAGCATCAGGAACTAAGTCAACAGTAAATTAAACTTCCCGATCAGGTATAATACAAGGAAACTCATCAGAAAAAATATCAAGGTACTCATTTACCACTGGCACATCATTAATCTCAACACTTCCTTTATTTTCAACAATATGTGCAAGGTAACATTCATTTCCATCTTTTACTAGTTTCTTAGATTCCTGATATGTTATCAAAATTAAGGGTTCATTCTTGTATACAAACTAAAAATCTTTCTGAAAAGAAACCTCTTTATCTCTATAGTCAATCTTAGAATGATAAACATATATCCAATCCATGCCCAAAATAACATCAAACTCTACTAGAGTCAAAACAATAAGGTTGCAGCTAGATTCTTTCCACACACAGGGACAAGAAAGTTCTTATAATTTTTTCTTGTCTCAACGTTTCCCCCTGGTGTTTTTACCATAAGTTCAGGATTCATATCTTGATATGGAATCCCCAATTTACTATAAAAATTCTCAGAAATTAACGAATGTGTAGACCGTGAATCAAACAATACATTGGCATAATCTGAACAAAAAAATAGTGTACCTGATACTACTTCATTCGATGGCCCAACATCTTTTAAAGTAGTTTCAAAGGATTTCACCACCCCTTTATGCTTGTAGTCCAGAATATTTCCCTCAGTTGAGTTCTTCACTGGACACTCATTTGCATAATGACCCATTTCATTACACTTAAAACATCTTACTGATGGCTTTTCACTACCTACTTGATCATCTTCCTTATAGTTACGAGCAATATGACCAGACTTACCACACCGGAAGCACTTTATAGACTTTGATAAACATTATCTAGGATTATTTTTACCACACTTCTCACAAGATGGATATTTAGTTTTCTTACCTCTAGGCATCTTTGTTGTATTCTTTCCCTTTACCTTCCAACTACACCTCTTATTCTGTTGTTTTTCAAAGAACATTTAATCATCTGTAAACTCCATTTCCACCTTCTCCACACATCGAACAAGTTTTTCATAACTTTTTAACTCACGAGAGGCTAATGCTATTCGATATTGCAGCTTCAGTCCTGAGTAAAATCGATTTATCTTACTATCAAGATCTCGGATGAAATTTGGTGCATACCTTTCCAGTCGAGTGAACTTTGCTTCATAAGCGTCCACTGAGTCATCCTACTTCCTCAATTCTAGGAATTTTTTTCCATCCTAAGTCGAACCACCTTAGGAAAATATTTCTCAAGGAACATACCTTTGAATTCATCCCAATCAAGAGCATTAATCTCCTCACTATCCTTGATATTTTTCACCATCGACCACCACTGATCAGCTTCACCTTCAAAACAGTAAACAAAAAGACTAACATTTGGTGTTCTAAACACCCCATGACATCAAAAAAATTCTCCAGTGCTTTAATCCACCCTTCTGCTAGAACAGGGTCAGATGATCCTCTGAATGATGGGGGATGTTGCCTCATGAAATGCTCTACTACTGACATGTTCCTATGTGGTTGATCTGGCTGATCTCGTGCATGGACCCCACCACTATTTATAGCCTAAGTCAACTATGTCATCACTACAAAAAATTGTTCAGTTCTGATCCCGACCATCTCAGGTTGCTAATATGGAAGGTTGTATTCCTCCTGCTATCATCCAAACATAGCTGCCATGTTTCCTCTACATAAAACCATTCTGAACACAAAAATATCTTAGGCAAAGCAACATGGTAATCTGTAAATGCTATATCATTTCAATATTAACATAATTTAATTTATGGATATAAATTTAACAATACCCTAACTCCTAAAGTTATCTAAACCGACCTCTAATACCAACTATAAGGACACAACCTTAAAACATTACATAATATTGAATTAAATTAATAGTTCACATTGAGGATATTTTTAGGTTTATAGTTTTAGATAATTAGTACATAAAAATTGCATATCAAAAGATTAAAAGTATACACTTCTACTCAATATCCATTTTTTCCACAAAATATAAACTCTTTGAAAAAAAGAGTCATGAATAGTTCCAGGTTTCAGACAGCATGACTTTTTCATGATCCCATCCTTGACCCTATTCCACTTTATGTCCTGTGAAAAACATTTCAAAAACTTGGGATGAGCAAAAAAATCTCAGTAATGGATACACAAAGAAAGAAAACTGTCAGTTTTTCAAAACAATAAGTAAACCATGAATACTTTATCATAATTAATACTTTTCACCTTTATAAAGTAGTAAATACTCTTCAATGAATAAAAGATCATTGCTTACCCTTTTGTAACCAAAATATTACCATAAACCCCATAAAAATAACACATAACATATAAAGGTAACTTGGGACATAAACATGCTTAAATGGAATAACAATACGATCAACTTCCACACTTATCACTAAATGGAATAGCCATACGGCCGACTTCCATACCCAATGCATTGAAGGTTATAATGTAACCACCCATCCTGGTTTATCATGGCACCACCCATCATTTGGATTATCATGTAACCACTTGTCAAATAAAATCATAACACATAAAGTATTGCAAATAAAAACATTTCACTAATAACATTTCATTTGAAATCACAAGAAATCATTTCAAGACATTGAAATAATAAATCCATTTCAAAAACGATTTTCAATACCAAAATATGTAAAAAATTATTTGGTATTTATTTACCTTTTAAAAATATTATGTCTTGTTAAGGAAGAAAAAGATCAAATAATACTCGCAGTGGCGGAAAGGTCGTTGTCATTGTGAATGTTAAAAAGAAACATATTTTTTGTTGTTTATTAAAATGCTTTATAGAGAAAAGATCCCTTTTGAATAAAAGTCAAAAGGGTTTATACACCGGATAAAATAATTTCTTGTATAAATTAAAGAACAACATAAATAAGAAATATAAGATCAATCCAAAGAATGGGAATTGGGTTAAGTAGTTCCCTTACCTTGTGTCTGACTTGACCCGTTCGTTCTTTAATTTCCTAAATAATAAACTAAAGTTAATTTATACTTTCTTAAGAAAATTTTTCAAGTTAATTATTCCTTTTATATCACTTATTACCATGTTATAGACATTATGTAATCATTTAATTTAATAACGGTCGTTCTGTCAATATTTGGTACTTGAGTCAAAAATAAACTTCTTATAATTACATGTTTTTCATGTGGTTAAAATTTCATTATATTCAGAATTATATTCATGATTTAGATATCATATATATCATATATATCTAGTATATACATGTATTTATAATAGTACGTAACATTTTGAGGTAAGAAATGAAATGCACCATTCATGGAGACGGTAAGTCGTACGTACGCATGAACGCTACTTTCATTTCTATTTCATATTTTAATGGAATTAAAACATAATGATACATAATTATATTATAATTCCAGTATAGTATCATATATAATATCATTAACTCTATCCTTTATATGTACCATGTATGGTATGAATGATTCATATCACTTTGAGGGGGCGGTAGTCCGCACTTCCTCAAATGAAATTATCGCATTTACCCATAATGGAAACCATAAAGGTATGCTATAAATGGAAAATACAGAATCATAAAAGAAACATAAACATAATATATATCATGTATAAACATAGTGTCATCTTAATGGCCACCATGAGAGGCGGTAGGAGATAATTGAACAATCATCGTTTTGTGAGGCGTTAGTTTGCCATCCATAGAAACAGTATGTTCTTTGCCCAATAGATGGAGGTGTGTGTAAGTGTAGTTCGAATACTTCTCATAAAAACATCCTAGTATATTTATTATACTTTTTTTATTACAAAATAAAGGAATAAAAAGAGTTTATGGGGTTGGAGAAGTAAAATAAAACAAAAGAACTTAAGAGAAGATGTTAACTTTAAATTGAGTAACTCCCCTTGGTTTGAACCAAATGGGTTTCTTGAGAAGATTTATGCCTAAGGTATGGATTCTAGGATGAATATAGGGATCTTGGGAGCATATTAGATTATATTTTGGATGAGACAAAGGGTTGAGATGTGTGAGGAATGAGTTAGAAGTGAGGGATTTTTATAAGGGAGAGGAGGGGCTCTTTAGGAATGTTTGAAACAATTATTTTATTATAAACTCATATTAGGTTTCAAAATATAAAATAATCATTAAAAACGAATTTAAGATGACTCATGGTCGAAATAAAATAATCCAATAAGAATTGGATAGGTTATGGATATTGTTTTAATAATTATAATCTTATTTATTTAAATCATTTATTAATGAGGTAAATATTGCATTATTATTGTGTCATAAATAATTTAATTTATTTGACGTCCAAAAAATATAAAAAAATACCATGATGTAAGAAATATTTTTATCTTTACAATGAATATTTATAGTTGAAAAGATAACTTATATAACCCCATGTAAAAATTGATTCACGAAAAGATATTTGTTTATGTTATTTTTGTCTTTACTTTAAATTAATTAATATAAAGTTTCATTATTACTCCCATGTGGCCCCATGGGGTCCCAAAGTCGATCCAAGGATGCCCATGGTTGGATATGTATCATCCAATATGATTAGGACACATTTTAGGGTAATTTAATATTATTATAATATTATATTTTACTATATTTACCATTTTAATCATGGTAAAATAAAATATTTACTAAAGTAAATATTTAAAATGTCTAAAAATAAAAGTTACCTATTTACACAATTTGGAAACACTGATTCCAAATATGGAATCCGTTTTTCCAAATTCAAAACATAGAATTGGAAGAAATTAATTTAAAATTAATTCCCTCTGTCAAAACAAAACGCATGTTTTTAAGAAATAATAACTATCAAAAGATTGACACTTGTTTATGTCCAATTTCAAAATGAAATTACTTCCAAAGACCAACATTAGATTAAATGGTAAAAATATATTCTAATTAAAATTTAAAACCAATTAAAAATATAATCTAACCATATAAATAAATTAGATAAAAAGGCACTTTTGAATTAAAATACAGTATTTTTCATTATTCATAAAAAAATGGATTTATTAGAAAAATACTAAAATTTAATCCAAAGTAAATTTTGATGTCCCGATGCTAAATAAGAATTTTATTTTTTCAAATAGAATATATAAGAGTTATAAAAACTATATTTAAAGAGGGTTCTCTATTAAAAGGCGGTAAATTGACCTTTTAAAGAAAATAATGCTTAAAATTAGATTCATTCACTTTTTAAGCCTCTAAAATTTATTGGATAAATGTAAAAACATTTAACAAACATGTATAATGATATTGTATTTAGTTCTATTCATTCCCGCCGATACAACATCAAGGTGTTAACTACTATTTAAAATAATAATATTATATTATTAGTGTGCAACTTAAGATTTCAAAGAAACCTAATGTTGCGTATTGGGTACGCTATCGAACATAGAATCCCCTTTAAAGTAAAATAAATATTTAATTTACAAATATTAATTAACATTCAAATGTTTTATTCTTTATTTACTTTTGATGTTAAAAAACTCCTGGACAAAGTTCTTAATCTAGACGGATTACTTGGATGCATCAAAATCCTCTATATATTCGGAATCCACTATAGAATTAGTGAAAACTGGCTTATTTGAACTCTTCACACTCACAGTTTTTCTATTGAGAAAGAAATTATATCCTGATTGTGACTTTAGATCATTTTAATCTTTTTGGAAACCAGTATCAGCATACTCTCTGATGAAAATCTTCTCATCTCCTCCATACACCAAGAACATATGATTAGTACTTCTCATACACTTAATGATAGTACTGATAGAAGTCCAATGATTTTCTCCTAGATCTTCTTGAAATATTCCAACCAGGATTATTTTATAGGAAATATCAAGTCTGGTAAATAATATGTCATACATGATAGATCCTATCACTGAATCAAATGGAATCTTACTCATCCTATCTTTCTCGTGTTGTATATGGGGACACATTTTATTAGAAAGATGTATACCATGTGACACTAGAACCAATACCCTCTTGGATTGTTCCATACTAAATATCTTTAGTATCTAGTCAATGTATGTAATTTGACTTAGTCTAAGAAGACTCTTGGATTTATCACAAATGATCTTGATCCCTATAATGTAGGATGTTTCACCTAAGTTTTTTATAGAGAAACACATGTTCAACCAGTCCTTAAATAACTCCAAGATTGGTATGTCATTTCTAATAATAAATATGTCATAAACATACACTACTAGGATAATGACCGCATTCCCATTAAACCACTTGTAAACAAATAGGTCACATTCATTCTTAATGAAATAAAATTCTCTTAAGGCTTTATCTAATTGAATGTTCCATGACCTGGATGCTTTCCTTAATCCATAAATGGATCTCTCCAACTTGCATACCCTTTTAGTAACACCTGGTGTTGCAAACCCATCTAGTTGTGTCATATAGATATCTTCTTGAAGGTTCTTATTAAGGAATGTAGTTTTTACATCTATATAACAAATCTCATTATCATGGAAAGATGTTATGGAAAGTATGATTCTTATGGATTTAAACATGGATACTGGTGTAAAGGTTTCATCATAGTCAATTCCTTGACACTATGTAAAAACTTCAGCAACTATTCGTGTTTTATAGGTACTAACATTAGCTTATATGTCCAGTTTCTTCTTGAATACCCATTTATACCCAATAGGCTTTACATCAACTGGCGCATTGATGAAAACTCGGACTTGGTTATAATACATGGAATCTATCTCATAATTCATATCTTCTATCCATATTGCATCTTATGAGCACTCTACTTCTTCCTTTTAGGATATAGGTTCATCATTGTCCAACAATAATGATTCACCATCCTTAGTGACAAGGAAACCATATCTCTCTAGTTCCCTTACCTCTCTCGTACTCATACGCAGTACTTCTATTTCTAGAACTACCTCTTCCATGGGGACCTATGGAACTTGTTCCTATACCAACTCTTGTGTATCTTGAGCATCAACTTCATTGAAGTCAATCTTTCTCCCACTATCCTTTTTGAGTATGTTTTCCCTCTCAAGAAATATGGAATGTATGGCAACAATAACTTTCTTATCTGAGGGGATGTATAGGTACTATCCATTTTTTTTTCTTGGGATACCCTATAAAGATACACTTCATTCATCGATTTTCTAGTTTGTTTCCTGAGAAATCCTTAACAAATGCATCGCATCCCCATACACGTGTATGGGATAAAGTGGGTTTCTTTTCACTCATAGCTCGAAGGGAATCACATTTTCCATTTTATTTGGTACTTGGTTTAATGTGTATACCATAGTTTGCAATGCATATCCCCAAAAAAGTAATTAAAGATCTACATGACTCATCATCGACCTTACCACGTCCAACAAGGTAAGGTTCCTACTTCCACTAACACCATTCCACTATGGTGTATAAGGTGGAGTGAGTAGAGATAGAATCCCAGACTATCGTAAAAGCTCTATGAACTCTTGGTTAAGATATTCTCAACCTTGATCTGATCAAATATTCTTTATCTTCTTACCGAACAGATTCTTTACTTCATTCTTGAACTACTTGAATTTCTAAAAGGACTCAGAATTATACCTCATTAAGTATACATAGACATATCTACTCAAGTAATCAGTAAAAGTAATGAAGTAAAAAATATCCACCTCTATATTATACTAGAAATGGTCCACACACATCAGTGTGTACCAATCCTAGAATCTCTGTGGACCTTTCACCCTGTCCAAAATATAGTGGTTTAGTCATTTTCCCTTGTAAACAAGCATGAAATCTATCAAGTGGTTTTATCTTGGAAGATTTTAAATAACCATCTTGACAGAGCTTTGTTAGGTGCTTCTCATTTACAGGACCAAGGCAGTGATGCTACAACTGGGTTTTGTATGAGTCATGTGAACTTGGGTCGTTATCAATTACCAACTCTTAGTTCTCATAATTTAATACATACAAGCTGTTATTTTAATGTTTCATACCATAACATATGTTATCCTTATAAAAGTAACAACATTTATTTCCAGACTTGAAAATAAATCCATATTTATCTGAACTCAATATATAAATTATGTTCTTGGTAACACTAGGAACATAATAACATCCATGTAAAACAAAAATCATTCCCATCAGAAATGTTAGGTGGTAGTCACCAATGGTAAGAGTAGATGGCCTTGCACCATTTGCATCTCACAGATCCACCTCTCCTCTGTAAATTTTCTAGAATCTACTTGTTTCTTTAATTTGAGTACATATATGAGACCCACAAGTTGTATCTAATACCCAATGTGTATAAATGGAAGGATTTCACACAATAACGAACACACCTTTGGCTTACCCTTTCCTCTAGATGTGGTTCCTCTTCCAGTGGCCTAACTTGCCACATGTAAAGTATACTACCTATTTTTCCTTACACTGCCTCTGTATCTTCTTCTTCTTGGTCCGATGGTGCTTGGAGGCTTTATATTGCTTATAAATCATAGGCCCTGTTTCTTGGTCCTTCCTCATCCTATTCACCACAAGTAATGCGGGTTTTTCACTCCCCATTTCCTTATCCTTCTAGAACATTAATTTAAGAAGATTTGATAGTCTCTTCCCATTATTACTTGTATTATAATTAAAAATAAAAATAGATAAGGTCTTGGTAACTAATGATAGTATGAGATCTTTATGCAACTCATCTGTTAATTTAATCCCAAAGATATTTAGATTCTCAATGTATCCAATAATCTTGACTACATGTAGTCCAACTAGCATAGAATCTCCAAGCTTAGTAGTGAACAAAGCATTGGATATCTCATGCCTCTCTTGTCTTGCCTTATCTAGATAAAGATCCTGAAGGTGAGACATCATGCTATAAGCGTCCATTTCCCCCATGTTACTTCAAGAGCTCATTGGTCATGGATGATAGCATGAGGCACTGAACATCTGTAGCATCATTTAGATTTTTCTCATACACAGAGAGTTCCTCATCACTCACCCCATTTTTAGGCTCATCTAGTAAAGGCTCTTCCAAAACATAATGTTTCCTCTCATAGAGAAGGATAACCTAAAGGCACCATTGCCACTCTTAGAAATTAGTGTCGATGAGAAGGTTTTCCTTCTCGATTATGGATCACAATGATAATTTTGTTGTCATTATGATGTTGTTTCTAAAAATAAGATGAAAATAGTTTTAGTACTTTATCTTGATAAATATATACAAATAAATAAATAAATATCTATTAGTCTCTAATTATTTTGTCAAAACCCCATAGACCTTGCCATTGGATTTGTAATATCATGTTTCTTGGATATTCTAGTGGAAAGGATTCAAATTTCCCTTTTCATTACCCCAACTAGTGTTGGTCAAGCAACTTGAAATGTTTTAGGTATGAATTTCAAATTACAACTGCATTAACTCACCACTCCTTGATCTGTTGAGTGGACTTCCTAATCCTAAAATCCTTAATTTTGGATTTCCTCAACCTTTGCCTCTAAGTTGAACCATTTCTTGCTAGGGAATTAAACCCTTGATGTAAACTAAGTTAGGTCAACCCAAAACCTGAAATTAGAATTCACAGATAATGAAAGCACCCCAACTAGGGTTGGTTAAGCACTTTGAACTATGGTTAGATTCTAACTGAAGTAATAGAAGGTTATACCGACTTAATATTTGATTGAGGTATTTTATCCTTTTTTCATAAATTTCTACTTATGATCTTTTCACATGCATATTAATATCAAGTGGGATATATTAAGTGATTAACCATGTATAGATAATATTTACTCATAATCCATTTTATTTTTAGTTCAATCTTGTATGATTGTTAGTTTATTGATTATGTGATCGCGTCAAACATCCATAATGAATAACCATACAAATAAAAAAAATAAAAAAAAAGGTATTATCATGAGCTTTAATATTGATTAGTTTATTTATCAGTTGATAAACCAACCTTGAACTAGGGGAGAAATACCTTGAACCGTTTAAGGTTCATGTTTATAGCTTTCCACCTGTCCACATTTTTATCTCCTTGGATTGGGTTCACCTTGGATCCTATCTTGAACCACCTCCACTATCTTGGGAGATTCATCCATTACATATGCTTTTAACTCACACATAATTGAGGGGTAAAAGGGGGATTTCATAAAAGAAACTATGGGCATGAAGGCCCTACATATTAATGAGAATAAGGCATGCATGCCAACAATTTTAATTTTAAAAATAAATTAAAAGGGAACCAATCACATACAAAGGTATGGTCTAGCTCATGATCATTCACATACATGCAAAGAATTACACATTTAATAAAACTAGAATTCAATTCCTTAATCGTTATTATTAAGATAAATTACTCTTGAATCGATTAGTCATTATATTTAATTAATCGACCCTTTTTATCTTAATCCTTTTATGAATTTCCTTGATATTCTCACCCATAACCTTGTACAAATGTGTACCTTGGAGGCAACCCAATGAATAACCATTTAAAACTACCCAACATGTATTTATACTTTTATACACTTTATTCTTTGTGACATGTAGCATGCACACAAAATTATAATTGTAGTACAACTCATATATAATGTTTATATCTTTAAACATTATGAAAATTTTAATTAAACATTTATATATATATATATATATCAAGCACCTATCACATGTTGTGTCCTAGATTTATTCCCACATGAAGGTATATTTCTCAAGGGTTACATAATATAATAATTAATTTTTAAATCTTTATAATCTAGAAAAATTATATGACATGTGGATATGAATACATAGTGTGCACCCTCCTCACCATTCATCCAAAGTACAAGCCTGGGGAAATGGCATGTGAGGTGTACTTCAAAAATATTTGGAGTAAAAAGTTTATCTAGTGGGCCACACACCATGTCGACTCATCATTACACTGTTACTAGTCGACCAAGATGTGTATGGGATACACGAAATGGACCTAACTCGAAAGGACTACATGCCAAGTCCAAAGGTCCACATAGCATGTAGCTCAGCTGATTGTGCGCCAGTCTTTCCTAGTCAACATGCAGTGTAAGAATTAACTACCCTGTATTTAATTAATGAAAATGGATTGAGTAATTTCTGAATTGCTCCTGATGTGTTGAACACAACTACATGGTTTGTGATCTGGATGACACAACGTGTATGGAAGATTACACAGTTTTTAATTCTAAATACACAACATGTACTGTCTTGTTACCTGGACAGAATCGTCAGCGCCTCCTGATGAGATCCTTGATGTAATTTTAATCCAAAAAATATTTGTTTCTATTAGATCTGTGCAAATTAAAGAGGAAGAATAGATCTTAAAATTCAGATTACAAGAATGATTAAAAATTAATTGACAAACTAAGTTATTAAAGCGTAAATCATCAACAAATTATTTAGATAATTATAAATGAAAATATGACTGCCTTGATACCACTTATAGGTTATGGGCACAGTGGAAGCACAGGATGGGCATGTACATGGATTATGAAAATTTCTATAATCGATTATTAATCTGGGATTAATATGACAATACATTCCAATATACATAGAATTGAATCAAATATAAAATACAAAGGATAGAACCCGAAATCGAGAAGAGAGGATCAACATATTTTTTATATAATTATTTTAAATAAATTAAAGAATTACCTCAAAGGATATTCTTTCTTAATTAATGTGTTCAACCACAGGTCTGAGGTGTGGCTTCATTGCGATGTAGAATCCAATGATAAGATTCTTCTAGCATTGATCCACACATACTCTGTGTATCTCTAGATGTCACTAAAGGAGTCTTTGGGTGATGGCGTGGAAGATATTTTTTCTTGCGATATCCACCTTTGATCACCTTGAGAATCACTTCCAAAGTGTTCTCATATGTCTTCTGAAGGAGTATCTATCTCATTCTTTAGAGCATTCTTGGAGAGGGAAGATTTCTATAGGCTCGAGAGATTTTCTCTAAGGATTTTGTGCACACAACCATTATTTAGCTGATGGGATGACCCCTTAGCTAATTAGAGAATACTAGCATAAAGGGGAATTAAATTCACTAGGTAATATTAAATAACTAGCACAAGTATCATTACTTATTTTATTATTACATGTGAAACCCCATGTCAAATAATAATAGTAATGCTATTATTTCCATGAAATGTGCTTAACTTTTATGTTATATTTAAATATTATTTAACCAAATAATATTTAATATTATTTATCACTAGACCCATAACTTGTTCCGCCAATCCTCATCAATATTTACCAGGCCTTCAATATTTAATATTTATTTATTAAATAAATATAACTGCATTATTCATCAATAAATAAATATTTAGTCTGCAATATTTTCTCTCAAATAACTAGCAATTAAATAAATATGATCATACATACTTGAATAAACATGAAACCAAAACCTAGAATAATATTTATTAAATTTGTTAAATAATAAATTATTTAATTGAGATACTAGCTACACTTTGTGTGTAACCCTATAGGACTCTTTCTCATTGGCATTAGGCAGGCTTTCCTAGAATCTAAGATTACTATCCAGCAATGGGTCAAGGCACCTAAGAGAAAGAAGCTGATGTCGCAAAGACATGTCACCTCATATGAATTCTTACCTTGTAATATAATCCATTTGTCCTGATATATCCAATCAAGCGGGTTTCATGCAAGTGCCATCAACCCATGTGCTACATTTCTCATTATTTGACTTCTCAGAATTGAACTTGCCTAGAGAACACCATGACCTTGGATTTAGTATGTCTATATCATTTCCATTAAGGGGTCTGAGATATCTACTTCCATAGAAGTCACAAATCCTTTATCACATTATTCATTAATACAGTATTACCTATGAGGCACCTACCATATCCTACCTCACCATGAACATTGGTCATCATGGTTTTCATTAATACATCTGTGTGTGAGTCATAATACCTATTAATAATAATCTTAAAGTTTAGGGACCAATACACATGTTCATAGATACACTACTACAAATACCTCTTTTATCAGCACTAAAAATGGCCTTTAACAGCGCTAGAAAAGCGCTGTTAAAGCCGGCGAAGATAAAGGGGGTCACCTTTATCAGCACTCTAAAAAGCGCTGATAAAAGGTTACTTTATCAGAACTTTCTTTTTAGCGCTGATAAAATACCCCTTTTATCAGTGATTTTTTTAGCGCTAATAAAAGTAAAAAAATTAAAAAAAATTAAAAAAAATCTGCCAATCGGGGGGGCTTTTATAGCGCTTGATCCCCCCTTTTAACAGCGCTTTCCAGCCCCTCCAATGCCTGCATGCACCCCCCTCCACCCTATATCAGTTCTACACCCACCCCCTTTATCAACGCTAGCCCCACAAATCCACCCCCATGCGTGCGCCCTTGCCTCCACCAAGATTTGATCTCGAGACCTCCCTCTTGCATGCCTAAAGCCTTTACCACTCTGCCTTATTGATTTTTTCTCCACTTAATGACATATCTATTTATTTATATATATATTTAGTTATATTTATTCATATATCAATATATAGTTATATTAATATATATATATATAGTTATATTAATATATATATTTATAGTGATATTAATATATATATATATATAGTTATATCAATATATATGTGTAGTTATATTAATATATATATATAGTTAGATTAATATATAGGTATATAAATATTTATATATTGGTATTTTAAATAAAATGGATATTAGTTATTATTTAGATAAAGCTAATATATTTTATATATAAATATATTTTATTATTTATATTTATAATTAAATTTTTATGTGTGAATATATAAAAAATATGTATATATTGTTATATATTTGATTATAAATAGCAGTGCATTATAAATAGCAGTGCATTATAAATTGCAGTGCATTATAAAAAACGATAAAATTTCAAAGACATAATATCAATATGAATGTAATACCTTGGAATAAATTCAGTCCCCACCAAAAAATCCAATAATACCCCCCTTAAACGAGGCTGAAAATCCACAAAATGTTAAAAAATAAAGGTATCCCGACTAAAAACTCAGTTTTGGAGGCCTTCTGGGCCTTTTTTGGCCTCGAAAAAACATTTACTGGGGTCCCCCTAATTATAAGGGTGTAGATCTTGTCGTAGACTTCGATTTGATATGTGGTAGAGCTCAAACGGACACCCAGATCAAAAGTTATGGCCGTTTGAAGTTAGAGTTGCGTTTTCAACATATTTTGGATATTTTTTTAATTTTTTTTATTTTTTTAGTCTTGAAATTGTTATAAAATGAAGATTACTCCATAATAATAAGAAAATTATTAATTAAAAAAAAAATTAATTTTTTTTATAAGCCATTTTCACTAAATATTTTATATATTAAGTGTAACTGTATATTTATACTTATCTAAAATATATTTAAAATTATATTTAAAAAATATATGTTATATTTATATCAATATAACTATATCTATATCTATATATTTAAATATTAATATATATTTTTATGATTTTTTTTGGAAGTAGACCCTTTATCAGCACTGTTAAAAAAAGCGTTGATAAAGACCCCCCTTTATCAGCGCTACTAAAAAAAGTGCTGATAAAGGGGTACCCTTTAACAGTGCTAAAAATAAGCGCTGATAAAGGGGGGTACCTTTATTAGCGCTAAAAAAAGCACTGATAAAGGGGTACTTTTATTAGCGCTTTTTTTAGCGCTGATAAAGGTACCCCCTTTATCAGCGCTTTTTCATTAGTTCTGACAAAGGGTGGCGCTGGCCTTGCCCCATTTTGTGGTAGTGATAGGAACATCGAATGGCACATATGAATTTGGATTTCCTACCGGCAGGTCTTGTTATCATAATATCCTCTTGGATATTACGAATGGTTCACACCATGAGAAGGTGTTACAAAGTTTAATGAGTACCCACACCTGATAACCTTTATCAATTGTGTCCCTTAAAATGATATCATCCTTCCATAGAAAATATATTCAAGAATAGTTTCATGGCACTTCCGGGTTCTCATCATAACAGGGATCTGCTATGAACTTTTAGTGTGATAGCTATTATTAGGACATTATCACATACTATGTCACACATAATAACAATAATTATGTGATAAAGAGTTTATTAATATTCATCCAATGAATACAGGTTTATCATAAAGTACAATGAAGTTGGTTTCTAGGGTACCAACTCCAACACTTATAAAGTTAACTCATTTTATCCCTTTTCATAAATCTCATATGGTAGAGGACTTTTACAAAATCTATATTCAATGGGTGTTAAAAATTCATAGTATACTAGTTTTGATGGTATCAGACTGATATCCAAGGTTTACATCTCATTTTTAGAAATCCTTAGGGAAATACCTTGGGAATCAGTTAACTATGAGTGTGGTGTATCGTCCTCAAATTTTTGGACAATCTGAAATGATGATAAAGACAATGGAATTCATTCTTAGGTTTTTTTTAATGTATTTTGGTGGCTCATGGGAGGAGCACATACTGTTAGTGGAGTTATCGTATAACAATAGTTATCAGTCCTCGATACATATGGCTTATTTTGAGGTATTTTATGGGTTTCTTATTCATTATCCACTTTTTTGGGTGTAAATAGGTTAGAATTCATTGGTTGGACCAAGAATTATGTAAGTGACAACATAGAAGCTTCAGTTGATCAGGAAAAGGATAGAGATGGATCAAAGTCATCAGAAATCAAATTTCGATCATCATCTATGGATATTGTCATTCTAGGTGAGTGATCATGTGTTCTTGTAAAACTATAAAAATCTTTTTCATCATTATTTTGGAAAGTAGGTAAAGTTGTAACCTTGATACATATTCCCTTCTGAGATATTGGAACTTATTGGTGAGGTGGAATATCAGTTTTATTTTCCACCAAGGTTTAGTTCAGTATATAATGTGTTTCATGTATCTCAATTATATAAGTATCATCCTAAAATTTACCATGTAATTTGATAAGATTACATTGTATTAGATTTGGATGTTATGTTGGTTCATGTTTCAATACAGATTGTGGATAGGTAATAAAAAGTATTTCATGGGGAAAGTGTCGGTCCAGTGTAGGTTTTATGGAAACATAGTCAGACTCATGAAGAAATGTAGGAGCATGAGAAGAAAATGATTGAGCAATGGCCCAAACTTTTTCAATCAAATGGTGGTTTCTTACTTTTTAGGGATGGAAATTCTAATGTTGGGGAGAATGTATCACCCCCAGTTTCAGGTTATTAACCATTTATTTATGTATTTTAATTATATAAAGTATTTGGGTTAAGTTTGAAAAGTTTTGGAGGAGTTTTGGATTGTTTTTTGGGATTTTATGGAGGTTCACATTTTGATCATGGTTAGTAGAAATCATATAAAACCTCCAAGAAAACTATGCAATTGAAGTAGTGGGAACTGTGTAGGCACATGGTTAGGTGCACAGTTTTTCCAAACTATATGGACACCCAGGAAAAACCGTGCAAGTGAGGATAGAGGGATTTAACACAGTGGGTTCATGGTTTATATAACCATGTGATCCAACTATTCAAGGGGTGTTTGGAGGCAGTGTCTAGCACACTGTTAGTGCACGGTTTTCCTAACTGTTCACCATAACTGTGCACCATTGAAAATAAGATCCAAAAACTATGGATCTCACTCATATTACACCATTAATGCCTCTTTTTTTCCTTAATAAAACTCTAACTATAATTACACCCCTTCCAAATTTTGTAAAGACCCTTTATCTTGATCTTAGAGTGATCTGTTGGAAAATATTGGTGTGTTGGGTGTTGGATTCCTTAGTAAGTGCTCATTCATGGTGGTTTTCCTTAGACTTTATCGTCATCCCTCTATTTGATTCATGAATATAATATATTTGGGATATATCCATTCTATTTTATAATAATAATTATTATAAATTATTTTTTTGGGTTGATAGGTAATACGATCTAAGGATGTTTTAAGGAGTTTTGAGCTGGTTTGATGAAGAATTTGTGTTGTTCTTCATTTTTTTCTACGTTTGTGAGGTAGGTGGATTCAATCTCGAATCCTCTTAGTTATAACTTGAAGTATTGGTTTCAAATTGATTTAATTTCTTGGTTTAAATTGTGAAATTAATGTGAAATGGTTGATAGAAACCCTCTTTAGTTATGGTTTATGAAATTGTAGAAATTGGTTGTTTTATGGAAAGTGAAATTGGTTTCATAATTTCAAATGATGATTTTAAAATTATTGTTTTTTTATGCACGGAAAATTAGCTATAAAATGTTTTCAATAAATAATTTTTTTATTGAAATGGATTTTTATTCATAGGTTGGCATGGTATTTAGAATACATGTTTCATGTGAGTTCATTTTTGTCAACGTCACCCTGGATAAGGGGTGCCTACCATTGGGGTACAATGAAAATACCCTATAAAAGGGGTGTGTTCTATTGGGGTAATTAAGAAATGGTTACCTTGTGATGACTTGGTAGATCGATGAGAAACCACTCATGAGTATGGAACTATCACCAGATAATCCATGTGTGGGTGTGTGGTGAGCATGTGATGGGTATACCAAATGGAGTTGAGAAATTTTTTTAAAGACTTGTTTGGTTTCTTTCCTTGGAAAAAATGTTTTAATTAGAAATGGTTTTCGTTTTTATATAAAAAAAATTAAAATTGTAACTATTTTATAAAAAATTTATTACTTGTTCTATCCTAGTGGAATGAGTTGGGAAGAAATCAAGGGAAAACCTAAAGAGTTTTATACTCACCCCCTACCTGGGAACTTTGGTGCATTTGAAAATTTTTTATATTGAGACACAGGTAAAGTAAAGGTATATAATTTATTTATTTATTCATCATGATATCATGAGAATGTATTGTGGATTTGGAGCTTAGGGCATTTTATGAGTTTTTGGGTTGATTTATTTTGTGTCTTTAGTGTTTTTGAGCTTTGTTGATTTGTTTTCTTCTTTATACATTGATATAGTTTAGTATGTTTTGTTGGATTAGTTAAAATTTTGAGTTGTATTACATTGTTCTCATGCATCATATAGTGGTTTTATGGTTTCGATTATCTCATTTGGTTGTTTTATCTTTAAAGGTAAAATCATCCCCAACTTTTTTTGAATCCCTTGAAATTTATTTCTAGTATTTGGTGTCCTAGGGATGTCACATAAGACCTAGTAGCACTTATTACTCTTTCCAATAAAATGGGTGATGGGTGGGATGTTATATCATAAACCTATGGGATGTCTATAGGATATATGGAGATTTAATCCTCATAAATGTTTATGATGAATTCATCCCAAAAAAATACACCTTTGAGGATGTAGAAAGGATGCCTGGTCTGGCCCGTGAGTTGTTGGAGATTGGTTAGGATATAAAGAAAGAAGACCCCCACCTAAAGGGGGGTATTTTTTATGAATTTTGGATGATTTCTTTTCTAGAGCCAAAGAGGGAGGGTCCCATGTTAAAAAATCCCATGGGATGCCCCTTAATGAAGAAGCGGGGCATTATCAGTAAATTCTGACCCACTTTGAAATAGGGGGAGTAAAACCGATGGTGGTATAAAGTCAATTCTAATGTACCTACCAAGAAATGACTTGTTGGTTTCTTATCAATGTGGATAAGTATATATATGATACCAGTCCATGACTACAATGATGGTGTGATGTTGGGTAGATTTGTTATAGTATCCAAGCTAGCATATGGAAAGCATATAGGGTTGGAAGCTCCTATCTTGGTGAATATCCACCGGTGTCTACTTCATGTACACACAGGGAGGGACCGTTTCATAATTATAGGTCCATTATAGGTATTGTGGGGAATTTTTGTAGTACAATTTTCCTCTTATTCCATTTTGAGTGGGATAAAAGTTCCTAGGGGCAAGTTTCAACCCTTTTTTTAGGACATTCCTGGCATCCAATCCCTATCCCTAAAGCCTATTGAAGTCTTGAAAAGATTGAAAAATTTTGTGGAATTCAATTTATTTCTCTATGGGGATCCAACCATTGTGACATTCACTAATGAAGACAAGGTCGGTGATGAATGGAGTTCATACTAGATCTCTTTCAAAGATCATGTGCTAGCAACCCAAATCGATTGCGAGTTTATATGTGATTCCTATGCTCCATATATATTTACATACCAATTCTAGTGTCTGAAGTAATTAACTGTATCTATTTCTATGAACATCCAATTAGAGAGGCAACTATTGGTGTCCAGACAACTCTTGATGATCATAGTTGTGGAGGTGACTCAAGCAGTAATCAATATGACTCTTGTGATTACATCCACTAGGTTGACTTCCTGGTATGCCAAGGAGTGGATTCCATCATATCCCTAGGAGGTGTTAATGAAGGGAATTTAATGATTTTAAGTTTTAATGAATGATAGATGAGTAAATCATGGTAGAAATCCTCCATCTATTCCAAACAGTGATATTAAGTAACCCCCATGCTTTCCCAAATGGCCTCATGTACATTTTAGCCCACTAGTTAGGGTCAAAAGGGATACTTCTGTTGAGATTGGGCCTAGAATTTCTAGTCATAATCGTTAATAGGAAATTCAGGATCCATTTTCTCATATTTATACTACAATAGAGAGAGAAGGAAATCCCATGAAATCAAATAGTATCAATTCTGCTTCACATAAGGCCAGAACAACCTTGAATTTTTTGCAGCCAGATGTGGTTCAAACTTGGAAAAACAGGCCCTCTGGTTCCAATGACTTATGGCTAATTATTCTTAATAGGTTTCAGATTCCAAAGATTGGGGATGTTTGAGACCCTCCTAGCCTCCACTTTAATGTTGACTCAATCGAGGTGAGAATATATATTCACTAGTTGGAGATTCTCATTTATTACACTGATGGTTGGATTTATGCTACAATGTGGGTAATTTATATGCTGGATTGGGGGCCACTAAGGGGGTTGATGAGTCACCCGGTGATGAATGGAAAACTACATTAATCCTTAGGATGTAAGTTTTAATCCTTTATTGTTTTCCTTATTCATACTATTAGTCCTTGTTATGAACAAAATATCATTACCAAGGAAATGGTGACCCTAATTTGCAATGGGTGGAGTATAAAAAAGCTAGGATATCATTACCAGAATATGGCCTGACAGGATCCCCTATAGGGACTAAGGAATCAACTTCTAAATCAGGGGATCTATCCCCAATCCAGAAGATGATGGAGGATGAAATGGTGGAAGAGTATTCTAGACTTCCACCTCTAATACCTATATTTACGGAGGTGAGTTCCAACCTTCCTATATAAAAAGTGAAAAAATGAGGAAGAGTGAAGTTCTGGTCCCAGTGCATCATTAGCTTGGGTAAGTTTTCTGGATACTATTTATTCTATATTTTTCTAGAATAAACACATAACCATGCCCATGGGTTGTAGGATACACTTATCTATACTCTATCAAGGGACTTATAGATTCCCCCTCCCCTTGAGAACTAAAGATATTGTTCTGGATGAGGCACGAGTCCCTGTCGCAAAGTTTTTTCCCTCAATAGGAGAAGTATCAAGGTTCAAGGACTCATCTTATCCTATTACCATGGATAAAGATTATAATCAAGTTAATTCCAAATATTAATCATAAGGTGTTGCGTTCCAATTGCTGACTTTTATTCATTATGATATTTTGGATTTTCTCTACACACTGGAGGACCTTGCAATTATTTTTATTGGTCCTATCACTACTCTAGAAGGGGATAACATGAATCTTAGACCATCCAATAAAGGTGGTGGAACTGATGCTAATCTAGTAGGGAATGAGTGGTTCATTCCTTCTGAAGTCATGATGAATGTTTTTTATATTGATCCCAACATATTAAACACCATTACTAGTGATTATTATATGGGACATGAGACTATGTATCCTGAATTAATGGATACAATTAATCTAAATATTTATATATCAATCTAACTTGAGGAGTTTAGATAATTTAATATAGAATTGAATGGATGTGATTTTTCATTTTCTCAGGTCTTCAAACACAGTCATACTTCTCTCATTTGATGTCTCTCAAAAAAACTCAATTTTGCATCTTTTTCTATTGAGAAAATTTCTAAGGCACTTCATGACCACAAAATCCAAGTCCATCCTAATTCTATTTCTGATGTAGTAAGAACTGATAACCCCAAAGTGGGCGATCCTCAGGATACCTCCATTTCAGTGTTTGGGAAAACTCGGTAGAAAGCTCCTTGTCATGGGGTTCCTACTCAAAAATTTGAGACTAGGGATGAAAGAGAGGCATCAATTCCAGTTATTGATTCACCAATGGGTGAGTGAGGTTAGATACTATGGTTTCATTAATACCTTTGGTGTCTGTTAACTTCTTGATTTTAATGGGTGCTTCTATCTATTATCTGGTTCCATTGACTTCAGTAGCTGAGCCTGAGTTGGGGGCTTCAGCGCCAATCTAGCCAATGGTGGTAGGCAACACTGAAACTATTTTAGAGGGAGTGGATCAGGGTGGCTCCTTGAGTGTGCTAAACCTAGAATACATCACTCCCCCTGAAAGAGGACTTTAGTCAAACTTGGAGAAATTTGTCACCCTGCGCACCACACAACGTATCATATGGTGAGACATATAGAGTTTAGTCTCACAGACACCTCTAAGATACCTTACATTAGAAATTAATCAACTCCCAACCCTGTTTTCCTTTCTGGGGTATGATGGGTTTTATTACCACATGATCCACCATGCCATGTAGTCGATCATTTAGAATTGGGAAGAGGATCAAAGGTCAGAGTAGGTTGAGATACAGTTAGTAATCCAGTTTGAAGATCTTAAGACTATTGTATCCCATGTGGATCTAAGTCATGCCAAGGAGGTGGAGGAGAATCAGCACCATCTTGATGATAAATCTCTTCAAATGTTATTCCTTCAAGAAGAACTTAATTCCATACAATAATAGATTTTACAAATCCACTATTACTTAAAGAGGTTCTCGAAAAAAGGAAAGGATTATATGGATGTGGAGAAGGAGAATCATTATCACGTTGAAGAGGTCATCACCATGTAACTAGCTGGGTTTTAGCAAGCTATGGAGAATGTTCAATCCACAGTTAAACATCTCAAGGCCTATGTCGAGGAACACTTATAAAATTTGGTAGAGATATTTTTGCATGTGGAAGTTACTCTTAATTTTAAATCAATAATAAAGAATTAATTTTTTGTTTCTTGACTATTTATTTCAATTTTTATGTACTCATCATAACCATTGCGTTAAAAATTACTCATTTGATTGAATGTCATTATAAAAACGTGTTACAATTACAAAGAAAAAGATGAAAAGAATCCAATTTTTTTCTAAGTCCTTTTGACCCAGTGAGCATAGTTCGACTGTTTCTAGGGTCATATGATAGATCTTATAAACTTTTTGTCTTTTGTTTTATCACTATAATTTTTTTTGCCTAAGTCGTGATGAAAATGAATTAGTGGGTGAGACTTAGATTTTTTTCTAGCTGACCTTTATAGGTTTTCAACCTAATAATATTTTTTTTCATTATTGATTTATTTTTTTCTAAAGCACATGAAGTGTAGGTCTAGCGAGCTAAGACTAAACTTTTACCCAGGGTTCCCTTTTGTGGGTTCTCAACCTGGTGAGTACTATTTCACTTTTTTTGTGGGAAGTTTAGAGTCTTTAAATCTAGACTAATGTGACTATTGTTTTATATCGAACATATTTTACCATGGTTTATGTAATGATGACCCTATCATTATGGCATCCCGCCATTTTATAACATAAACTTTCATTACATTACACAAAACTGAGGATCTTTAAGGTCTAGTGTCTTGGAAACCAGGAACATAATACATGAAAACAACATAAAACATTCTTCTTAAACACTTGAAAGGCGTCTCCTTAAGTTCATTCTAGGTTCATTACTGCATCTCATAACCTGGGGACATACATCAAAAGAAAGGGTGAGCAGAAGGCCCAGTAAGGGAAACAAGAGGAACATTTTACATGTGAACTTGAGATACTTCAATAAGGAAATGAAAAGAACTTTAAGGCATGAGAAAGAAATCATGAGGCATTTCATAATAAAAATAACATTTTTCATAACTTGAAGATGTGGCTACATAATTTAACATAAACAATCATGAACATATCACCAAGGTCCATCCCCAAGGTGTCATTTGAAAATTACCAAGGTTATTCACCAAGGTATCGTGAAAATTGTAATCTCTAGTGGTTACATCATTACCCAATGCATTGGAGCGCTATCAGGGCGCACCCTTAAATTTGCCTTTATTATCATGTGAGCCACATATATCATCATCAAACATTTCATAAATAACCCATATAGCATAAAATAAATGGGTTTCATTTCATAATCATAACGTTTTAAAAACTGCTTTAAAGACATGATCTTTACGTCACTTTAAACCCACGGAAAGGGAAAGTGGGTCTCATGTATGTAAATCCCAGAATTTAAAATGGAACATTTTGATATATATGTGAATACCCTTTTATAAATAAGATCTTTGATTATTCACTTTATAACATAAAATAATTTTTGAGAAAAGAGAGAGGCATTTTGAGGGGAAAATTCTGCAGCATAACGGCTAAGTTTCGGGGTTTTAGAAAACATTGAAATGAGAGGGGACATGGGTCACCCACTCATAAATGATCCATAAAACAGTAGGTTTAAAGAGTAAGAAGGAAATATGGACATGGTAATGAAATTTGAGGGACATACCATTTGAAATGAAAAACATGGAAGGAAAAAAGATTAGATTTCTCTTATGAAAATTCGGCAGCCTTACGGCGTCACTTAACTTCAAAAGAAAATGATTTGACAAGATCAAATAGGGTCCCTCATCATATGATCATAAGAGATCAGTACGATAGATATAGAGATCATACCCCAACATAATAAAAAGGAACTTGAAAGACTTGACATGAAAATCGAACTAAAAAAATGAGAAGGGTGAAAGAATCCCTTAAAATTTTGGCAGCCTAACGGCGTCACTTAAACTTTCATAAAATGAAATGATGAGAGTAAGAGGGGATCTCTCATCATATAAAAATTAAAGGGCAGTAAGAGGAATATAAAAGAACATCCTCTCAAATAAAAACATGGAGCATAATAGGAATGACATAAAAGAGATTACATGAAAAGAAAGAGAGGGGTCGGATCCCTTACCTTAAAACGTGACTCTTGAAACTCAAAGGATTGGACCTTGAGGGCTTGGGGGAACCTTTGGAGGACTCCTTGGAAGGTAAGAAGACCATAACTTCGTTGGGGGAGAGTTGGGAGTGAAAACTAAGGGAGGAAAGGGTGGGTATTTATAGGGAAAGTGAGGGGACAAATCATTAATGGCCAAGGGACACCTCACATGTGCTTTTCTCAAACCCATGTGCACTCCCTTGGAATTTATCATGGAGTTAGGCCACATGGGGCCCCCAAAACAATAATTCATCACCCTTGGCCGGCCAACCCTCAAAAGATCTCATGACATCATCATGACACCATTATGATGTCATTAAACATACCGAAACCCTAAAACTGTATTTTTACTATTCACTGAAAATTCAACTTTCTCAGAATAACCCCAAAATTTCACCTTAACCAAATATCAATGCTCTTATTTCAAAAATGAAATCCATTTTATAAAAATAATTTTCTAAATATTTTTAATTTAATTTTTAAATAAAAACACTATTCATCGAAAATTCATTTTTTTCAGAAAAATCCCCAAAAATTATCTTAACATAATATCGATGCTCTGAGTTCAAAAATAAAGTCCTTTTTATAAAAATAATTTTCTAATTATTTTTAATTAAATTTTTAATTAAAAAACACTATTCATCCGAAAAAACTAATACTTGACTAATAATTTATGAGACCGTTATTTACCCATTTTATTGAATCTCATTACTTAATCTAGGTGTCTAAATTATATTAAAACTTTATTTGAGTGAAATTACTAATCCATTTGGTCATATTACTAATCCTAAGCGTAAAATCACTATTCATAATTTACTATTCATCAAAAATTAAGTTGATCTTATTAGACTCCAAATTCCTTAATGAACACTTTTGTAGAAAACCATTTTTTGAAAATCATTACACATCATTAGTTATTTAGGGTTTACATAAATATTTCAAAGTATCCCTTTTTCAAAATTCAACAATAAAATACATTCTAAAATTATCTAGACATTTGAAATATCACAAACATCACTAAAGGAAGAAATCTCAATTTATTCACCCGAGAGGATTACACAAGGGAACTAGGGTCTCATCACATAGCCCCTTATAACACTGGCATAAGACCTAAGTGTAAGGTGTGATATGGTGAGAGAATCTGAGGGAGGCTCAGATAACATTGCCCTAGTAGCAATCTCCACTAACTTGAACTTCTCCTGCAAGCGTTTTCGTTCAAGCTTGACACGCTGGAGCTCGGCTTGGGCTTGGTCCAAAGCGAAGCCCACAGATGCTACCTCCTTCCCAAGCTCTGTTAAGTGGGCTTCATAAGGGTTGAGTCTACTGGATGAAGCCATCGACTCCTCTTTCTGCATTAACCATTAACATCTTATTAAATCAATCAGAGTAAGTTGATATACTACTCAAAAAGATTGGGTCGTTACATTCTTCCCCCCTTAAGAAATTTCGTCCCCGAAATTTATACTTGAGGCCTAGTCGAAAAGGTGAGGGTACTTTTGCTTCATCATTTCCTCAGGCTCCCAAGTCGCTTCTTCATATTTATGATTCCTCCACAACACTTTCACAAGGTGGGTAGTCTTGTTTCGTAGGACCTTGTCTCTATGGTCCAAGATCTCCACTGGCTGCTCCTCATAAGACAGGTCATGTTCCAGTTGTACCACCTCTGGGTTCAGTACATGCGAAGGGTCGGGTATGTACTTCCTCAAGAGAGATACATGGAAGACATTGTGAACTTGAGCTAGGTTCGGTGGAAGTGCTAGACGATAGGCCACTGCTCCTATGCGATCAAGGATTTCATAGGGGCCAATGTACCTAGGGCTGAGCTTCCCTTTCTTCCCAAACCGCATGACTCTCTTCCATGGAGAGATTCGAAGGAAGACTTTGTCACCAACACCAAACTCCAAGTCTCTTCGTCGATTGTCAGCATAGCTCTTCTGCCGACTCTGAGCAGCTTTTATGTGTTGTTGGATGTCATGAACCTGTTCTGTCATTTCTTGCACAAGATCAGGCCCAAGAAGCTTCCTCTCACCAGTTTCATCCCAACAAGTAGGAGTTCTACACCGCTTTCCATACAGAGCTTCATAGGGTGCCATCTGAATACTCACATGGAAGCTGTTGTTATAGGAGAACTCAACTAATGGGAGGTGTTGATCCCATCCACCTTTAAATTCCATTGAGCATAATCTCAACATGTCTTCGAGTGTCTGAATAGTCCTTTCAGATTGGCCATCAGTTTGAGGATGATAGGCCGTACTAAAATTCAATTCAGTGTTCAGAGCATGCTGAAGACTTCTCCAGAATTTTGATGTGAATCTTGGGTCACGATCAGATACGATGGATAGTGGTACCCAATGCAGCCTTACCACTTCCTTCACGTATATCTTGGCAAGCTGATCCAGAGAGAAATCTTCCCGAATAGAGATAAAATGGGCTGTCTTGGTGAGACGGTCCACAATAACCCATATCGCATTGTTTCCTTTGGATGTTTTCGGGAGACCAGTTAGAAAGTCCATGGTGATATTATCCCACTTCCATACTGGTATGGGTAGCGGTTGTAATACCCCCTTAGGAAGTTGTCTTTCTGCCTTTACTTGCTGACACACCAGGCACCTTGTAGTGTAATCGGCAATCTCCCTCTTCATGTTATCCCACCAATAATGATCACGAAGGTCTCTATACATCTTAGTGCTTCCCGGATGTATATAGAAAGTAGAGCTATGAGCTTCATCCATCAGTTCTTTCTTTATCTCCGGAATAGATGGAACACATAGTCTTGTACGAAATTTCAATACACCTTCTTGATCAATATTGAAATCAGGGAACTTCCCATCCTTTACAGCCTCGAACTTCTCCTGCAGCAAAGGATCTTCTTTTTGAGCCTTCTTGATCTTCTCTAGTAATGAAGGTTGGGAAATCATTTGGGATAGGGTTGATGATGTCCCTTTCCTTATAATTCCCATGTCCAGTTTTACTAGATCTTTAATCAAGGGATCCCCTAAGATCCTCATTGTTGCCAGGACAACAGGATCTTTCCTGCTTAATGCATCCGCGACTTTGTTTGCTCTTCCAGGGTGATAATGAATTGAACAATCATAGTCTTTAATAAGCTCCAACCATCTCCTTTGTCTCATGTTCAATTCTTTCTGAGTGAAAATATACTTTAGACTTTGGTGGTCAGTGTATATATCACATTTCTCCCCATAAAGATAGTGCCTCCATATCTTTAGAGCAAAAACAACTGCCGCCAGCTCTAGATCATGCGTAGGATAATTCTGCTCATGAATCTTCAACTGTCGAGATGCATAAGCAATTACTTTGTCATTTTGCATGAGGACACACCCAAGCCCTTTCAGAGATGCATCGCTAAAAATAACGAATCCTTCTCCGATAGAGGGTAGTGTTAACACAGGTGCAGTAACCAATCTCTTCTTCAGCTTTTGGAAACTTTCCTCGCATTCCTTTTTCCAGATGAACTTAACCCCTTTTCGAGTCAACTTGGTTAGTGGATTAGAAAGCCATGAAAAGTTTTTCACAAACCTCCTATAATATCCCGCTAAACCAAGGAAACTACGAATCTCAGTTACTGTTGTGGGTTGAGGCCACTCCTCCACAACCATTGTCTTTTCAGGGTCAACCGAGATTCCTTCATTGGTTACGATGTGCCCCAAGAAAGCCACTTGTTGTAACCAAAACTCACACTTGCTGAACTTCCCAAAGAGCCTCTCCTTCCGTAGAGTTTTCAAAATAACCCTCAGATGATCTTCATGCTCCTCACGACTTTTTGAATATATCAAAATATCATCAATAAAAACTACCACAAAGTTATCAAGGTAGTCCTTAAAGACTCTATTCATCAAATCCATGAAAATAGCAGGAGCATTAGTCAAGCCGAAGGGCATAACAGTAAACTCATAATGCCCATATCTTGATCGGAAGGCAGTCTTTGGAATATCTTCCTTCTTCACCCTCAGTTGATGATAACCAGATCGAAGGTCAATCTTAGAGAAGAATTGAGCCCCACGAAGTTGGTCAAATAAATCATCAATTCTTGGAAGAGGGTATTTGTTCTTCACTGTAATCCCGTTCAGTTCTCTATAATCAATGCATAGCCGCATTGATCCATCCTTCTTCTTTACAAAGAGAACTGGTGCTCCCCAAGGAGACACACTCGGTCGGATAAACCCCTTCTCCAACAAGTCTTGGAGTTGTTTCTTTAACTCTTCTAGCTCCACATTTTCCATTCTATACGGAGTCTTTGATATCGGTTGAGACCCAGGTACGAGTTCAATGGAGAACTCTACCTCTCTTTCTGGGGGAGGTCCAGGTAACTCCTCAGGAAATACATCCATGTATTCCTGAACAATCGGAACATCTTCAATTTGTATGCTCCCTTTCCCTTCTTCATCATCACCGATTAACTCCATAAAGAAAGCTATGGGAGGTGCTTCTATATAGGGATTAGTTCGGGATATCTCTCCTCGGAAGATAACTGTAGGTCGTTCATTCAAGACTACTAAGATTTCCTTACTTCTGCATTTGATCTTAGCGTTATACTTTGAGAGCCAGTCCATCCCTAGTATAACGTCGAATTCCATCATGGGAATGACTACTAGATTTGCGATAAGATTGTGCTCACCAAAGTAAACACTAGAGTCTCTAAACACTGTTGATGCATGGATAATCCCACTTGGAGTCTTGACTGACAACTCTACCTCAAGCAATTCAGGGATTGATTCTATATTCTTTGCAAACTTGGAAGAAATAAAGGAATGCGTAGAACCAGAATCAAATAAAGCACTTGCTAGTTTTGAGAGGACAACAAGAGTACCTGCTACCACATCGTTCAGAACTTCAACTTCAGTTGTTGTGATAGCGAAAGCACGACCTTGCTCCCTTGGCCTCTGCTGAGGTTGATGGTGATTCTCCTCCACCGCCCTCGGATTTGGACATTGATTAGCAAAGTGCCCAAGCTGTCCACACTTGAAGCATGTGACTTCGGGTAGGGCCAGAACCATCTTTCCTCTGTCGTTAGTGTTGGGAAGTTGAGGCTTCACATCACCACAACAATTCCGAGAAATATGGCCTTCTTTTCCACACCTATAGCACTTTCCACTTCCGATCAAGCAGTTCCCCGGATGCTTCTTCCCACATTTATTGCATGTGGCATGTTGCATATGCTTTCCACCTCTTTCTTGATCAAAACTTCTTCCCAGGCTTGGTTCTAGAGCTCTCTTCTTCTCATTAGATTTGTGAGACCATTGTGTCTCCCCAAACTCTAGTTCAACTTTCATAGCACTTCGAACTATTTCTTCATAGCTATCGTAGTCCCTGTTGGCTAGATTCTTCCGCAGATGTGGTCGTAGTCCGCCAAAGAATCTATCAACCTTCCCATTAGGGTCCATGACAAAGCTTGAGGTATAACGGGAAAGCCTTGTGAAGTTCATCTCATAGCTTCCGACAGATTCGTTCTCCTTCTGCTTCAGCTCGAGAAACTCTTTCTCCATTTTCGTTCTCATGGAACGAGGGAAATACTTGTTAAAGAAAATCCCCCGAAATTCTTCCCACTCCATAGCTTCCATCTCTCCTCGTGGCTTCGTGTTTTTGATCAGTGACCACCACTGATCAGCTTCTCCCTCTAGGCGGTAAACAGCAAGGGTGACTTTTTCTTGTTCCGAACAATGAAGTACAGAAAAGATCTTTTCAATGGAGCTTATCCATTGTTCCGCAACCAATGGGTCAGTAGATCCACTAAATGTTGGCGGTCGTTGACGCATGAAGGACTCAACAGAAAGTTGTTCCCTTCGTGGTGAGGTCGGCCTCTCAGCTTGATTCAAGTTATTACTCATAACTTGAGTCAGTTGGTTCATCATTCGCATGAATGTTTCCATTCCGGCTTCCATCGGAGGGTCGTCAGCACATGGTGCATTGCGGTCACCATCGGCACGGTTTCTCCTATTTCCCGCCATTTTCTAAAAGAATAAAACCTTAGTGAGAAACTCATTTCATTTATGAATCTTTTAACTAAGACTTCGTGCTTAGACAATTATAGTTCTCTATAATTCCTTCATAATGATTCATAAAAAGCATGTGATTAACCAAACATATCCCCCGGGAGTTTCGTAACCAAGAGTGCAGCAAGGCCCGTTATCGTGCACCAGTTCCCGTTCAAGTCTAGCTCAAATCGGTGTTTTCGGGTTTTACCCCTATGTACATCTGTGCCAGAGCCGCCTCTACCTGCTCGTATCCAGATAGGGATGTATTTGTTTGATAGACCACTTACTCAATACTTACCAAAATACCAGGAAGTTTTCCTATATTTAAACTTTTATATAGGGTTCTTCCAAACGTTTTTATATCCTAATTTCCACAAATAACTAAACCATCCTTTGATACCAACTATGGCATCCCGCCATTTTATAACATAAACTTTCATTACATTACACAAAACTGAGGATCTTTAAGGTCTAGTGTCTTGGAAACCAGGAACATAATACATGAAAACAACATAAAACATTCTTCTTAAACACTTGAAAGGCGTCTCCTTAAGTTCATTCTAGGTTCATTACTGCATCTCATAACCTGGGGACATACATCAAAAGAAAGGGTGAGCAGAAGGCCCAGTAAGGGAAACAAGAGGAACATTTTACATGTGAACTTGAGATACTTCAATAAGGACATGAAAAGAACTTTAAGGCATGAGAAAGAAATCATGAGGCATTTCATAATAAAAATAACATTTTTCATAACTTGAAGATGTGGCTACATCATTTAACATAGACAATCATGAACATATCACCAAGGTCCATCCCCAAGGTGTCATTTGAAAATTACCAAGGTTATTCACCAAGGTATCGTGAAAATTGTAATCTCTAGTGGTTACATCATTACCCAATGCATTGGAGCGCTATCAGGGCGCACCCTTAAATTTGCCTTTATTATCATGTGAGCCACATATATCATCATCAAACATTTCATAAATAACCCATATAGCATAAAATAAATGGGTTTCATTTCATAATCATAACGTTTTAAAAACTGCTTTAAAGACATGATCTTTACGTCACTTTAAACCCACGGAAAGGGAAAGCGGGTATCATGTATGTAAATCCCAGAATTTAAAATGGAACATTTTGATATATATGTGAATACCCTTGTATAAATAAGAGCTTTTAGTATTCACTTTATAACATAAAATAATTTTTGAGAAAAGAGAGAGAGGCATTTTGAGGGGAAAATTCTGCAGCATAACGGCTAAGTTTCGGGGTTTTAGAAAACATTGAAATGAGAGGGGACATGGGTCACCCACTCATAAATGATCCATAAAACAGTAGGGTGAAAGAGTAAGAAGGACATATGGACATGGTAATGAAATTTGAGGGACATACCATTTGAAATGAAAAACATGGAAGGAAAAAAGATTAGATTTCTCTTATGAAAATTCGGCAGCCTTACGGCGTCACTTAACTTCAAAAGAAAATGATTTGACAAGATCAAATAGGGTCCCTCATCATATGATCATAAGAGATCAGTACTATAGATATAGAGATCATACCCCAACATAATAAAAAGGAACTTGAAAGACTTGACATGAAAATCGAACTAAAAAAATGAGAAGGGTGAAAGAATCCCTTAAAATTTTGGCAGCCTAACGGCGTCACTTAAACTTTCATAAAATGAAATGATGAGAGTAAGAGGGGATCTCTCATCATATAAAAATGAAAGGGCAGTAAGAGGAATATAAAAGAACATCCTCTCACATAAAAACATGGAGCATAATAGGAATGACATAAAAGAGATTACATGAAAAGAAAGAGAGGGGTCGGATCCCTTACCTTAAAACGTGACTCTTGAAACTCAAAGGATTGGACCTTGAGGGCTTGGGGGCACCTTTGGAGGACTCCTTGGAAGGTAAGAAGACCATAACTTCGTTGGGGAAGAGTTGGGAGTGAAAACTAAGGGAGGAAAGGGTGGGTATTTATAGGGAAAGTGAGGGGACAAATCATTAATGGCCAAGGGACACCTCACATGTGCTTTTCTCAAACCCATGTGCTCTCCCTTGGCATTTATCATGGAGTTAGGCCACATGGGGCCCCCAAAACAATAATTCATCACCCTTGGCCGGCCAACCCTCAAAAGATCTCATGACATCATCATGACACCATTATGATGTCATTAAACATACCGAAACCCTAAAACTGTATTTTTACTATTCACTGAAAATTCAACTTTCTCAGAATAACCCCAAAATTTCAGCTTAACCAAATATCAATTCTCTTATTTCAAAAATGAAATCCATTTTATAAAAATAATTTTCTAAATATTTTTAATTTAATTTTTAAATAAAAACACTATTCATCGAAAATTCATTTTTTTCAGAAAAATCCCCAAAAATTATCTTAACATAATATCGATGCTCTGAGTTCAAAAATAAAGTCCTTTTTATAAAAATAATTTTCTAATTATTTTTAATTAAATTTTTAATTAAAAAACACTATTCATCCGAAAAAACTAATACTTGACTAATAATTTATGAGACCGTTATTTACCCATTTTATTGAATCTCATTACTTAATCTAGGTGTCTAAATTATATTAAAACTTTCTTTGAGTGAAATTACTAATCCATTTGGTCATATTACTAATCCTAAGCGTAAAATCACTATTCATAATTTACTATTCATCAAAAATTAAGTTGATCTTATTAGACTCCAAATTCCTTAATGAACACTTTTGTAGAAAACCATTTTTTGAAAATCATTACACATCATTAGTTATTTAGGGTTTACATAAATATTTCAAAGTATCCCTTTTTCAAAATTCAACAATAAAATACATTCTAAAATTATCTAGACATTTGAAATATCACAAACATCACTAAAGGAAGAAATCTCAATTTATTCACCCGAGAGGATTACACAAGGGAACTAGGGTCTCATCACATAGCCCCTTATAACACTGGCATAAGACCTAAGTGTAAGGTGTGATATGGTGAGAGAATCTGAGGGAGGCTCAGATAACATTGCCCTAGTAGCAATCTCCACTAACTTGAACTTCTCCTGCAAGCGTTTTCGTTCAAGCTTGACACGCTGGAGCTCGGCTTGGGCTTGGTCCAAAGAGAAGCCCACAGATGCTACCTCCTTCCCAAGCTCTGTTAAGTGGGCTTCATAAGGGTTGAGTCTACTGGATGAAGCCATCGACTCCTCTTTCTGCATTAACCATTAACATCTTATTAAATCAATCAGAGTAAGTTGATATACTACTCAAAAAGATTGGGTCGTTACAATCATGGCTTGCTATCAAAGAATATTCTGACATTATTCAGATGAATGGAGGGGAATTTTGAGCCACAATTTGGTGGTTTCCAAATCTGAAACATGATGTGATATAAATATACAAGGAAATACCGTGGACCATATTCAAAAATTGGTTTCCATCATTATGTTTCTATTGGGTATTATGGAGATAGAAGAGGTATATTCTGGGGAAGAATGTACATATATTTTAAAAGACCTTTTTGTAGGTGAATAATGAAAATCTAACTAGGGAGTATTACTGTATAGTCAAATAGCAGTATCCACTAGATGACAGGCCCTATTAGGAGGGAAACTTATGAAAATCCAACTATCATGTATTATTTCATAGTCTAAAAAAGTCATCCTTAGGAATCTAACATTCCACTACCAATGGTCGGGTATTTTGTGAAGATCCAGATTTCTCAAGACCAGGAATGGTGGTTTGTCAAGGTAAGGTGTTTGAAAATGAAGAGGGGATCTATAAGGCATTGTCCATGAATGGGAAACCTCTCTTACATGAATTTTGATTTTTTAAAGGTTGGTATATTCTATTAGATTACCATAGTCAGGGGTAAAGGACTCTCCATAAAAAGGGTTGAAGCATCATGCAGTTTAATTTCATGTGACTAGGACATGGACCAATTAGTTTAAAGTCTTATGATGAGTAATTTTTTATACAGTTTATCATATTGTGACTGGGAAATTAGTATATATAGTTTAAATACATATAGATATGGCTATGATGTCATGTAGTTTTGGGTCATAAGATTAGGACCATACATTGATTCTTTTAAATTTGTGCATACAGTACCATTATGCTATGTAGTTTAATGTCATACAACAAGGACATATGGGTGATACAATTTAATTATCTTTTTCTTTGATTGAAAGATTAGAGATTTTCCCCTTTCATGGTAATTTTTCCCAGAATGTGTCATTATTTTTAGGTATAAATGGTGGAGGGTTGTAATATGTGATCTACGGGTTTCTAGATATGAAGAATGATATGGGATGAAAACATCATTGGGGATTTTAGAGAGATATGACATCTCTCATTGGGATGAATGTGACTCTAGTTGAAAAGAAATTTTAGTGTCTTAATTATGCAAAGCTAACTAGGATGTATTACTGCATATTCAAGCAAAGGCATATTATAACTGACATGACATTTTTCAGTTGGTGACTTACAAAAAATCAACTAGGGAGTATTACTGCATAGTTAGAAATAATAATCCTTAGGAATCAAAAAATTCACTACTGATGGTTGGGAAAATCATATATAGACTCATATTGTCCCAGATATAATGTTTGGTTTATGTAAGGAAGGTACCTAAATATGGGAGGATCATTTAATATCAAAATTATCAAGAATGTAAATAAATGCCTTACCTACATAGGTCTAACCCATATGTGGGAAAAGTGTATTTTCTTTTTATATTGTATCAGGACCAGGGAATAGGACCTAGGTGTCACTACATATCTTATCAAAAGTGTTAATCTTTCATACATAGTTATTAAGAAACCATTTAGTTTAATGTCATATGAAAAGGACATAAGTTCCCTGATGTGAAAAGAAAATATTATGGTTGAACCCAAGATTAGAGATCTGGGTGTCACTATGTATCCTACAATGGCAGGAATCAAGCCACACATAGTTATTGAATTTGTGTCATGAAAGTGAGGTCAATCATGTAGTTTAACATCATGGGGAAAAAATTATTTGTTTGCCTTTTGGGTCTTATGACCATGACCATAGTAACCCTGATGTGAATTTATATGCCTTGATCATGTAGGAAATCCTTTACATATACTCCTAATCCCACATGATCTATGCTTTGTGTGATAAAAAAGGAGTGTAAAAGGTTTCTCCCATTACACAACGATGATAAAAATAAAGGATATGGAATTTATTATTTTTTTTGTGGCTAGATCAGGATGATGGATTCGGTCGTCACTATGTATCTATTTACAATGCTCATCAAGACATTTGTAGTTCTTTAAAACCATTCATTTTAGTGTCATACAACAAGGATATCACCCATGTAGTTTAATGACATGTGTTGAGCATATCTATTGTCTTGTAGTTTTAATTCATATGGTGAGGTCCATTTTTTCATGGAAACAAAGAGTGGTGTAAAGCTTAGTGGACCAAGTATGATCCATCATTCTTTGGACATGAAGTAGGAAACTATAAACCATAATGTTAGAGGTTCTCAGATCTGAAATGAGATATGGGAAAAAATTAAAGGGATGACGGTGAATTAATGTTCAAATAGAAAGTTCCTAGCATAGTGTTGTCAAGGCATACAGAGATAGAAGAGGTCTCGCCTGCGGATGAATGTACCTCTAGTTGAAAAACCCTATTTGGGGGAGACTTATGCAAAGACAACTCAGATGTATTACTAAATAGTCAAACAATGAAATCATCTAGATAACAAAACCTATTGGGTGGGTGACTTATGTAAAGACAACTAGGGAATATTACTGTGTAGTTAGACAAAGGCATCCTCAGGAATCTCAAATTCCAATACCAATGGTCGAGGAAAGATTATGGAGATCTAAAATTTCCTAGGACAAGTAGTATGGTTTGTATGTTAATACCCAAAAAATAAGCATTAGAAAAACCACAAAGGAAGAAACATTTTAATATGGATATTATTTTCTCCAATAGAAAAAGGAAGGAGAGTATGGTTAAAGACTCACGATTATGTTACCATTGCAAGGTTTATCAAAGTCTCCATGAAAAGTTCCTAACTCATAGAAAGTCCCATGAATCCCTTGAAAACAATCACCCTATTCACCATTGGCCTAACGATGACATCTATATGTGTATCCCCCAGTCCACATGGTTTTTCATTTGAAAGTACCTAAAAAAGTGTCTCAAATCATTAAAAAATCAAGGGAAGTGACATTTCAAGAAAGAGACCCTCGATAGTCACACAGATCACACACCAAATCGTCATTGGGAAGAATAAAATCCCTTGATGATATCCAATATGTCTCATGAGACCTTCAAGTCTTTATCACAAAGAACAAAGGAGATAACTATGAGGAGGTGAGAGGGGATCGTGGTTGCTAAAGGACATGCGGTGCACCCCTGAAGACATGTGACGCACCATGACATGTTCAATGTGCCTCACGAAACCCCCTCTACTCATCAACTGCACCACATGGAAACCTCCAGACAGTTCCGCAACACTCTGAGGACAGACACATGGTTTTTTCCACAATAATTTCACACTCTCATATGATCCACATTGGCCACATGAGACACCATTGGAAAATCAATCAAAAATCACAGATATCACTCGAGAAAACTCACATACCTCCCAACCCTTATCACAAAAAACAAAGGGTATTAAAATGGAGGAGGTGAGTGGTGTCCACAATCGCTAAAGGACATATGACAGGTGCCTCAAGTGATCCATGAGAAACCATGAGACATCGGCATCATGACTGCCTCACCTCGCAAAGTACCTTTGCCTTGTCAACCTCACCACTCAAAATACATCACCTACATCTAGACAACTCTATGGAACTCTAAAGCTAGGCGTATAGACTTATCCCCTAAATTATCAAATGATATCCATATGCCCCATATTGGTCAAGTGAAACATCACCCAAAAATTGGGCATAAAACCCAAATATTAATCATGAAATCATGCATGACCCCAGATCTTTGTGAAATAAAACAAAGGAGATATAAAACGGTAAAGTGAGAGGGGATCACAGTTTTTGAAAGACGTGCAGTGCACCCCTGATGACCTGCGCATCACCACGAGTCCTCAATGACATGACCAACTCGCCTCGAAGAATCCCTTTGGCGCAAAGTCTTTTCCAAAAAATTATTATGCACCATATGACCCATACTAGTCAAGTGACGCGTCTCCAAAAAATAGATGAAATACCCTCAATAACATACATAATATCTCAAATTATTCCCAAAATTCATCACATAAAATGAAAGAGATGTGAAAGGAGAAGGCGAGTAGGATTCACACACTACTGGAAATGGAAGACATACCAACGGATTTTTCCCAACAGTTTTCATAAACTGTTGAATTAGATATTTTGAGAGGTCTTTACCCAACGGTTTTAATAAACCATTGTAATAGAGAGGTTTAGATGAGTTTTAACCAACAGTTTGATAAAACCATTGGGATATGTGAGACTTAACCCCACGGCTTTATAAAACCATTGGTAAATTTGAGTTTTAGGAATCCTTTTCCAATGGTTTTATAAACCTTTGGTAAATCTTACTTTTCCCAACGGTTTTAAAAAACCATTGGGAAATATTTCCCCAAAAAATTTTGACAGCCCTAATCCCCCTTCTGCCTAATTACATACCTAAAGCCGAGACACAGAGCTCTCTCGCTCAGAAAATTATTCCACCCTTAGATCAAAAAGTTGTTTTGTTCTACACTTCAAATCTTTAATTGGTACCTTAGGTTCAATGTTTTCCATTTATTTTTTTGTTTTATGTTTTGATTTGGCCTAAAAATTTGGTCCGTGTGGTATGGTATACCCAATAATTATAATTTAATTTGTTTTTTGTTTTTGTTCTACACTTCAATCGTCATGATTTTGTGAGTCCGATTTTGTGATTCAACTTTATTTTAAGTATTTAGAGCCATTACTTTGTAGATTTAGTGAACTATATGAAGGTATTGGGGCCGGTTAGAGTAGTGGTGCAGGTGGAGGTGAGGTGGGGGGGATGTGCAGGTGGGATGTGGATTGTGCAGGGTGGGGGTGTCGGGGGGCTGTTAGGTGAGGGTGGGGTGGGTGGGTGAGTTGTGCTAATGGGGGTGGGGGGAGGGGGATATGAAAGTGTGGAGGTGCAGGTAGTGGGGGTGCAGTGGGTGGGGGTGTGCAGGTGGGGGTGTGAAGGTGGGGGGATGTGCAGTGGGTGAAGGGGGGTGTGGAGGTGGGGGTGTGTAGTGGGGGGATCTTGTTGGGCATGAGGTGGGGGTGTACAGGTTGGGGTGTGGGTGGGCTATGTAGGTGGGGGTGGGGGAGGGGGGTTGTGCAAGTGGGGTGTAGGTGGGGGGGGGGGGTTGTGCAAGTTGGTGGGGGGAGGGGAGTGTGCAGGTTGGGGGTGGGCTGGGCGGGTGGGAGTCTGTTAGGGGGTGAGGTGGGGGGTCTTCAGGTGGGGGTGGGGGTAGGGGGCTGTGCAGGTGGGGGTGGGGGAGGGGGGCTAGGCAAGTGGGGGTGTAGGTGGGGGGGTTGTGTAGTGGGTGGATGGGAGGGGGGTGTGCAGGTGGTGGATGTGTAGTGTGTAGGTGGGGAGGGGGTGTGTAGGGGGAGGGGGCTGTGTAGGGGGGATGTTTGTTGGGGGTGAGGTGGGGAGGAGGGTTGTGCAGGTGGGAAGTCATCACTTCCATAGTTTTCCAATAAGCACTGGGAAGTCATCACTTCTACAAATTTGGATAGTCCTAAGGCCTCTTTGGTTTTGGTTCTTATCTAGTCATATTTATGAGTAAGGCATCACATGATATAAAAGTGACATCAACTATATAGGATGAATTCCTTCTCTGACAACACATTCTCTAGAACGAATATATCCTTGGAAGTTCGTGGGAGCCTTTTAAAATCCTTTCATACAGAGACCAGGGGAGTAAAATCTCCATATATATCCACCTAGACCAGGGACCTACTACGATATGCACGTCCCATATTCATAAGCCAACCTCTCCATGTATTAAATTAATAGTGATTCTATCTAGACTTCACCTTTTAATGACATCCTAAATTTAATTCGTGTTATGATGAAAAAAATATCGAGGAATCCATACAACTTCATATAGTAAAACACCATTAATCATCATGCCATGATGATGAAAATGATTACAAACTCATCACCATACATCATATCATTTCTAATAACTACCTATAGATATTCACTAACTCGTATACCTTCCACCAGAATCCAATTCCCTAACATTTTCCAATTGAAAACTTGATACCATCATGTTATCAAGTCACCAATCCTACCAAAATGGATTTTCACTAAAACATAATGCTCTTATCCTTAACATCCATCGTTTGTTTTTCATAAAATGAATGACAATCCAATTAAATCTCATAACTCTCAGTCACACCCCTGTGGACAGTCCCCTACCCCCGTAGATAGCCCGTACCCCTTGGAAAGCCCCCACCCCCGTGGATAGCCCGCCCACCCCCCTGGACACCCCCCACCCCTCGGACACCCCCACCCCCCCCGGACACCCCCACCCCCCCGGACACCCCCACCCCCTGGACACCCCTGACCACCCTGGAAAGCCCCCCAACCCCCTAAACCCCCCCCCCCAACCCCCATGGACACACCCCCACCCCCATGGGCAGACCCCCACCCCCTGGACACCTCGACCCCCTTGGACACCCCCACCCCCACCCCCGTGGAAAGCCTGCCCCCCCCCACACACACACACCCCCCTACCCCCCTGGATGGAACTAACACCCCCGTGGACAGCCCGCCCACCCCCTAGACACGTTGTACCCCCTGGATAGCCCCGCCACCCCCATGGACATCCCGCCCACCCCCCTGGACACCCACTACCCACCTGGACAGCCCCTCAACCCCATGGAAAGCCCACCCCTTGGACACCCCAACCCCCTGGATAGCCCCGCCACCCCCGTGGACATCCCGCCCACCCCCCCCCCCCCAGACACCCTGTACCCCCTGAACAACCCCACCACCCCGGTAGAGATACTTCCCACCCCCTAGACACCCCCTACCCCCTGGACATCCCTCCAACACCATGGAAAGCCTGCCCACACCCTAGAAACCCCCCACCCTCCGGACACCCCCACCACCCCACGGACACCCACCATCACCCCGGACACCCCCACCCCCTGGACACCCCATACCCCCTGTACAGCCCCCCCCCCCACCCCCGTGGACAGCCTTCCCACCCCCCTGGACACCCCCTACCCCCTAGATAGCCCCGCCACCCCTGTGAACACCCCCCCCCCCCATGAACAGCCCGTCCACCCCCTGGACACCCCCTATCCCCCTGGATAGCCCTGTCACCCCCGTGGACAGCCCCCCACCCCTTGGGCACCCTGTACCCCTTGGACAACCCTGCCACCCTCTTAGAAGACCTGCCCACCGACTAGACTCCCCTACCCCCTGGACAGCCCCCCAACCCTGTGGACATCCCATCCACACCCTGGACACCCCCCCCCCCCCGGGACACCTCCCCATCCCCCCAGAAACCCCCACCCTTCTGGACACCCAGTACTCCCTGGACAGCACCCCCCCCCCCCCCCCGTGGACAGCCTGCCCACCCCACCCCCCCCCCCCCCCGGACACCCCCTACCCCCTAGACAGCCCCGCCACCCCTTTGGAAAACCCCTCCACCCTCGTGGACAGCCCCCCACCCCCCGAGATAGCCCCCCACCCCCCAAAACACCCCCACCCCCTAGACACCCCCACCCCCTTGGGCATTTTATGTGATCACTCAAATAATCTACTAAAATATTAAATTTTTTTGTTCTAAAATTTACTCAACTCCTGAATAGTTCTCCTTCACAAGTGTACATGATCTTGTAAACTCATGTATATTTCTTCATATATATTTTTTTATAAATATAGTATTTTTTTGTTTTTTATATTATGATTATCATATAGAGTAGTGTGTCAGTTATGGTTTCATATAAAGTGAACAATTCTCGTTTACTTAAATATATTTTCGATGGAACTTCAATATTATTGAATTGATTTTGATGATATAACTTATAACAATTTTTTTATAGAATGGACAGAAGTTAGATGTATGAAACTGATTAGATCTCAATAAATTTTCAAAACAATTTAGAGAGATTTTTATATTTTTCATTTTACAATGCTTCAGATAGTGGTCACATACACAACCCCTGTTACAATTGTGTTAGAAGACCTTGGTTGAGTTGTGAATAAGTCAGCTACCACATAACCAAATATGGGTTTCAAGAAAACTACTCTGTGTGGTATCACAATGGGGAGAAAATAAAATCTCAAATTACTGATGATCCAAATGAGAGGACTAGTTTGAAGAATTTGTTATATGACTGGTTTCCTTTTATTTGTCATCATGAAAAAGAAAAGATTCTGGTCCAAAAAGATTTCGATTTGAGTAGACATGATGTGTCTGATGAAAATGATGGTGTTTTCAGGGTGCAAAAATTGAATGATGTTGCCACAACTCCAGTATATCAATAATGCGGTAAAATGAAAAAGCTGAAATTTTAAATCTAATTGTTTCATGGGAAAACTTTGTATGGTATTTCTAATACTGCCATCGATTACATTATTACCTTCTTGAAGGAATTACTTACATATGATGCAGATATTCCATCAAATCACTATATGGCATGGAAGTTAGTTGAGGAACGTGGATTTTTAATAAACAAAATTCATGATTGCCCAAAATATTGTAGTTTATTTTGGGAGGAAACTGTTGAAAGAAATGATTGTATAAAATGTGGCACATCCTTCTGGAAGCCAAAAGCTGATAGAACACCATCCCGTGTGCCACGAAAAGTAATGTGGCACTTTCCATTGATCACCAGACTCCATAATCTTTTTATGTATGATGAAATATCAATAAAAATGTGATGGCATGATACCGAGAGAAAGAAGACTAATGATGAGTTGGTTCACCCTGCCGATGGATTTGCATGGCAGAGATTTGATGCTCGATATCCTGATTTTGCAACTGACGTGCCTAATGTGAGGTTGGTTCTTTCATGTTACAGTTGTGATATTTTTAGGCAAATTCTTACGTCGCACAATACATGACCAGTTTTTATACACATTTATAATATTCCCCCATGGTTGTGTATGAAAAAACCTTTCACTTTCATGAGTATACTCATATTCGGACCTTCTGATCCTGGAAATTATATAGACGTATACATGAAACCTTTAATAAAAAAGTTGAAACTTATTTGGGATGTGGGTGTGTGCGCATACGATTCATGTTCAAAAGACATATTTCAGATGCGTGTTGCACTTATGTGGATGGTCAATGATTTTTTTGCTTATGCAATGATGTATGGATGGAGCACAAAGGGAAAACTATCATGTCTTGTTTGTATAAACAATACATGATCCATAATACTAAAACATCATTGTAGTTTCAGTTTTATGGGACATCTACAATTCTTGCCAATGGACCATCCATATAGAAATAATCGTCAAAGATTTGACAATACCATGGAGACTGATGATCCACCTCAGCGTATGTTTGGAACTGATGTGCTTAATGAATTGAAAGATTTTAGTTTTTCATTCGGGAAGGTTCAAATGAAATCTACAAAGAGAAAGAATTTTTCCACTGAAATATGTTACAATTGGAAGAAGTGAAGTATCTTCTTTGATTTGCCTTATTAGTCAACCAATTTATTACTTCATTGCTTAGACGTAATGCACATTGAAAAAAATATATGTGAAATGTTGTTTTAGATTATTCTAAATATTAAGGGAAATATAAAAAATGATTTACGGTCTCGGCGTGACTTGGTGGATTGGCGTATCAAACAAGAATTGCATCCTGTGCGTATCAGTGAAAATAAATGGCAATTTCCATGTGCTTATTATGTGATGTCACCTACAGAAAAAAGAAATTTTTAGAAGTACTAGAGAATATTAAAGTTCATGATGAGTATTCAAGCAACATATCTAAACGGGTGAACAAAATAGATTTGAATCCAAAATCTTTGAAAACTCATGATTATCACATCCTTCTGCAGGAGTTGATTCCAATAGCAATTCGTCATATTTGGTCCAATAATGTAAGGGTGGATATTATTAGGTTGTGCCATTTGTTTAGAGATCTTTGTGCTAAAAAGTTGTCTAAGTCTTTATTGAAAAAAATGTAACACCCCAAGATTTCATAATACGTTATCTCATTAAAGTAATTCAATAGCTTGCGCTACACGCAACACTGAGTTCGACCGCACCACAACTTACCACACTAACCGTTCAAAAAGAGTTTATGAATAGTATTAACTGTATTTTGAATCTTATATACTCTATATAATTTTAAAATTCATATTATGTGTTTCTTAGACATAATATAAGAACAAATTCATTTTTTCAGATAAAAGAAGTATTTTTCAAAAAATGTAATTTTACCGCCTTTTAATGGAGAACCATTTTTAAAGACAATATTTGACACTTTTATATATTCAATTTAATGAAATTAAATTCTTATTTAGAATCGGGACATAAAAATTTAGTTTGGATAAATTTTTGGTACTTTTCTAATAACTTTCATATTTTGATGAATAGTGAAAAATACTTTGTTTTAATTGAAAACAACTTTTTTAATCGAAAAAATTTATAGTGATAAATTATGCATTTGAAAGGTTTATAAGTATAATTAGATTATATTTTTATAATTTAATACAATTTAGGTCATTATAAGTAATTTTAAATTTTAATTTGACCTAAACACATGTCAATTTTTTGATAGTTTTTACTTTTTAAAAACCCACTTTTTTGGTTTTAACAACGGGAACTAATTTTAAATTAATAAATGCAACTTCTATGTTTTGAATTTGGTAAAATATAATTCATTTTTGAATTCAGAATATCGAAATTATCTTAAGGTAAATTTTTGGTATTTTTCCAAAAACTTTCAATTTTTGATGAATAGTGAAAAACACTGTGTTATTATATAAAACCGACTTTTTATTTAAATAATTAGTTATTTTATTTTAATTTATTTTAGGTAAAAATAGATACATAATACCTATATATGTTCAATTTAATTAATTGGATTCATTTTATAATAATTTTATATATATATAATTTTATCGAACATTTTACCGTCTTTTACCCACCTTCTAGGAGCATTTGCAAATTTGTATAAAACTTAATTTTACTGCTTCTATGAGTTGAATTTCAAAAATCAGAGAGACATGGTTAATATTAGTAGGTAAACTTTGGTTCAATAAGATGAAAATAATTTTTTTTGAATAGTAACTTTTGACTTTTATTTACCACGGTTAAAAGTAAATAGGGTAATTAAGGGTAAAAATGATATCATAATTACCCTAAAACATGTCCAAATTATATTGGATAAGTATAATTCGACCAAAAAAAACCATAGTAATAAAATATGATCCTCTTTGGTCCACTTGGATTAGATTAGGATATTTATTATTATTTTATTTAAAGAAGAGTTGAAAGAGTTAAATTCAAAGTTTAATAACTAAACCATTTTTAATATAGGGTTATAAATAATATAAATTAGACTATAAATATTAATTAGAAAGATAAAAATATTTCCTACATAGTGATATTTTTTTTATAATTTTTAAAAATTAAATAATTTAATTTATTTATGACAAAATGATGACACAGTAATTACCTTAATAATGAAATATTAAAATACTTGATATTATAAATATCCAAATAAATGTAATTTGATACTTTTGATGAATTAAAATAATTTTATAGATTAATATGACATGTTAGGACTTAAAATATTAATTTATTTTTAATTAATAAAGTTTTTAGGACTTTAAAAAAAATCATTTATTAAATAATGTCAAAATTGACATAATTGAGTTTTTAAAACAAATACTATATTATTGGTTGATATAATATTACTAAAAATCTAAGGTTTGGATAAAGGCCTTAATAATATTATATATGTCATTAATGAACCTATTGGGGTTTTCTTGGAAGTTTATAGTAAGTTTATTAACCACATAATATATAAATATAAAGAGACATGGTAAATGTCAAACTATTTAACTAAGAGTTAAATCTAAAAGATAAGGTTAATATAATGACCTAAACCAATCTAAAACATATTTTTTGAGATGTTTTCTACCTATACCCACCTTATACTTTAAATAATTTATTTTTGAGACATTAAAAACCGAAAATTATTTTATTATAAAATAATATTTCAAGCTTTTCCTAAAGTGACCATCACCTCTCTTATAAAAGGGCACTTCCCCTTCTCTTAATTTCACACCTCCAAAGAATTTTTTCTTGGCCAAACCCAGCCCAAATATCCTCCCAACTTTTATCCCTTCATCCAAAAGTCATTACATTGGTCATAAAGCCAACCTAAGGATCCCTTTTGATCAAATCAAAAGGAAGAACCCGAAGAAGAAGTAAATATTTCATCATCTCTTTCAAGTTCTTTTCTTCTTCCACTTCCTCTTTCTTTGTTGTTTCCATTCAAAAATAATAACTCCAATATATTATATATACTATGATGTTATTATAAAAATTTTACGACCATATTCATTATTCTATCTGTCCTATAAATAACAAAGTCACCATACGTGTGTACGTACGGATTACCGTCTCCATGTCGTGGTGTAGTTTGTTATTCAAACACTTCATTATTTGGATGGGTATAATAATGAGTATAACTGATTTAAATAATAAATATAACATTTTAATGATTCTGTATACTTGATATACCATCCAATTACATATTATTTCATCATCAATATAATGATATTGTCGCTCGTGCGAACATACGGATTATCGTCTCCACAACGCGATGAGATTCATTTCCACGTTCACCATTAAATGATGATTATAAAATATATATCATTAATAAGTATGTAATATATGACATAATAATTATACTATAGATATAAATATATTTATGTACTTACATATATCTTATTCATTTAGTTCAGTTCAATACGATATGAAAATAGAAACAACGTTTATGCGTACGTACGGCCTACCGTCTCCATAAACGGTGTTTTCCATTTCATATATATGTCTATTATACATATTTATATTCTAAATATATATGATATATAAATAATTGTTTATATTTTGGAATTATTTAAATCATGATCTAAGTGATACAATCAAGAGTAACAAGTTAAAACACGTACGATAAAGAAAGCGATTATTACCTGAAATGTTAATTTAACATAGAAATTATTATTAAATGGGTAGTATAAAGTCAAAAATGAATCATATATGATATCATAAATATTAATATGGTTTTGTTATAATTTAATAACATACTAAGGTCTTTATATAGGAGGTTAAATTTACCCTCGACTAAAGGAAATTACAAGGTATGGGTTAATTCTACAATCTCTTCATTATCCGAGGTTGTTTTTACATAAGTATCAACTGGGACATATTTATTATCCATGTCCATGTTTCATAAAAGTGTTTTCAAAGGGATTATTTTTAAGGTAATTTTTTTTAAAACCTCATTTTAAATGTTTTAAACATTTATTCTTCTAAACCTTTCTCATTAATGTCAATGTTTTCAAAATGGTTTTAAGGATTTATTTATATAGACATGAATGTTTTAAAATGTTAATTCCTTTAAAAAGTTTCAAAGTGGTATGGGAAACTTTGATTCAAAAATGTTTTTAAATGTCTTCCTTTCTAAATTGTGTGACTTTTAAATGTTTTCATGGAAAAGGGATATTTCTCTCAAAGAGTTTTACAAATCATTTTCATCTATGTAAAAATTCATTGATGGATTTTAAACTTGTTTGAAGTTGATTTATTATGATACAAATCTTCCATATTGTATTGAAGTTCTTGTGATATGATTGAACGTGGATGTGTTATTTTTATACCATTCATGGTTTATGGATAAAGTATTGACATTTCATATGGTAGTTTTAATATGAATGTTTATGTTATGTTTAAACCTTTTCATATAAGGAATGCATTGGACTTAGTAAGTGACGGGTGGAGCCCGCTATAGCTCCATGATGCATCGGTAGGTATCATGAGACAAACTAGTGTCTTGACATAAGGCCTTGACAGAATCTTATTTGTAGTCTTGGCACAAGGACTTGACTATGTGGTTATAAAGTCTGGCATTATGCATTCCATCATTATGAAAGTGGCTATTGATATTACATGTGATTATTCGACTAGTAGAATATCCATGTGAATAGTAAATGGAATTATTTTATTTTATATTTTCCATATCATGATGAAGTTTAAGTTTAAAATGATTTTGTTTTAGTCTTATACATTGCCTTAAATGTTTATGCTTATTTATGAGATTTTTTTCTATATTGTTATCCTTAATGAGAATATGAGCTCACCCCTTTCTATGTTTTATTTTTCCTAGGATTCCAAGAAGTGTATTGTGATTGATATGCAGGGTTAAGATAAGGGAATAATGGCATTCATAAAGGATTATTTATGTTGTGTTATATGTTATAAAGTGTAATGTAATATTCATGTATGTAATCTATTTTCCAAGACTGCTAAACCAATCAGTCCTTCGAGATTTTATTCCTTGTAGTCATGCCAATGTATTAAAATAATGCACCAACTCCCATAACTGGGGTCGGGGCATTACAAAAAATATTGGCAGATGTCCCATTAATTTTGTGTGAGTTAGAGAAAATATTTCCTCCATTTTTCACATGCATGTTGCATCTGACTGTCCATATTCCAACTGAAATACTTCTTGGAAGACCTATTTCTATTCTTTGGATGTATCCAACTGAAAGAAATATGTACACATTAAAGTCTTATGTCTGTAACCGAAATCATCCCGAAGGTTCTATCGTGAACGGTTACTTGGCTCAAGAATGTATGGATTTCTGCTCTATGTATTTGTCTGATCTTACTAAAAGAATGAACAAACCAATGAGAAATTAAGAATAAAAATATGAGAAAATTGAACCCAGTTAAATAGGAGGAATTCCTGGATCATATACATTGACGACATTAAGCCTTGAAGAGCGGGAGATGGCACATCACACAGTTTTGTTCAACTGTGAACTATTCGATAACTACTTCTTGTAAGTAAATTGAATATGTATATCTTATATATATATGTGTGTGTGTGTGTGTGTGTGTGTGTTAAACTATTCCTATTTTTATCTACAGGGAATATAAAGCGATGATAAATAGAACGAATCATTCTTTATCTTTGAGAAAAAGAGAGACTTTGCATAGAAAAGAGTTTTCTACTTGGTTAAAATTGAAGGTAATAATATTATTATTTAAAATAATTAAAATAATAGTTAATTAAGTTTAATATTGATTTATATTTCAGTTATTGAGTTTTCCTGCTGACTCTATCTCTGAGGAAATAAGAGCTTTGGCTTTTGTTCCTAATGTCGTGGTTCGTGACTGTAAATCAATTGTTATCAATGGGTATAGATTTATTATCACTGAATGAGAAAAGAACATGATAACACAACATGATGGTGTTATGGTTACTGCCATAACAAACTATTATGATAGTGCATCAGATAGTAGACCGTGATTTGAAAATGTAGGTTATTATGGAGATGTTGAAAAAATAATAATATTGGATTATTATTCTCATGGACGAGTCACGATGATGAAATTCCAGTGGTTTGATTTGATGATGAGTAAGGACACATTTATTTATGATTTTTGATTTCGAGTAATTGATATGAATCATACTCTTGCTCCCGATGAACCATGTGTATTGACATCAATGGCGAAACAAGTTTTTTATGTCAAAGACCATCTTCAGCCTTAATTTGGTGTCATTATTGAAGTAATTCTGAGACATATTTTTTATGATGGTGATGATGGAATTGACACCATCCCTACTGCCATTGGAAACGATCCATATATTTCTTTTGATGACTCCGAAAGCTCAATTTTCAGAGTTGACTGTGAACCTGAATTTTTGGTGGGAAATATATAAAATCATCCATTCATGTTCTCAATTATTTTGGTTTACCTCGAATTGGGTTGTTATGGTTGGTACTATTGAAATTGATTTAATATTGATTACAAATATGTTGTATCCTACTAGAATATTATGTGAATTTTTAATGTTTATTATTTTCAATTTTATTTAAATTGAATTTTTTAATTTGGAATTGAACTGTATTAAAACCTACGAAACCAACATTTCTAACTTGGTGAACATTTCAATGCTTCAACTGTGATTTTTATAAAATTTGTAAAACTATAAGACCTCTCTTTAACATTTTACTAGGTAATGAACCTAATGTTTTGTATTCTTCTGCAAAACATGTATTGAAACCCACATCATCTACTTAGGCTAAAGAAATTAAAATTTTCCTTAATTTTGAAAACTACTTTACCCCTTATGAATCTGGTAGAATCAATGTTCCATGATTTTAATAGAATGGTGACACTTAATAAATAATCATCCTACTAAAAATTAAATTTCTTTATTACATCTTGTATGATTTATTAACTTCATTATATATATGTTCAAGATCACCTAAAACAATGCATAGTTAAATTATCCATGAATCTCCCTATTCCCTCCCATTTATTTTGTTTTTTGGGTTACACCTTAGTTTTCCTTTTATATTTACTTCACTATTTGTTTTTAAATGTAGGAAATGAAACCAATTAAAGAGAGGCGATGAAAACAGATTATGGACAACAATCATCGCATGACTGAGCTGGGAATTCCACCACTAGTGCCTGCAATGAGTATTTTATTTCAAATAGATATATTTAAATAATATATAACGTCATGTGATTAATTTTTTTAAAACATTTTTACAAGATCCGTCTATTAGGTGACAGTTATTTGATGAGCAGCCCAATAGTGGTCCCAGTACTCAGGGTGTTTTTACGAGGGGGTGGTACGAGAGTTAGACGATCTGGTCGGCGTACCTGATTAGACTTTGCCCCTCCCACTAACATACCACCCATCCCACATTCTAATACTAGTGTGTCGTTAGGGAAACATAGGATATTTAGGCCTCCCATGTTTTCACCACCCTTTACATATAATCCTCCTTGCCCGTCTGTACCATATCCGAGTATGATTCCCACTCCCCTTCCAATGTTCAGCCATCCATCCATGTTATCTTCTTTTACTTTTGCTTCCTTCTCTCTGGGATTTTATATTCTATCTTCTTCGACTCCTGATCTGCCAGAGTCTATCCCTACAGAGCATACATTGGGACCCACTCCATCTGTACAGGGTGTTCCTTCAGTTTTTGCGGATCCAGTGGCGCCCATTGATCAGACTACCATAGGTATACTTATACAACCTGAAAAAAAAAATTACACCATTATTTATTTTCATTATAACATGTATTGATAAAATATTTGTTTTTCTTTCATAACAGATACATATACTGATAGGAGTTGGGGGCGGGGGCATACACACATGCGTGCAGTGTGGAACCACTGCACATAGTTGATGGTGGACTACAATGAAGATAATCAAATGATTGAAAAATCAGGGATGTCGGAGTTTTTTGGTGACGCTTTCCAAATACTCATACATCATTCATGTCAGCCCGCTATCATGAAGATAGCTACCAAATTAAGTCAAGGATAAAGCTTGTGTAGATATATGGGTAAAAAAATATGTTGTATTTTATGCAATATATTATTTTTTGTATTTATATGAATTAATATTTTGGTGTCAGTTATGGTTTAATTTCCCCGATGGTGAGAGTGCACGACCAGTACGTCTAAATGATTTAGGAGAGATTTGGAGAGCATATAAGCATGATTTGTACATTGGATGGCATGCTATAGTGTGAATAGAGTTAGAGGAGGTCCCTATCATGGATGATTGTCTGTTAGAATAGTATTGACAGATGATTACTCATTGGACGACTGGCCAATTTAAGGTATTAATCACATTAGAGGTATTTAAATGAAAATTTTCAAGTTTTTCATTAATAATAATTAGTGAATTTTATTTAGGATTTATTTAGAAGAAATAAAAAAAATATTGATGCTAAAAAATACATCCACACATTGGGACGTACTATAATGCCAGATCATGAGAGGCAGCAGGTATGATAGCTTATAATTTTTCTTTACAAATTTCACTTTCTATTGCTACCTCCATAATTTATTCGATTGTTAAAGTTGTTTTATAATTTTAGTTATGAAATTAATTATCAGTATCCTATTTTTAATTATGGTTTCCTACATTCAATGTTATTGTAGAGGCATAAATTGAATATAGAAGGACGTGTGCCTCGAGAAAAATTATTTTTCTCAAGTAGAAGGAAGAAAGATGGAAGTGCGGTTAATGAACCGACTCAGCAATAGATTGTAAGTTTTACTTTATAGATTTAAAATTTTAGTCTCTATTTTGTAACTTAATAATCAATTTATATTTGTAATAGGATGCTTTAGAGGCCCTTGATGACCAGGAATCTGACAATTTTGGGCCAAACGATCACTTACATTAGGTGTTGGTAGATGAGCACCCTGGTAGAGTAGGTTGATGACCTGGGAAGAGAATAGTTATGAAAAGGTATTGGCCCTCCTCAGGTATGAGTTTTAGTGCCACTGATTTCTAGTAGGTTATGGCATGGGTAGAATAGGCTGAAAAAGGGGCCACGGAGATGGTAGAATAGTCTGCTAGGGAAAACACTGTATTTATGAAACTGATGGAAGTTTTACGTCCAACACTTCCACCAGAGGCTAGCACTGCTTGTGATGGATATACGTCATCGATGCGTTCTATATATGGTGCAACAGGTGGAAGTTCTAGTGGTGGTTGAGATGATGGAGAGGAGGAGGTCGGGGCAGAGGAGGAGGAGGGTGAGGAGGAGACCGAGGCTGAGTACGAGGACGAGGAGGAGGGTGAGGCAAGGGAGGAGGGATATGAGGAGGTCGAGGCTGAGTACGAGGGTGAGGATGAGGGCATTGAGGAGGGAAATCATGCTGATATGGAAGATGATGGGGATGAGGGTGAGGCTGATGATGACGGTGATGATAGTGATGGTGATGAGGGACAGATTGATCCGTTACATTTTTTACTGATATTACTGACCTTTGATTATAATTTATTTGTTGTGCCTGAATATATGTGTGATTAGGTAGGTCACATTATCTTTATTTTTTTATTTATAAAAAATAAAACTTGACTTGATGATTTTCTGTGACTGATTCACCCCTCCCCTGGATAGCCCCCACCCCCGTCAACAGCCCGCCCACCCCCCTAGACATCAAGTACCCCCCTGGACAGCCCCTCTACCCCAGTGGATAGCCCACCCACCCCCTAGACAGTCCCTCCCCCTTTGGACAACACCCCCACTCTCGTGGATAGCCCCCCACCCTCATGGACAGCCTTCCCACCCCTGTGGACAACCCGCCCACCCCACTGGACACCCTATACCCCCCTGGACACCTCCGACACCCCCTGGACAGCCCCCCATCCCCCTAGAAAGACCCGCCCACCACCTGGACAACCCCTACTCTCATGGACAGCCCCCCCCCCCCCACCCCCTTGGACATCCCCCCACCCCCTGGACAGCCCGCCCACCCGCCTGGACAACCCCTACCCCCTGGACAGCCCTTCCACCCCCGTGGATAGCCCACCACCCCCCTGAACACCCTATACCCCCGGGATAGCCCCGCCCACCCCCCTAGACACCCCCTACCCCCATGGATATCCCCCACCCCCATGGACAGCCCCGCCCACCCCTCTGGTTTATAAAAATCTTTTTTAAGGTTCCATTTCAAAAATCATATAGTATTTTTGTTCCACAATAAAAATAAACTCCAAAAACATTTTAAAAATACAAATGAACTTAAAATCCCTGAAATTAATTCCATTAAAACCATTACACCCCCCCCCCACCCACCCTACTAGACACCACCCCACCACCTAGACACCCCCACCCCCTGGACATCCCCACCCCCATAGACAGCCCCCCACCCCCTGGACACCACCTCACCCCCCTTGGATAACCACTCCAACCCACTATACCCCCCCCCCCCACCCCCTGGACACCCCCACCCCCATGGAGAGCCCCCCTACCCCCTAGACAACCCGCCCACCCCCGTGGACAGCCCGCCCACCCCCGTGGACAGCCTGCCCACCCCACTGGACACCCCATACCCCCTGGACAGCCCCCCCCCCCCCCCACCCCTGTGGACAGTACCGCCCACCCCCCTGGACACCCCTACCCCCATGGATAGTCCCCCACCCCTGTTGAGAGCCCCACCACCCCCTGGACATCCCCCCTCCCCCATCCCCCCCCCCCCCCCCGTGGACATCCCGCCCACCTTTGTGGACAGCCCACCCACCCCCCTGGACACCCCCTCCCCCCTTGGATAGCTCCCCCCCCCCCCCGGACACCCCCCCCCCCCCCCCCGTGGACAGCCCGCCCACCTCCCTGGACACCCCCTAACCTTTGGATATCCCTGCCACCCTCATGGATAGCCCACCCACCCCACTAGACACCCTATACCCCCTTGGACAACCCTTCCCACCCCCTGGACACCCCGACCCCCTAGATAGCCCCCCACTACCATGGATAGCCCCTCCCACCCCCTTGGACACCCCTACACCTGTGGAAATCCCCCCACCCCCCATGGACAGCCCCCCACCCCTGGACAGCCCGCCCACCCCGTGGACACCCCCTCCCCCCGTGGAACCCCCCCCCCCCACCCCTGTGGACAGCTCGCCCACCCCCCTGGACACCCCTACCCCCCGTGGATAGCCCGCCCACCCACCTGGACACCCCCAACCCCCAGTAGATAGCCCGCCCACCCCCCTAGACACCCCCTACCCCCTGAACATCCCTACCACCCCTGTGGACAACCTGCCCACCCCACTGTACACCTCGTACCCCCCTGAACACCCCCGACCCCCCTAGACAGCCCCCACCCCCGTGGACAGCACTGCCCACCCCCTAGACACCGCCTACCCCCGTGGAAATCCCCCCACCCCCGTGGATAGAAGCCCCCCCCCCCCACCCCTGGACATCCCCCACCCCCATGGATTATAGGGTTTTGAACAACTCGAAGATCCCATTAATCATAGATACCCACTTGGTTGCCTCCTGGGATCCTTCATCACTAATAAAAAATAGTGGATGGTATTTTAGAAACTCTCATGCATAATAAAAGATCTGACAAGAACATAGTTATTCCACTTCCACAAGAGTTTGAGTAGAGACCAAGACAAAAGAATGACTACATAAGATATCCCCTTATGGACTTTTTGATTCGATTATAGTGGAAATATTCTAAAGAATTATCAAAAACAAAACCTTTAGTGAAATAATATGATGTTCTAAAACAAGGGACACAAAATCACAAATCACATAAAGATACATCATAAATAATTCTTCATAAAACCATTTCAAAATCACATAATAGAGGCTTATTTCTATTTAAAACTCTCTAATGGTTTATAAAAATCCCTTTTAAGGTTCCATTTCAAAAATCATATAGTATTTTTGTTCCACAATAAAAATGAAATCATTTTCCTAATAACCAAATCCCCCTTCCTACCATACACACCAAAAGCATTCATTTTTTCCTAAAGAAACACATACTATTGAAATAAACACTATTCTAAAAACATTTTAAAAGTACCAATGATATTAAAATCCCTAAAATTCATTCCATTAAAACCATTACATCCCCCACCCCTCCTAGTCACCACCCCACCACCTGGACACCCCCCACCCCCTAGACACCCCACCCCCATAGACATCCCCCCACCCCCTAGACACCACCCCACCCTCCTTGGATAGCTGCTACAACCCACTAGACCCCCCCTGGACACCCCCACCCCCATGAACAGCCCCCCTAACCCCTAGATACCCCCCCCCCCAAACCCCTTGTACCCCCCCCCCCCATCCCTCCTCAACACCACCCCACCTCCTGGACACCCCCCACCCCCCTGGACACCCCAACCCCCATGGACAGCCACCCCCACCCCATTGGACACCACCCCACCCACCTTGGACCACCCCCAACCCCCTGGACCACCCCCCCTGGACACCACCACACCCCTGGACACCCCCACCCACCTTGGACCCCCCCCAACCCCCTGGACCACCCCCCCCCCTGGACACCACCACACCCCTGGACACCCCCACCCCCTATAAATCCCTCCCAACACCCTGGACACCACCCCACCCCCTGGAAACCCCCCCCCCCACCACCACCTTGGATAGCCCCCCACCCTGGACACCCCCCCAACCCCCTGAACGCCCCCCCCCCCAGCCCTCCAAGACACCACAGCACCACCTGAACATCCCCACCCCCCCTCAACACCCCCCACCTCCACCCCCCTTGGACAGCCCCCCAACACCCATGGACACCACCCCACCCCCTTGGACAACCCCCCCCCCCAACCTCCCTGGACACCACCCCACCCCGTGGACACCCCCACCTCCCTAAACACCCCCCACCCCCTAGACCACACCCCACCCCCCTGGACACCCCCATAGACAGTCCCCCTACCCCCCCCCCCCCCGGACACCCCCATCCTCCCAGAAACCCACATCCCCCCAGACACCCCCATCCCCCCAGACACCCCCACCCCCTGGATATCCCCTAACCCCCTTGGACAGCCACCCCAAACCCCTGAACAGCCCCGCCAACCCCTAAATTATGAATTTAATTCTTTATTTATTTAATTAACTTGTGAATTATGTGTTAATGGTGTATGGGTATACTTGTTGTATGGGTATACTTTTTGTATGTGTATACTTGATGTAATTACCTTATGAATTATGTGTTAATTCTGTTAATGGTGTATGTAACTCAGACTATTGTCATGTGAACATTGAAATGGGGAAAAATGTTGTGGTAAATTTCATGATTAGAAGAGTGTGGTGATTTTATGTTCTATTATAGGTGGTTTTTTGTTCTATTATAAGTGTTTTTTGGATGTGTGTTTGCAGGTGTATGCAGTGGAAGGGATGGGTGGATGCTATGCTGGATGTTGTTCTAATTTCTAGAAATATACTATACCAATGGTTTTAAACCATTGGAAAAGTGTATTTTGTGAATCTTTTTACCAATGGTTTGAATAAACTGTTGGTAAAACACTATACCAATAGTTTTGAACCGTTGGTAATTATATTTCTAGAATATGTTTACCAACAGTTTTGGAGAACCGTTGGAAATAATATATACCAACGGTTTCTAAACCACTAGTAAACTACATGTAAACTATATATCCCAATAGTTAATAAAAATTTGGTATAAATATATATCAATGGTTTCAAGAAAACTGTTGGAATACTAAAGATTAAACAGCCATATACCAACGGTTAGAGAAGAACCATTGGTATAAGCCTCTCGCAACGGCTTACTAACCAACGGTTTGCAAAACCATTGGTATATAGTATACCAACAGTTTTGATTCCAATACCAACAGTTTGAAACCGTTGGTATATATTGTATTTCCAGTAGTGGCGATCGCCGAAGGGCATGCGATACGCCTAGCGCACCCTCAACGTGATCTCACAAGACCCAAAGAAAAGATATCCAAGGACTCGTGGATTCCTTCCCACAGTCATTTGGATCTCACGAGAACCCTTGTACATATCGACATGAGTACAAGGAATTAATTAGAAGAAAAAGTCCTCAATAGTTGTCAATAGTCCAATAAAAGAAGGATGGACTTGCAATTGCTGAAAATCAGGCAGTACCCTTGACATGGCCCACTGTAAAGACTCAAGAAACTACATAACATAAGACCCCATGTTGAATCCATCCTAGACTTGTTCTAGATGGCCTCTACAACCCGGTGAGTACATGAATGGATATGCCTATAAATTCCATACTCCAACTCAGAAAAAGGGTTCATTTGGTTAGTTCATTGGTTGGTTGATCAAATGCAAGAGGTTTAGACCCAGACCGCCACTACGTACGTCGGCGCTAAAACTTTGGGCTTCTAACCACATAAAATCACATGACCAGATGACTTTCTACCTGGTAATACACTAATATACCACCAAATCAGTCATGCGCTAGGGATAAATCCCTCAAAGTGATCAAAAAAAGATCACACAAAGGAATTATATAAATACATACGAAAACCATATCATTTTTACTCCAGATCACGCAAGACCCAATCAAACTGACAATGAATTGAACCAAGGCACTCACAAAACAAGGAAAAAATCAGGATTCAAAGTGTAAAACCCATTCGAAAAACATAATTGTGTACCTCTGCATACTTCACAAGTTTAAATCAAGAATAAGCGACGATACCAAGTCTCACCACCCAGACCTCATGACATCCCATCAACAAGTCATCCGTGATATTCCAAATTCCACAAAATTTTCTGGAAAAGTCTTGAGGACCCATCACTAACACCAATTGGATCCTAAAAACCCTCTGGGTTTATCACCCCAGACTAGAGACATCCTCAAGATGCACTACCTGACACATATAACGGCGCCCACTCATGTCAGTTGAGTCTTTTCGACACATCTGTACATGATAATCTAGCTCTCGCAGTGTACCCTCTAGAAATTTCATCCTGGCCATGTGATTCCCCCCCAAGGTGTTAGCCAATACATGTGACACCCTATGTACATGTCGTCTTGGTGCCACGATGTCCCCCCAAGGTGTCAGCCAAGACATGCGACACCCCTCGGATCACACTACCATGACTCTCATGACACCCTCCATATATGTTGAGACAGGTCATTCAATGACCTCTAGGTTATGCCAACAGGATCATGTGACACCTTCTAGATAAAAAGAACCATTCACTAAGGAAGCCTCAGTGTGTAATCCCTAACATCTCCAAGATAACTATGAGGAATCTGATTCCTGCCATATTTAGGATACGTAGGACACCTTCTTAAAGGATTGAGATCAATATCAAACACTTCAATGACTTCCCCAATACATATGTACCATATCCATATACCATGAGGCTAATCATACACTCCCCCTTTTTTCACAATGAGCATGGATTGTGTGGTCTTATGGGGATGCAACGAGCACCTCATTAGGCATCAAATACCCATTCACCATGGCAGCCTCTGTGTGTAAGCCCTAACATATCCAAGATAACTACGAGGACACTAATTCTCACCATAACTGGGATATGTAGGATGCCTCCTTAAAGGCCCAAGCTTCATATCAAACACTCCATGGACTGCCCCAATACACAGGTCCCATATCTATCTTCCATGAGGCTGATCATGAACTCCCCCTTATTTTTCAGAATGATCATGGCTCAAATGGGCTTAGGGGGATGCAACAAAAACCTCATTAGGCATCAAATAACCATTCACCAGGAAATCCTCATTGTGTAAGCCCCAACATCTCCAAGAGAACTATGAGGAATCTGATTCCCGCCATAACTGGGATACATAGGATGCCTCATTAAAATCATGATATCCATATCAAAAACTCCAAGTACTAACCCAATACACAGTTCCCATATCTATATTCCATGAGGTTGATCATGCACTCCCCCTTTTTTCTCACAATGAGCATGGATCACATGGGATTAGGGAAATGAAACAAACTACTCATTAGGCATAAAATAACCATTCACTAGGGCAGCCTCTGTGTGTAAGCTCCAAAATCTCCAAGAGAAATACAAGGACTCTAATTACCACTATAATTGGGATACGTGGAATACATCCTTAAAGGCACGAGCTCCATATCAAACCCTCTATAGACTACCCCAATACGCAGATCCCATATCCATATGTCATAAGGCTAATCATGCACTCCCCCTTGTTTCTCACAATGAGCATGGCTCATGTGGGATTATGGGGATGCAACGAACACCTCATTAGGCATCAAATACCCATTCACCATGGAATCCTCAGTGTGTAAGCCCCAACATCGAATGAAAATCAATGACTCTGATTCCTTTTTTAACTAGGATATGTAGGACATCTCTTCCAAACTCGAGCTCAAATATTTGGTGTTTGCACACCCCCCCCCCCCCCCCATATTAGTCCTTAATGCATGAAGTTAAACTACACAGATCAACTAAACTATTTGGGTTTTGATTCTTGCAATAACCAGGATATGTAGGACACCGCATAATGGCTCAATCTCATCCTTGGAATATCAACCACCTCCATAAAATGGAGCATGACCTGAAACACTTGGTCATATGGTTTCAACATAAAATTGACTGCTCAATACTAGAAAATGATGAAGAACATCAGATACATACAGATGGATTCATAAAAGAGTTCCCAGTTTATTGCATATAAAAGAGAGTTAACCCATAGCTATTTTGTTATGGTAACCAGTCCCACATTGGGATTTGGTATATATTCATAAAAATGTCTTAAATTTATAAGAGTCCCTAAGTATAAAACAATTCTCTCAAAAGGGTGTAATGATCCCGAACTCCTCTCCTCTCGACCAATGCAAGTCCCCAAGAGTCATCGGGCCTAAAAACCCATATGATCGCTAGCCTTTGAAAAGAAGGTTTGTACCTAGCTATGGATGGGGGAACCATTGAAAGTTTCTAGGAAAAGTGGAAATGGTAACGCAGCAAGAAGAATCCATTCCATGCCACAAAATCCTAAAAAAACAAAAATGGTGAACTCGATGTGAATCTCTAAAATAAAAAAATGATCAGGTTATAATCCATAAAACCATTCCATTTGTCCCCATATGCAAACAAAAATGATTAATCCGATTCAAATCCCTCTAATAATATACAATTGGGTTATAATCTTTCAAGATGTGTATCTTTCCCCTTATATGAAAATGACACTGATAATCTTGACATGAACCTCTTAGGCCACTTTGATTTGTAAACCATATAAAAACAAAGAAAAAAGACCATTATAAACCAAGATTCCTGTAAGTCCATCCTCATGATGACAAGTCCATGTGAATAGAATGTTTGGAAATGGAATATAGGAAAATTATGTTAACCGTGTATATCTGATTGAGAATTGTTATTTTGATGATATAGAACTAATTAGTGGATTTGTTCCTTATTATATGCATGATTTCAGACACCCAATCTGAAAGAATTTATACATATTATAGACCTCGTTGTGGTACATCATCCACTTCTACGACCCCTATGGGTCGTAAAACGGTCTCGCCTACCAAACGGCTCTAGCAGTAGGTAGTGAGCATGATGATTCGAGAATACCAATGATATGGTACAATCTCGACTATGGAAGCTGCTCATGATATTTTGCAAGAACATCATTTGGTGACTCCAAGTCGCTTGATGAAGGTTTCTACTAAATCGGTGGCCCCCATCCCCATGACCAATAACTTTGGGAGTGTATCCCTAGAGCATGAAAACCAGTACCTTTTGTACATGATGAAGATGTATTAGGGGGTAGATCTTGCTTCTCCATGGTTTAGGCACTGCCAAGGATGGTTCCTGCTAATCGTTCTCACCAGCATCATCATACGGGTACCTATTAGCCACATGCTGAGGGTATATTCTGATAGATAGTCACCTTGGACACCCATTCATAGGCTCCTCTAAGGAAGAATCATTGGATAAAGAAGGCGTTGGATACCCAGGAAAGGGCTAATACACCCACCCCTGCTGACAGAGCCCAACATCATACTCTAGCAAGGACCAGGTGGTAGGATCATATACCTTCTCACTCAGAACAAGACTGTGGGAATATTCCAATAAAAAACATGGGGGAGGATCATACTCCTACCCCCATGTGTGAATCCCATCAACATACCCCAATAGAACATAGAGGATAGAAGTGGTAACACATCCTCGCTTCAATAGAATATATCTGTCAACAGGTCATTGTGCTCAACCTTCCCACAGTTATATCTCCCATGGGCAAGGCAGTCCTCCCTTTTTCCAGACACCTCCATATAGAGAGGTGAACCAAACACGGACACCTTTGTATAGAGAGGTGCTCAAAACACTTGGGTGAACTATATTTGGTTCACCATCAGCATCCAGAAGCACCCCACTCCCATTAGTAGGCGACCATCAGGGTCATCTTTTATGGTCTAACTAGATGGAGGCATGTGAGTCTTACAAAGAAGAGGCTGACATTGACATATAGAGAGAGTTACCCTGAAACAACCTCCCCATCATTTTTTAGACCATTTCTACTTCTATCTATGAGATCCATGATGAGCTATAAAATTTGTTCATTTCTTATCTATGCCATAATATGTGGGATACTCATCAGTGACTGAAGGATCAGCATCACCCTTATCCAGGATATGAGTGTCACCTTCAAACCATTAGGATACTCTATTTATAGCTTGAACTAGATGTTATCTCCATGGCTTGGGATCCAAAACTGAAAAACCATGGTGAAAATTTGCAACATGCTTACCTCCATTACATCATGACACTTCAGCAGCTGATCTCCGAAGCCATGTTAGGCATCCAAATTCAAGAATAGAACATTATGGATTGGTACACTTCGTCGCTCCCCAGGAATAGAAGATTCCCTCATATATGGCATCTAGCAATGTTATAGCCTTCAGCGAGGTCAGGGGACTAGGAAATTCTCAGGCTAGTTAGTCGCTGCAATAGAATTCCCCTACTCCAACAATTTCTAGACATCACAGACTGGGAGAGAGGATACCCAACATGACTTCAAACTGGGCCCCACAAGATAATAGAAGGACGTTCCAAACATGGAGATCGAATTTTCGATCACCCAGACAACTACCCACGATGAATGATCGTCATCATGGGATGCCACCGCACCCATATCTCACAAAATCACAATTGTGTGGCATCATAGAGACTGTAGTAGCAGCTACCATAGCGGTCTTCCAAGAATGGACTTGTCCCCTTGGACCAGGAGAAAATTTTCCACTGCCTCCACCCCTCAGGTCATCATTTCCCATGAAAATTTAGGGTGTGATTGTAAAAATCCTAGATAAGCCCCATCCCATAAGGCTAGGGGCATTTATATCTCAATCTCCATCTCCAAATTTCTTATCCCTTGAAAAAGGTATGGGAGACAACAGCGGCGATTCCAGGTCACCTCAAACCCAACGGGTTGGGGAAAGCTCCATCTTTATGTCTAATGACAACCCCAAATAAACCCCAGCCCATAAGGCAGGGGTCATTTTTATCATCATCGGCGCCACAAAGGGAATCAATATTCTCTAGGTTGGGAGGAAGAGATCGATGGTCTACATCCCACCAGTTCCTCCTACCATAGGACAAACCTATGTTAGTTGTTGATCATTCAACAACCCTGGTCTTAAATACCCTCAAGTTCACTATTCATATAATAGGAGGAGAGGAGTGTACGGTGAAAGCAATCAAACCCTGATGGGGTTTCAAGCCAAAATGGCCTAGTAAGTCCAAGGGTTCGAATAATGATCCTAATGAAAAACAAATAGAGTCGTCTTGTTATGTGGAAATCAATGGCACAACCACCATTTCTCGATATTCCTCTATGAATGTCATCACTTTTAATATAGTGAAAATGGATCAAGATTCTGATTCATAGGGTTGCAACAGGGAATAAATACCTCAATAGGAGGGTGATTTGAACACACTAAATAAGGTTACACACGCCTGGAATCAAGGAATGATACAGAATTTGGCACCACTAAATAATGAGTTTCCACCTCCTCAATGGAATATCTCTAAAGATAAAGGTAAATAAATGACCGCACCAAGGTTTCCATCCTCAGAAGAGCAATTTTCACATTGTGAGAGTGAAATACAAGCTCTCCAGCATCTCAATGAGGAGCTACTTAGGGAAAATATTCCCATTGGGTTTCATTTCCAGCCATAGGAAAATATTCTCACTCCTATGGTTGATCCAAAAACTATAGTAGCATCTAAATATCAGATTGGCTCCGAGTATAGAAAACCCATCCATATAAACGAGGAAGCTGGGAACGATCTGGATTTCCCCCCACTATGGTGATAGCCTCTCCCTCTCCAAGGTAACTCCTCGTTCAAAGTAAAAATAGAGGATCAGTGGGACATGAATGTGGGACCATAATATTGGTCCCCACCTACTCCATGTGAACATAAGGCGGATCAAACAATAGTGCCTCCAGAATTTCTCACTGTCATTGAATCCCTAGCTACTCATATAGAACCCATGGAAGGGTAGTACACTCTAGTGAAATGTGAGAATAAGCCATATCCCAAATGGGTAGATGATACCCCACCTCAACCCAACATTAGTAATACTAACTTTTCTACCTTCAAAGGTGTGGGTGATCTAGAGTAGCATCTCACACACTTCATGTCTCAATGCAGGCCAATGATAGTCCCTCGGGATCAGTAAGAGGCGACCAAGATGAGGTGATTTGTAAAGACATTGGTAGGGATAGACTTCATCTGGTATAGTAGTTCTCCCAAAGGATCTATCACAGTATGAGAAGACATTCACCGCCAATTCTTTTACTAATTAAATTCAACACTGAGGAAGACAAAAATCGTCAACTTGACGAAATGCAAGCTGTAAGAGAATGAAAGGGTTTCTGAATTAATAGTAAGGTGGAAGGGTCTGACCTATTCACTTAGCATCCCTCTCACACAGAAACAACTACTATAATTTTGTTCTAAAAATATCAATAATGAGCTACAAACACCCCAAATCCCAATGACATATCCAGGTGGATTCAGAGAGTTCACTAAAACAACACAAACTTCTATTAAAAAAATCCCATACAATTATCGACCCACGCCCATAGCACAAGGAAAAAATATAGGAAGAGAAGAATATATAATTTTCACCCTCAAGACCACTATATTCCAAGAACCTAGGCAAGCTCCAAACCACCCAGTATGTCCTGCTGACCAACAACATCTACAGAATCACCCTTGGCTGGAATCAAAGAGAAACCAAGATAGTCTAGAATTTCAAAAATGAAAGAAAAAGGTGTTCTTCTTATGAAACGAGAAAGTCTTTGTATAATTCTTAGATAACATGGACAACAACCTTATCATGATTCTACATCCCATGAAGCCTGATTAAGTCAACCTCACTTATCATCCTAATTACTTCCCTTTCCACAAAAGGATGGGTCATAATATCCAAAACTGTTTTTTCATTAAGTATGTACTTCAAGGCATGGTATAATCTAGATAGGTGACATTAGACGGTCCTCCAGAAAAAGTGGCTTTCATAACCATTTCATGTTTAGAGGAAGAGTAAGGATTGAAAAAATTTCATACTTGGAAAGAATAGAAGTTAGACAGATTGATGACTCTTAAAACAATTTATTGAGCTCATGGCACCTTGAGGACGTAGTTGTGCAAACTCACAACAACTTCACCACCCAAAACAGAGAAGTTTGATGTACCTCCCAAGGGTGGGCATGGCCACAAGAAGTAGGAAGAAACATAAGAGAAATAATCATACTTTTCTCCAAAGAAGACTCTAACTCTTGAAGATTTCTTCCCTACAACATTTGTGGCATGGGAAACGCCCCACAAAACGAAATCGTCATCAGGAAAAGAGATCGTATTTGGTTCATTCAACATGATACACTTGAAGAAACCCTTCTATGATGATGAGCATTCCCAAAAATATATTTTTCCCTCATACAATAGTGGAATGTAAGGTCGCATGTGCCAAAACTGAGGATATAGGGGACAACACAGATACGGTCAGAGTTAGTATCCTAGTTGTATCCCCACAAAAGACACATATGAATTTGGTACCTATGGGAAAGCACTCCAACATGTTAAAAGGAAAGATGAAGGTGCCTCAGATCCCTCCAATAGTCTCCCACACCCGATTTTCTTTCATGACCACTTAACGAGGGTTTAACCTGATCAATCCAGGAAATGGGGATGGTTGGCACAACCTATGCCACTAGAAGCGGATACTCCCTCAACCTCTATGAAAGCATCGGGTCCATCGACCTCAGCTACTTCAGCTTCTGATTCGAACTCCCAAGAGAACCCCATGTTAGGAAGTAGATACCTTTGACACAAAAGTATGATGTTCTGAAATAGATAGCCACAATCCCAACCAAGATCTCAATCCTTGATGCGCTTCATCTTTTGAGAGAACTCAGGTAGTCAGTTATTGAAGCCCTCCAAAGACCACAAGAATTTGAAATAGAATTAATTGTGATCAAGGTATATCGAGTGGAGACCATTTCCTTAGGATGTCATGTCTCCATATCATTCACTGAAAAAGATCAATAAGAGGCCATCCAAGGAAACATCAGACCCTTGTACGTCTCAGGAAAACTCAATAATGACAACGTAAAAAGGGTTTCGATCGACAACGGATCAAGTATCAATCTCATACCATCATGAACCCTCTGATGTTTGGTGTGTGGAGAAAGGGACTCATCCCCTACAAATATGACCATCCAATGGTATGATAAGCATAAGAAAATTCCCCTCTAAAAGATTAATCTAGAGACCCGATTTGGGGAGCTCACATATGATGTTGAGTTCATGGTCATCAAGTAATACACCACATATAATGTATTTATTGGGAGGCCATGGCTCCATATACACTCGGAGATACCATCAACATTCCATCAATGTTTGAAGTACCCCATCAATGGTGAAGTCAGTATACTTCATGGAGACAACGCCCCCTTTAAGACTTGTGGATCCAAACATGATGAAGTAGATTTATACAATAAGGGAGGCAAACAACTAATGGTGGATGATGTTATACAATTTTTATCCCCCAATAGTTTAGGTAATTCCACTTTAAATCCTTGGAGCATGCTTGATGAGGATTAAATTCTCCCCACAAATATGGTCTAAATAGAAGACCTAGTTCTAAAGGTTTAGGCCTCTCATATCCCCAGTGACAATCATTTGCAGGATCTCTCTACTACAACTCGGATGAAAAGAGATGACTCAAAAATAGAATAAGATGAGGATGATCTCAAAAATTCCCCTTCATCATTTTAGGAATGTGTTTCCACCACCATATATGAGATCTGGTAGATAAATCTAGGGATAGAGGAAGACCCATAGCTTACCTTAATTAGGGTTTTAATATCCCTTGAAGAGAAGAAGATGTATATCGATTTCATGAAGAAACACCAATATGTGTTTTCCTTGAACTATACAAAAATTCCAAAATTGAACCCATATGTGGATAGTCACCATCTCTGACTACCAAAAGATAACTGGGGATTCAAGCAAGATTTCAATAGAATTAAACCCTCTCATGCTACAAACTTAGAGGCATAAGTCGACAAGTTGATCAAAGCCAACTTTTTCTGAGAAGTGAAATACCTGAAATGGCTTGATAACATCATCCCTGTCAAGAAAAATAATAGGTAGATTAGGGTATTTATTGATTTCAGACACTTTAATCAACATTTCCAAAAATATAAATTCCCTTTTCCAATCACTGAACTCTTGATCGATGTAATTGTTAGCTTACAATCTATTTCCTTCAAGGATGGGTACTCAAGGAATAATCAGATCAAAATGGCCCCTGAGGATGAAGAAGTCACCACCTTCATGGCTCCCTGGGGGATCTTATGCTACCAGGTCATGCCCTTCAGATTAAAGAATGTCAGTACTACATATCAGCAGGCCATGCATCATATCTTTAATCCATTCTTGGGAAGGATATATGAGTGGTATATTGATGACCTGGTCATCAAATCATGACAGTGATGTGATCACTTCACGGATCTCCTAGAAATATTCAACAAGTTTCAATAGCATATTCTAAAGATGAATCTACTAAAGTGAACTTTTGGGGTAAAATCAAGTAAATTCCTCAGTTTTTTGGTATTCCACCACGGTATCAAGGCAGAGATAGAGAAGACCATTACTATCCTAGCAATGTCACCTCCCATGAATCTGAAATAACTAATGGGGCTCCAAGGGCACCTCACCTATATTTGGTGATTCATATCTAACCTGAAAGTCAAATCCCTCCCCTTAATGAGGCTAATGAAGAAGGGGGTCACCTACCAATGGGATGATGAGTGTCAAAATGATTTCAAAAATCTCAAACTGTATCTACTACACCCACCAGTTTTGATGCCTCCTGTGGAAGGAAGGCCACTCATCTTATATGTGGCCACCATGGAATGCTCACTAGGTACCCTCCTTGCATATAATAATGATGTGGGGATCAAGAATAGTCTTTACTACCACATCTGAACTATTATGGGTGTCGATACTAGATATTTTGATGTTGAAAAGAACTACCTTGCACTTATATTAATAGTGCAAAAATTGAGGCATAACCTATATCACCCCGAGTTCTACCTGGTATCTCGTATCGACCAGCTCTAGTATATCCATGGCCTCCCTATATTGACCGAGGGATTGGATCTATGGGCGGTCATTCTGCAGTATTATTGCATCCATTTCATATCCCAGAAGTCATTAAAAGGGAAATATCTAGTTGACTTCCTGGAAACACATCCCTCTCTAGTAAATACACTAGAGGACACCAAACTCCCAGACTAAGTGGTCTTTTATGCCCATGAAACTCCCTAGACATGGGTGATGTACTTTTATGGTTCCTCCCAGTGTCCTACTAGTACAATAATGGAAAACTTTAAACTCAATCGAGTTGGCCTAGGGGATATATTTTTCTATCCAGACAAAACAGTTATGCCCTACTCTTTATCACTGTCAAAAGTTTTCATGAATAATGAGGCTGAATACCAAGCCCTCATCCCTGGGTTGGAACTATATTTACAGCTTCACATAGCCTACCTAAATATCAAAGTGGATTCATAACTGGTGATAAAGTAGATCAATGGAGAATATGCCATCAAGAAGGAAGAACCATCCCCCCTAAACAATTATGTCAGGAGACTAATGGAGGAATTCCCCTTTGAGCCAACATTGCATTACATCCCTCAATCACAGAATGATCATGCTGACTCACGGGATAATGTAGTCATTGTCTTGGATGACCCTGATCAGGAAGAGATGACCTTTTTCATATCACATCGAAGAATGGTCTCATTGATTATTGTATGTGATATGAAGGAGATCAATTAGGTCAGCACCACCCCAGAGCATGATGAACCAGCGACCTCCTCTGTGTTAATGGATCCCATAATCAGCTGTCTTCAGGATATAACTCTCCTGATGGATCACGTTGTAAAGGAATAGATCTAGCACCAAGCAATGAACTTCACATTGAATTATGGAAAAAATGACCATAAAATCCTATACAGGTGTGGTTTTGATAGAATTCTCTTTAGGTGCATAGAAGAAGGATAAATCCTTATCATCATAGAAGAGTTCCACACATACTTCTGCGGTACCCAAAAATCTAGAACTAGGCTCTCCCAAAAGATTATAATGTTAGGGTATTACTGGAAGACCATGATACAAGACTGTGTGGAATTCACCAGAAAATGTCATTCTTGTTAGATTCATGAAAAAATCATCCATCAACCCCCGCAATTACTACATACAACCAAATATTCATGGCCATTTTCCATTTGGGGGATGGATGTTATGGGACCATATCCCCCAGCCACCACAAAGCAGCTCAAGTACATCCTTATTTCATCCTACTTCTTCTCCAAATGGGCTGAGGTGGTACCCCTCAAGGAAGTTGGAACAAATAATATAATCAAATTTGTAAAGTCCCATATCATCACTAGGTTCGGATTCCATCACACGATATTGAAGGACAATGGCACCAACTTCTATTTTGTGGAGTTTAAGAATCTATACCTAGAGTATAACATTGAATCCAATCAATCAGCTCGTAATCATGCAGAAAAAAATGGATAGATAGAGGCCATCAATAAGACCCTATCAAACATACTCTAGAAGATGGTGAACAAGGATAAGAAGTCTTGGCCAAAAAACTCCTCCATGCTTTATGGGCCTACTGTACCACCATGTGTACTGCTACACAAACGATGCCATACTCATTGGTGTATGGGACTGAGAAAGTACTACCCATAGAGTTCCATATTACCTCACTACAAATATCCATTTGTAGGAAACTCGCATAAGAACATAAATAGCTGGATGAGTTTGAGCAGCTAGATGAGAAGAGGCTATGCACATAGCACAACCTTGAGATCCACCAGAACCAAATAGCTCGAGCCTTCAATAAAAAGGTTCAACTCCAATCGTTTCTCTTGGGAAAACTGGTGCTAGATCTCAGAAACCCAATGATACCAGTAAATAAGCCCTCAAAGTTGGAACCCATGTGGGAGAGTTCTTACGTCATACATAAAGTCTATCATAATGGAGCCTATTCACTAGCCACCATGGATGGGGAGTGTGTCACACCACCCACCAATGTGATATTTCTCAAGAAATACTTTTCATAATCACAAGCAATATGGAATCCAAGAAGGTGTAAGTCCCATATTCTTCCTTACCGTGCGATGTTAAACTGCATGTAATGTCTCACACACAACGATAAATTGTGAAAGCATGTCCTCACCACATGAAGTTAAACTGAATGGTCTCCAAGAACTATGTACAACTTGATTCTCATTTCTAATGGGATACGTAGGGAATCTTTGATCCTATATCTTGGCCCAGCCACCACACAACATAAAATAATCCTATACTATCCTCCATGCCTCTGAATAGTGGAAGGGACCCTTGGCAATCCCTGTTTCTCACACAGATCATAGCTCACGAAAGCTTAGGAATTTCGGTAAGGGTTTTCCTACACAAATTAGGGAATGAAAGCTCAGGACAAGCTCATTAACATCCTAATTACAAGGAGGTAAAGGATATATAATGATTCCTTACTACATGATGTTAAAATGCATGGTCAATGTCCCCTACATGACATGAAACTGTATGAGTGGAACAACGGTGATGGTGTCGGTCTCTTACCGCGCCAGCATCCCAAGAACTATGTATGGATTGATTCCTGTCATAATAGGATACATAGTGACACATGAAACCCTATTTAGGGCCCAATCGTAGTATTATATTCCTTCTATGTCAAGTGATCCAATTTCCTTACATCAATCCATTAAACTGCATGGCTAATGTCCTTACTGCATGACATAAAACTGCACGGACCCGTGACATCCATCTCCACTCACATTGGGTGACACACATCCTTACCACATGACATTAATCTACACAAAAATTCTTCCTTTATGTGTGATGATAAATTGCATAGTTCTCCTAGAACTGTGTGTGTCTTTATTCCCACCCTTATGGGATACGTAGGAATGCTCGGGAATTTAATCATTGGGTCTATCCCCATGTAACAAAAAACCAACCTTCCTTCCAGCCTCCTAGAATGAGCCCCTTTCAGGAATTTATGGTGTATTGTAGGTCTCTTTGGTCTTCATTCATGTTAGGATTGATTTATCATTCCATTCACATCCCCTTTGGGACCTCATCCCCCCAACTTCGTCCTTATTGACTGATGTTAAACTGCATAGAATTCTAAAAACTATGTTTAGCTTGATTCTCACTCCCATGAGATACGTAATGTCTCCTGAATCTCCAATCCTAGGACCAGATAAAACTATCATCAAGGGATAATTCCCACCTCTAAGTATGGGCTAGACCTACGTAGATTACCTTATTTTATAGTAACAACGTGGACTTTGATTCCCAACCAGCTGAGGTACATAAGAAACCTCCCTAGGGTTCAATACTGATGTTTCATGGACCTTATCGGTTCCATAATATTCATGTTAGTTCACCTTTATCCTTATTTCATGACGTTAAACTACATGGAATATCTTCATCCTTACCACATGATGTTAAAATTCATAGAATTCTAAGAACTATGTGTGTCTTGATTCTCATCCTCATGAGATATGTAGTGATGCCCAAACATTTTTTCTTCATCCCAACCATGAGTATAACCTCCTTTGGCCCCATTGTCTTGAGACCTCTTAGAAATATGTATTGTGTGGATGAGACCTCTTTGGTCTTCATCCATGTCGGGTCTCTTCATGGAACCACATTGGGCATTTCCATCATGGACTCCATATTATTGTCTGAATCACATAACCCTAAATTGTCTGCATATGTCCCTACAACATGACATTAAATGGTGTTGAGTTGTCTTTACCACATGAAATTAAACTACATGGAAGTAAGTCCTTTCCACATGATGTTAAAATTCATAGTCCTTCAATAACTATGTGTGTCTTGATTCTCACTCCCATGAGATATGTAGTTATACCCAAGTTCTCATCCTTGGGCTTAGCTACAGCATTACCGCCTTTCACGTCAGTTCTCACATCTTTACCACATGTTGTTAAACTTCACAAAGATGAATGTCCTCATCAATTCACTATGGTTCACCTTCATCCTTACTGCATGACATTAAACTGCCTGGAATCTTCCAAGAACTGTGTGTGGGTTTATTCTCATTCCTATGAGATATGTAGTTATGACCAAGTCCTCATTATATGGACCAACTGTAGCATTACTGCCTTTCACGTTGGTTCTCACATCCTTACTGAATAACATTAAACTTCACAGAGATGAATGTCCCCACTATATGATGATAAAATTCATAGATCATCACCCATCACCCTTCTTTATCAAAGGACCATAAGAGCCTTACCTCAGCCAACCAAAGAATGGAGCGCTCCCATTATCTTTTCGAGCACCTCCATCCATGTTGTAAACTCACGGCTCAAGCATCTCAGGTCATCGTAAACCTTTCACTACCCCTAAAAAGGAAATAATTTCTCTCAGCTTGGCCATTCTATTGATGTGAGGGCTCAGTCCCAACAATGAGAGACATCTTCACCCATTATAAAGGGATTTATAATTCTTATGAGCCTGGAATCACCAAGGTAGAACCCATAACCCCATTATATTATAGGTCATCCTCAGAATGATAGTCCCATATCATCACTCATGAACTGAGAACCTTGATCCATGATTTATGACATCTTTATTTCCCGCTCATAAGGATGTTGGAGTACTCTTGACCCTGGGTGTCCAAATTAGCCTCTTATGTAACATCCCTATACCAGGTCCAAGTTGAATGGTCTTAAACTGCTTGCACCATGGTCAAAGATTTATGACCTTAAACTCTATCACATAATGGTCCAAATCACATAAACTTAGACTACCAATGAAAGAGACACAAAAACTTGTCAGGTCGAAAACCCAAAAAGGGCAGCCTAAGAAAAATTCAAGTCTCCACCCACTAAACTCTTCACCTTCAGAGTTTAGGAAAAAATTAGGTCACAATTAAATAAGGTATAAAGATCATAGGTTCTATTCTATAACCCTTTTAAAATCCAAGTTATGCTCACTGGACCCCCAAGTCCAACAAATAATTAGAGTAATGATTTTTCACATCTCATCACATAGAGAATATGTTTGATAGGTGGTGGCCTAACTTTTAGGGTGTTTGAACCCTTCTTGGATCTTACATTTCCCATATATCCCACTTCAAGATATGAAGCATCTAAGATCATCGTAAATCTTTCATTTCCCTTGAAGAGGAAAAGAGATCTCTCCGCTTGTCCATGCTATTGATGGGAGGGCTCAAATACAATTACAGGAGACATCTTCACCTATCATAAATGGAATTCTAATTCTTGTGAGCTTGGCATCATCATAGTGGGACCCATCACCCCATTTTGTTATAGGTTCCCTCTAGGGTGACCATCCCATAACTTAATCATGACATGACCACTTTGGACTATGATTTATAGTCTCTGTATCAGACTATCCAAGCGGATATGATATCCTCAACATTGCATCACCATGTTCTGTACCCATTCTCAAAGTCAAAATGAGACCCTTCATTCTTGAACCTTTTGTTGGCCCGCACCTCGTGATTTGAAACCATAAGGAATAGGGATAGATCAGTTAAATTATGGTCTAAGTTTCCCTATAGTGTCGAAATATTTCTTGGATAGCCTTTCTTTATACCCAACATCATCATCTTAATGTTTGAGCCTTCATAAATATTTCATATCCCCTGGAAAGGAAAATATATCTCTTCACTTGGCCGTTCTAATGAAGCAAGGGCTTAGGCCCACTGACTAGAAATATCTTGGCCCAGTATAAAGGACCTCATAATCATTTTGAGCCTCAACGACACCATCGTGGAACCTAACACCCCTTAGTGTTAAGGTACATACCTGGTACATCTACCCTATTCCATATCACCCGACTTGGAATTTTTTATTGTGAATTACATCACTAACATTCCAACTATCCAAGAAATACTAGATTCCCTAGTATTTCACCCTAAAAAATATTCATCCCATGAATCTTTAGTAGCCCTTGGGAAAGAGTGGAGATTATATTTTCCTAGAGATGCTACCAATGAACAATGGACTTAACCCACCAGCTAAAAGTATCTCCCTCTTTACATAAAAGAAACTCATATCCTCATGATTCCTATTAGTACCATGGAAGAACTCATCACCCTATAGTGTTTTAAGTCATTTCTTTCCTACCATCCCCATATTCCCAGAAGGTCCAAGCTAAAATACTATAAACTAAAGAAAAAGAAGGTATGATCTAAAAATACCATAAACTAAAGCAACATGTGGTCTGAGATAAATACCCTAAACTAAATCATGTGATAGTTGTTCTAAGGCTCGCTATAATTCTCTATCATGCCTGATCTTCTCTCCATGGATATGTAAATCACTCATCCTCTTGGAAAAATTTCTTTCTCTAGTGATTTCCCCGCACATCAAACATTCACGCTCATATATAAAAATGTAAGATATGGGCCCTTAAAAAATTCCTAATGCAACAAAATTATAAAGTATCATATAAAGGAGAAGATTTGATAAAAAACCAAACTCATCCATTTATAGTATGGAAAAGAGGGGGGAATCTCCAACTTTTGGAGTCTCTCCAAAAATCTCAACAAAAATGGGGTGCAGTGAAAAAGTATGGTTTTCGGTGCAAGAAAACTGAATTACATCAAAAAATGATCAGTGTCTCTAGCAATATCATCAAGGGTTTAGTGGGATGCATCAATCGAGTGTTAAAGTGTCTCCCTCCCCTATTCATCCACCCCTGTCACAGGATGAAGAACCTTTCCTAGAGTATTCATCTCTTCAACCCTACTTCGAGTAGTGGCCAAGGAATCTGATGATGTTGAAATATTATACTTCTACTAAGAAATCATATCTTCATGCCTTCATATTTGTTTCATACAAGCGTCCATCTAGTATTGTAATCCAAAGGATATCTAAAAACCCTTCTCCAATTCCTTTTTCTTCTCTTTCAATTATTGGGTGAGGGAGGCCTCATTCATAAAATCATACAAGCTCCTATCATATGCATCCATGTCTCTCTAGGTTAGAATGATCCATTGTATAATTTCGAATAGATTTTGTTGATCAAAACTGTCTACCCCTCAAATATAGAAATATCTAAATCGTCCATTATGGAAAACTCATACAATGGAAGTCAGTCAGATAGGGTATAATCTTTCATGTCAGGTGAAAGGAACTTCCAAAAAATCTAGATATCAGTATGCTCATGATAGCGGGAATCGACATTACGATTCCTAGAATGCATGGACCTTTTATTAGTCACGACCAAGGAAACTTGATGGGATCTATAATCCATCTGAAAAATAAGTAAGTGGTTCATGTCATATGAAAAATATAAAGTCTTGAAAAAATGTGAAGGAATGATAATGCCTTGATGGCATCATGCGCATCGCATAACCTAGCCAAGGGCCAGTGAGCCACATCAAGGAGTTCGCAAACCACCTGGTCTCTAGAAGACTCGTAGGGAACATAACCACTACAAGGCCCTAAGATCATCGCATGACCTCTTTGGAGGCTTGAAGTGGTGTGACCTAGACATGGTTACAAAAAATTTATTGAGAGGTTGAGCTAGCAGAACTCAAAAAGTCCTCTGACAACTGCCTAAATTTATTAACTTTCTTGATTTAAATTGTGAAATTTATGTGCAATAGTTGATGGAACCCCTCTTTAGTGATGGTTTGTGAAATAATAGAAATTTTTTGTTTTATGGAAAGTGAAATTGGTTTCATAATTTTAAAATGATGATTTTAAAATTTTGGATGGTTTTGATGCATGGAAAATTGGTTGGAAAATGTTTTCAATAAAAAGAATTGTTTTATTGAAATTTCTTGTCATTGTTGGTTTGACATTTTATTGGGAAAACATGGTTGGTGTGAGTTAATTTTGTTGAGATGGCCCTGGAAAAGGGGTGTGTACCATTGATTTACAATGATATTAACCTATAGAAGGGGAATGTTCCATTGGGGAACTTGAGATATGGTTAACTTGTGATTACTTGGTAGAATGGAAAGAGACCCCTCATGAGTATAGAACTATCACTGGATCATGCATGTGTGGGTTTGTGGTAATCTTTTGATGTGTATGAAAAATGGAATTAGAAATGGTTTTAAAGACTTATTTGGTTATTTTCCTTGGGAAAACCATTTTACTTAAAAAAATTGGTTTTGATATAAACTATTTCAAAAAAATTAAAACTTTTTTATATAAATGTGTGAACTTGTTTTATCCTAATGGAGGGAGTTGTGAAGTCATTAGGTTAAAACTTAAAGAGTTTTTTACTCACCCCCTTTTGGGGACTTTGGTGCATTTATAGATTTCTTTTATATAAAAATGCAATTAAAGGAAAGGTATCTCATTTCTTTAGTGATTCATCATGATGCCTTGAGCATGGGTTGTGGATTTGGATCTTGGAGTATGTTTGGAACTATTGGGTTGATGTATTTGTTGTATTTAGAATTCTTGATATTTTTTGGTTTCATTTCTTCTTTGTACTATGATATAGATTATTTTTGTTGGATTGTTTAAAATTTTGATTTATATTAAATTGTACTCATGCATCATATAGAATTTTATTGGTTATGGTTATTTCATTTGGTTGTTTTATCTTTAAAGGGAAAATATCCCCTAACTATTTATAAAGGCCTTTCATTTATTTTTATCCTTAAGTGTCTTAGTAATATCACCTAAGGCCTAGTAGCACTTCTGCCTCTTCTCAAGCCAATGGGTGGGGGTTGGGATATTATAAATAGTATCATTTTTGTTTGGTCGTGGATTTGAAAGTTAATATAGTTTAGTCCTTTAGTTGTATTGGTATCAAGGAGTAAGATATTTCGGACTTTTAATTTAGAGAATAAAGAGTAATAGATAACCAATTTAATTTTAACTTCAAGTTAATAGAGATTTTGGGTAAATGAGGGTTTTGAGACTCTCCTGGGAGCTATAATCTCATCATCATCAGTTTAGCCGATTAGAGGATAATTACATGCATTGATATAAATGAATTACCTCTAAGATTGCATATTTTATTTTTAGTAATGATTTATTATTTTCTAAAAAAGTTTTGATTTTATAAAATAGTTAAAAATAGTTTTATTTTAAAAGATCATGGTGGAATTTTCAAAAAATGTTTTATATTGTTTAAATGTTGAATTTTGGAAAGCCTTGTTGTGATATGTGTAATGGGGTAAATTTTAAATTTCTAATCCTTTAGTTGCTAGAGAATGAGAGACTAAATGGAATTTTTTGTTATTTTATAGAAAATGGAACATGTTAGTCATTGTAGAAAACAACCAGAAGAGGATTTTAAAATTTTGGTTTCACTTGATCTATAGGTGAACCAACAGTTAGTTCAAAGTATTTTCTAATAATTTCAGGTTTTTTTTAGATGGAATAGAAGAGATAAACCAAGGAAAGTGGATCATTATGTTCAGTTATAAAACCAAAATCCACCCATCTTTTGAGGTGATTTGGAATCAGAAAAAGAAGAGGTGTGGCTGAATATGGTGAATCAAATATTTTATTTTCTAGTAACACTAGCTGATCTAAAAGTCATGTTAGAAATGTACATTCTAGAAGATATATCACTCCAGGGGTGTGATTTATTATTTCAGGATAAATTAGATCAAGTTGTTATATGAGTGTATTTTTTAGAATTATTCAGCAAACAATTTTATCCTCAAATGTTCCAGATTTCTGGAAAAACATACTTTTTTAGTTTGAATCATGAGAAGCTCATAGAGAAAGAGTACATAGAAAAATTCCCGAATTTAGTTCACTTTTCATCAGATGTTGTTGCAAGTGCATCCTTTAAGGCATAATTGTTTGAATCAGGTTTAAGGATAGATATTTGATTGAATATTTTTATTCTTTGTATAATGGATTATATGGAGATGGTCAATAGACCAATTGTGGCACAAAGGTACATATCAAGAACTGCAGGTGGAGAAATTATATTGATATCTATGTGAAATGGTGGGAACTCAAATGTTGGGCATAAGAAGAAGAGGGACACCTATTTCTGTGGTAGTGGAATTACTTAGAATCAGATGGTGAGATCAGTAATTCTTCCTCAAAAAATAAATAGTTAGACTAGATGATTTTGGTGTGGTTCTTTTGATCACATGAAGGGGGATTGTACAAAACCACCTAGAGCATGCCATAATTGAAACCATATGGGACATATTCAATGATAGTGTCACAATTCTCCAAGTTTAGGTGCTCAAGACACATATTATGTTTCACAGACATTGTATTCATCCATGAGATTAGGGAAGTAGAATAATTATCATCAAATGAATTGAGTTAACCATGGTGATTCTTAGAATACCATGAATGGTCATGCAGTGCAGTCTCAATAGGGTAATAAAGAACAAATTGTAGTAAGTAATTGTATAGAGCTGAGCAAGTGATTGTGGATGATCAATCTAGACTATCAAAGGTTATATGTGTGATTATTTTGAATTTTACCCTTATTCAATATTTGATTTATATGGGTGCGTCCCATTCCTTTATTTATTCTCATGTTGTTGATCTACTAGTTTTTTCATGCTGAGACGATGCCATCAATTTTGAAACTTCAAACTCCTCTTGGTCAAAGAAAATGACAATATTTTATATGAAAATCATGTTCTATAACTATTTATGGGGCTAAATTTATTTGATATTTCTCTATTAATAAGATGGATATCTAGGATATAATCTTGGGTATGGATTGCTTGACAATGCCCAAATCACAAATTTACTTTTATACTGGAAGGGTTAGTTTAACAACTAATGATAATGATAAGAATCTCTTTAGAGGAGACTGGAAAGTAAAGGTAGGTGCAGAAAGTTTTTTGGCAACAACAGTTGGAACTATCTCATACCATTTTGTAGATTTTACCATGTAATTGGTGGATGAGATCAAGGATATCAGTTTTCTATAAAAAAAATTATCATTTTCTAGATGATGTTTCTGAGAATTTCTCACGGATTCCACCCACAAGATTAGTAAATTGTATGATTGATCTCTTACTAGGGACTAGTCTCATAACAATTCTATCTTATATCATGGAATTGATGGAATTAAGGGAATTAAATGTATATTTGGAAGAGATGTAAAGTAAAGGGTACATTCAGCCTAGTATGTCTCCATAGTCATCACTGGTTTTGTTTGTGAAAATGGGTATGGAACTCTTAATATCTATGTATATTATCAAAATCCTAACCAAGATATGATAAATAATATATACCCACTTCCACTGAATGAATATTTTTTTTGATCAATTTAGGGGAGCCCAGTGGTTCTCTAAACTTAACTTGCTTTCAGGTATCACCATTTTCAAGTTCGGAAGGAAGATATTGAAAAGACAACTTTCAGAAGTAGATATAGACATTATGAGTATGTGGTTATACCATTTGTTATTATGAATACACTTGTGGTCTTTATGAAATTTATGAATTGGATATTTCAAAGTTATATGGATTCTTTTTTAGTGGTGTTTGTGGATGACATATTGGTGTATTCATGGAAAAATATTGAGCATGAGCAACACTTAGCGATGGTGTTGGGAATATTGTGGGATCATTGTTGTAATTCCAAAATTTAAAAGTATGATTTTTGGATACAAGTGGTATATTTCCTTGTCCATGAAATCTATGAAAAAAGTGTTTTTATGGATCTAGAAAATATATAAGCATTTATATATTAGAAACCATTGAATAATGTTTTTAATATATGTAGTTTCCTCATCTTATCTGGTTATTATCGACATTTTGTTAGTGACTTTTCATGACTATATTAACAAATGATATCTTTGAAAGGGAAAGTTGTCGCATTTCAATGTGATGATGAATATTAGAAGTCTTTTCAATAGCTTAAATTTTACCCTACATCATCACCGATATTGATATTTTCAAAATCAGGACAATGATATGTGGTGTATTGTAATGATTTGGGATCTAGGTTGGGGTGTTTTATCATGAAATGAGATCATGTTATTTTATATGGCTCATTATAGTTATGGTTTTATGAGAATAAATTCCCAACACTTTATTTGGAATTATTTGTTGTAGTCTATGCATTGAATACTTGGCATCATTACCTATTTAGTGATAAATTTATGGTATTTATGAATCATAATATTTTGAAACACATATTCTCAAAAATGAATTTGAATTAAAGACAATTAATATGTATGTATTATATAAAAATGGTTGACTTTGACTAGTTGTATACACTGGGTAATGGAAATTCTATAGTGGATGCATTAAGAAGAAAGTCATATATTCGGTTGGTGAAAGCATCTTCAAATTAGTTGAAACTGATAATGGTGACAACTGACATTCACCTGGATTCTGAAGACCGAGGTAGTGTTGTATTTTTCTTTATGTTTTATTTTCTCCTAATTTTGTGGGAAAAGTTAAAGAGGCAAAGTCATCTGATTCGTAATGTGTTCCTATAAGGTAAAAACTCAATGGTGTGGAGACCATTTATGTATAAAAAATATATAGGAGTTTAGTTTTGTGGTTGTAAAATAATATAGTCATGTAATTGGGTTTTCATGAAAAAATTCTTCATACTTCCCACCATTCAATATGGGTTGTTTAATATGGAAAACAAAAGATGAATAATTAATTGAAAACACATTTTTTTTGGGTTGGCATGAAAAGAAAAGTGGTTAAGTTTGACTTGAGATGACTCGCCAATCAGTAGGTTAAGGCATAGAACTAACGACTAGTGGCTATATTGTAGTATTTAACTATTCTTTTTTAGAAATGGTAGAAGATAGCTATGGATTTTTTGATAGGTCTCCCAAGTATGGTTTAGAAACACGATTTCATATGGGTGATAGTGGATTAGCTTTCTATAGATTCTGGGCACAGTGGAAGCGAAGGATGGGCGTGTACCCAACTTTTCAAATTACCATGATCGATGATTAACCCGAGTTTGATACAACCATAAGCACCATTATCCATATAATTGAGTCGAAGATAAAAGAAAAAGGAGATAACCCGAAACCGATAAGATAAGATTGACATATTTTGTTTATAATTAATTAAATTAAATTAAATCATTACCTCCAAGGTGATTCTTTATTTGTAGATGCGTTCGACCATAGGTCTGAGGTGTGGCTTCGTTGTGATGTATAATCCAAGGATAATATTCCTCTAGCATTGATCCACATGTGATCCACAGATCTCTGGATGTCTTTGAAGGATTCTTCAGGTTCTAGCATGGAATATCCTTTCGCTTGCGATGTCTACCATTGATCGCCTTGAGAATCAATTCCAAAGTGTTATTCTAGATCCAGTGGAGGAGGATCTCTCTTGTTCTTAAGAGAGTTCTTGGAGAGGTAAGAGTTCTCTAGGTTTGATATCTTTTCTCCAAGGATATTTTGCACAAAACCATTAGTTAGCTGGTGGGATGAGCCCTTGGATAATTAGAGAATAATAACGTAATGGGGAATTTAATTCACCAGGTAATAATAAATAATTATAATAAGTTTCATTACTTATATTATTATTCCATATGAAACCCCATGTAAAATAATAATTGAAATGATATTATTTCCATGACATGTTCTTAACATGCACGTTATATAAAAATATTATTTAACTAAATAATATTTACTATTATTTCTCATTTGACACATAAATTGGTCCACCAATACTCTTAAATATTTACCAAGCCTTGAATAATGACTATTTATTTATTAAATAAATATAACTTCATTATTCACCGATAAATAAATATTCCGTCCGCAATATATTCTCTCGAATAACTAGAGATGAAATAAATGTGATCAGGAATACTTGAATAATTATTAAAACATAACCATGAATAATATTTATTCAACTTGTTAAATAATAAATTATTTAACTGTGATATTGGATACACTTAGTGTGTGACCCTCTAGGCCTCTTTCTCATCAGCATTAGGCGAGTTTCCATAAAATCCATGATTATTGTCTAAAAATGGGTTAAGGTACCCAAGAGAAAGAATCTGATATCGCAAAAACATGTCACCTCATATATATGTTTACCTTGAAATATAATCCTTTTGCCCCGATATCTCCAATCAAGAAGGTAGCATGCAAGTGCCATCAACCCATGTTCTCAATTTCTCATTCTTTGACTTCCCAAAATTAAACTTGCCTAGATAACACCATGCCCATGGATTTAGTGAGGCTATATCATTTCCATCAATGGGCCTGAGATATCTACTTCCATAGAAGTGAAAAATCCTTTATCGCGTTATTCATTAATGCAATATTACTTGTGATGTACCCAACATGTCCTACCTCACCGCGAACATCTGTTGTTACGGTTTTCATCAATGCATCTAATTGTTCAAGTCATAATACCCATTAATAATAATATTAATTTATAAGGACCAATACACACATTCACAAATAGTAACATCCAATGACACTTATGAAAGTGGATTTCCTACTGGCAGATTTTGTTCTCATAATATCCTCCGAGATATTACTAAGGGCGCACACCATGAGAAGATGCCTCAAAATATCATGAGTCCCCACCCATGATATCCTATATCATTTGTGTCCCTTCAAATGATATTATCCATCCATAGAAAATATATTCAAGAATAGTGTCATGGTACTTCCGAGTTCTCATCATAGCAGGGATATTCTATGACCTTTTAGTGTGACAACTATTATTAGTACATTATCACATACTATATCATGCAAAATAACAATCATTATGGGATAAGGAGTTTATTAATATTAATTAAATGGATACATGTTTATCATAAAGTACCAATAAGTTTTTTTCTAGGGCACCGACTCCAATAGACTCCCGTTTTCACTAGATCTAACTACTAACAACCTTCAGTCCACTAGATCTCACATTATATTCATGTTTCTTTTTTTTGGGTAATGCCTCGGTCAAAGACCGAAGCACCATTTATTAATTAAAGAAACAACAGTTTACATGAGTCGAAAGGATGGGATTTTATTACAATCTCTTTTAAAGAGGTGAAGTAAATCAGCTGGCAGCGCATCCAGCCAAATCATGCTCTGGTGGACACCTTTGTTGGCAAGGGCATCAGCAACAGCATTCGCTTCATGGAAGACATGTGTGGAAATGTAGTCAATCTCCTGAAGTGAATTCAGGAAATTCATCCAACGTGTAGTGAGCAGACAGGCGAGATGAATAACTCTGTTCCAAATGGCTTGAACAATGGTGGTAGAATCACTTTCAATCCACAGTTTTCGCTATCCTCTTTGGAGAGCAAAATCAATAGCATGGATGACTCCTAGCATCTCTGCTTCAATGGATAAGGCAATCCCACACCCATTGTAAAAGCAACCTTGGCAATGGTCAGCAGAATCTCTAAAAATGGCCCCACAGCTGGCAGGTCCAGGATTGCCTTTTGAGGCATCGTCGACATTCACTTTAATCCAACCCGGCATCGTAGGTTGCCAGAATACTTCAAAGGGGTGCTTGGTCTTCCGAAAAATACCCGGGACAAGGATACGTCTGAGGATCTCGAAGTCTCCAATATAATTGCTGTAACAATCTTTTTGAATTGAGGCAGCTTCATGTATCGCAATGAGAATTCGAGTTTTTCCTGCATTGAGACTGAAAGAGTGATTATTATGGATAAGATCGTTTCTTACATACCAGATTTCATGTAGTAGTTCTGCCACTTCCGCAAGAAACAAATTTTTGACTTGCTGATAGGCTTCATGTTTAGTACATTTCTTCAAAAGTAAACAAATCGGGTCAAATAAGGACCATGAACAATTAAAAAGATCAAAGATGTAGTTCCATAGAGCCGAGGCCGTAGCACAAGACAAGAAAAGATGATCAGAATCCTCCCTGTGCTGATTACATAAATGACATTTTGAGCAAAGTTGAATGCCAAAGGCTTGAAGTCGAGTTTCAGTGGGTAATCTATTGTGATCAATACGCCAAATAAGGGTGAACCTAGAGGGTTTGATCCAAGTCTTATTGAAGGTGCTCACCCATTTATAATTAGGTTCATTTCCAGAGAAGTTGTGCATGTAGAAATTTTTCAGTGGGCAATCTATTCGAACATTATATTCATGTTTCTTCTAAGATAGGCCTTTATTAAAAGGGTCCTCCACATTCTCTTCCATAGACACACTTCTCACAGAAACATCAAACATTTTATAGTGTTCCCTCAAGAGGTGATACTTTTGAAGTATGTGATTTGTGTGTTGATGTGACCTTGTCTCCTTTGAAAGATCCACCACTACAGTATTATCACAATACAATGTAATTTGATCCTTACTGCTAGGTAACACATCAAACTTCTGGAAAAAGTTCTGAATCTAGAAGGATTCCTTGGATGCATCAAAATCCTCTATATATTCGGAATCCACTATAGAATTAGTGAAAACTAGATTATTTGAACTCTTCCCACTCACAGCTTCTCCATTGAGACAACTACGGCAAAAATGGCATTTAGCGGCGGTTTTTTTTCGTTTCGCGGCGGTTTAAACCACCGCTAAATCGATTGGCGGCGGTTTTGAAAAACCGCCGCGAAATCGTGCATCGGGAAACTATTCGCGGTGGTTTTCAAAACCGTCGCTATATCATTTAGCGGCGGTTTTTTTTATTTTTTTTTTATTTTTTTTTTATTTTTTTTTTTTAAATTTTTTTTATTTTTTTTTATATATTTATTTATATATTTATATATTTATTTATATATTTATTTTTCGTATTTATTTATATATTTATTTTTCGTATTTATTTTATTTATTTATTTATTTATTTATTTTATTTTATTTATTTATTTTATTTATTTTTCGTATTTATTTATTTATTTATTTATTTTTCGTATTTATTTATTTATTTATTTTTCGTATTTATTTATTTATTTTTCGTATTTTTTTATTTATTTTTCATATTTATTTATTTTATTTATTTTATTTCGTATTTATTTTATTTCGTATTTATTTTATTTTGTATTTATTTTATTTATTTATTTATTTTATTTAATTTCGTTTTTATTTTTTATTTTTTTTATTTCGTATTTATTTTTTATTTCATATTTATTTTATTTACTTTATTTATCCATGCATGCACATCCCATGCACATGCACATGCACATGCACACCCATGCAATATAAAGATATTCTGCATTTGGTGAGATTTGAACCCCTAACCTCTTGCATATTTTTCAAAGACTTTACCACTCCAGTAAGGTCGTCATGTGGTTAATAAACAGAATTTAATATACTTATATATATTAATTGAAAAAACAAATAATACATAAATAATAGATATAAACTCAATATTAATAAATAATAAATAATACATAATAAATAATAAATAAGGAATAAGGAATAATAAATAATAACTAATAACTAATAACTAAATATAAATAATAAATAAATATAAATAAATAATAATAATTAAATATAAATAATAAATAAATAATAAATAATAAATAATAAATAAATAATAAATAATAAATATAAATAATAAATAATAAATAATAAATAATAAATAAATATAAATAATAAATAAATATAAATAATAAATAAATATAAATAATAAATAATAAATAATAAATAAATATAAATAATAAATAAATATAAATAATAAATAATAAATAATAACTAATAAATAAATATAAATAATAAATAATAAATAATAAATAAATATAAATCATAAATCATAAATCATAAATAAATATAAATAATAAATAATAAATAAATATAAATAATAAATAATAAATAATAAATAATAACTAATAAATAATAACTAATAAATAAATATAAATATAAATAATAAATAATAAATAATAAATAATAAATAAATATAAATAATAAATGATAAATAATAAACAATAAATCATAAATAATAAATAATAAATAATAAATAATAAATAAATATAAATAATAAATAATAAATAATAAATAATAAATAATAAATAAATATAAATAATAAATAATAAATAATAAATAAATATAAATAATAAATAATAAATAATAAATAAATATAAATAATAAATAAATATAAATAATAAATAAATATAAATAATAACTAATAAATAAATATAAATAATAGCTAATAAATAAATATAAATAATAAATAATAAATAATAAATAATAAATAATAAATAAATATAAATAATAAATAATAAATAATAAATAATAACTAATAAATAATAACTAATAAATAATAACTAATAAATAAATATAAATAATAAATAAAAAATAAAAAATAAATATAAATAATAAATAATAAATAATAAATAATAAATAAATATAAATAATAAATAAATATAAATAATAAATAATAAATAATAAATAAATATAAATAATAAATAATAACTAATAAATATAAATAATAACTAATAAATAAATATAAATAATAAATAATAAATAATAAATAAATATAAATAATAAATAATAAATAAATATAAATAATAAATAATAAATAATAAATAATACATAATAACTAATAACTAATAAATAATAACTAATAAATAAATATAAATAATTAATAATTAATAATTAATAATAAATAATAAATAATAAATAATAAATAATAAATAAATATAAATAAAAAATTATAAATAAATATAAATAATAAATAATAAATAAATATAAATAATAAATAATAAATAAATATAAATAATAAATAATAACTAATAAATAAATATAAATATAAATAATAAATAATAAATAATAAATAATAAATAATAAATACTAAATAATAAATAAATATAAATAATAAATAATAAATAAATATAAATAATATATAATAAATAATAAATAATAAATAAATATAAATAATAAATAATAAATAATAAATAAATATAAATAATAAATAAATATAAATAATACATAATAAATAATAAATAATAAATAATAAATAATAAATAATAAATAAATATAAATAATAAATAATAAATAATAAATAAACATAAATAATTAATAAATATAAATAATAAATAATAAATAATAAATAACCAGTTACAAATAATAGATAATAAATAAATTAAAGTATATTATAAATAATAAATAATAAATAATAAAGGAAACACATGAAAAAGTATGAAAAGACATGATAAGGGATGAAAAATCATGAAAATGCATGAAAAAGCATGGAGAAGCATATGAAGAATGAGGCACTAGAAAGAATGAGAAGGCATGAAAACATGTGACAACTCTGGAAAACTCCTTAATAATTCAACATAATCATCATAATAACCCAGAAAAAACCATTGATAAAGATAACAAGTCATAGAAACCCAAATAAACAGTAATAAATGGAGCTACCGTTAAAACCCGTCAAAACGGTCATAAAGAGACAAAAACATTGAACTCACATTAACGGAGATAACTTATGATTCGAGAGTCTGTTTTAGATCCGCGACCTATCAAATCAAAAATCCTGAAACGATCTTCGACCTGAAAGGTGAAAGAGTCTGAATGGACAGGCGGATCGGAAGTTATGACCATTTAAAAAAAAGCTGACGGGGAACGGGTGCTAGAAACGAGGCATTGAAAAACATAACAAACCTGATACCCACTAAAAAGTCCATAACATATGATCTAGGAGTGCATGTGGGCGTCGCGACCAGTCAAACTGAAGCTCATGGAATGAGCTATGATCTGGCAGGTGGAGGAGGCCGAACTGACACGCGGATCTAAAGTTAGGTCTATTTGAAGACAAGTTCGACGAGACACCGGTGACGGAAACGAGGTTTTGGAGGCCTTTGGAGGGGTTTTGGGGGTCAAAAAACACCCGGAGCGAAAGTTATGGCCGTTTGAAGTTGGAGAACTTTTTTAAACTTTATTATAACTCTAATATCTTCCACACCTTAGACCATCTCACAGTTTTGATTATATGTGCCTCTAGATCTCTTCATCAGTTTCGATTTGACTGGTCGTGGCGCTTCAACGGACGCCCGGATCAAAAGTTATGGTCGTTTTAGTGATTTCGGGGTTTCTCGTGTTTTTTTAATTTTTTCATTTCATTTCGCGGTGGTTTTACCGAAACCGCCGCTATTTCGCGGTGGTTTTTTAAAAAACCGCCGCTAATCCTCGAATAAAATTAAAAAAAATTAAAAAAATTAATAATAAAAAATTGCCGTTTAGCGGCGGTTTTTTCACGGCGGTTTTTAAAACCGCCACGAAACAGTGGCCCGAAACGCATTTCGCGGCGGTTTTCTTGTAGTGATTGAGACTTTAGATCATTTTAATCTTTTTGGAAACCAATATTAGCATACTCTTTGATGAAAATCTCCTCGTCCCCTTCATACACCAAGAACATATCCTTAGTACTTATTAGATACTTAATGATAGTCTTGATAGCAGTCCAATGATGTTCTCCTAGATCTTCATGAAATCTTCCTACCATGATTATTTCATAGGCAATATCAAGTCTGGTACATAAAATGTCATACATAATAGATCATATGACTGAATCGAATGGAATATTACTCATCTTATCTTTCTCCTGTTGTGTCTGGGGACATGTTTTATTAGAAATATGTATACCATGTGACACTAGAACCAATCAACTCTTGGATTGTTCCATACTATATATCTTTAGTATCTAGTCAATGTATTGGATCTATCACAAATGATCTTGATCCCTATAATGTAGGCTATTTCACCTAAGTCCTTTATGGAGAAACACTTGTTCAACCAGTCCTTGACTGACTCCAAGATTGTTATGTCGTTTCTAATAAGAAATATGTCATCAACATACACTACTAGGATAATGACCGCATTCCCATTAAACTGATTGTAAACAAATGGGTCACATTCATTCTTAATAAAATAAAATTCTATTAATGATTTATCTAATTGAATGTTCCATGACCTTGATGCTTTCTTTAATCCATAAATGGATCTCTCCAACTTGCATACCCTTTTAGTAACACCTGGTGTCGCAAACCCTTCTAGTTGTGTCATATAGATATCGTCTTGAAGGTTCTCATTAAGGAATGTAGTTTTTACATCCATATGCCCAATCTCATTGTCATGTAAAGATGTTATGGAAAGTATGATTCTTATGGATTTAAACATAGATACTGGTATAAAGGTTTCATCATAGTCAATTCCTTGACACTATTTAAAACCTTCATCAACTATTCGTGTTTTATAGGTACAAACATTACCTTCTATGTCCAGTTTCTTCTTGAATACCCATTTATACCCAATAGGCTTTACATAAACTGGCGCATTGATGAAAACCCAGACTTGGTTCTAATACATGGAATCTATCTCATAATTCATATCTTCTATCCATATTGCATCTTATGAGCTCTCTACTACTTCCTTTTAGGAGATAGGTTCATCATTGTCCAACAATAATGAGTCACCATCCTTAGTGACAAGGAAACCATATCTCTCTGGTTCCCTTACCTCTCTTGTACTCATATGCAGTACTTGTATTTTTGGAACTACCTCTTCCATGGGGACCTATGGAACTTGTTCCTATACCAACTCTTGTGTATCTTGAGCATCAACTTCATTGAAGTCAATCTTTCTTCCACTATCCTTTTTGAGTATGTTCTCCCTCTCAAGAAATATGGAATGTCTGGAAACAATAACTTTCTTATCTGAGGGGATGTATAGGTAGTATCCATCTGTTTTCTTGGGATACCCTATAAAGACACACTTCATTCACCGAGGTTCTAGTTTGTTTCCTAAGAAATCCTTAACAAATGCATCGCATCCCCATACACGTGTATGAGATAAAGTGGGTTTCTTTCCACTCCATAACTCAATGGGAATCCCATTTTTCATTTTATTTGGTACGTGGTTTAATTTGTATGTCGTAGTTTGCAATGAATATCCCCAAAACTATAATGAAAGATCTACATGACTCATCATCGACCTTACCATTTCCAACAAGGTACGGTTCCTACTTCCACTAACACCATTCCACTATGGTGTATAAGGTGGAGTGAGTAGAGATAGAATCCCAGACTCCTGTAAAAGGTCGATGAACTCTTGGTTAAGATATTCTCGACCTTTATCTGATCAAATATTCTTTATCTTCTTACCAAACGGATTCTTTACTCCATTCTTGAACTACTTGAATTTATAAAAGGACTCAAAATTATACCTCATTAAGTATACATATACATATATACTCAAGTAATTAGTAAAAGTAATGAAGTAAAAATATCCACCTCTATATTATACTAGAAATGGTCTACACACATCAGTGTGTACCAATCCTAGAAGCTCTGTGGACCTTTGTTCAGGCGCTTCTCATTTACAGGACCAATGCAGTGATGCTACAACTGGGTTTTGTATGAGTCATGTGAACTTGGGTAATTATCAATTACCAACACTTAGTTCTCATAATTTAATACATACAAACTGTTATTTTAATGTTTCATACCATAACATATGTTATCCTAATAAAAGTAACAACATTTATTTCCAAACTTGAAAATAAATCCATATTTATCTAAACTCAATACAGAAATTGTGTTCTTGGTAACATTAGGAACATAATAACATCTATGTAAAACCAAAATCATTCTCGTCATAAATGTGAGGTGGTAGTCACCAATGGTAAGAGAAGACGTCCTTGCACCGTTGGCATCTCATAGATCCACCTATCCTCTGTAAATTTTATAGAATCTACTTGGTTCTTGAATTTGAATACAAATGTGAGCACCACAAGTTGTATTTAATACCCAATGTGTATAAATGGAATGATTTCACTCAATAACGAACACACCTTTGGCTTACCCATTTCTCTAGATGTGGTTCTTCTTCCAGTGGCCTAACTTTCCACATGCAAATTATATTGCCTCTTTTCCCTTGCACTGCCTCTGTATCTTCTTCTTCTTGGTTTGATGGTGCTCGGAGGCTTTAGATTACTTATAAATCGTAGGCACCTTTTCTTGTTCCTTCCTCTTCCTATTCACCATAAGGAATGAGGGTTTTTCACTCCCCATGTCCTTATCCACATAGAACATTAGGGTAAGAAGCTCTGATAGTCTATTCTCATTATTACTTGTATTATAATTCAAAATAAAAATAGAGAAGGTCTTAGGAAGTAATGATAGTATGAGATCTGTATGCAACTCATCTGGTAATTTAATCCCTAAGATGTCCATATGCTCAATGTATCCAATAATCTTGACTACATGTAGTCTAACTAGAATAGACTCTCCAATCTTAGTAGTGAACAAAGCATTGGAGATCTCATGCCTCTCTTGTCTTGCCTTATCTAGATAAAGATCCTGAAGGTGAGACATCATGCTATAAGCATCCATTTCCCCATGTTACTTCAATAGATCATTGGTCATGGATGATATCATGAGGCACTGAACATCTGTAGCATCATTCAGATTTTTCTCGTACACAGAGAGTTTCTCATCACTCACCTCATTTCTAGTCTCAACTGGTAAAGGCTCTTCCAAAACATAATGTTTCCTCTCATGGAGAAGGATAACCTAAAGTCACCATTTCCACTCTTGGAAATTAGTGTCGGTGAGAAGGTTTTCCTTCTCGATTATGGATCATAATGATAATTTTTTTGTCATTCTGATGTTGTTTCTACAAATAAGATGAACATAGTTTTAGTACTTTATCTTGATAAATATAGACAAATAAATAAATAAATATCTATTAGTCTCTAATTATTTTGTCAAAACCCCATATACCTCACCATTGGATTTGTAATATCATGTTGCTTGGATATTCTAGTGGAAAGGATTCATATTTCCCTTTGCATTACCCCAACTAGTGTTGGTCAAGCAACTTGAAAGGTTTTAGGTAGGAATTTCAAATTCCAACTACATTAAATCACCGCTCCTTGATCTGTTGATTGGACTCCCCAATCCTGAAATCCTTAATTTTGGATTTCCTCAACCTTTGCCTCTAAGTTGAACCACGTCTTTCTAGGGAAATCAACCCTTGATGTAAACTAAGTTAGGTCAACCCAAAACCTCAAATTAGAATTCACAGATAATTGAAAGCACCCCAACTAGGATTGGTCAAGCACTTTGAACTATGGTTCGATTCTAACTGAAGTAATAGAAGGATATACCGACTTAATATTTAATTGAGGGATTTTATCCTTTATGAATAAATGTCCACCTATGATCTTTTCACATGCTTATTAATATTAAGTAGGATATATTAAGTGATTAACCATGTATAGATAATATTTATGCATAATCCATTTTATTTTTAGTTTCATCTTGTATGATTGTTAGTTTATTGATTATGTGATCGCGTAAAACATCCATAATGAATAACCATACAACTAAAAAAATAAAAAAAGGTATTATCATGAGATTTAATATTTATTAGTTTATTTAGCAGTTGATAAACTAACCTTGACCTAGGGGAGAAACACCTTGAACCATTTAAGGTTCGTGTTTATAGCTTTCCACTTGTCCACCTTTGTATCTCCTTGGATTGGGGTCACCTTGGCTCCTATCTTGAACCGCCTCCACTAGCTTGGGAGATCCATCCATTATATATGCTTTTAACTCACACATAAGTGAGGGGTAAAAGCGGGTTTGCATAAAAGAAATCATGGGCATCCAAGCCCTACATATTAATGAGGATAAGGCATGCATGCCAACAATTTTAATTTTATAAATAAATTAATAGGGAACCAATCACATACAAAGGTATGTTCTAGATCATGATCATCCACATACATGCAACGAATTACACATTTAATAAAACTAGAATTCAATTCCTTAATCGTTCTTTTTAAGATAAATTACTCTCGAATCAATTAGTCATTATCTTTAGTTAATTGACCCTTTTTATCTTAATCCTTTTATGAATTTCCTTGATATTCTCACCCATAACCTTGTACATATGTGTACCTTGGAGACAACCCAGTGAATACCCGTCTAAAACTACCCAACATGTATTTATACTTTTATACACTTTATTCTTTGTGACATGTAGCATGCACACAGAATTATAATTGTAATACAACTCATACATAATGTGTATATCTTCAAACATTATGAAAATTTTAATTAAACATTTATATATATATATATATATCAAGAACCTATCACATGTTGCGTCCTATATTTATGCCCACATGGAGGTACATGTCTCAAGGGTTACATAATATAATAATTAATTTTTAAATATTTATAATCTGGAAAAATTATACGGCATGTAGATATGACTACACAGTGTGTACCCTCCTCACCATCCATCCAAAGTATACGTCTGGGGAAATGGCATGTGAGGTGTACTTCAAAAATATTCAGAGTACACAATTTATCCAGTGGGCCACACACCATGTTGACTCAGCATTACACTGTTACTAGCCGAGCAAGATGTTTATGGGATACACGACATGACCCTAACTCAAAGGGACTACACGCCATGTCTAGAGGTCCACATGGCATGTATCTCAGCTGATTGTGTGCCAGTATTTCCTAGTCAACATGCAGTGTAAGAATTAACTACCCTGTATTTCATTAATAAAAATGGCTTGAGTAATTTCTATATTACTCCTGATGTGTTGAACACAACTACACAGTTTGTGATCCGGATAACACAGCATCTATGGAAGATTAAACGGTGTGTAACTCTGAATACACAACATAAACTGTCAGGTTACCTGAACAGAATCCTCAGCACCTCTTGATGAAATCCTTGATGTAATTTTAATCCAAAAAATATTTGTTTCTGTTAGATCTGTGAAAATGAAAGAGGAAGAATATATCTTGAAATTTATATTACAAGAACGATTAAAAATTAATTGACAAAATAAATTATTAAATCGTAAATCATCAAAAAATTATTTAGATAATTATAAATGAAAATATGACCACCCTGATACCACTTATAAGTTACGAGCATAGTGGAAGCACAGGATGGGCATGTACCTAGATTATGAAAATTTCTATAATCGATTATTAATCTGGGATTAATATGATGATACATTTCAATATATACAGAATTGAATCAAATATAAAATACAAAGGAGAGAACCTGGAATCCAGAAGAGAGGATCAATATATTTTGTATATAATTATTTTAATTAAATTAAAGAATTTCCTCCAAGGATATTCTTTCTTCATTAATGCGTTCAACCATGGGTCTGAGGTGTGGCTTCATTACGATGTAGAATCCAACGATAATATTACTCTAGCATTTATCTACACATGCTCCACATATCTCTGGATGTAACCAAAGGAGTCTTTGGGTGATGTCATGGAAGATGTTTTTTCTTGCGATATCCACCTTTGATCACCTTGAGAATCACTTCCAAAGTGTTCTCCTATATCTTCTGGACGAGTATCTATCTCATTCTTTAGAGTGTTCTTGGAGAGGGAAGAGTTCTATAGGCTCAAGATCTTTTCTCTAAGGATGTTTTTCACACAATCATTATTTAGCTGATGGGGTGACCCCTTATCTAATTAGAGAATAATAGCATAAAGGGGAATTAAATTCACCAGGTAATATTAAATAACTAGCACAAGTATCATTACTTAATTTATTATTCCATGTGAAACCTCATGTCAAATAATAATAGCAATGCTATTATTTCCATGAAATGTGCTTAACTTTCATGTTATATTTAAATATTATTTAACCAAATAATATTTAATATTATTTATCACTGGAACCATAACTTGGTCCCCCAATCCTCATCAATATTTACCAGGCCTTAAATAATGAATATTTATTTATTAAATAAATATAACTACATTATTCATCGATAAATAAATATTTAGTATACAATATTTTCTCTCAAATAACTAGCAGTAAAATAAATATGATCATACATACTTGAATAATTATGAAACCAAAACCTGGAATAATATTTATTCAACTTTTTTAATAATAAATTATCTAATTGAGATACTAGCTACACTTAGTGTGTAACCCTCTAGGACTCTTTCTCATTGGCATTAGGAAGGCTTGCCTAAAATCCAAGATTACTATCCATCAACAGGTCAAGGAACCTAAGAGAAAGAAGTTTATGTCGCAAATACTTGTCACCTCATATGAATTCTTACCATGTAATATAATCACTTTGTCCTGATATCTCCAATCAAGTGGGTTTTATGCAAGTGCCATCAACCCATGTTCTAGATTTCTCATTATTTGACTTCTCATAATTTAACTTGCCTAGAGAACACCATGACCTTGGATTTAGTAAGGCTATATTATTTCCATCAAGGGGTCTGAGATATCTACTTCCATAGAAGTGACACATCCTTTATCACATTATTCATTAATGCAGTATTACTCATGACGCACCCACCATATCTTACCTCACCACGAACATCAGTCGTCATGGTTTTTATTAATACATCTAATTGTGTGAGTCGTAATACCCATTAATAATAATCTTAAATTATAGGGACCAATACACACGTTTGTAGATAGGAACATCCAATGACACATATGAATTTGGATTTCCTACTGGAAGGTCTTGTTATCATAATATCCTCATGGATATTACCAAGGGTGCACACCATGAGAAGGTGTCACAAATTTTCATGAGTACCCACACCTGATAGAATTTATCAATTGTGTCCCTTCAAATGATATCATCCTGCCATAGAACATATATTCATGAATAGTTTCATGGCACTTTCAGGTTCTCATCATAACAAGTATCTTCTATGACCTTTTAGTGTGACAGCTATTATTAGGAAATTATCACATACTATGTCACACATAATAACAACCATGATATGATAAGGAGTTTATTAATATTCATCCAATGAATACAGGATTATCATAAAGTACAATGAAGTTTGTTTATAGGGTACCAACTCCAACACTTATAAAGTTAACACATTTTATCCTTTTTCATAAATCTCATATGGTAGAGGACTTTTACAAAATCTATATTCAAGGGGTGTTAAAAATTCATAGTGTAATAGTTTCAATGGTATCAGACTGATATCCAAGGTTTACGTCTCATTTTTATAAATCCTTAGGGAAAGACCTTGGGACTCAATTAACTATCAGTGTGTTGTATCATCCTCAAATGTATGGACAATCTGAAATGATGATAAAGACAATGGAATTCATTCATAGGTCTTTTGTAATGTATTTTGGTGGCTCATTCGAGGAGCACATACTGTCAGTGGAGTTATCGTATAAAAATAGTTATCAGGCCTCGATACATATGGCTTATTTTGAGGTATTGTATGGGTGTCCTTTTCATTCTCCACTTTGTTGGGTGGAAATAGGTGAGAATTCATTGGTTGGAACAAGATTTATTTAAGAGACAACATAGAAGTTTCAGTTGATCAGGAAAAGGATAGAGATGGATCAAAGTCATCAGAAATCAAATGTTGATCATCATCTATGGATATTGTCATTCTAGGTGAGTGATCATGTGTTCTTATAAAAGTATCAAAAGTTTTTTCATCATTATTTTGGAAATTAGGGAAAGTTGTAACCTTGATACATATTCCCTTCTCAGATATTGGAACTTGTTGGTGAGGTGGTATATCAGTTTTATTTTCCACCAAGGTTCAATTCAGTATATAATGTGTTTCATGTATCTCAATTATAGAAGTATCATCCTAAAATTTACCATGTGATTTAATAAGATTACATTTCCTTAGATTTGGATGTAATTTTGGTTCATGTTTCAATACAGATTGTAGATAGGTATTAAAAAGTATTGCATGGGGAAAGTGTCAGTCCAGTGTAGGTTTTATGGAAACATAGTAGGACTCATGAAGAAATGTAGGAGTGTGAGAATAAAATGACTGAGCAATGGCCCAAACTTTTTCAATCAAATGGTGGTTTCTTGATTTTTAGGGATGAAAATTCTAATGTTGGGGATAATGTATCACCCCAAGTTTCAGGTTATTAACCATTTATTTATGTATTTTAATTATATAAATTATTTGGGTTAAGTTTTAAAAATTTTGGAGGAGTTTTGAAATGTTTTTGGGGATTTTATGGAGGTTCGCATTTTTAGCATGGTTAGTAGAAATCATACAAAACCTCCTAGAAAACTATGCAACTGAAGTAGTGGGAACTATGTAGGCACATGGTTAGGTGCACGGTTTTTTCAAACTATATGGACACCTAGGAGAAACCGTGCAAGTGAAGATATAGGGATTTAATACAGTGGGTTCATGGTTTATATAACCATGTGATACAGCTATTTAAGGGGTTTTTGGAGGCAATGTCTAGCACACTGTTAGTACACGGTTTTCCTAACTGTTCACCATAACTGTTCACCGTTAAAAATAAGATCCAAAAACTATGGATATCACTCATATTACACCATTAATGCCTCGTTTTTTCCTTAATCCAACCCTAACTATAATTACACTCCTTCCAAAGTCTGTAAATACCCTTCATCTTTATCTTAGAGTGATCTGTTGGAAAATATTGGGGTGTTGGATGTTGGATTTCTTGGTAAGTGTTCATTCATGGTGGTTTTCCTTAGACTTTATCTGCATCCCTCTATTGGATTCATGAATATAATATATTGGGGATATATCCATTCTATTTGATAATAATTATTATTATAAATTATTTTTTTGGGTTGATAGGTAATATGATCTAAGGATGTTTTAAGGAGTTTTGATATGGTTTGTTGAAGAATTTGTGTTGTTCTTCATTTTTTACTAAGTTTTTTAGGTAGGTGGATTCAATCTCGAATCCTCTTAGTTATAACATGATGGATTGTTTTCAAATTGATTTAATTTCTTGGTTTAAATTGTGAAATTAATGTGCAATGGTTGATAGAAACCCTCTTTAGTTATGGTTTGTGAAATTGTAGAAATTGGTTGTTTTATGGAAAGTGAAATTGGTTTCATAATTTAAAATGATGATTTTAAAATTATTGCTTTTTTATGCATGGAAATTTGACTAGAAAACGTTTTCAATAAAAAATTGTTTTATTGAAATGTATTTTCATTCATGGGTTGGCATGGTATTTGTATACATGTTTGATGTGAGTTCATTTTTGTCGATGTCACCCTGGATAAGGGGTTCCTACCATTGGGGTACAATAAAAAGACCCTATAAAATGGGTGTGTTATATTGGGGTACTTAAGAAATGGTTACCTTGTGATGAATTGGTAGATCGATGAGAAAATACTCATGAGTATGGAATTATCACCAGATAATTCATGTGTGGGTGTGTGGTAAGCATGTGATGGGTATACCAAATGGAATTGAGAAATTTTTTAAAAGACTTATTTGGTTTCTTTCCTTAGGAAAAATGTTTTAATTAGAAATGGTTTTGGTTTTCATATAAAAAAATTAAAATTGTAACTATTTTATAAAAAAATTATTACTTGTTCTATCCTAGTGGAATGAGTTGGGAAGAAATCAAGGGAAAACCTAAATATTTTTATACTCAACCCCTACCTGGGAACTTTGGTGTGTTTGAAAATTTTTTATATCGAGACACAGGTAAAGTAAAGGTATCTAATTTATTTAGTAATTAATCATGATACCTTGAGAATGTATCGTGGATTTGGAACTTAGAGAATTTTATGAGTTGTTGGGTTGATTTATTTGGTGTCTTTAGTGTTTTTGAGCTTTGTTGATTTGGTTTCTTCTTTATACATTGATATAGTTTAGTATTTTTTGTTGGATTAGTTAAAATTTTGAGTTGTATTACATTGTTCTCATGAATAATATAGTGGTTTTATGGCTACGATTATCTCATTTGGTTGTTTTATCCTTAAAGGTAAAATCAACCCCAACTTTTTATGAATCCCTTGAAATTTATTTCTAGTCTTTGGTGTCCTAGGGATGTCACATAATACGTAGTAGTACTTATTCCTATTATCAATAAAATGGGTGAGGGTGGGATGTTATAGCATAAACCTATGGTATTTCTATAGGATCTATGGAGATTTAATCCTCATAAATATTTATGATGAATTCATCCCAAAAAAATACACCTTTGAGGATGTATAAAGGACGCCTAGTCTGGCCCATGAGTTGTTGAAGATAGGTTAGGATATAAAGAAAGAAGACCCCCACCTAAAGGGGGATATTTTTCATGAATTTTGGATGATTTCTTTTCTAGATCCAAAGAGGGAGGGTCCCATGTTAAAACATCCCATGGGATTCCCCTTAATGGAGAAGCGGGGCATTATCAATAAATTCTGACCCACTTTAGAATAGGGGGAGTAAAACCGATGGTGGTATAAATTCAATTCTAACGTACCTACCAAGAAATGCCTTGTTGGTTTCTTATTCATGTGGATAAGTATCTATATGATACCAGTCCATGACTAAAATTATGGTGTGAGGTTTGGTAGATTTGTTATAGTATCCAATCTATCATATAGAAAGCATATAGGGTTGGAAGCTCCTATCTTGGTGAATATCCACCAGTGTCTACTTCATGTAAATATAGGGAGGGCCCCTTCCATAATTGTAGGTCCATTATAGGTATTGTGGGGATTTTCTGTAGCACAATTTTCCTATTACTCCATTTTGAGTGGGATAAAAGTTCCTAGGGGCGAGTTTCAACCCTTTTTTAGGACATTTCTAGCATCCAATCCCTATACCTAAAGCCTAGTGAAGTCTTGACAAGATTGAATAATTTTTTGGAATTCAATTTATTTCTCTATGGGGGTCCTACCATTGTGACATTCACTAACGAAGACAAGGTCGGTGATGAATGGAGTTCATACTTGATCGCTTTCAAAGATCATGTGCCAGCAACCCAAATCAATTGCAAGTTTATATGTGATTCCTATGCACTGTATATATTTACATACTAATTATAGTGTCTGAATTAATTAACTGTATCTATTTCTATGAACATTCAATTTGAGAGGAAACTATTGGTGTCCAGACAACTCTTGATGATCATAATTGTGGAGGTGACTCTAGCAGCAATCAATGTGACTCTAGTGATTGTATCCACTTGGTTGACTTCCTGGTATGCTAAGGAGTGGATTCCATTATATCCCTAGGAGGTGTTAATGAAGGAAATTCGATGAGTTGAAGTTTTAATGAATGATAGATGATGAAATCATGGTATAAATGCTCCATCTATTCCAAACAGTGATAGTGAGGAACCCACATGCTTTCCCAAATGGCCTCATGTACATTTTAGCCCACTAGTTAGGGTCAAAAGGGATAATTTTGTTGAGATTGGGCCTATAAGTTCCAGTTTTAATCATTAAGAGGAAATTAAGGCTCCATTTTTCCATATTTATACTATAATAGATAAAGAATGAAATCCCATGAAATCAAATAGTATCAATTCTGCTTCACATAAGGCCAGAACAGCCTTGAATTTTTTGCAGCCGGATGTGGTTCAAACTTGGAAAAGCAGGCCCTCTGGTTCCAATGAATTATGGATAATTATTCTTAATAGGTTTCAGATTCCAGAGATTGGGGATGTTTGATCCCCTCCTGGACTCCACTTTAATATTGACCCTATCGAGGTGAGAATATATATTCACTAGTTGTAGATTCTAATCTATTCCACTGATGGTTGGATTTATGCTACAATGTGGGTAATTTACATACTGGATTGGGGCACTAAAGGGGTTGATGAGACACCCAACGATGAATGGGAAACTACATTAATCCTTAGGATGTAAGGTTTAATCCTTTATTTCTTTCCTTATTCATCCTATTAGTCCTTGTTTTGAATAAAATATCATTACCAAGGAAATGGTGACCCTAAGTTGCAATGGGTGGAGTATAAAAAAGCTAGGATATCTTCACCGAAATATGGCATGATCAGATCCCCTATAGGGACTGAGGAATCAAATTCTAAGTCAGGGGAGATATCCCCAAGCCAGAAGATGATGGAGGATGAAATGGTGGGAGAGTATTCTCGAATTCCACCTCTAATACCAATATTTACGAAGGTGAGTTCCGACCTTCCTATATAAAAAGTGAAAAAATGAGGAAGAGTGAAGTTCTAGGCCTAGTGCATCATTAGATTGGGTAATTTTTTCAGATACTATTTATTCTATATTTTTCTAGAATAAACACATAACCATTCCCATGGGTTGTAGGATAAACTTCTCTGTACTCTATTAAAGGACTTAGAGATGCCCCCTCCCCTTGAGAACTAAAGATATTGTTCTGGATGAGGCACGAGTCCCTGTTACAAATTTTTTCCCATGATAGGAGAAGTATCAAGGGTCAAGGCTACATCTTCTCCTATTACCATGGATTGGGAGTATAATCATGTTAATTCCAAATATGCATCATAAGGTGTCGTGTTCTAATTACTGACTTTTATTCATTATGATATTTTGGATTTTCTCTACACACTGGAGGACCTTGAAATAATTTTTATTGGTCTTATCACTACTCTAGAAGGGGATAACATAGATCTTAGACTATCCAATGAAGGTGGTGGTACGGATGCTAATCTAGTAGGGAATGAGTGGTTCATTCCTTCTGAAGTCATGATCATTGTTGTTGATATTGATCCCAACATATTAGACACCATTACTAGTGATTATTATATGGGACATGAGACTATGTATCATGAAGTAAAGGATACAATTAATATATATATTTATAGATCAATATCCCTTGAGGAGTTTGGATAATTTAATATATAATTTAATGGATGTGATTTTTCATTTTCTCAGGTCTTCAAACACAGTCATCATTCTCTCATTTGATGTCTCTCAAAAAAACTCAAATTTTGCATCTTTTTCTATTGAGAACATTGCTAAGGCACTTCATGACCACAAAATCCTAGTCCATCCTAATCCCATTTCTGATAGAGTAATAACTAATAACCCCGAAGTGGGATATCCTAAGGATACCTCCATTTCAGTGTTTGGGAAAACTCAGTAGAAAGCTCCTTGTCATGGGGTCCCTAATCAAAGAGTTGAGACTAGGGATGAAATAGAGGCATCAATTCCAGTTATTTATTCACCAATGGGTGAGTGAGGTTAGCTACTATGGTTTTATTACTACCTTTAGTGTCTATTAACTTCTTGATTTTAATGGGTGCTTCTATCTATTATCCAGTTCCATTGACTTCAACAGCTGATCCTGAGTTGGGGACTTCAGTGCCAATCCAGCCAATAGTGGTAGGCAACACTGAAACTATTTCAGAGGGATTGGAGTCGGGTGCCTCCTTGAGTGTGCTAAACCTAGAATACATCGCTCCCCCTAAAAGAGGACTTTAGTCAAACATGGAGATATTGGTCACCCTCTGCACCACACGACGTATCATATGGTGAGAAATATGGGATTTAGTCTCGGAGACACCTCTCAGATACCTTACATAAGAAATTCATCAACTCCCAACCCTGTTTCCCTTTCTAGGGTATGATTGGTTTTATTACCACATTATCCACCATGCTATGTTGTCGATCATTTAGAATTGGGAAGAGTATCAAAGGTCGCAGTAGGTTGAGATATATTTAGCAATCCAGTTTAAAGATCTTAAGACTATTGTATCCCAGGTGGATCTAAGTCATGCCAAGGAGGTGGAGGAGAATCAGCACCATCTAGATGATAAATCTATTCAAATGGTATTCCTTCAAGAAGAACTAAATTCCATACAAGAATAGATTTTAAAAATCCACTATTCCTTAAAGAGGTTCTCAAAAAATGAAAGGATTATATGGTTGTGAAGAAGGAGAATCGTTGTCACATTGAAGAGGTCATCACCATGTAACTAGCTAGGTTTTAGCAAGCTATGGAGAATGTTCAATCCACAGTTCAACATATCAAGGCCTATGTCAACCAACACTTATAAAATTTGGTAGAGATATTTTAGCATGTGGAAGTTCCTCTTAATTTTAAATCAAGAATAAAGAATTAATTTTTTGTTTCTTGAATATTTATTTTAATTTTTATTTACTCATCATAACCATTGCATTAAAAATTACTCATTTGATTGAATGTCATTGTAAAAACGTGTTACAATTACAAAGAAAATGATGAAAAGAATCCATTTTTTTTTTTCTAAGTCCTTTTGACCCAGTGAGCATAGTTTGGCTATTTCTAGGGTCATATAACAGACCTTATGAACTTTTTGTCTTTTGTTTTATCACTATAATTTTTTTTGCCTAAGTCGTGATGAAAATGACTTAGTGGGTGAGACTTGGATTTTTCTCTGGATGCCCTTTAGAGTTTTTCATCCTAATAATCTTTTTTTTCATTATTGCTTTATTTTTTTCTAAATCACATGAAGTGTAGGTATAGTGAGCTGAGACTCAACTTTTACATAGGGTTCCCTTTTGTGGGTTCTCAAACTGGTGAGTATTATTTCACTTTTTTTGTGGGAAGTATAGAGTCTTTCAATCTAGACTAATGTGACTGTTGTTTTATATCAAACATATTTTACCATGGGTTATGGAATGATGACCCTATCATGGCTTGCTATCAAATAATGTTCTGACATTCTTCAGATGAATGGAGGGGAATTTTGAGTGACAATTTGGTGGTTTCCAGATCTGAAACATGATGTGATATAAACATACAGAGAAATACCATGGACCATATTAAAAAATTTGTTTCAATCATTATTTTTATATTGGGGATTATGGAGATAGAATAGGTATATTATAGGGAGGAATGTACCTATATTTGAAAGGACCTTTTTGTAGGTGAATTATGAAAATCCAACTAGGGAGTATTACTGTATAGTCAAATAGCACTATCCTCTGGATGACAGGCCCTATTAGGAGGGAAACTTATGAAAATCGAACTAGCATGTATTATTTCATAGTCAAACAAAGTCATCCTCAGGAATATGACATTCCACTACCAATGGTCGGGTATTTTGTGAAGATTTGGATTTCTCAAGACCAGGAATGGTGGTTTTTCAAGGTAAGGTGTCTAAGAATGAAGAGGGAATCTATAAGGCATTTTCCATGAATGGGAAGCCTATCTTACATGAATTTGGATTTTTTAAAGGTTGTTATATTCTATTAGATCATCATATTCATGGGTAAATGAATCTCTATAAAAAGGGTTGAAGCATTATGCAGTTTAATTTCATGTGACTAGGACATGGACCATATAGTTTAAAGTCTTATGATGAGGAATTTGTTATATAGCTTAACATCTTTTGACTAGGAAATTAGTCTCTATAGTTTAAATACTTATAGCTATGACTATAATGTCATATAGTTTTGGGTCTTAATATTAGGGTCATACGGTGATCCTTTTAAAGTTGTGCATACAGTACCATTATGCTATGTAGTTTAATGTCATACAATAAGGACATATGGGTGATACAATTTAATTATCTTTAGCTTTGATTGAAAGATTAGATATTTTCCACTTTCATGGTAATTTGTCCCAGAATGTGTCATTATTTTTAGGTGTAAATGGTGGAGGGTTATAATATGTGATCTATGGGTTTTTAGATATAAAGAATGATATGGGATGAAAACATCATTGGGGATTGTAGAGACAGATGGAGTCTCTCATTGGGATGAATGTTCCTCTATTTGACAAGATATTTTAGTGGGTGAATTTTGCAAAGATAACAAGGATGTATTACTGTGCAGTCAAGTAATTGCATATTTTAACAGACATGACCTTTTCATTTGGTGACTTATGAAAAATAAACTAGGGAGTATTACTGCATAGTTAGAAAAAATAATCCTTAGGAATCAAAAAATCCACTACTGATGGTTAGGGAAATCATATATAGATTCATATTGTCCCAAATATAATGTTTGGTTTGTGGAAGGAAGGTACCTAAATATGGGAGGATCATTTCATATCAAAATTATCAAGAATGGAAATAAATGTTCCCTACATAGGTCTAACCCATATATGGGAAAATAGTATTTTCTTTTTATATTGCAGCAAGACCAGGTAATAGGACCTAGGTGTCACTACATATCTTATCAAAAGTGTTAATCTTTTCATACGTAGTTATTAAGTAACCATGAAGTTTAATGTCATGTGAAAAGTATATAAGTTCCCGGATGTGAAAAGAAAATATTGTAGTTGAACCCAAGATTAGAGATCTGGGTGTCACTATGTATCCTACAATGGCAGGAATAAACCCACACATAGTTCTTGAATTTTTTTCATGAAAGTGTGGTCAATCATGTAGTTTAATATCATACGGAAAGGATTATTAGTGTGCCTTTTTGGGTTTTATGACCATAACCACAGTAACCCTGATGTGAATTTATATGCCTTGATCATATAGGGAATACTTTACATATACTCCTAAGCCCACATGATCTATGCTTTGTGTGAGAAAAAGGAGTGTAAAAGGTTTCTTCCATTATATAAAGGTGATAAAAATGAAGGATATGGAATTTATTATTTTTTTGGTGGCTAGATCAGGATGAGGGATTCGGTCGTCACTATGTATCTCTTCACAATTATAATCAAGACAATCGTAGTTCTTGAAAACCATTCATTTTAGTGTCATGCAGCAAGGATATCACCCATGTAGTTTAATGACATGTGTTGAGGATATCTGTTGTCTTGTAGTTTTAAGTCATATGGTGAGGACAATTTTTTCTTGGAAACAAAGAGTGATGTTAGGCTTAGTGGACCAAGTATGATCCAGAATGCTTTGGACATTAAGTAGGAAACTATAAACCATAATGTTAGAGGTTCTCAGATCTGAAATGAGATATGGGACAAAATTAATGGGATGATGGTGAATTAATGTTCGAATAAAAAGTTCCTAGAATAGTGTTGTCAAGGCATACAGAGATAGAAGAGGTATCGCTTGGGGATGAATGTACCTATAGTTGAAAAACCCTATTTGGGGGAGACTTATGCAAAGACAACTCAGATGTATTACTAAATAGTCAAACAATGAAATCATCTGGCTAACAAAACCTACTGGGTGGGTGACTTATGTAAAGACAACTAGGGACTATTACTGTATAGTTAGACAAAGGCATCCTCAGGAATCTCAAATTCCACTACCAATGGTCAAGGAAAGATTATGGAGATATAAAATTTCCTAGGACAAGTAGTATGGTTTGTATGTTGACGCCCAAAAAATAAGCATCAGCAAAACCAAAAAGGAAGAAACATTTGAATATGGATATTATTTTCCCCAAGAGATAAAGGAAGGAGAGGATGGTTAAATACTCACGATTATGTTACTGTTACTATTTCAAGGTTTCTTGAAGTCTCCATGAAAAGTTCCTAACTCACAGAAAGTCCCATGAAATCCCTCGACAACAATCACCCTTATTCACCATTGGCCTAATGATGATAGCTTGATGTGCATTCCCTAGTCCATGAGGTTTTTTCATTAGAAATTACCTAAAAAGTTTCTGAAATCATTAAAAAATCTAGGGAAGTGACATTTCAAGAAAGAGAACCCCGATAGTCACATAGATCACACACCAAATCTTCATTGGGAAAGAATAAAATCCATTGATGATATCAAATCCATCTCATGAAACCTTCAAGTCTTCATCACAAAGAACAAAGGAGATAACTATGAGGAGGTGATAGGGGATCGTGGTTGCTAAAGGACATGCAGTTCACCCCTGAAGACATGCGATGCGCCATGACCTATTCAATGTGCCTCACGAAACCCCCTTGACTCATCAACTGAACCACAAGGAAACCTCCAGACAGTTTCGCGACACTCTGAGGACAGACACATGGTTTTTTTCACAATACTTGCACACTCTCATATGATCCACATTTTCCACACAAGACAACCATTGGAAAATCGATCAAAAATCACAGATATTACTCGAGAAGAAACTCACATACCTCTTAACCCTTATCACAAAAAACAAAGGGTATTAAAAGGGAGGAGGCGAGTGGTGTCCACAATCGCTAAAGGACACATGATGTGCACCTCAAGTGATCCATGAGAAACCATGAGACCTCAGTGTCATAACTGCCTCACCCTGCGAAGTCCCTTTGGCTTGTTATCCTCACCACTCAAAATCCCTCACCTACATCTAGACAACTCTATGGAACTCTAAAGATAGGTGTATAGATTTATCCCCTACATTCTCACATGATCTCTATATGCCCACTATTGGTCAAGTGAAACATCACCCAAAAATTGGGCATAAAACCCAAACATTAATCATGAAATCCTACATGACCCCAGACCTTTGTGAAATAAAACAAATGAGATATAAAAAGGTTAAGTGAGAGGGGCTCGCAGTTTCTGAAAGACATGCGGTGCACCCCTGATGACCCGCGCATCACCACGAGCCCTTAGTGACATGACTAACTCACCTCGAACAAGCCCTTTGGTTTGAATACTTTTCCAAAAAATGATCATGCACCATACGACCCATACTAGTCATGTTACGTGTCTCAAAAAATAGAGGAAATACCCTCAATACCATATGTACAATCTCTCATTACTCCCAAAATTCATCACATAAAATGAAAGATATGTGAAAGGAAAAGGAAAGTAGGATTCACGTACTACTGAAATGGAGGACATAACAATGAATTTTTCCCAACAGTTTTCATAAACCATTGAAGTAGGTATTTTGAGAGTTCGTTGCCTAACGGTTTCAATAAACTATTGGAATAGAGAGTTTTAGATGAGTTTTAACCAACGATTTGATAAAAACCGTTGGGATATGTGAGACATTACCCAACAGCTTTATAAAACCATTGGTAAATGTGAGTTTTAGGAATCCTTTTCCAACGGTTTTTTAAACCATTTCTAAAGCTTAATTTTCCCAGCGATTTTAAAAAACCATTGGGAAAGATTTCCCCTAAAATTTTTGACAGCCCCAATCCCCCATCTGCTAGATTGCAAACCTAAAGCCGATACACAGAGCTCTCTCTCTCGGAAAATTATTCCACCCTTTGATCAGAAAGTTGTTTTGTTCATCACTTCAAATCTATAATTGGTACCTTAGGTTCAATGTTTTCCATATATTTTTTTGTTTTATGTTTTTATTTGGCCTAAACCTAAGGTCTGTGCGGTATGGTATACCCAATAATTGTAATTTGATTTGTTTTTTGTTTTTGTTCTACACTTAAACTGTCATGATTTTGTGAGTCAACTTTATTTGAAGTATTTAGAGCCAATAATTTGTAGAGTTAGTGAACCATACGAAGGGATTAGGGTTGGTTAGAGTAGTGGTGCAGGTGGAGGTGAGGTGGGGGTGTGCAGGTGGGAGGTGGGTTGTGCAGGGTGGGGGTGTCGGGGAGGGGGGGATGTACAGGTAGGGGTGGGGGTGGGGGGGGTGGGATGTGCTGATGGGGGGTGGGGGAGGGGGGGTTGTGCAAGTGGGGGGGGTGCAGGTGGTGGGGGTGTAGTGGGTGGGGGTGTGCAGGTGGGGGTGGGTAGTGGTGGGAGCTTGTTGGGCGTGAGGTGGGGGGTAGAGGTGGGGGTGGGGTGGGCTATGAAGGTGGGGGTGGGAGAGGGGGGTTGTGAAAGTGGGGGTTGTAGGTGGGGTGGTGGGTTGGGAAAGTGGGTGGGGGGAGGGGAGTGTGTAGGTTGGGGGGTGGGCTGGGCAGGTGGGAGTCTGTTGGGGGGTGAGTTGGGGGGTGTACAGGTGGGGGTGGGGGAGGGGGAGGGGTGGGGGTTTGGGCAAGTGGGGGGGTGCAGGTGGGTGGGTGTGCAGTGGGTGGATGGGAGGGGGGTGTGCAGGTGGGGGTGTGTAGGTGGGGGGATGTGCAATGTGAAGGTGGGGAGGGGGTGTGTAGGGGGGAGGGGGGGCTATGTAGGGGGAGTCTTCTGGGGGTGAGGTGGGGAGGAGGGCTATGCAGGTGGTAAGTCATCACTACCATAGTTCTCCAATAAGCAATGGGAAGTCATCACTTCTAGATATTTAGATAGGTCTGAGGCCTCTTTGGTTTTTGTTCTTGTCTAGTCATCTTGATGGGTAAGGCATCACATGATCTAAAAGTGACATCAATTATATAGGATGAATTCCTTATCCGACAACACATTTTTCTAGAAAGAATATATCCTTGGAAGGTCATGGAGCCTTTTAGAATCCTTTCATATAGAGACCAGGGGAGGAAAATCTCCATATATATCCAGCTAGACCAGGGACCTACTACCATATGCACGTCACAAATTCATAATCCAACCTCTCTATGTATTAAATGAATAGTGATTCTATCTAGACTTCACCATTTATGAAATCCTAAATTTAATTCATATTATGATGAAAAAAATATCAAGGAATCCATACAAATTCATATAGAAAAACACCATTAATCATCATGTCGTGATGATGAAAATCTTTAAAAACTCATTAACATACATCATATCATTCCTAATAACTACCTATAGATATTCACTAACCCGTATTCCTTCCACCAGAATCCAATGCCCCAACATTTTATAATTGAAAACTTGATACCATCATATTATCAAGTCACCAATCCTACCAAATTGGATTTTCACTAAAAAATACTACTCTAATCCTTAACATCCATCATTTTTTTTCATAACATGAATGAAAACCCAATTAAATATCATAGCTCTCAGTCACACCCCTGTGGCTAGTCCCCCCACCCCATGGATAGCCCATACCCCATGGACAACCCCCACCCTCATGGACAGCCCGCCCACCCCCCCCCCAGACACCCCCACCCTCTGGACACCCCTGACCCCCCTGGACAGCCCCCAACCCCCTGGACACCCCCCCCATCCACCCCCCTGGACCCCCACCCCCATGGACACACCCCCACCCACATGGACAGCCCCCAAACCCCCTGGACACCCCGACATCCTTGGACACCCCCCCCCCCCCACCCCTGTGGAAAGTCCGCCCACCCCCCTGCACACCCCCTACCCCCCATAGACAGCACTACCACCCCCGTAGATAGCCCACCCACCCCCTAGACACATCGTACCCCCCCCCCCTAAATAGCCTCTCCACCCATGTGGACAGCCCACCCACCCCCCTAGACACCCCCTACCCCCTGGACAGCCCCCCAACCCCATGGACAGCCCACCCCCTGGATAGCCCAAACCCCCTAGACAGCCACGCCACCCCCATAGACAGCCCTCCCACAACCCTGGACACCCCATACCCCCTGGACAACCCCGCCACCCCCCGTAGATAGCCTGCACAACCCCTCGACACCCCCTACCCCTTTTATATCCCCCCAAAACCGTGAAAATCCCACCCACCCCCCAGGACACCCCCGCCCTCCAAACACCCCTTCCCCCACCCCCGGACACCCCCCATCCCCTCGGACACCCCCACCCCCCTAGACACCCCTTACCCCCTGTATTGCCCCCCCCCCCACCCCGGTGGACATCCACCCACCCCCTGGACACCCCCTACCCCCTGGACAGTCCTACCACCCCCTGTGGACAGGCCCCCGACCCCGTGGACAGCCGTCCACCCCCTAGACACCCTTACCCCTGGACAGCCCTGCCACCCCTGTGGACAGCCCCCCACCCCTTGTGCACCTTGTACCCCCTGGACAACCCTTCCATCCTCTTGGACAACCCGCCCACCCCTGGACACCCCCTACCCCCTGGACAGCCCCCAACCCCGTGGATAGCCCTTCCACCCCCTGGACACCCCCCCCTGGACAACTCCCCATCCCCCCGGACACCCCTACTCTCCTGGACACCCCGTACCCCCCTGGACAGCTCCCCCCCAACCCCCATGGACAGTCTTCCCACCCCCCCCCCTAGACACCCCTACCCCCTGGACAGCCCCACCACCCCTGTAGACAGCCCTACCACCCCATGGACAGCCCGCCCACCCCCTAGACACCCCCGACCCCCGTGGACAGCTCCCCACCCCCCAAGATACCCCCCACATCCCGGACACCCCCACCCTCCTAGACACCCCACCCCCTTGGGCAGTGTATGTGATCACTCAAATAATCTACTAAAATATTAAATTTTTTTGATCTAAAATTTACTCAACTTTTGATAATTCTCCTCCACAAGCGTACATGATCTTTTATACTCATGTATATTTCTTCAAATATATTTTTGTTATAAATATATTATTTGTTATTTTTTATATTATGATTATCATATAGAGTAGTGTGTAGTTATGGTTTCATATAAAGTGAACAATTCTCATTTACTTAAATATATTTTCAATGGAACTTAATATTATTGAATTTATTTTGACGATATGACTTATAATAATTTTTTTTACAGAATGGATAGAACTTGGATATATGAAACTGATCAGATCTCAAGCGATTTTCAAAATAATTTGGAGAGATTTTTAGATTTTTCATTTCACAATGCTTCAGATAGTGGTCACATACATAGCCCCTGTTACAATTGTGTTGGAAGACCTTGGTTGAGCCGTGAAGAAGTCAACTACCACATAACCAAATATATTTTTCAAGCAAACTACTCTGTGTGGTATCACAATGGGGAGAAAATGAAATCTCAAATTGCTGATGATCCAAATGAGAGGACTGGATTGGAGAATTTGTTATATGACCGATTTCCTTTTATTTGTCATCATGAAAAAGAAAGGATTCTGATCCAAAAATATTTTGATTTGAGAAGACATGATGCATCTAATGAAAATGATGGTGTTGTTAGGGTGAAAAAATTGAATGATGCTTCCACAACTCTAGTATATCATCAATGTAGTAAAATGAAAAAGTTGGAATTTTAAATCTGATTGTTTCATGGGAAAACTATGCATGGGATTTCTAATACTGCCATCGATTACATTATTACCTTCTTGAAGGACTTACTTACATATGATACAGATATTCCATCAAATCACTATATGGCATGGAAGTTAGTTGAGGAACTTGGATTTTCAATAAACAAAATCCATGCTTGCCTGAAAGATTGCAGTTTATTCTAGGAGAAAACTGCTAAACGAAATGATTGTATAAAATGTGGCACATCCGGCTGGAAGCCAAAAGCTGATGGAACACCATTCCTTGTGCCACGGAAAGTAATGTGGCACTTTCCATTAATCCCCAGACTCCAGAATATTTTTATGTCTGATGAAATATCAATAAAAATGTGATGGCATGATACTGAGAGAAAGAAGACTAATGATGAGTTGGTTCACCCTGCCGATGGATTTTCATGGTAGAGATTTGATACTCGATATCTTGATTTTGTAGCTGACATGCGTTATGTGAAGTTGGGTATTTCATGTGATGGTTTTAATCTGTTTAGGTAGATTCTTACATCGCACAACACATGACCGGTTTTTATACACATTTATAATCTTCCCCCATGGTTGTGTATGAAAAAACCTTTCACTTTCATGAGTATACTCATATCTGGACTTTCTAATCCTGGAAATGATATAAACGTATAAATGAAACCTTTAATAAAAGAGTTGAAACTTCTTTGGTATGTGGGTGTGCGCACATACGATGCATGTTCTAAAGACACATTTCATATGCGTGTTGCACTTATGTGGATGATCAATGATTTTTCTGCTTATGCAAAGATGTATGGATAGATCACAAAGGGAAGACTATCATGTCTTGTTTTTATGAAGAATACATGATCTAGAATACTGAAACATAGTTGTAGTTTTAGTTTTATGAGACATCGACGATTCTTGCCAATGGATCATCCATATAGAAATAATTGTCAAAGATTTGACAATACAATGGAGACCGATGATCCACCTCAGCATATGTCTATAACTGATGTGCTTAATAAATTGAAATATTTTAGTTTTTCATTCGGGAAGGGTCAAATGAAATCTGGAAAGAGAAAGAATTTTTCCACTAAAACCTGTTACAATTGGAAGAAGAGAATTGTCTTCTTTGATTTGCCTTATTGGTCAAACAATTTGTTACGTCATTGCTTAGAAGTAATGAACATTGAAAAAAAAATATGTGTGAAATGTTGCTTTGGATTCTTCTAAATGTTAAGGGAAATAAAAAAATGATTTACGGTCTCAGCGTGACTTGGTGTATTGGGGTATCAAACCAGAATTGCATCCTGTGTGTATCAGTGAAAATAAATAGCAAGTTCCATGTGCTTCTTATTTGATGAAACCTAAAGAAAAAATAATAATTTTTAGAAGTACTAGAGATTATTAAAGTTCCTAATGAATATTCAAGCAACATATCTAAGTAGGTCAATAGAAGAGATTTGAAGCTAAAATCTTTGAAGACTCATGATTGTCACATCCTTCTGCATGAGTTGATTCCAATAGCAATTTGTCATCTTTTGTCCAATAATGTAAGGGTGGATATTATTCTGTTGTGCCATTTGTTTAGAGATATTTGTGCTAAGAATTTGTCCAAATCTTTATTTCAAAAAATGTAACACCTCAATATTTCATAGTACGTTATCTCATTAAAGTAATTCAATAGCTTGCGCTACTCACAACACCGAGTTCGAGCGCACCACAACTTACCACACTAACCGTTCAAAAAGAGGTTATGAATAGTATTAACTGCATTTTGAATCTTATATACTCTATCTAATTTTAACATTCATATTATGTGTTTCTTAGACATAAAATAAGAACAAATTCATTTTTCAGATAAAAAAAGTATTTTTTTTTAAATGCAATTTTACCGCCTTTTAATGGAGAACCTTTTTTAAAACCAATATTTGACACTTTTATATATTCAATTTAATGAAATTAAATTCTTCTTTAGAAGCAGGACATAAAAATTTAGTTTGGAAAAATTTTGGTACTTTTCTGATAACTTTCATATTTTGATGAATAGTGAAAAATATTATGTTTTAATTGAAAACAACTTTTTTAATCAAAATAATTTATAGTGATAAATTATTCATTTTAATGGTTTGGAAGTATAATTAGATTATATTTTTATCATTTAATACAATGTACGTCATTATAAGTAATTTCACATTTAAATTTGACATAAACACATGTCAATCTTTTGATAGTTTTTACTTATCAAAAACCCGCTTTTTGGTTTTGACAACGGGAATTAATTTTAATTTAATAAATGAAACTTCTATGTTTTTAATTTGGTAAAATAGAATTCATTTTTGAATTCATAATATCTAGATTATCTTAGGGTAAATTTTTGGTATTTTTCTAAAAATTTTCAATTTTTGATGAATAGTGAAAAACACTGCGTTATTGGTTAAAACCGAATTTTTATTTAAATAATTATTTATTTTATTTAAATTTATTTTAGGTAAAAATAGATACATAATACCTATATAAGTTCAATTTAATTCATTGGAGTCATTTTATAATAATTTTAGATATATAAAAATTTTATTGAACTTTTTACCGTCTTTTACCCACCTCCTTGAAACATTTACAAATTTGCATAAAACTTAATTTTATCACTTCTGTGAGTTTAATTTCAAAAATCCAAGAGACACAATTAATATTAGTAAGTAAAATTTGGTTCAATAAGATGAAAATAATTTTTGATGAATAGTAACTTTGACTTTTATTTACCATGGTTAAAAGTAAATAGGGTAATTAAGGGTAAAAATGATATCATAATTACCCTAACACATGTCCTAATTCTATTGGATAAGTTTAATTCTACCAAAAACAACCTTAGGAATAAAATATGATCCTATTTGGTCCACTTGGATTATATTAGGGCATTTATTATTATTTTATTTAAAGAAGAGTTAAAAGAGTTAAATTCAAAATTTAATAACTAAACCATTTTTAATATAGGGTTATACATAATATAAATTAGACTATAAATATTCATTAGAAAGATAAAAATATTTCTTACATAATGATATTTTATTTATAATTTTTAGACATTAAATAATTTAATTTATTTATGACACAATGATGATGCAGTAATTACCTTAATAATGAAATATTAAAATAATTGATATTATAAATATCCAAATAAATGTAATTTGAGATTTTTGATGAATTACACTAATTTTCTAGGTTAATATGACATTTCAGGACTGAACATATGAATTTATTTCTAATTAATAAAGTTTTTAGGCCTTTAACAAAAAAACATTTATTAAATAATGTCAAAATTGACATAATTGAGTTTTTAAAATAAATACTATATTATTGGTTGATATAAAATTCTTAAAAATCTAAGGTTTGTCAAAAGGCCTTAATAATATTATATATTTTATTAATGAACCTATTGGGGTTCTCTTGGAAGTTTATAGTAAGTTTATTAACCATATAATATAAAAATGAAAAGAGACATGGTAAATGTCAAAATATTTAACTAAGAGTTAAATCTAAAAGATAAGGTTAATATGATGATCTAAACCTGTATAAAACCTATTGGTTAAGATTTTTTTGACCCATACCCACCTTATCCTTTAAATAATTCATTTTTGAGCCATTATAAACCGAAAATTATTTTATTATAAAATAATATTTCAAGCTTTTCCTAAAGTGACCCTCACCTCTCTTATAAAAGGGCACTTCCCCTTCTCTTAATTTTACACCTCCAAAACCTTTTGGATCGGACAACCCCTACCCAAATTTCCTCCCAAATTTCCTCCCTTCATCCAAGAGGCCTTTATTTGGTCATAAATCCAACCTAAGGAGCCCTTTTGATCAAATCAAAAGGAAGAACCCGAAGGGGTAAATATTTCATCACCTCTTTCAAGTTTTTTTCTTCTTACACTTCCTCTTTATTTGTTGTTTCCATTCTAAAATAATAACTCCAATATCTTATATATACTGTGATGTTATTATAAAAATGGTACAACCATATTCATTATTCTATCCATCCTATAAATGACAAAGTCATCATACGTGTGTACGTACGGATTACCGTCTCCACGTCGTGGTGTAGTTTGTTATTCAAACACTTAATTATTTGTATGGGTATAATAATGAGTATAACTGACGTAAATAATAAATATAACATGTTAATAATTCTTTATATATGATATACCATCCAATTACATATTATTTCACCATCAATATAATGATATTGTCGCTCGTGCGTACGTACGGATTATCATCTCCACGACACGATGAGATTCATTTCCACGTTAACCATTCAATGATAATTATAAAATATATATCATTAATAAGTATGTAATATATGACATAATAATGCTACTGGATATATATATATATTTATTTATGTACTTACATATATCTTATTCACTTAATTCTGTTCAATACGATATAAATATAGAAACAACGTTTATGCGTACGTACGGTATATCATCTCCATAAACGGTGTTTTCCATTTCATATATATATCTATTATATATTCTAAATATATATGATATATAAATCATGTCTTATATTCTGGAGTATTTAAATCATGATCTAAGTGATACAATCAAGAGTAACAAGTTAAAACACGTACGATAAAGAAAGCGATTATTACCCGAAATGTTAATTTAACATGGAAATTATTATTAAATGGGTAGTATAAAGTCATAAATGAATAATTTATGATATCATAAATATTAATATGGTTCTTTTATAATTTAATAACATACTACGGTCTTTATATAGGAGGTTAAACGTACCCTCGACTAAAGGAAAGTACAAGGTAAGGGTTAATTCTATAATCTCTTCATTATCTAAGGTTGTTTTTACGTAAGTATCTACTGGGATATATTTATTAACCATGTACATGTTTCCTAAAAGAGTTTTTAAAGGGATTATTTTTAAAAGAATTTTTACTAAAACATCATTTTAAATGTTTTAAAGATTTATTGTTCTAAGCCTTTCTCATTAATGTCCATGTTTTCAAAATGGTTTTAAGGATTTATATATATGGACATGAATGTTTTAAAATGTTAATTCCTTTCAAAATTTTCAAACTGGTATGGGAAAATTTGATTCAAAAAAGTTTTTAAATGTCTTCCTTTCAAAATTGTGTTACTTTTAAATGTTTTCATAAAAAATAGATATTTCTCTCAAAGAGTTTTACAAATCATTTTCATCTATATCAACATCCATTTATGGATTTTAAACTTGTTTGAAGTTGATTTATTATGATACCAATATTCCATATTGTATTGAAGGTTTTGTGATATGATTGATGGTGGATGTGTTATTTTTATATCATTCATGGTTTATGGATAAATTATTGACATTTCGTATGCTAGTTTTAATATGAATTTTTATGTTATGTTTAAACCTTTTCATATGAGGAATGAATTGGACTTAGTAGGTGACGGGTGTAGACCGCTATAGCTCCTTGATGCATCTATAGGTCTCATGAGACAAACTAGTGTCTTGGCATAAGGACTTGACAAAATCTTATTTTTAGTCTTGGCACAAGGCCTTGACTATGTGGTTATGAATTCTGGAATTATGCATTCCATCATTATGAAAGTGGATATTGATATTGTATGTGATTATTCAACTAGTAGAATATCCATGTGAATAGTAAATGGAATTATTTGATTTTATCTTTTTCATATCATGCTGAAGTTTAAGTTTAAAAGGATTTTTTTAGTCTTATACATTTCCTTAAATGTTTATGCTTATTTATGAAAGTTTCTGCTATATTTTTATCCTTACTGAGCATCTGAGCTCACCCATTTCTATGTTTTATTTTTCCTAGGATTCCAAGAAGTGTATTATGATTGATATGAAGGGTTAATCTAAGGGAATAACGGAATTCATAAAGGATTATTTATGTTGTGTTATATGTTATAAAGTGTAATGTAACATTCATGTATGTAATCTATTTTCCAAGACTGCTAAACCAATTGGTCCTTCTAGATTTGATTCCTTGTAATCATGACAATGTATTAAAATAATGCACCAACTGCCATAACTGGGGTCGGGGATTTACAAAAAATGTTGGTAGATTCCCCATTAATTTTGTGTGAGTTAGAGAAAATATTTCTTCCATCATTTTTCACATGCATGCTGCATCTAACAGTCCATATTGTAGCTGAAATACTTCTTGGAGGACCTATTTCTTTTCATTGGATGTATCAAACTAAAAGAAATATGTACACATTAAAGTCTTATGTTCGTAACAGGAATCATCCTGAAGGTTCTATCATGAAAAGTTACTTGGCTCAAGAATGTATGTATTTTTACTCTATGTATTTGTCTGATCTTACTAAAAGAATGAAAAAACCAATGAGAAATGAAGAAGAACATTATGAGAAAATTGAACCCAGTTTTCCATCACTTCCTCAAACAAGAGGAATTCCTGGATCATATACATTGACGGCATTAAGCCTTGAAGAGCGGTAGATGGCACATCGCACAGTTTTGTTCAACTATGAACTATTTGATTACTACATCTTGTAAGTAAATTGAATATGTATATCTTATATATATATATATTTTTTTATATATATGTTAAACTATTCCTATTTTTATCTACAGGGAATATAAAGAGATGATAAATAGAAAGCATCATTCTTTATCTTTGAGAATAAGAGAGACTTTGCATAGCAAAGAGTTTTTTTCTTGGTTAAAATTAAAGGTAATAATATTAATATTTAAAATAATTAAAATAATAATTAATTAAGTTTAATATTGATTTATATTTTAGGTATTGAGTTTGTCTGCTGACACTATCTCTGAGGAAATAAGAGCTTTGGCTTTTGGTCCTAATATCGTGGTTCGTGACTGTAAATAAATTTTTATCAATGGGTATAGATTTATTATCACTGAACAAGCAAAGAACATGAGAACACAACATGATGGTGTTATGGTTACTGCCACAACACACTATTATTCTAGTGTATCAGATAGTAGACCGCGATTTGAAAATGTAGGTTATTATGGAGTTGTTGAAAAAAATAATAATAATGGATTATTATTCTCATGGATGAGTCATGATGATGAAATGCCAGTGGTTTGATTCGATGACAAGGCAGGTAACATTTATTGATGATCATGGATTTTGAATAATTGATATGACTCACACTCTTTCTATCGATGAACCATATGTATTTGCATCAATGGCGAAACAAGTTTTTTATGTCAAAGACCATCTTCGACCTTAATTTGGTGTCATTATTGAAGTAATTCCAAGACATATTTTTTATGATGGTGATGATGGAATTTACACCATCCCTACTGCCATTGGAAATGATCCATTTATTACTTTTGATGACTCTGATAGCTCAATTTTCAGAGTTGACTGTGAACCTGAATTTGTGGTGGGAGATATATAAAATCATCCATTCATGTTCTCAATTCTTTTGTTTTACCTCGACTTGGGCTGTTAAGGTTGGTAATATTCAAATTTATTTAATATTGATTACAAATATATTTTATCTGACTAGACCATTATGTGAATTTTTAATGTTTATTGTTTGTAATTTTATTTGAATTGAATTTTCTAATTTGGAATTGAACTGTATTCAAACCTACAAAACCAACATTTTTAACTTGGTGAACATTTCAATGCTTCAACTGTGATTTGTATAAAATTTGTAAAACTCTAAGACCTCTCTTTAAAATTTTACCAGGTAATGAACATGATGGTTTGTATTCTTCTGCAAAACATGTATTGAAACCTGCATCATCTACTTGGGCTAAAGAAATTAAAATTTTCCTTAATTTTGACAACTACTTTACCCCTTATGAATCTGGTAGAATCAATATTTCATGATTTTAATAGACTGATGAAACTTAGTAAATAATCATCCTACTAAAAATTAAATTTCTTTATTACATCTTGTATGATTTATTAACTTCATTATATATCTGTTAAAGCTCACCTAAAACAATGCATATTTAAATTATCCATGAATCCACGTATTCCCTCCCACTTATTTTGTTTTTTGGGTTACACCTTAGTTATCATTTTCTATTTACTTCCCTATTTGTTTTCAAATGCAGGAAATGAAACCAATTGAAGAGAGGTGATGAAAACAGATTATGGACAACAATCGTCCCATGACTGAGCTGGGCATTCCACCACTAGTGTCTGCAGTGAGTATTTTATTTCAAATATATATATTTAAATAATATATAACGCCATGTGATTAATTTTTTTTAAACATTTTTTCAGGATCCATTTATTAGGCGATAGTTATTTGATGAGCATCTCGGTAGTGGTCCTAGTACTCAGGGTGTTCGTACGAGGGGGGTGGTATGAGAGTTAGACGATATGGTCGGCGTACCCGATTAGACCATGCCCCTCCCACTGACATACCACCCATCCCACATTCTGATCCTGGTGTGTCGTTAGAGACACATGGGATATTTAGGCCTCCCATGTTTTCACCACCCTTTACATCTAATCCTCCTCGCTCATCTGTACCATATCCGATGATGATTCCCACTCCCCATCTAGCGTTCGGCCATCCATCCTTGTCATCTTCTTTTACTTCTGCTTCCTTCTCTCTGAGATTTTATATTCCATCTTCTTCGACTCCTGCTCCTCTAGAGTCTATCCCTACGGAGCATAAATTGGGACCCACTCCATCTGTATAGGTTATTCCTTCAGTTTCTACGAATCCAGCAGTGACCATTGATCATACTACCGCAGGTATACTTATACAACCTGAACAAATTTTTACACCATTATTTATTTTAATTATAACATCTATTGATAAAATATTTATTTTTCTTTCATAACAGATACATATACTGATAGGAGGCGCGGGCGGGGGCATACATGCATGTGTTCAGTGTGGAACAACCGCACGTAGTTGATGGTGGACTACAATGAATATAATCAAATGATTGAAAAATCAGGGCAGTAATATCAGAGTTTTTCAGCGACGCTTTCCAAATACTCAGACATCATTCCTGTCAGCCCGCTATCATGGAGACAGCTACCAAATGAAGTCAAGGATAAAGATTGGGAAGAGATATGGGTAAAAAAATATTTTGTATTTTATGAAATATATTATTTTTTGTATTTATATGAATTAATATTTTAGTATCAATTACGGTTTAATTTCCCCAATGGTGAGGGTGCACGGCCAGCACGTCTAAAGGATTTAGGTGAGCTTTAGAGAGCTTATAAGCACGAGTTGTAAATTGGATGGCATGCTAGAGTGGGCACAGAGTTATAGGCGGTCCCTGTCATGGATGATTGTCTGTTAGAACAATATTAACAGATAATTTCTCAATGGATGATTGGCCAATTTAAGGTATTAATCACATTAGAGGTATTTAAACGAAAATTTTCAGGTTTTTTGTTAATGCTAATTATAGAATTTTATTTAGGATTCATCTAGAAGAAATAAAAAAATATCGATGCTAAAAAATACGTCCACACATTGCGATGTACTACGATGCCAAATCATGAGAGGCAGCAGATATGATAGCTTATAATTTTGCTTTATGAATTTCACTTTTTATTGCTACCTATATAATTTATTCGATTGTTAAAGTTGTTATATAATATTAGTTATGAAATTAATTATTGGTATCCTATTTTTAATTATGGTTTCCTACATTCAATGTCATTGTAGAGGCATAAATTTAATATAGAAGGACATGTGCCTAGAGAAAAACTGTTTTGCTTGAGTAGAAGGAAGAAAGATGGAAGTGCGGTTAATAAACCGACTCACCAGAAGATTGTAAGTTTTACTTTGTAGATTTAAAATTTTAGTCTCTATTTTGTAACTTAATAATCTATTTATATTTGTAATAGGATGATTTAGAGGCCCTTGATTCCTAGGAACCAGACAATTTTAGGTCAAACGATCACTTACATCAGGTGTTGGGAGATGAGCACCCTAGTAGAGTAGGTTGCCGACCTAAGAAGAGTATAGTTCCGATGAGGTATTGGCCCTCCTCAGGTACAAGTTTTAGTGACACTGAGTTCTAGCAGGTTAAGGCATGGGCAGAACAGGCTGAAAAAGGGGCCATGGAGATGGAAGAATAGTCTCCTAGGGAAAACACTGCATTTATGAAACTGATGGAAGTTTTATGTCCAACACTTCCACAAGAGTCTAGCTTAGCTTGTGATGGATGTATGTCATCAATTCTTTCTATATATAGTGCACTAGGTGGAAGTTATAGTGGTGTTCAAGATGATAGAGCGGAGGAGGTCGAAATAGAGGAGGAGGATGAGGGTGAGGAGGAGGCGGAGGCTGAGGCTGAGTACGAGGACGAGGAGGAGGGTGAGGAAGAGGATGAGGGCGATGAGTAGGCCGAAGCTGAGTACGAGGGTGAGGAGGAGGGAGTTGAGGAGGGCGGGGATGATGATGGGGAAGACAATGAGGATGAGGGTGAGGCTGATGATAGCGGTGATGATAGTGATGGTGATGAGGGACAGATTGATCTGTTACATTTTTTACTGATATTACTGACCTTTGATTATTATGGATTTGTTATTCCTGAATATATGTGTGATTAGGTAGGTCACATTATCTTTATTTTTTTATTTATAAATAATGAAACTTGACTTGATGATTTGTTGTGACTGATTCAGACCTCCCCTGGACAGCCCCCCCCCCCACCCCCATCGACAGCCCGCCCACCCCCCCTAGACACCAAGTACCCCCTAGATAGCCCCGACACCCCCATGGACAGCTCACCCACCCCCCTAGACAGCCCCTTCCCTTGTGGATATCACCCTCACTCCTGTGGATACCCCCCACCCTCATGGATAGCCTACCCACCCCTGTGGACAGCCCGCCCACCCCCTAGACACCCCCGACACCCCTAGAAAGCCTCCCCATCCCCCTGGATAGCCCCACCCACCCCCCTGGACACCCCCTACCCCCATGGATATCCCCCCCACCCCCTTGGACAACCCCCACTCCCCCTAGACAGCCCGCTCACCCCCTGGACACCCCCTACCCCCTGGACAACCCTGCCACCCCCGTGGACAGCCCGCCCACCCTCCTAGATACCCCTTACCCCCAGGACAGCCCCGCCCACCCCCCTAGACACCCTTGACCCCCCTGGAAATCCCCCACCACTTTGGACATCACCTCCCACCCCCCCTGGTTTATAAAAATCCCTTTTAAGGTTTCATTTCAAAAATCATATTGTATTTTTGTTCCACAATAAAAATGAAATCCAAAACCATTTTAAAAATACCAATGATCTTAAAATCCATGAAATTCATTCCATTAAAACCATTACAGCCCCCTCCCCCAACCCCTTCTAGACACCACCCCACCACCTCGACACCCCCACCCCCTGGACACCCCTGCCCCAATGGGCAGTCCCCCCCCCACCCCCAGGACACCACCCCACCCCCCTTGGACAGCCACTTTACCCCCCTGGACCGCCCCCCACCCCCTGGACACCCCCACCCCCATGGACAGCCCCCCTACCACCTGGGTACCCACCCACCCCGTGGACAGCCCTCCCACCTCCGTGGACAGCCCTCCCACCCCACTGGACAGCCCCACTCACCCCCTAGACACCCCCAACCCCCTGGACAGCCCCCCCCCCCCCACCCCTGTGGACAGCCCCGCCCACCCCCCTAGACACCCCTACCCTCATGGACAGCCCCCCACCCCCGTGGACAGCCCCACCACCCCCTGGACACCCCCAACCCCCCCTGTGGATAGCCTGCCCACTTTCGTGGACACCCCACCCACCCCCTCCCCCCATGGACAGCTCCCCCCCCCCCCCCCGGACACCCCTACCTCTCATGGACAACCCGCCCACCCCCATGGACACCCACTACCCCCTGGAAATCCCTTCCACCCTCATGAACAGCCTTCCCACCCCACTAGACACCATATACCCCCTTGGACAGCCTCACCCACCCCCCTAGACAACCTGACCCCCCTAGACAGCCCCCCACCCCCGTGGACAGCCCCACCCACCCCCTTGGACACCCCTTACCCCCGTGGATAGCCCCCCAAACCCTGCAGACATCCCCCCACCCCTGTGGACATCCCCCCACCCCCTGGATAGCCCCCCACTCCCCTGGACAGCCCCCACCCCCGTGGACAGCCCACCCACCCCCTGGACACCCCCTCCCCCCATGGATACCCCCCCCCCCCCGACCCCCATGGACAGCCCTCCCACCACCCCTGGACACCTCTACCCCTCGTGGATATCCCTCCCACCTCCCTGGACACCCCTACCCCCCGTGGACAGCCCACCCACCCTCCACCCCCGGACACCCCCTACCCCCTGGACAGCCCTACCACCCCCGTGGATAGCCCGCCCACCCCACTGGACACCTCATACCCCCCTAGACACCCCCGACCCCCTAGATAGCCCCCACCCCCGTGGATAGCACCGCCCACCCCCCTAGACACCCCCTACCCCCATGGACGCCCCCCCCCCATGGACAGCACCCCCCCTGGATAGCCCCCACCCCCATGGATTATAGGGTTTCTAACAACTTGAAGATCCCATTAATCATAGATACCCACTTGGTTGCCTTCTGGGATCCTTAATCACCAATAAAAAATAGTGGATGGTATTTTAGAAACTCCGATGCATAATAAATGATCCGAGAAGAACATGGTTATTCCACTTCCACAAGAGTTTGAGTAGAGCCCAAGACACAAGAATGACTACCTGAGATATCCCCTTATGGACTTTTAGATTCGATTATAGTGGTAATATTCTAAAAATTATATAAAAAAAAACCTTCAGTAAAATAATATGATGTTCTAAAACAAGGGACACAAAATCAAAAATCCCGTAAAGATACATCATAAATAATTCTTCATAAAACCATTTCAAAATCATATAATAGAGACTTATTTCTATTTAAAACTCTCTAATGGTTTATAAAAATCACTTTTAAGGTTCCATTTCAAAAATCATATAGTATTTTTGTTCCACAATAAAAATTAAATCATTTTTTTAATAATCAAATCCCCATTCCTACCATACACACCAAAAGCATTCATTTTTTCCTAAAGAAACACATACTATTGAAATAAACACTATTCCAAAAACATTTTAAAAGTACCAATGATCATAAAATCCATTAAATTCATTCCATTAAAACCCTTACAGCCCCCACCCCTCCTAGACACCACCCCACCACCTGGACATCCCCCCCACCCCCTGGACATCCCCACCCCCATGGACAGCCACCCCACCCCCTGGACACCACCCCACCCCCCTTAGATAGCCCCTCCAACCCCCCGGACCCACCCTGGACACCCCCACCCCCATGGATAGCCCCTACCCCCTAGACATCCCCCAAACCCCCTGGATGCCCTCCCTACCCCTCCTTGACACCACCCCACCACCTGGACACCCCCCCCCCCACCCCCTGGGACACCCCAACCACCATGGACAACCACCCCCACCCCACTCCCCTTGGACAGCCCCCAACCCCCTGGACCACCCCCCACCCCCCTAGACACCACCCCACCCCTGGACACCCCCACCCCCTGAAAAGCCCCCCCCCCAACACCCTGGACACCACCCCGCCCCCCTGGACACCCCCATAAACAGCCCCCCCCCCCCCACCCCACCCTAACACCTTGGACCCCCCCCCCCCACCCCACCCCTCCTAGACACCACCCCACCACCTGAACACCCCCCCACCCCCCACCCCCTTAAACACCCCCACCCCCATGGATAGCCACCCCCACCCCACTTGAACAACACCCCTGGACACCACCCCACCCCCCTTGGATAGCCCCCCAACCCCCTAGACACCACCCCACCCCCTGGACACCCCCACCCCCCTGGACACCCCTCACCCCCCTGGACACCACCCCACCCCCTGGACACACCCATAGACAACCCCACCCCCCCTGGACACCCACATCCTCCCAGACACCCACATCCTCCCAGACACCCCCATCCCCTCGGACACCCCCATCCCCCCAGACACCCCCACCCCCCGGACATCCCCTACCCCCCTTGGACAGCCACCCCAAACCCCTGAACAGCCCCCCTAACCCCTGAATTCTGAATTGAATTCTTTATATATTTAATTAACTTATGAATTATGTGTTAATTGTGTATGGGTATACTTGTTGTATGGGTATACTTGTTGTATGTGTATGCTTGATGTAATTACCTTATTAATTAGGTGTTAATTATGTTAATGGTGTATGTAACTTGGACTATTGTCATGTGAAGATTGAAATGGGTAAAACTATGTTGTGGTACATGTCATGGTTGGAAGAGTGTGGTGTTTTTATGTGCTATTGCGGGTGATTTTTTGTTCTATTATAAGTGTTGTTTGGAGGTGTGTTTGCAGGTGTATGAAATGGAGGGGATGGGTGGCTGCTATGCTGGTTGCTGTTCTGATTTCTGGAAATATACTATACCAATAGTTTTAAACCATTGGAAAAGTGTATTTTGAGAATATTTTTACCAACATTTTGAATAAACTATAGGTAAAACACTATACCAATAGTTTTGAATCGTTGGTAATTGTATTTCCAGAATATTTTTACCAACGGTTTTGGAGAACCGTTGGTAATAATATATACCAACGGTTTCTAAACCACTAGTAAACTACATGTAAACTATATATCCAAACAGTTAATAAACAGTTGGTATAAATATATATCAATGTTTTCAAGAAAACCGTTGGCATACTGAAGATTAAACTGCCATATACCAATGGTTAGAGAGAGAATAACCGTTAGTATAAGCCTTTCAAAACGGCTTACTAACCAATGGTTTGCAAAACCATTGGTATATAGTATACCAACGATTTTTATGCCTATACCAATGGTTTTAAATCTTTGGTATATATTGTATTTACAGTAGTGACGATCACCGAAGGGCATGCGATACGCCCAGCGCACCCTCAGTTTGGTCTCTCAAGACCCAAAGAAAATCCATCCAAAGACTCCTGGATTCCTTCCAACAGTTATTTGGATCTCATGAGAACCCTTGGAAATGTCTACATGAGTACAAGGAATTACTTCGAAGTGAAAGTCCTCAATAGTTGGCAATAGTCCAATAAAGGAAGGATGGACTTGCAGCTGCTGAAAATCAGGCAGTACCCTTGACACAGCCCACTACAAAGATTCATGAAACTACATAACACAAAAACCCATGTTGAATCCATCCTGGACTTGTGCTAGATGGTCTACACAAACCGGTGAGTACACGGATGGAAATTCCTATAAATTCCCTACTCTAAATCAGAAAAAGGGTTTGGTTGGTTGGCTCATTGGTTGGTTGATTGAATGCAAGATTTTTGGACCCAAACCACCACTATGCACGTCGGTACTAAAACTTTGGGCTTCTACACACATATAATCACATGAACAGTTGACTTTCTACCTGGTAATACACTAATGGACCACCAAATCAGTCATGCTCCAGGCATAAATCCCTCTACGTGATCAAAAAAAGATCACACAAAGGAATTCTAGAAAGACATGCGAAAATCATATCATTTTTACTTCAGATCACACAAGACCCAATCAAACTGACAATGAACTGAACTAAGGCACTCACAACACAAGGAAAAAAACAAGATTCAAAGTGGAAAACCCAAGCGAAAAACATGATTGTGGACCTCTGCGTACTTCACAAGTTTAAATCAAGAATACGTGATAGTACCAAGTCTCACCAGCCAGACCTCATGCCATCCCTTCAACAAGTCATATGTGATATGTTGAATGCCATAGACTTTTCGGGACAAGTATTGTGGACCCTTCGATAACACCAATTGGATCCTACAAACCCCTCTAGGTTCATCGCCCCAAACTAGATACATCCTCAAGATGCACTTCCTAACTCAGATAATGGCACCCACTCACATCGGCTGAGTCCTATCGACACATCTCTACATGAAAATCTATCTCTCGCAGCATACCCTCTAGAAATGTCGGCCTGGCAATGTGATTCCCCCCCCCCAAGGTGTTATCCAAGACATGTGACACCCTATGTACATGTTTTCATGGTCCCGTGATATCCCCCCAAGGTGTCATCCAAGACATGTGACACCCCTCAGATCATGCTACCATGACTCTCGCAACACCCTCCATATATGTCGAGCCAGGTCATGCAATGACCTCTAAGTTATGCCAACAGGATCATGCAACACCTTCTAGATAAAAAGAACCATTCACCAAGGAAGCCTCGGTGTGTAAGCCCTAACATCTCCAAGATAACTATGAGGAATCTGATTCCTGTCATATTTAGGATATGTAGGATGCCTCCTTAAAGGCTCAAGATCAATATCAAACTCTCCAATGACTTCCCCAATACATAGGTACCATATCCATATTCCATGAGGCTAATCATGCACTCCCCCTTGTTTTTTCACAATGATCATGGATTGTGTGGGCTTATGGGGATGCAACGAGCACCTCATTAGGCATAAAATACCCATTCACCATGGAATCCTCTATGTGTAAGCCCTAATATCTCCAAGAGAACTATGAGGACACTGATTATCACTATAACTGGGATATGTAGGATGATTCCTTAAAGTCCCAAGATCCATATCAAACACTCCATGGACTACCCCAATACACAGGTCACATATCTATCTTCCATGAGGCTGATCATGAACTCCCCCTTTTTTTCACAATGATCATGGCTTACATGGGCTTAGGGGGATGAAACGAACACCTCATTAGGCATAAAATAACCATTCACCAGGGAATCCTCATTGTGTAATCCCTAACATCTCCAATAGAACTATGAGGAATCTGATTCCCACCATAACTGGGATACGTAGGATACCTCCTTAAAATAATGAGCTCCATATCAAACACTCCAAGGACTACCCCAATATGCAGTTCCCATATCCATATTCCATGAGGTTGATCATGCACTCCCCCTTATTTCTCACAATGATCATAGCTTACATGGGATTAGGGGGATGAAACAAACTACTCATTAGGCATCAAATACCCATTCACCAGGGTAGCCTCTGTGTGTAAGCTCCAACATCTCCAAGAGAAATACAAGGACTCTAATTCCCACCATAATTGGGATATGTAGGACACATCCTTGAAGGCACGAGCTCCATATCAAACACTCCATGGACTAACCCAATACGTAGATCCCATATCCATATGCCATAAGGCTAATCATGCACTCCCCCTTGTTTCTCACAATGATCATGGCTCGCGTGGGATTATGAGGATGCAATGAACACCTCATTAGGCATCAAATACCCATTCACCAGGGCATCCTCAGTGTGTAAGACCCAACATCGAATTAACTTCAATGACTCTGATTCCTTTTATAACTGGGATATGTAGGACGTCTCTTACAAACTTGAGCTCAAATATTTGGTGTTTGGACACCCCCACCCCCATATTAGTCCTTAATGCATGAAGTTAAACTACACAGATCAACTGAACTATGTGGGTTTTGATTCTTGAAATAACCAGGATATGTAGGACACCGCATAATGGCTCAATCCCATCCTTGGAATATCAACCACCTCCATAAAATGGAGCATGACCTGAAACACTTGGTCATATGGTTTTAACATAAAATTGACTGATCATTACTAGAAAATTATGAAGAACCATAGATACATACAGATGTATTCACAAAATAGATCCCATTCTATCGCATATAAAAGAGTTAACCCATAGCTATTTTGTTATGGTAACTGGTCCCACATTCGTATTTGGTAGAGATTCATAAAAATGTATTAAATTAATAATATAGTCCCTAAGTAGAAAAAAATTCTCTCAAAAGGGTGTGATAAGCCCGAAATCCTCTCCTCTCGACCAATGCGAGTCCCCAAGAGTCAGTGGGCCTAAAAACCCATATGATCACTGGACTTTGGAAAGCAAGTCTATACCTAGTTATGGATGGCGGGCCATTGAAAGTTTCTAGGAAAAGTGGAAATGGTAACGCAGCAATAAGAATCCATTCCATGCCAAAAAATCCTAACAAAACAAAAAAGGTTAAATCGATGTGAATCTATGAAATAAAAAAATGATCAGGTTATAATCCATCAGACCATTCCATTTGTCCCCATATGAAAACAAAAATGATTAATCCGATTCTAATCCCTCTAATAATATAAAATTGGGTTATAATATTTCAAGATGTGTTTCTTTCCCCTTATATGAAAATGAAAATGATAATCTTGACGTGAACCTCTTAGGCCACTTTGATTTGTAAACCATATAAAAACAAAGAAAAAGGACCATTATAAACCAGGATTCCTATAAGTCCATCCTCATGCTGACAAGTCCATGTGAATAGAATGTTTGGAAAGGGAATATAGGAAAATTGTGTTAACCATGCATATCTGATTAAGAATTGTTATTTCTATGATATAGCACTGATTGGTGGATTTGTTCCTTATTGTCTGCATGATTTCAGACTCCCAATCTGAGAGAATGTATACATCTTCCAGTACTCGTTCTGGTACATCATCTACTTCCATGACCCCTACGGGTCGTAAAATGGTCTCGCCTACCTAACAGCTCCAGCAGTACATATTGAGCATGATGATTCAGGAATACCAATGATATGGTACAATCTTGACTATGGAAGTTGCTCATAATATTTTGCAAGAACTTCATCTAGTGACTCCAAGTTGCTCGATGAAGGTTGCCACTAAAATAGTGGCCCCAATCCCCATGACCAATCACTTTGAAAGATTATCCCTGGAGTATGAAAACCACCACCTTCTGTACATGATGAAGTTATATCAGGGGGACAGATCTTGCTTCCCCACAGCTTAGGCACTACCAAGGATGGTTCTTGCTAATCGTTGTCACCAGCATCATCATACGTGTACCTATCAGTCACCTTCTGAGGGTGTATTCTGATAGATTTTCACCTTGGAAACCCATTCACAGGATCTTCTAAGGAAGACTCATTGGACAAAGAAGACGTTGGATACCCAGGAAAGGTCTAATACACCCACTCCTACTGATAGAGACCACCAGCATACTCTAGCAAGGACCAGCTGGTAGGCTCATATCCCTTCTCACTCAGAACAAGACTGTGGGAATATTCCAATAGAAAACATGGGGGAGGCTCATACTCCTACCCCCGTGTGTGAATCCCATCAACATATCCCAATGGAACATGGAGGATAGAAGTGGTAACACATCCCCGCTTCAATAGAATATATTTTTCAATAGGTCATGGAGATGGAAAATGTGTGGGCTTATATCCCTATACATAATTTGCTAAAATGCCAATAAATTTTAGCAATAGCTGAATAACTCCACCAACATATTTTGGAACTGTTACAGATGAAGGGATAGGCACATACTCCTATCTCTATAGATTTTACAACTCAACACACTGATCATCATGTTCAAGTGGTTGTACTTGAGTGAGTGAAAATTCATTCTCCTTCCTAGGAGGAGTATCGGTGTATCCTGATGAAGGGAGAGGCATTGAATCGGGCTCATAATCCTATTACAACTGGGGAAGACCAGGTGAGAGTAGCACATGCCTCGGGACAAGGGACACATGCCAGTCAAAGAAGTCCTATGGCATAATCTGGAGGCCCAAAATCGGGCCCATATCCTCATTATGGTTGAGGCTAACCAAGTGATAGTGGAATAATCCTAGAGATAGGCTCATATTCCAATCAATGAATCTTCTCGGAATACTCCAGGAGATCACAGAATCAAGGTGCATATTCCTACATCCTCCGATGAATGACTGTGCCAACATCATTCCATGGAAATACAGAAGGAGGCTCATATTCCTTCTCCCATTCTGGAGGTCTGTCAGCATATTCAGAAAGAGAATGCATATTTAGACTATGTGTATATTCTTGATCCAATCAGGTCCAACTGGGTTAGAATGGAACATGCCTTTGGGTAGGCTCATACTCCTTCCAAAAAACACTAGTGACATATCCCAAAGGCTCAAGATTGGACCCATACCCCCATATTGACTGAGGGTCACCAAGGGAGAGTGGCACATGCCTAAGGATGGGCTCATATCCCTATCAACAATGAGGCATATTATTGACATATTCGGACAGCTCCTCATCAGTGGAATCATATCCTCACAGCACTGGGCGATTATATACAAGTTTCTTCAACCGTCGTATAGCAATCCCATATCCCATGAACAACCACAAAATACAGGTCGGCATACTCTGACCACGAAGGAGAACATGACTAATATTTCAAATCTTCTCAATGTCAGTGTCCTTGATGTTTTATGAGACACGCTCTCAACACAACAAGGGTTCATTGACTCTTCTATAAAAGTAGAATTAGGAGACATTCATTAATATGATAGTCCTCCTCATGCTAATGTGGAGATGGATTGCAGGGACTCTACTCCTGAAATACATCGTGGTCAACCTTCCCACAGTGATATCTCTCATGGAAAAGGCAGTCCTCTCTTTGTACAAACACCTCTATATAGAGAGGTGAACCAAAAACAGACACCTTTGAATAGAGAGGTGCTCGAAACACTAGGGTGAACTATATTTGGTTCACCATCAGCATCCAGAAGCACCCCACTCCCATCAGAAGGGGACCATCAAGGTCATATTTTATGGTCTGACCAGATGGAGGCATGTAAGTCTTACAAAGAAGAGGCTGGCATTGACTTATGGAGAGAGTTACCCAAAAACAACATCCCCGTCATTTTTTGGACCCTTTCTACATTCATCTATGAGATCCATGATGATCTAGAAAAGTAGTTCATTTCTTATCTACACCATAATATGTGGGATACTCATCAGTGACTGAAGGATCGGCATCACCCTTATCCAGGATATGAGTGTTACCTTCAGACCATTAGGATACTCTATTTCTAGCTTGACCTAGATGTTATCTCCATTGCTTGGGATCCAAAACTAAAAAACCACAATGAAAATTTGCAACATGCTTGCCTCCATTGCATCATGACACTTCGGAAGCTGATCTCTGAAGCCATGTTAGGCATCCAAATTCAAGGATGGGGACAGTATGGATTGTTACACTTCATCGCTCCCTAGGAATAGAGAATTCCCTCAGATATGGAATCTGGCAATGTTATAGTCTTCGGTGATGTCAGGGGACTAAGAAATTCTCAGGATAGTTGGTCGCTGCAATAGAATTCCCCTACTCCAACAATGCCTAGACATCACAGACTCGGAGAGAGGATACCCAACAGGACTTCAAACCGGTCCCATCAAGATAATAGAATGATATTCTAAACATGGAGATCGAATTTTCGATCACTCGGACAACTACCCATGATGAATTATCCTCATCATGGGATTCCACCGCACCCATCTCTCACACAAGCACAATTGTGCCGCATAATGGAGACCATAGTAGCAGCTACCATAGCGATCGTCCAAGAACGGGCTCATCCCCTTGGACCAGGAGAAAATTTTCCACTACCTCCACCCCTCAGGTCATCATTTCCCATGAAAATTCAGGGCGTGATTGCAAAAATCCTAGATAATCCCCATCCCATAAGGCTAGGGGTATTTATATCTCAATAAAAATCTCCAAATTGCTTATCCCCTGAAAAAGGTATGGGAGACAACAGTGGTGATTCCAGGTCACCTCAAACCCAAAGGGTTGGGGAAAGATCTATCTTCATGTCTAATGACAACCCAAGATAAACCCTAGCCCATAGGGCTGGGGGAATTTTTATCATCATCAGCACTATAGAGGGAATCAATATTCTCTAGGTTGGGAGGAAGAGATCGATGGTCGACATCCCACCAATTCCTCCTGCCATAGGACAAACCTATATTAGTTGGTGATCATTCAGAAACCCCATTATTAAATTCCCTCAAGTTCACCATTCATATAATAGGAGGAGAGGAGTGTACAGTGAAAGCAATTAAACCCTGATGGTTTTGCAAGCCAAAATGGACCATTAAGGCCAAGGGTTCGAATAACGACCCTAATGAAAAACTAATAGAGTCGGCTTGTCATGTGGAAACCAATGGCACAACCACCATTTATTGATATGCCTCTATGAACGTCATCACTTTTAATACATTGGAAATGGATCAAGATTCTGATGCAGAGGGTTGCAAAAAGGAATACATACCCCAAGAGGAGGGTGATTTGGACGCACTAAATAAGGTTGTACACACCTAGAATCAAGGAATGATCCAGAATTTGGCACCACTAAATAATGAGTTTCCACCTCCTAAATGGAATATCTCTAAAGATAAAGGTAAAGAAACGACCGTACCAAGGTTTCCATTTTCAGAAGAGAAATTTTCAAAATGTGAGAGTGAAATACAAGCTCCCAAATAGCTCAATGAGATGCTACTTAGGGAAAATATTCCCGTTGGGTTTCATTTCTAGACATAGGAAAATATTCTCACTCCTATGGTTAATCAGAAAACTATAGTAGCATCTAAATATCATATTGGCTCCGAGTCTAGAAAACTCATCCATATAAATGAGGAAGTTGGGAACGATATGGAATTCCCCCCAATATGGTGATAGCCTATCCCTCTGCAGGGTAACTCCTCAATCATAGGAAAAATAGAGGATCAGCGGGACATGAACGTGGGACCACAGTATTGGTCCCCATCCGCTCCCTGTGAACTTGAGGCGGCTCAAACAATAGTTCCTATAGAATTTCTCATTGTCATTGAATACCTAGCTACTCATATAGAACCCATGGAAGGGAAGTACACTCTAGTGAAATGTGAGAATAATCCATATCCCAAATGGGTAGATGATACCTCACCTCCACCCAACATCAGCAATCCTACATTTTCTACCTTCAAAGGTGTATGTGATCTAGAGTATCATCTCACACACTTCATGCCTCAATGCAGGCCAATGATGGTCCCTCGGGATCAACAAGAGGCGACCAAGATGAGGTGTTTCGTAAATACGTTGGTAGGGATAGACTTCATCTGGTATAGCAGTTTTACCAAAGGATCTATCACAGTATGAGAATACATTCACCACCAATTCTTTTACCAATTCAGTTCAACACTAAGGAAGACAATGATCATCGACCTGACGAACTACAAGCTATAATAGAATGAAAGGGTGTATGACTTAATAGCAAGGTGGAAGGGTCTGACCTATTCACTTATCATCCCTCTCTCATAGAAACAACTACTAGAACATTGTGCTAAAAATATCAAGGATGAGCTAAAGATACCCCAAATCCCAATGAAATATCTAGGTGGATTTAGAGAGTTCACTGAAACAACACAAAATTCTATTTAACAAACCCCATCCAAGTCTCGACCCACGCCCATAGAATAAGGAAAAAATCTAGGAAGAGAAGAATATACAGTGTTCACCCTCAATCCCACTATAGTCCAAGAACCCAGTCAAGCTCCAAACCACCCAACATGTCATGCTGACCGACAACATCCACAGAATCACCCTTGGCTAGAATCACAGAGAAACCAAGATAGTCTAGAATTTCAGAAATTAAAGAACATGGTGTTCTTCTTATGAAACGAGCAAGTATTTGGATACTTCTTAGAAGCCATGGACAACAACCTTCTCACGCTTCTACAGCCCATGAAGCCTGATTAATTCAACCTCAATGATCATCATGATTACTTCCCTTTCCACAAAAGGATGGTTCATAATATCCAGAACTGTTTTTTCATTAATTATGTCCTTCAAGGAATGGTCTACTCTGGATAGGTGACATTAGACGGTCCTCCAGAAAAATTGGCTTTCATAACCATTTCCTGTTGAGAGGAAGAGTAAGGATTTAAAAAAGTTCATAATTGGAAAGAATAGAATTTAGACAGTTGGATGACTCTTAAAACAATTTATTGAGCTCATGGCTCCCTGAGGATGCAGTTGCGCAAACTCACAACAACTTCACCACCCAAAACAGAGAAGTTTGATGTACCTCCCAAGGGTGGTCATGGCCACAAGAAGTAGGAAGAAACATAAGATCAAGAATCATACTTTTATCCAAAGAAGACTCTAACTCTTGAAGATTTCTTCCCTACAACATTTGTGGCATGGGCACTGCCCCACCAAACGGAATCGTCGTAAGGAAAAGGGCTCATATTTGGTTACTTGAACATGATACACTTGAAGAAACCCTTCTCTGGTGATTATTATTCCCACAAATATAGTTTTCCCTCATACAATAGGGTAAAGGGAGGTTGCATGTGCCAAAACTGAGGATACAGGGGACAACACAGACACGGACAGAGTTAGTATCCGAGTTGTATCCCCACAAAAGACACATAAGAATTTGGGACCTATGGTAAATCACTCCAACATGTTAAAAGGAAAGAGGGGTTCCTCAGAGTCCTCCAGTAGTATCCCACACCCGATTTTCTTTCATGACAACTTAATGATGGTTTAAGCTGATCAACCTAGGAAATGGGGACGGTCGGCGCAACCTATGCCACTGGAAGAGGATACTCCCTTAACCTCTGTGTAAGCACCAGGTCCATCGACCTTAGCTACTCCATCTTCTTATTTTCACTCCCTATAGAAGCCCCATGTCAGGAAGCAGAGACCTTTGGAAAAAAAGTATGATGTTCTGAAATAGATAGCCACAATCCCAACCAAGATCTCAATCCTTGATGCGCTTCATCTTTTGAGAGAACTCTGGTAGGCAGTTATTGAAGCCCTCCAAAGACCACAAGAATTTGAAATAGAATTCATTGCGACCGAGTTCTATCGAGTGGAGACCATGTCCTTAGGATGTCATGTCTCCATATCATTCGCGGATAAAGATCAATAAGAGGCCATCCAAGGACCCATCATACCCTTGTACGTCTCAAGAAAACTCAATAATGACAACGTAAAAAGGGTTTTGATCAACAATAGATAAAGGATAAATCTCATACCATCCTGAACCCTCCGACATTTGGGGTGTGGATAAAGGGACTTATCTTATACAAATATGACCATCCAATGGTATGATAAGCATAAGAAAATTCCCCTCTAAAAGATTAATCTAGAGACCCGGTTTGGGGAGCTCACATATGATGTCGATTTCATGGTCATCCAGCAAGACACCACATATAATGTCTTTCTTGGGGGGCCATGGATCCATAGACACTCAGTGATGCCATCAACATTCCATCAATATTTGAAGTACCCCATCAATGGAAAGGTGGGTATACTTCATGGTGACAACGCCCCCTTTGAGACTTGTGGATCCATACATACTGAAGTAGATTTATACAAGAAGGGAGGCAAACAACTAATGGTGGATGGTGTTATACAAGTTTCATCCCCCAATGGTTTAGGGAATTCCACTGTAAATCCCTGGAGCATGCTTGATGAGGATTAAATTCTACCCATAAACATGGTAGAAATAGAAGAACTAGTCTTAGAGGTTTAGGCCTCTCCTATCCTCAGTGACAATCATCTACAGCATCTCTCTACTGCAACTCAGATGAAAAGAGATGTCTCAAAAATAGAAGAAGATGAGGATGATCTCAAAAATTCCCCTCCATCATTTGAGGAATGTGTTTCCACCACCATAGATGAGATATTATAGATAAACCTAGGAATAGAGGAAGACCCACATCCTACCTTAATTAGGGTTTTCATGTCCCTTGAAGAGAAGGAGATGTATATAAATTTCATGAAGAAACACCAATATGTGTTTTCATGGAACTATACAAAAAATCCCGAATTGAACCCATATGTGGATAGGCACCATCTCTGACTACCTAAAGATAATTGGGGCTTCAATCAAGAGTACAATAGAATTAAACCCTCTCATGCTACAAATGTAGAGGTAGAATTTGACAAGTTGATCAAAGCCAGCTTTTTCTGAGAAGTTCAATACCTGAAATGGCTTGACAACATCATCCCTGTCAAGAAAAATAATAGGTAGATTATGGTATTTATTGATTTCAGACACCTTAATCAGCATTTCCAAAAATATAACTTCCCTTTTCTGATCACTAAACTCTTGATCGATGCAATTTTTCGCTTGCAAGCCCTTTCCTTCAAGGATGGGTACTCGGGGTTCAATCAGATCAAAATGGCCCCTGAGGATGAAGAATTCACCACCTTCAGGGCTCCCTAGGGGATCTTCTGCTACCAGGTCATGCCCTTCGGATTAAATAATGTCGGTACTACATATCAGTAGAACATACATCAGATCTTCAATCCATTATTGGGAAGGATAGACGAGTGGTATATCGATGACATGGTCATCAAATCATGATAGTGATGTGATCACTTCACGGATCTCCTAGAAATATTTAACATGTTTCAATAGCATAATCTAAAGATGAATCTACTAAAGTGAAATTTTGGGTTAAAATCAAGTAAATTCCTCAGTTTTGTGGTATGCCACCACGGTATCGAGGCAGACACAGAGAAGACCATTGCTATCCTAGCAATGTCACCTCCCATGAATCTGAAATAACTAACAGGGCTCCAATGGCACCTCACCTACATTTGTTGATTCATATCTAACCTGAAAGGAAAATCCCTCTCCTTAATGAGGCTAATGAAGAAGGGGTTCACCTACCAATGGGATGATGAGTGTCAAAATACTTTCAAAAATCTCAAACTATATCTACTACACCCACCAGTTCTGATGCCTCCCATGGAAGGAAGGCCACTCATCTTATATGTGGCCACCATGGAATGCTCACTAGGCACCCTCCTTGTATATAATAATGATGTGGGGATTGAGAATAGTCTTTACTACCTCATCTGAACTATGTTGGGTGTCGATACTAGATATTTTGATGTTGAAAAGAACTACCATGCGCTTATATTCACAGTACAAAAATTGAGGCATAACCTATAGCACCACGAGTTCCACTTGGTATCTCATATCAACCCGCTCAAGTATATCCATGGCCTCCCTATATTGACCGGGTGCTTAGATCTATGGGTGGTCATTCTGTAGTATTATTACATCCAGTTCATATCCCAGAAGTCAGTAAAAAGGAAATCTCTAGCTGACTTCCTGGAAACACATCCCGCTCTAGAAAATACATCAGAGGGCACCGAACTCCCATACTAAGTGGTCTTTTATGCCCATGACACTCCCCAGACATGGGAGATTTATTTTTATGGTTACTCTCAGTGTCTTACTGGTACAATAATGGAAACATTGAAGCTCAATTGAGTTGTCCTAGGGGATATATTTGTCTATCCAGAAAAAACAGTTATGCCCTACTCTTTCTCACTATCTGATGGCTGCATGAATAATGAGGCTGAATACCAAGACCTCATCATTGGTTTGGAACTATCTTTACAGTTTCACATAGCCTACCTAAACATCAAAGGGGGTTCAGAACTGGTGATAAAGTAGACCAATGGAGAATATGCCATCAAGAAGGAAGAACCATCCCCCCTAAACAACTATGTCAGGGGACTAATGGAGGAATTCCTATTTGAGACAACACTGCATTATATCCCTCGATCACAGAATGATCATGTAGACTCACTATCTAATGCAGTCGTTGTCTTGGATGACCCTAATCAGGAGGATATGACCTTTTTCATAGCACATCGAAGAATGGTCTCATCAATTATAATATGTGATATGAAGAAGATCAATTAGGTTAGCACCACCCCAGAGCATGATGAACCAGTGACCTCCTATGTGTTAATGGATCCCATAATCAATGATCTTTAGGATATAACTCTCTTGATGGATAACGCTAGAAAAGAATAGATCTAGCACCAAACAATGAACATCACCTTGAATGATGGCCAAAATGACCAAAAAATCCTATACAGGTGTGGTTTCGATAGAATTTTCCTTAGGTGCATAGCAGAACGAGAAATATTTATCATCATAGAATAGGTCCACACATACTTCTGTGGTGCCCACCAATCTAGAACTAGGCTCTCCAAAAATATTAGAATGTTAGGGTATTACTGGAAGACCATGATACAAGACTGTGTGGAATTCACTAGAAAATTTCATTCATGTTAGATTCATGAAAACACCATCCATCAACCCTCGGAATTACTACATACAACCAAATATTCATGGCTATTTTTCGTTTGGGGCATGGATGTTATGGGACCATATCCCCCAGCCACCACAAAGCAGTTCAAGTACATCCTTATTTCAACCTACTTCTTCTACAAATGGGATGAGATGGTACCCCTCAAGGAAGTCAGAACAAAGAATATAATCAACTTTGTAAAGTCCCATATCATCACTAGGTTCGGAGTCCATCACACAATATTGAAGGAAAATGGCACCAACTTCTATTTTGTGGAGTTTAAGAATCTATACCTAGAGTATAACATTGAATCCAATCACTCATCTCGCAATCATGCGAAAAAAAATGGATAGATAGAGGCCATCAATAAGACTCTATCAAACATACTCTAGAATATGGTGAACAAGGATAATAAGTCTTGGCCAAAAAAACTCCTCCATGCTTTATGGGCCTACTATACCACCATGTGTACTGCTACACAAACAATGCCATACTCGTTGGTGTATGGGACTGAGGAAGTACTACCCAAAGAGGTCCATCTTACCTCACTACAAATATCCATTTATGGGAAACTCGTATATGAACATAAATAGCTGGATGAGTTTGAGCAGCTAGATGAGAAGAGGTTGCACACACAGTACAACCTTGAGATCCACCAGAACCAAATAGCTCGAGCCTTCAATAAAAAGGTTCACCTCCAATTGTTTCTCCTGGAAAAACTGGTGATAGCTCTCAGAACCCCAATGATACCAGTAAATAATCCCTTGAAGTTCGAACCCATGTGGGAGAGACCTTACGTCATACATGAAGTCTATCATAATGGATCCCATTCACTGGACACCATGGATGGGGAGTGTGTCACACCACCCACCAATGTGATATTTCTCAAGAAATACTTTTCATAATCATCAGAAATAAGGCATCCAAGATGGTGTAAGTCCCATATTCTTCCTTACCGCATGATGTTAAACTGCATGAAATGTCTCACACACAACGATAAACTATAAAATCATTTCCTCACCACATGAAGTTAAACTGCATGGCCTCCAAGAACAATGTACGGATTGATTATCATTCCCAATGGGATACATAGGGAATCTTTGATCCTATATCTTGGCCCAGCCACCACACAACATAAAATACTCCTATCATATCCTCCATGCCTCTGAATAGTGGAAGGGACCCTTTTCAATCCATGTTTCTCGCACGGATCATAGCTCACACAATCTTAGGAATTTCAGTAAGGGTTTTCCTGTACAAAGGAGGGAATGAAAGCTCAAGACAAGCTCATTATCATCCTAAGTAAAAGGAGGTAAAGGATATATAATGATTCCTTACTGCATGACGTTAAACTGCGTGGTCTATGTCCCCTACATGACATGAACCTATATGACAGGAACAACGGTGATGGTGTCGGTCTCCTACCGCACTAGCATCCCAAGAAATATGTATGGATTGATTCCTGTCATAATAGGATACATAGTGACACCTGAACCCCTATTTTAGGGCCCAATAATAGTATTATATTCCTTCCATGTCAAGTGATCCAATTTCCTTACAACAATCCATTAAAATGCATGGTCAATGTCCTTACTGCATGACATAAAACTACACGGACCCGTGACATCCATCTCCACTCATGTTGGGTTACCCACATCCTTACCACATGAAATTAAACTACACAAAAATTATTCCTTTATGCGTGATGATAAATTGCATAGTTCTTCTAGAACTACGTGTGTCTTGATTCTCACCCTTACGGGATATGTAGGAATGCTTGGGAATTTAATCATTGGGTCTATCCCTAGGTAACAAAAAAACCAACCTTCCTTCCGGCCTCCTAGAATGAGCCCCTTTCAGGGATGTATGGTGTATTTTAGGTCTCTTTGGTCTCTATTCATGTTGGGATTGATTTATCATTCCATTAACATCCCCTTTGGGACCTCATCCCCCCACCTTTGTCCTTATTGCATGATGTTAAACTGCATAGAATTCTAAGAACTATGTGTAACTTGATTCTCACTCCCATGAGATACGTAATGTCTCCTAAATCTCCAATCCTAGGACCAGATAAAACTATAAACAGGGGATAATTACCACCTCTAAGTGTGGGCTAGACCTACGTAGAGTACCTTATTTTTCAGTAACAATGTGGACTTTGATTCCCAACCAGCTGGGGTACATAAGAAACCTCCCTGGGGTTCAAGCCTGGTGTTTCATGGACCTTATCAGTTCCATCACATTCATGTTAGTTTGACTTAATCCTTATTTCATGACGTTAAACTACATGGAATATCTTCATCCTTACCACGGGACGTTAAAATGAACATAATTCTAAGAACTATGTGGGGCTTGATTCTCGTCCTCATGAGATACGTAGTGATGCCCAAACATTTTGTCTTCAGGCCAACCACGAGTATAACCTTCTTTGGACCCATTTTCTTGAGTCATCTTGGAAATATGTATTGTGTGGATAAGACCACTTTGGTCTTCATACATGTCGGGTATCTTCATGGAACCACAATGTGTATCTCCATCAAGGACTCCATATTACTGTCTGATTCACATGACCCTAAACTGTCTGCATATGTCCCTACAACACGACATTCAACGGTGTTGCATTGTCCTTAGCACATGACATTAAACTACATGGAAGTAATTCCTTACCCCATGATGTTAAAATGCATGGTTTTTCAATAACTACGTGTGGCTTGATTCTCACTCCCATGAGATATGTAGTGATGCCCAAGTTCTCATCCTTGGGCTCAGTTACAGCATTACCGCCTTTCACGTCGGTTCTCACGTCCTTACTGCATGACGTTAAACTTCACAAAGATGAATGTCTTCATCAATTAATGATGGGTAACCTTCATCCTTATTGCATGACGTTAAACTGCATGGAATCTTCTAAGAACTATGTGTGTATTGATTCTCGTTCTTATGATATATGTAGTGATGACCAAGTCCTCATCCTATGGCCCAACCGTAGCATTACTGCCTTTCACGTTGGTTCTCACATCCTTACTGAATAACGTTAAACTTTACAGAGATGAACATCCCCACTACATGACGATAAAATGCATAGATCGTCATCCATCACCCTTCTTTATCAAAGTACCACAAGTGCCTTACCTCAGCCAACCAAAGAATGGAGCACTCCCATTATCTTTTTGAGCACCTCCATCCATGTTTCAAACTCATGGATCAAGAATCTTGGGTCATTGTAAACCTTTCACTACCCGTGAAAAGGAAACAAGTTCTCTCGGATTATCCATTCTATTGATGCGAGGGCTCAGTCCCAACAATGAGAGACATCTTCACCCAGCATAAAGGGATTTATAATTCTTGTGAGCCTGGCATCACCGAGGTAGAACCCATAACCCCATTATATTATAGGTCATCCTCAGAATGATTGTCCCATATCATCACTCATGAACTGAGAACCTTGATCCATGATTTATGACATCTTCATTGCCCGCTCAGAAGGATGTTGGAGTACTCTTAACCCTAGGTTTCCTAATGAGCCTCTTGTGTAACATTCCCATACTAGGTCCAAGTTGAATGATCTTAAACTGCTCGCACCATGGTCAAAGATGTATGACCTTAAACTCTAGAACATAATGTTCCAAATCACATAAACTTAAACTGTCGATGAAAGAGACACAAAAACTTGTCAGGTCAAAAACCCGAAAAGGGCGGCCTAAGAAAAAGTCAAGTCTCCACCCACTAAACTCTTCACCTTCAGAGTTTAGGAAAAAATTAGGGCACAATTAAATAAGGTATAAAGATCATAGGTTCTATTCTATAACCCTTTTAAAATCCAAGTTATGCTCACTGGACCCCCTAGTACAACAAAGAATTAGAGTAATGATTCGTCACATCTCATCACCACGAGAATATGTTCGATAGGTGGTGGACCAACTTTTAGGGTGCTTGAACCCTTCTTGGATCTTAAATTTCCCATATATCCCACTTCATGATCTGAAGCATCTAAGATAATCGTAAATCTTTCAGTTCCCCTGAAGAGAAAAATAGATCTCTCCGCTTGTCCATGCTATTGATGGTAGGGCTTAAATATAATTATAGGAGACATCTTCACCTATCATAAATGGAATTCTAATTCTTGTGAGCTTGGAATCATCACAGCAGGACCCATCACCCCATTGTGTTATAGGTTCCCATTGGGGTGACCATCCCATACCTTACTCATGACCTGAGCACTTTGGACTATGATTTATAGTCTCTGTATCATAATATCTAAGCAGATCTAATATCCTCAACATTGAATCACAATGTTTTGTACCCATTATCAAAGTCAAAATGAGACCCTTCATTCTTGAACCTTTTTTTGGCCCGCACCTCGTGATTTGAAACCACAAGGCGTAGGGACAGAGCTGTTAAATTACAATCTAAGTTTCCCTATAGTGTTGGAACCTTTCTTGGGTAGCCTTTCTTTCATACCCAACATCATCATCTTGATGTTTGAGCCTTCATAAATATTTAATATCCCCTGGAAAGGAAAATATATCTCTTCACTTGGCCATTCTATTGAAGAAAGGGCTTAGACCCACTGACTGGAAATATCTTGGCCCGGTATAAAGGGCCTCCTAATCATTTTGAGCCTCAACAGCACTGTCGTGGAACCTAACACCCCTTAGTGTTAAGGTACATACCTGGTACATCTACCCCATTCCATATCACCTGACTCAGAATTTGGGATTGTGAATTACATCACAAACATTCCAACTATCCATGCAAGCCTAGATTCCCTAGTATTTCACCCTCAACAATATTCATCCCATGAATCTTTAGTAGCCCTTGGGAAAGAGTGGATATTATATTTTCCTAGAGATGCTACCAATGCACAAGGGACTTAACCCACCAGCTAAAAGTATCTCCCTATTTACATAAAAGGAACTCATATCCTCATGATCCCTATTAGTACCATGGCAGAACTCAGCACCCTATAGTTTTTTAATTCATTTCTTTCCTACCATCCCCATATTCCCTGAAGGTCCAAGCTAAAAGACCATAAACTAAAGCAAAAGAAGGTATGATCTAAAAAGACCCTAAACTAAAGAAACATGTGGTCTGAGATAAATACCCTAAACTAAAGCATGTGATAGTTGTCGTAAGGCTCTCTATACTGCCCTATCATGCCTGATCTTCTCTCCATGGATATATAAATCACTCATCCTCTGGGAAAAATTTATTTCTCTGGTGATTTCCCTACACATCAAACATTCACGCTCATATATAAAAATGTAAGAGATGGGCCCTTACAAAAAGTCCTAATGAAACAAATTGTAAAGTATCATATGAAGAAGAATATTTGATAATAAACCAAACTCATCCATTCATAGTATGGAAAAGAGGGAGGAATCTCCACCTTTTGGAGTCTCTCTAAAAACCTCAACAAAAAAGGGGTGTAGTGAAAAAGTATGGTTTCCGGTGCAGGAAAATTGAATTACATCAAAAAATGATTAGTATCTCTAGAAATATCAGAAAGGGTTTAGTGGGATGCATCAATCGAGTGTTAAAGTGTCTCCCTCCCCTCTTCCTCCACCTCTGTCATAGGATAAAGAACTTCGACTAGAGTATTCATCTCTTCAACCCTACTTCGAGCAGTGTCCAAGGAATCTGATGATATTGAAATATTAGACTTCTACTGATAAATCATCTCTTCATGACTTCATATCTATGTCATAAAAGCGTCCATATGATCTTGTAATCTAGAGGATAGCTAAAAAACCTTCTCCAATGCATTTTTCTTCTCTTTCAATTATTGGGTGAGGGAGGCATCATGCATAAAATCATACAAGCTCCTCTCATATGCATCCATGTCTCTCCAGGTTAGAATAATCCATTGCATAATTTTGAATAGAGGTTGTCGATCAAAACTTTCTACCCCTAAAATCTAGGAATTTCTACATTTTCCATTAAGCCAAACTCATACAATGGAAGTGAGTCAAATAGGGTATAATCTTGCATGTCGGGTGAAAGGAAATTCAAAAAAATCTAGATATCAGTATGCTCACGATAGTGAGAATCGACATTACAATTCCTAGAATGCATGGACCTTTGATTAGTCACGACCAAGAAAACTTGATGGGATCCATAAGCCATCTGAAAAATAAGTAAGTGGTGCATGTCAGATGAAAAATATAAAGTCTTGAAAAAATATAAAGGCATGAGAATGCCCTGATGGCATCATGCGCATCGCATAACCTATCCAAGGGTCTGTGAGCCACATCAAGGAGTTCGTGAACCACCTGGTCTCTAGAAGAATCATGAGGCACATAACCACTACAAGGCCCTAAGATCATCGCATGACCTCTTTGGAGGCTTGAAGTGGTGTGACCTAGACATGGTCATGCAAAATTGATCAAGAGGTTGAGCTAGCAGAACTCAAAAAGTCCTCTGAAAACTGCCTAAGTTTACAGAATTAATGAAACTTAGCCTGTGGTCGAGATAGATGAGTGTATGAGAAAAATTAGTCTTGTGTAAGATAAGATCTTATAATCAGGACTCATGGTGCAGACTTGTAGGTACGACTCACGATCAAGTTTTGTAGAGAGGTCTTGCGATAAGGCAGTAGTGGGAGCACTCTGGAGAAGGAGGCAGTCGGTGGAATAAAATTTCCTACACCCCCCCCCCTATATATAGGTGGTTCATGGAATACCAAAGGTCACCTGGGAAACTGAATGTTGTCTGAGAGCATGGGTTCATGACACCACCAAGGACTCCGATGGGAAATTATTTGTCCTCAGGACCGATTCCTTGTCCCCTCTGATGTTTCTCCTAAGGGGGGAATTTGTCGATGCCCACCAAATAAGCATCAGCAAAACCAAAAAGGAATAAACATTAAAATATGGATATTATTTTCCCCATAAGATAAAGGAAGAAGAGGATGGTTAAAGACTCATGATTGTGTAACCATTGCAAGGTCACGTGAAGTATCCATGCAAAGCACCTTCTAACCCATGGAAAGTTTTGTGGATCCCTCCTCAATGAGCTCCCTTGTTCACCAGTGGCTGAATGGTAATAGCTAGATGAGCATCCCCCAAGACGCATGATTTTTCTTTGGAAAGTAACTAAAAAACTATCCAAAATCCTTGGAAAATCAAGGTAAGTGACATTTCATAGAAGATACCCCCAGTGGTCACACATATCAGGCACCAAATCAACAGTGGGAAGAATAAAATACCTAGATAATGTCCAATCCATCTCACGAGACCTCTAAGACTTCATCACAAAGAAAAAATGAGATAACTAATGTGAGTTGAGAGTGGCTCACGGTCACTTAAGTACATGCGGTGCACCCCTGAAGACATGCGGCGCCCCACGGCCTATTTGATGCGCCTCGCAAAACCCATTCGTCTTGTCAACTGCACCACATGGAAACCTCCAAATAGTACTTAGTGATCTAAGGATAGATGCATGGTTTTGTCCATAATACTTTTTCACTATCATATGATCCACATTGGCCACATGATACACCAATGGAAAATCGAGTAAAAATCAAATATATTACACAAGAAAGCTTGAATACCTCCCAACCCTTATCACATAAAACAAAGGGGTCAAAAGGGAGGAGGTGATTGGTGTCTTTGGTCACTTAAGGACATGCATCATGTGCCTCGAGCAATCCATGAGACATCTCTAGACCTCAGATTCATGAACACCTTGCCTCACGATCTCCCTTTGGCTTGTTAGCCTCATTTCTCGGAAGCCCGAACATGTGTCCATACAAATTTGTGGTGCTCTTAAGACAAATTGACAGACTTTTGCCTTACATGATTACATGATCTCCATATTCCCATATTGGTCAAGAAAAACATCACCCAAAAATTAGGCATAAAACCCAGACACTGATCATTAAATCTCATATGACCCTAGACCTTTGTGAAATAAAACAAATGAGATAAAAAAGGTGAAGTGATGGGGTCTTGAAGTCACTGAAATACATATGGCATGCCCCTGATGACCTACACAGCACCAAAAACTCTTGATGAAATTCCATCCTTGCCTCACAGAAGCCCTTTGGCTTGAGGACTTGTCCAAAAAAATACTCGTGCACCATATGACACATTCTGGTCACATGAAACTTCTCCAAAAAATAGAGTAAATACCCTCAATACCATACGTACACTCTCACGTGACTCTTGGAATTCATCAGATAAAATGAAGGATATAGGAAATGAGAAGGCGATCAGGGTTCATAATCACTAAAGGGCATGCGATGCACCCAGAACACCCTCGGTGTGGTCTTGTAAGACCATGAGACAATCCATACAAGGACTCACAGATGCCTTCAAAAAATCATTCGTATCTCTTGAAGACCCTTGGACATGTTGACATTACGACATGGAATTCCTTTGAATTTTAATTCCTCAATAGTCATAAATAATCCGATAAAGGACGGATAGACTTGCGGTCACTGAAAATTATGCAGCACCCTTAACGTGGTCCACTGCAGAGACTCAAAAAAATGCATAACGCCATCCCCCACATCAAATCCAACATAAACTTTCACCAGATGCCTTGAACAAACCAATAAGTACGTGGATGGATACACCTTTAAATTCCTTACCCCAACTCGAAAAAAGGGTTCAGTTGGTTGGTTCGTTGGTTGGTTGATCGAACGCTAGAGGTTTAGACCCAGACCACCGCTATGCATGTCAGTGCTCAAACTCTGGGATTCTACACACATATGTTCATGTGACCGGTCAACTTTGAAACAGGTAATACACATGTGGACCACCAGGGAATTCATGAACCAAGACTAAATCCCTCCTCATGATCAATAAAATATCATGTGAATGAATTTTGGTGAGACATGTGAAAACCATATCGCATGTCCTCTAGATCACGCGACACCCAAACAAACTAACACTGAACTGAACCAAGCCACTCACAACACAAGGGAAAAAACTAGGATTCATAGTGGAAACCCCAAGTGGAAGACATGATCATGGAACTCCACGTGCTTCACATGTGTTAATCAAGAATATGAGATGGTACCAAGTTGTGCCCCCCAGACCTCATGAAATCCCTTTAATATGTCATCTAGGATATGCAGAACACTCTAGACTTTTCAGGAAAAGTCTTGCGGACCCTTTTTGGAAACCACTTAGATCCTGCGAACCCTTTGGGTTCATCACCCTAGACTAGAAATGTACTCAAGACACACCACATGACTCATATAATGGTTCCCACTCATGTAAAACAAGTCTCATCAGAAAATCTGGACATGACAATCCATACCTCTCGGGGTACCCTCTAGACATGTCTGCTTGGCCTCGAGATGTCCCCCCAAGGTGTCATCCAAGAAATGTGACGCCTTTTGGACATGTCATACTGGTCCCACGATGTCCTCCCAAGGTGTCATCTAAGACAAACAAAACCCCTCGGATCACGCTACCATGACTCTCGCGACACCCTCCACATGTGTCGATCCAGGTCATGCGATGACCTTCAGGGTATGACAACAGGATCATGAGACACCTTCTGGATAAGAAGGCCCATTCATTAGGATAACCTTAGTGTATAAGACCCACCATATCTAGGAGAACTACGAGGAATCTGATTCCCTCCATAACTGGGATACGTATAAAGCCTCCTTAAAGGCCTAAGCTCCATATCAAACACTCCAAGGACTTTCCCAATACGTAGGTGCCATATCCATATTCCATGAGGCTAATCATGAACTCCCCCTTATTTCTCACAATGATCATGGCTCACTTTGGCTTAGTAGGATGCAACAAACACCTCATTAGGCATCAAATTCCCATTCACCATGGCATCCTTAGTGTGTAAGCCCCAACATCTCCAATAAAACTATGAGGACTCTGATTCCCACCATAACTTGGATATATAGGACGCCTCCTTTAAGACTTGATCACCATATCAAAAACTACAAGGAATAACCCAATACATAGGTCCCATATCCATATTCCATGAGGCTGATCATGCACTCCCCCTTGTTTCTCACAATGAGCATGGATCATGTCGGCTTAAGGAGATGCAACGAACACCTAATTAGTCATCAAATACCCATTCACCAGGGAAGCCTCAGGGTGTAAGCCCCAACATCTCTAAGATAACTATGAGGAATATGATTCCTGCTATAACTAGGATACGTAGGATGCCTCCTTAAAGGCTTGAGCTCCATATCAAACACTACAACGACTTCCCCAATACGCAGGTCCCATATCCATATGTCATGAGGCTAATCATGCACTCCCCCTTGTTTTTCACAATGATCAAGGATCACATGGTCTTAGGGGGATGAAATGAACTCCTCATTAGGCATCAAATACACATTCCCTAGGGAAACCTCGGGGTGTAATCCCCAACATCTCTAAGAGAACTACGAGGACTCTAATTCCTGCCATAACTAGGATACGTTGGATGCCTCCTTAAAGGCTTGTGCTCCATATCAAAAACTCCAAGGACCGCCCCAATAGGTAGGTCCCGTATCCATATGCCATGAGGCTAATCATGCACCCCCCTTGTTTCTCACAACGATCATGGATCATGTGGGCTTGGAGGATGCAATGAACACCTCATTAGGTATTAAATACCCATTCACCAAGGAAGCCTCAGTGTGTAAGCTCGAACATCAACCGAACTATGATGACTTTGATTCCTTCCATAACCAGGATACATAGAACATCTCTTCCAGACACGAGCTCAAATATTTGGAGTTTCAATACCCCCACCCCCCATATTATTACTTAATGAATGAAGTTAAACTGCTATGATAAAACGAACTAAAGGGTTTTGAATCCTGCAATAACCAGGATCCATAGGACACCTCATAATGGCTCAATCCCATTCACGAAATATCAATCGCCTCCATAAAATGGAGCATGATCAGAAATACTTGGTCATATGTTTTTTTCATATAAGTGACCACTCATTACTGGAAAATGATGAAGAACCTCGGATACATACAGTGGATTCACAAAAGAGATCCCAGTCTGTCGCACATAAAAGAGAGTTAACCCGTAGCTGTTTTTTTTGGGTAACTAGTCCCGCGTCTAGATTAGAAAGAGAATAACGGTCATGTATTAAATCTATAAGAGAGTCCCATAGGAGGAAACAATTCCCCCCAAAAGGGTGTGATGAGCCCAAACTACCATCCTCTCGACCAATGTGAGTCCCCAAGAGTCATTGGGCCAGAAAACTCAAATTAACACTGGCCTTTAGAAAGCAAGTCCATACCTAGCTACTAATGGGGGAACCATTGGGAGTTTTAGGGAAAAGTGAAAATAGTAACACAACAAGTGGAATCCATCCCACCCTGCAAAATCCTGACAAAACAGTGTGTAAGGGATATGTTTGATAACAAAGGAAGCATTTCGACTAGCATTGGCCATGGAGTGTGACGTACCGGCATAGATCTTTATATATATATATGGGAGAGGAATTTTTTGTTTCCATGAATGGGCTCCTGAATGAGGGAACCCATGTTAGGGTCTCCTACATATATCTTTGTTTATCTGCAGGAGAGGGGGTATCTTTATTTTTCTTCATGGATGGGCCCAGGACATAAGTTATAGGAATCTCTATGTATACCATTTGAGGATATAATCAAGCCACACGTATTCTTGGTAAGGCCCCTTATGTGGTTCTAATCTATACACAATGAGGGGGAGTTTTATATTGCGGCTAGGCCCAATATTTTAGATTCAGGTGTCACTATATATCCTGTGATGGAAGGAATCAAGCCACACATAGTTATTGAACAAAGGTGTGGTGGGAGACTAGTCTGAAAGATTATGAACCACTCAAGAATGGATTGAAATGTTACACCATTTTACATCATTTAATAGGGATGTGAACCATGTAATTGTATATCGTGTATCAAGGATGATGTTATATAGTTTAATTTATTATGAATAGGACATTAGTTTGTGTAGTTTAAAGTCATATATCTCTATTTTGACTCCCTCAAAACGTTTGTTATGATTTGGAATCACTACTCCCGGGCAGTTTCCATTGGATTTATTTATGGAAATGGAAACATCCAATGGTTATTTATCAAAAGGGACCTGCTTTCCAAAGGCAGGAATTCATTAAGTTTGGATCTACAAAACTTAAGAACATACATTGGTTGAGAGGATGGGAGGTCAGACCCATCCCACCTTTTTGGGGGAATTATTGCCTATTCTAGGACTCTCTTATATATTTGAGATATTTTCAGGAATACTTATTAATTTACCAAGTATAATGTATGTTTCCCTTGGAATTTGAAATCAATTATTAGAATGTGTGAAAATCAGAATCATCTGTATGTATTTGAGGTTCTTCATTAATGGAGATATCCTCTTATATACTATTTAGAGATTCTTTTAACTGTTGTTACAATAATACTGGTTTTTTAGGCCACTTAGTGGGGCACTCTGGAATTTATTGTCGTCCAGGGAGATGAAAGTTTGTTTTGATTTTGGGATCTTACCCATAAATGGGCTACCTATGTATCCTTGTGAAAGGAATCAGAACCCTCATAGTTTGGTGTTGCTTAATGGCACACATCATAACTTTTAGGGTCATGTGATAAGGACCTATCCATATAGTTTAAAGTTATGTGGTAAGGAAACATAGGCAGAATATGCCTAATCAATGTTTATTGTGGGACTTATACCAAAGCAGTTGAAGGAACCTGGAAGGGATATGAATTTCCAAGTTGAATTAGACCCTGCTGGAAATGTGGACCATAAAGTAAAGGGTTGATTTAGATTTTTTGGGTTTGAACCTTAGGGAGGCTTCCTATGTATCTTATTTGGATGAGAATCAAATCCCATGTAGTTTGGGAAATCTCGCAGGGGTGTATAATCCTTTGAGAGAAATAGGTTGAGGCTTACTCCTAAACATGATTCCCAAATTAAGGGAATTAGGGTTGGATTCCTAAAGAGGATATCCAGTGATTTTGGGCCTTAATGAAGGCTTCCTAAGTATCCCAATTATTTTGGGAATCATAGTTCTATAGTTCAAGACATTTAGGGGGGATTAATTTAGGGATTACTCTTAAGGAGGATGCTTGGATTAAGGGAATTGAGGTTTGATTCCTGAAGAGGATATCCAATGATCTCAAGCCCTTGGTGAAGGCTTACTACATATCCTAATTATTGTGGGAATCAGAGTTCTCTTAGTTCAAAAGTGGTGGATTGTGCAGATGTTGTGATCATCACAAATCTCCAAGCCCACCTGAGTCATGTTCAGTGTGAGAAACAAGAGGATGTGAAAGATTCAACAAACCACACTCTCTCTCTTCTGTTGATGGAAGAGGGTGGGCCTATAGAAAAAGAAGACGAGGTGATGGTGGGTGAGGGAACAGAGCAATAAACCCTTAAATATAAAATGAAATTTAAGGTCATTGGGTCTGGCCTGAAATACTCAGGGCTTAATCTCGGAGGAATTCCCTAAGTGGATCCTAGGAGAGGAGGGAGACTTTTCCTTTGTTAAATGGAAAAGAAATTATGACCCTCACTCCCCCTATTGGGAACCGGAGGCTTCGGGTCATAGAGACGAAAAGGGGAGGTTAGAGTCCCATTCCCAGAATCCAAGACTGAAAATGTGCCAACATTATCTCTAGGGTAAGGATCCATGTGACTATAGATATAAAAACCTACAAACATCCCAAGGATCCTGACTCCCTTAGAAGAAAATTATGGAAAACCTCTGACTGTAGATATAAAAACCTAAATAGGAGAAACGATGATGTTCCCTTGTCAAAGGTTTGATAAGTCATGAGGTTTTGGTGGAGGCTTCAAATTAGTCTCTTTCGGATAATGGAACCAAGGAAGGACATACTCTACCATGAGTGGCTTTGAAGAGGGTTTACAAGGTGATATGTTTAGGCCCTGAGTGCAGCTATGTGGCATAGTTATACCGCGTAGGTATGTCGCGTAGGTACACCATGCAGGCATGTTGCGTAGGTGTGTCGTGTAGGTCTTAGATATAACTGAAAAAAAGTGATTAACATATGATAACCAAGCTTATGCATGCTTCAAACTCTGAAAGGATTTCAAACATGGTTATCTCGTCTAATTCTCTCTTCTCTAGTGATTTAGAGAGCTACCTGAGAAAATTTGGGGGAACTGGGTAAAAGAGATATGCAATGGGAGCTTCAAGAGTTCTTACAACTTTTTTCAATGCTCAAATGAGGAGCCCAAGGGTCCTATTTATAGGAAATGAGAGGGGCTGGTCAAAATGAGTTCGTTGGCATAGGTCGGTCGCATAGCTCCTCCATGTAGGTGTACAGAAATCATTTTTTTGCGTAGCTCGTCTGCGTAGATCCTCCACATAGGACTTTCGCGTAGGGGATGTGTACTGGTCTGTGTAAGCAAAACATGTACTGGTTTTCTAGATACATTGGTTCCGCATAGGTTCCCAACGTAGCTCCTCTGCGTAGGTCCCCTTCACTTTTATGTATTTTACTTCCTTTATCTTCATCTTGAGACTTTGAAATATCTGGAGGACTTATTCATAATATTTTTATCTTTCTAAGGAGTGTTAAACCCCCCCCCCCCCATCAGGATTGGATCTGATTAGAAATAGGTTTGAGTCCTAAGGTAGGATTTGGGGAAAATATTATTGAGTAAATTCTGAACCACACAGGTATGCAGTATAGTTATATCATGCAGTTCTATTGTGTAGCTATATCATGAAGGTTTTTCACATAGGTCGATGGTGTCTATAAATATCCTTATTCTATTGTGATTTTCTTCACCTGGTACTTCATATTTTTTTGATCTCATTGTGTAGCTCTCTCATCCAGCCTTGCCGTGTTGTGCTCTCATGTAGGTTGCTTGAAATTTTCACAAGGTGAAACCATTTAAGTGATGGAACTACACAGAAGGATTTCATCAAAGGAATTATTCTAGGATCCTTGTCGAAGGACCTGCGTGGATGACCTCATCGAAGGAACTACTTGGAGAATTTATTTTTCCAAATTCGTAAATTCCTTTATGTTAAAATTTGAACTTTCTTAAGTCAAAATTCCAACATAATGGGGAAAACTTGGTAATTCTTTTAAAAGAAATGGCTCAGTTGATGACCGCAAATGAGGAAACTAAAGCTCATCAAAATGAGATGATGAAAATTGTTGGACTAGACTATTATGACGTTGTTGACAGTACTCTCCCTGGTATATTGAAAGGATTGATTCCATACCAATGTGAATATCCATGAAGTCACTATTTGCCTCTATATGGACATGGTATTTTGAAAGATGTCGACAGTCTAGCTATTAAGAGATGGTTTCCAATGACTTGGTTTCTTCAATAATTTCAACTATCATTGCATGAATATCACTATGAAGGGTGTACCTGTTAATGAGGGAACAGTCCCTATTGGATGCATCCTATGCCATAGTGGTTATACCCCTAATATGAAAGATCATGTTGTGGAGATAAGGCTACATTGTTATGATTCAACCTTTCATGCTTCACAAATAGATCATACTAATGGTTGGGAAGGAAGACCGGGACCTTTGTTCTGAATGAGGAGTTAAGCCTAAATGGATGTGGGTGTTTTGGGTACGCTGGAATTGTGCAGAATTCTTGAAAGAACTATCGAATGTTCACATTTATGAAGCTATCTGGATAGGACAAACTTATGTTTATAAAACAACTTCATTCCTAAATTACTGAGCTGATGGATTCCACAAAAAATACTTTCCACTTGATGCATGGTGAGGTTGGAATCATCTTGTGGGATGTCTACAAAATATCTAGGATTCCCATTCCCGGGGAGATGTACGATGAGTTCATTTCACTAGTAACAACATGGGGTAATGTCACAAGGAATCCACCATTGGATCATTAATTATTCAAAATAGAAAAGGAATTTCTGAAATACAAGAAAGATATTCATGCAAGAGTGTGGATGGAATCCTTTTTAGAACCAATAAAAGAGAAAGGTCCCACCTATGGACGTCCTACTATTTGTCTATCTATAGATAACCAGGGCATTTCTGGAACATATTGGACCACATTGGAGAGAGGTGACTACAAGCACTAGGGATATAAAGTCAAATCTAATATTGATGAAAAGGTACACTTAGCCGACTTCCTTTCCATGTTGCTAAGCATTTACTTGCTTCCAATCTGTGAGTCTGGTGGCAGTATAAGGCCAGGGACTTTTGCTATCATAACCAAATTGGTAGAGGGGAAATATATTGGGTTGAAAACTCCTGTACTATCAAGAATATATCATTCCATGCTACATTTGTATAATGGGAAGGATCCATTTAGACTTACAGGACCATTTCAAGTGTTGTATGGAAGGATTGCAGCACACTTTTCTTAATATTCGGTGCTGAATTTAGTTAGATCCCCCAATGGTTGATTTACCCCATTTTTATAGAAAGTATCCGAGATTCATCCTTTGAACATGAGACCTGATGTAGTGCATAGGGAATTAAATGAATTAGGGGAATTCAGCTTCATTCCTTTTGGTAACCCACCAAATGGAACATTTATTAATGATGGTAAGGAAGAAAATTATGCATTGAGGCCCTATATGATGGAATTTAGGGACATCATGTTATTAACTAGGATTTATGGTGAAATTATCTATGAGTATTACATCCCATATAGGTTTTCTCTCTACTTCAAATGCCTTAAAAAATCAAGAATTTTTCCTCCCACGTATGTTAGACATGAGAAACACCCAATGGTAGCATGACAATTGTTGATTCTAATGGCTTTAAAGACATCAAAATTATCAATTATGATACCTCCATCAGATGTATCAATTGGATTAGAGGCTAGATATGCCAAATCTTGGGCTTCTTCATACCCTCAGGGGAATTTAACAAAAGGAATACATCAGGTAGTGCCCATAAAAACTGTTGTGCATAGTAATAATGGTAAAATGTCTAAATCCAAAGATGATGAAGAGGCATAAGAAGCTTCAGAACCTTCAAAACATCTCTGAAGATGATAAACCAAGAAGACTAAGTCTAGGGAAATAATACCTCCAGCACCGAGGTGATCTAGTCATCGTCATTAGAAAGAGATTAACATCCCATCTACTGATTCTTCTGAAGAATAAGGGAGTCTTGAAGAGGCTTTCCAATCAAAGGGTGTTGAGTTTTTTCCCCAACCAACCATATCAAAACCAAATTATGTGTGGCCTTTATCTATTCAATATTAGGAAATCTTGACTCATGAACTCAGGGATGCATGGGAATTCCCCCAAAATATCCTTTGAATATCAGATGTGGGTGATATTAAAGAACCTTCTAATTTTCATCTAGATAATACCCTGGATGAAGTATGGGAGTATATTGTGGAGTTGGATACCATTATATATGCAACTGATGACCAAGTACTAGCCTCAAAATGAGTTTCTGATATGATGGAATGAGAGATATGTGAAGGGGTAATTGTTCACCCTGAAGAGGAATGGTAAATTTATGTTAATACTGAGAATGTATTTCCATTTTATTTTGTTTCAATTCTGCTTCATCATTTTCCATCATTAATCTTGATGAGATTTCATTTTTCAACTTGAAATTAGGGAAGGAATCTCAGGACAGGTTCTCGAGTCACCAAGGTATGGACCTATAGGTTCTCCCATTCATACATTAGATGATCTCCCCAAGTTTCCATAACTTTCTCCTGGAGTGAAAATCATGACTGTGGTAATGGAGATAGACAATCCTCAGCCACTACCTCAGGTTTCTACTACCAAGAGGATTATTTCAATTTCACCACAAGCTTATGAAAAGAAACTCAAGAGAGCATTGAGATTGGTCCAAAGTGTACATCAAAAAATTAAGTATTTGTGTTGTCCTCTAGTATTATGACCTGATTAATACACCTTGGTGACCACATTCATATTCTCATAGGATCTGCATCTATCTCTTCTCTTAAGGGATTAAAAAATGTTCCTTCAAGAATAGAGAAGGAAACCCCAGGAGAATCACAGTTTTTTTGATGAATCTGTTACCTTAACAGGAAAAGTACCAAGAGAAACGATTGCATCTATTTCTATTTCTACAGAGAGATAGAAAGGTCATGTTAATTTCAAATACATTTATCTTGAGTATCAAATTATTTTGTTAATATTCTTCTCTTCATAAAATCTCAGATCAGCTGCCCTTGCCTATGGATCCTACAATAATCAATGTTGATATTCCTATTGCTCTAGAAGGAATGAAGATCTTGGGAAATATGAAGCATATATTGGTGTTGATCCTGACTTGGAAAGACCTGATGATGTTGCACCAGTTGAATAATTAATGGAACAAAATGTCAGTGGATCCAATTTTGGTATTGACAAACATTTGTTGGATACCTTAAATGGTGAGGATTCTATAACATTCAAAGCTACATACACAAAAATGATAGATGCCCTTAATCCAAAAATTGGTATTCTAGGTTACATTAAGGAGTTTGGGGTATTCCATGAGAAATTGAAATGATGTAAGCTTTCATTATTGCATTTTCCATACATAATTGTTCTTCTTTTACTTGGTACTTTACATTAAAGTTCAACATACGCAGCTTTGTCTATAGATAATGTTGTGAAGGCCCTCCAAGAATGGGGAATTCCAATCTATCCTTATTCTGCTGAAGCTAGAGAAATAAAAACTGAGAAACCCATATTGGTAGATGCTCTAGATCCTTTGATTATGGCAACTGGGAAAACTTGGGAGAATTCCCCTCCCCAAGAAACACTTGTTCAAGCTACTGAAGCTAACAAAATTGGGGATGAATATAATCAAGAATCCAACTTATTATTCGGTAAATGTTATTGACTATCTTGATCATGCTCCATTTCTTCCATTATTTGAAAATAACAATTATTCTAATTCACCATTTAGGGATATCGACTCCCACAGCTAGATCTGAAGGTGAAACCTCTACATTAGATCAAACATCAATAGAAGGTGAAGCATCTTCTATTCTAAAAGAAGAAGATCAAGGAACCTATATAAGTGGTTTGTTTCTAGAGTAAATTTTTTTCCATGGTAGAGACTCATATTTAGATTTAGAGATGCAAGTTTCTCTTGGAATGGTGCGTAAAAAGACATGGCAACAAAATTTGAAGAAAATTTCTTAGAAGCCTTTGATGAGCTTCCCTTCCATTTTGGAAAACTCCCAGCACTATTTTGCGTATTGGGATTCGGTGGATTTAATTATCACCTATTATACAATGCAATGAGAGAGATCATTCACTAATGGGAGCAAGAACATAAGTTGTGGAAAGATCCTAAAAAGGCCAAATGACTTATAAATTTTGAGAGCTTCCAAGATGTAGTAGCTAAGGCAGAGGCTGGCCATAGTAAGAGGTTGATAAAATTGGACAAAAAATTAATGAGGCGATGAAGGAGATGATACATCTTCAACAGAAAATGGATGTCGTTTATAACAAGCTTGAGCAATTGAACCAAACATTGGGAGAAACCCAGTTGGAAGGGATAACAGCCATTTCAACTGCCAAAGAAGCACTTTTTCAAGCCGAGGAGGCTGAAGTTGCTCAACTATCTCAACTTTAATAAGAGGTTGATAAATCTCATGAATTCTTTCAACAAATAAAGATTCATGTTGAGAGTTTATTTTAATACAAGAAAAAGAGGCTCCATTCTGTGGATGTTCCTATGATTTTACCATATTAATGAAAATAATTTTGTCTCCAATCATATATGTCTTCATTCTTTCTTTCTTTATGTAATTTCAATATCAAAAGTTGATTTTTAAAACATAAAACTTTATTTCAGATAATCATAATTACAATAACAGGAATGGGGGTGATCAAAATTTTCTACTGAAGCCAATGGTCCTAGTGATCATAGTTTGATTTTTTACTAGGGTTATATAGACAAACCCCACAAACTATGTATCTTTTGACTTTTTATTTCTGAATTTTCCTAAACCATACAAAATGTTGGTCTAGCGAGTTGAGACTCAACTTTTGTCTAGGGTTTCCTTTGAGGATTTTCAACCTGGAGAGTACTATGTGTCCTATTGGCAGTTTAAAGTCATGCATTTTGGACTAATAAGGCTAATGTTTCAGGTTGAAAATATTTGACCATGAATTTTTAGATTAAAACCCAATCTAGGCTTTGATGGTTGGGAAGTTCCTGATATTTTTTGGATGCTTTCAAGGGGAATCTTGAGTCATGATTTTTATGTTAACCAAATCTAAAATTTTAAGTATAGAAATAGATGTGGTCTTTTACAAGAATGAAGTTACCACCATTTGAAAAACCCGTTATGGGGGCTATATTATGCAGGGTAAACAAGGGAATATGTTGCATAGCCAAATAATGGGATCCTTTGACTGACAGGCCCATTATATAGGAGAAGTTCATGCAAGACCAACTGGGGCATGTTCTGCATAGTCAGGTGAAGAAGCTCTTTAATAATTCTGACATTATATTGTTGATAAACAAAGGGATTTAGGATTTGGATGTCTTAAGGCCACAGTGGATGGCTTAGCCAAGGAAATATACCTGAGAATAAAGGGGTCATTTATGCCAACATAGGCTATGAATGGGGAAAATCATTCCTACATGAATTTGATATATATTTGAAGAGTGATTAAAATTGTTTTAGAAAGGGGATTTATGATATTGTATTGTGCAGTTTAAAGTCATGTTGTAAGGACATTATACTGTGCAATTTAAATTCATGCGTCAAAAACATTATGTTGTGCAGTTTCAAGTCATGCTGCAAGGACATTATGTTGTGCAGTTTCAAGTCATGCACAAAGGACATTATGGTGTTTAGTTTCAAGTCATGTTTCAATGACATTATACTGTGTAGTTTCAAGTCATGTTGCAAGAACATTATGGTGTGTAGTTTCATGTCATATTGTAAGGACATTATGTTGTGTAGTTTCAAGTCATGTTGCAAGGACATTATGTTGTGCAGTTTCAAGTCATGATGCAAGGACATTTAATGGATTTAATTTAAGGTATTTAGCTTTAACCAAATGTTTATGAGTCTCTAATTTCTTTATAATTTGTCTAGAAACATACTACCATGTTCAGGTATGGAAAATAAGAATTGTAAACTATGATTTGGGAATTTCTGGATCTGGATAATGGAAAGGGAAAAGGCTAAAGGAATTAGAGGAAGTCATTTCCAAGAATGAAGTTACCATTATTTGACGAACCTGTTATGGGGGATGTATTATACAGGGCCAACTGGGGAATATGCTACATAGCCAAATAGTGACATCTTTTGACTGACAGGCTCGTTATGTAGGCGAATTATGCAAGGCCACATTGGGGCATGTACTTCATATTCAAGAAAAAGGGCTCTTGGGTATCAAACATTCTATTTCTAAAAACCGTATAAATTTTATGGAGATTCATATTTTCCATAGCATAGAGTTTGTTTTATGGAGAAAGGTATCTGAATACAAAAAGAGTATTTCCAATCATGATTTTCAAAGAATCAGAGGAATAGGATTTTCATAAAGGTCTGGACCAAATGTTGGAAGTATGGTTCCTGTAGTTTTAGGTCATAAGACTAGGACCAAAATATAATGGAGATAGTGGATGATATGTGGTAAAATGATCCAATGTTATTTCAATATGCTTTGAACACATGGAAAGAAAAAATGTGTAAACCATGGTCTTAGAGAATTTCAGATTGAGAGAAAGGTAATGGGACAAATATACATGGATTATCACTTTAAGATATATATTCTTGTATATTATTATCAAAGTTTAAAGGGGACATAATATGCTTTTACCAAGAACGAAGTTACCATTATTTAACAAAACTTGTTATGGGTGTTGTATTATGCAGGGCCAACTGGGGCATATATTGCATAGACAAACAGTGGCATATTTTGACTGATAGAGTTGTTATGTTGGAAACTTATGCAAGGCCACCTAGGGCTACATACTGTATAGTCAGGAAAAATATCTCTCATTATCAGAAATTATACCACCAAAAACCATAAAAAAGATTATAAAGATCTAAAAGTATTCAAGATTAAGAGTGTGAAATACGAAAGGGGGTAATACTCAATGCATAGGAGAAATATTTGAAACAACATTGGCCATGATTTTGGAGTCCCTTACATAGATCTAACTCATATGTACAATGGTAATACATTTTGTTTCCTTAGTGGGATCTCTAAGGAGAGGACCCAAAATGAAGACTCCCTCGTAGATTGTTAATTATATGTGGAAGAGGGATAAAAATTTATCCCGTGGATGGGACTGGGAGATAAGGCCTAGTCTTTACTACATATCTCAATGTGATGAGAATCAAGCCATACATATTTCTTTGGGTACTTTTCAGTTTAATGTTGTGCAGCAAGGACATGAAGTGATTCTAACGTGAAAAGGAATATTCTGGTTGGACCAGAGAATTAAACCCATGTGTCACTACATATCTCATATGGAAGAGAATTAATCCACATATAGTTCTTGAAACATTACCTATGTAGGTTTGATTCACACACACAGGGAATAAAGGGGGTTTTATCATGGTTGGGCCCAAGATTTGAGATCTAGACATCTCTACGTATCCCATTAAAATGAGAATCAAGAAAAACATAGTTCTTGAGGTTGTTACACATATAAATCATGTTTTTACATGGGGAAGAGGGGTTTTTTTGTTGTGGCTAGGCCCTATATTGGAGATCTATGCATCTCTATGTATCCCATTAAAATGAGAATCAATACATACATAGTTCTTGAAATGAGGTCTCTATGCAGATTTGATTCAAACATAGGGAGAAATGGAACCCATGAGCCACTAAGGAGTATAAATAATGTGAGTAATTATTTTTCATGGAATCTTACTCATATATTTGTTTTTAAATATATACAAGGAATACCAATTTGTGGTATATTATGGGGTTTCTTAACATCAAATGAAGAAGACGTTAACCATACAGTTTAATGTTGTGTAGAGAGGACAAAGAATGTTATGCAGTTTAATGTTGTGCGACAAGGAAAAAGGTGCTAAAATTTTTAATGTCATGCAGCATGGACACATATGGTTGTTATGCAGTTTAATTTCTTACAATTAGGACATTATGTTGTGCAATTTCAAGTCATGCAATGAGGTCATTACTATGTGTGATTACACAAAGTACTTCTTTAAGAATCTTTCATTGATTGGAGTTGTAATAAGTTATGAATCCATTAATATTAGGTAATAAGAACAATTAGAGTATACCTTATGTATGGAATAAGGTCCTTCCAACTTTGGATCAAGATTTGGAGGCTTCTTTCCTGGTATAATCAGATTCCTGAGGATTAATACCAATTCTCCTTGAAGAAATGAGCAGAGGTGAACTTTCTTGTTGAAAGATCATGTTATTATGTTCTGATAGACTTCCAAATGATGAAAAGTTTGAAATATCTTTTCATCTAATCATTACAGCTCATCAAATCATTTCTGATACTGCTCATCTGTAGAAAAATTATTATAGATGGAAACTCAGAGTTAAGGCAACTGAATTTCAATAGGCAAAACTGCTTTTGTTCTGTACACTAATGAATATGGAGTTTCTCGAGTGGCAGTATGGGTAGTAGTCCGATAAGCCCATAAAGAATGAAAAATTTTATCAGGACAAGATTTCTTATCATTATCCACCATTTTCTGGAGTATATTTGATAGAGTCTTATTGAAATCCTCTATCTTTCCATTGGCCACTGCATGATAGCGAGATGAATGGTTGGATTTGATATTATGCTCTTGATATAACTCCTTTACCTAAAAAAACAGAAATTTGTGCCATTTTCTGTTAATATGGTATGAGGGACACCACATATGGAAATGATATTAGCTTTTACAAAGCTAACAATGCTTTTGGCCCCAACTTCTTTGAGAGGTATTGCCTCAGCCCATTTGGAGAAAAAATCAGCAGCAATAAGAATACACTAACTTCTTAGCCATAGCTAGAGGATAAGGTCATACTACATCCATTCCCCATGTAGAAAATTTCTAGGAGTATTTAGTTGTGTATAGAAACTTCAAAGGTTAATGAATGAAGTTGGCATGCACTTATGGTAGGGGTGACACTTTTTTGTGAAATTTGTGCAATCCTGTGTCATTGAAGGCTAGAAGTATCCAAGCCTTAGGATTTGATCAAAAATACTATGCCCAGACTGGTGAGCACCACAAGCTCCTGCATGTACTTATTTCATGACAGCTACATTTTCTTCTCCACCAATACACCTAAAGAAGACTCCATCAAATACTCTTTTATAGAGGATCTTCGGGTGATCTAGGCTATCATAAAGAGTGAAATTGACCACTCATCACCGGATTTTCTCTTTCCAATTCTATTAGGGGAAAGTATTCTATTTTGAATGTATTCCATGATAGGTGTCATCCATCTTGTAGTATAACCATATGGCTCATAAATAGGGTTGATTTCATTAATTTTCTCCATTCTAGTTTAACAAAAGGTGAAACCACATGATAATGGGAAATGATGATGAGTGTCTCATACCGATTTGGATCTTCCAGGGTTGTGGATGCATTGGCCAATGCGTCAGCTTGAAAATATTTTGATCGTAGGACATAATACAATGTTGGATCTGAGGGAAATTCATCCATTAACCCTCGGATGTAATTGTAAAGAGGAATTAATTCTTCTTTTCAGATATTATAATACTCATTGATCTGTTTGGTTATTAAATATGAATCACCTTTCACTTTCCGGTGGTTCACATGTACTTGGAGTGCCAATTCTAGGCCTGCAATGAGAGCTTGATATTCTGCCTCATTTTTGGTATCGCCTTCTAATAACAGAAAGGAATGTGGAAACACTGTCTTTTATGGGGATATGAGCACAATTCCTAACCCAAATTTGTTGAGTTTAGGGTTTTCCATTTTCTTCTCTATTGGAATTTTGAAAGCACCATCAGGGTACATTTCCCATGTTTGGGTATTATCTTGAATAGAGAATCTTTCATCATCAGGAAGTTCAATACTCAAATATGTATCTTCTACATATGGGTGTTCAGTAAGGAATTCTACTAAGGCCTGGCCTTTTATGGATTTTTGAGGTACAAACTGGATATCGAACTATTGCAAGATAACTTCCCACCATGCCAAACATTTTGTAAGCATAGGACAACTGAGGATAAATTTGGGCGGGTTATTGTGAGATACCAAGTGGACCTCATGATGTTGCAATTAGTGCCTCAGATTCTAAACTGCAAAAATTAATTATAGGAATCACGTCTAGATACTTGAATATTGAGTTTCCATGTCAAGCATGGTTCGAATGAGATAGTAAAGGCCATTTTCATTCCCAGCATCATTATTTTCTGCAAGGCACCCAGTGATCGCTCTAAAGCTATCACATGGAGAATAAACATATTTCCTTCAACTGGTGGAATTAATACCAGTGGACTCAAGAGATATTTCTTGAGGGTATCAAATGCCTCTTGGTAGTCTTCGTTCCATTGATAAGTAACTCCATCTTCATTAATCTGGTGAAGGGTAAACACTTTCCTATCAAATTAGCGATAAAGCGCCAAATATAGGCCAAGTTTCCTTGAAGTCCTCTTAATTCCTTCAAATTTTGAGGAGGTGGCATGCCAAGGATTGATTTTTTCTTATCAGAATCAACTTTAATGCCACGATGGCATACAATGAAGCTAAGGAATTTTCCTGAGGTAACCCCGAAATCACATTTTAAGGGGTTCATCTTCTGATTATGTTGTCAAAGTTTATTGAATATGGTCTACAGATCAGTCAGGTGATCAGAATGTTGTTTGGGTTTAAACACTAGGTTATCCACATAACATTTGATAAATTTTCCCAGGAAAGGTTTGAAGATATGGTGAATGGCACGTTGATATGTTGCACCATCATTTTTCAAGCCAAAGTGCATTAACTGATAGTAAAATATGACTTGAGGGGCTCTTAAGGCTATATAATCCTCATCTTCTAGGGCTATTCAAATTTGGTTATACCCAGAGTATCCATCCATGAAAGAGAGAACTTTGTAGCCATCTTTTGTATCAATCAAAATTTTTGTGATCGAAATCGGAAATTCGTCCTTGAGACAATGCCAGTTATGATCTCTGAAATCAATGTAAAATCTAATTTTCCCACTCTTCTTTTTCACTAGGACAATGTTGGACAGCCATTTGGGATATTTCACCTCCTATAAAAATTTATCTTTGATAAGCTTGTCTACTTCAGCTTCAATTTTAGATGTGTGAGTTGGGTGCATTCTTCTTGTTGCCTTCTTAAATCCTCAATGATCTTATGGAAAACCAAAATGATGAGTGGCCACATCAGGATTAAGGCTTGGAATTTCTATATGGTTACAATCAAATACATCTCAATGTTTCTTTATAAACTAAGTGTACATCTCTTTCTCTTCAGAACTCATGGCCTCACTAATTAGAGTAGGGAATGGATCTTCTTTTGTACCCAAATTTATTTCTCTAATCTCATATACAGTGGTGGAGATGCCTTCCTAAAACACTGGCGGGTAATCCTTAATATCTTTTTCTTCTTCTTCTTATTACTCACGTGTTACTTATTCTGTTTATTATTGAAGGGTAGGTGATGAGGAAAAACTTTCAGAGCTAGAGGAGGAGTCAGTATTTTGACATCCTGGAGAAGAGGCAACCATTTCTGACCCTACTGATGACAAAGGTTCTTCCTAGAGAATTGAAGAGAAATATATGGGTTGGGAATCAACGTAATTTTCTTCCTCTACTAATGTGACAACTTCTTCAAACCTGAATGATGATGAAAAGACTTGTTGAAGTTTGGTGGATGAGATGAAGACATCTCCATTTAAGCTTTCACTATCGACAATTTCTCCCATGTTGTTAGGATCGACTTCCACAACTGACATTATGGAAGTCATTGGATGATTGCTTTGATTTGGGTTTATCCTTTCAATTTGATTGACAGGAAACACGTAATCTATACTCATATGTTTGAATGGGTTAGCTGGGATCTTTTCCAGACCATTCGGAGCATTGATTCTTGTTACATATTTTTTCACAGACCATGTTCCCTTTGGGTGATAGAATTATTCCTCAATATACCAATAATAACACGTTTTGAACAAAGCCTTTTCACCATTGAATGTCCAAATTTGACCATTGAATCAATACTTGATACATTAGTGATATAATGAAGGAATGGCAGCATGTTGATGTAGCGAATTACTTCCAAGTAGAATGTTGAAAGCTGTGTCATGTCGAACAACCATGAAATCTGAATTAGATACAAGATCCCCAAACTAAGTTCTAAGTGTAATCTCTCATAGAGGTTCTTGTTCATTATTTTCATATCCTTGCAACATTATAGTGGAAAGAGAAATATCTGATTCAGTGAGACCCAATTGACGAAGTGTAAGGAAGGGAATGAGGTTGACTCCCGATCCACTACCAATGAAGGCTCGTCGGATGTCTGTATCATTAACCCTTCTGGATAGATACAAGGGCATGATGTGTTCATATACAACATCATCCTCATCTTGATCTGTGAAAGATATAATTGCATGACATTCTATAGGATCATTCTCTATATATTAAACCTCGGCAGCAGCATCCTCAATTTCAAACTCTTGAGGACTTGAAAAGGCCTCAATAAGTACTTCTCAAAGATCTTTTTATAGATTCAAAGCATCCAAGATTGATAACTTGGCTGGTACTTGGGTTAGTTGTTTCAAAACATCATACTTTTTGTCCAAAGGTCTTCATTTTCCAACATAGAGATGTGGTTTTGCAGGTGCCTTGTAAGTTGATGCTCCTGATGTAGATATACCATGTGTTAGGGTAGAAGAGAGAAATAGTTCTTCTCTTGGTAGATTAGATTAACTAGGTCTATCTTTTTTCTAATAGAGTGGTGGTATAGCCTCTAATAGTTCTTCCAAGATGATCATTTCGGTGTTGATCCTGTCATGTGTGGGAGAATTTCCTTGATCTTGATGAGCTCGCTGAAGGGATCTCCCACAATAATCTACCACATAAACGATTCAAGTAGGGGTATAGTTAAAATAGTGTCTTCTATCATATCCAAATATTCCATGTATCCTCTAACTTGACTTCTTCCCCTAGTTCCCCAATCAGGTGAAGGGAATCCAAGTTCATAACCAGAATCATCATTTTCATAGGGGTTTATTAAGTGGATAACATTAATGGAACTGAAGATCAATTCCTCATCTAATGAAGATTCTGCTTGACAAGTCGATTCTTGTTGTTCCGTTTGGAGGGGCAGTGCCTATGCTTTTGAGACAGTTGGCATGAAATCTGCCAATGTCATGGAAAACTTTCACGTTGACATGAGCTCATCTTATTTTGACTGCTCTTTACCTTTCTGATCATGTCGCTTCTCTAAGGATTAACCTTTGGAGGACTGATCTTTTGATGAAGATGGATTTTCTGTTGCAGAAGTGGAAAGATGAATAGTCGGTTGTTTCAACTATGTTCGTAGAATGGAATGATTTAAGTTGATCATTTTTCTGACCATCCAATCATCATACTTCTGTGCATTTTTTTCTTTTGACTTCATGTCATCCGCCTTCTTCCTCTGGATTGGTAGCAGTAACACATGATACTTGAAATGATGAACTTTTTAGTTTAACTTGTCCAGAGTCTGCCATTTTTTGCAGGAGGTATTTGAAAATAAAACACTCCTGGATGGGATGCCCCAACATTTGATGAAAGGGGAAATAATTTTAGAGATCTTCATCTCCTTTTTTATTTGGTTTCTTCAACCTTGGCAACTGAAATAAATTTTTTTCCAAATTTGAAATGAAGTAACTGGGAACCTGTTCATTCCAAAAAGAATAAAATTTGTTCTTTAATTCCTCAAACTGTCTATGACTTTGATCTTTTTTATCAAATTGATTAGGCGATCGTTGTTTTTAATGTTTGGTAGGTGGATCCCTTCGGTATGATGAAGGTTTTGAAGTAGAAGTAGGTACAGGTGCTTGTTTGAGTGTGATTGTAGTAGCCTCTACTTTTCATGTTCTCCTTCCCGAAGTTGATGGGATTACATGAGATTCAGATTTGGTTTCCACAATGGAATCCTAAAATTTTTGTGTGATTGAAGAAAGGTCTCAAAACCCTCCAATGTATTTCACAGGGATTAGTGGTGTACATAACTCATCATGCAGGTTTTCCACACAAATTGGTAGCAACTCTTCTTGAGGGAGTGGTAGATTTGAGGAATATGTTAATCCTTTTCATCAAGCAATAAAATCTAAAACTCTTTCATTCTCCCTTTGTTTACAATTTTTAAGATCAAAAAAATTTGTCTTCGGCGGCATTGAGTTGAATTGGAGAAGGAATTTATAATAGAGTTCTTCCCACCCAGTAATTGATCGAGACTACAAACTTGTATATATTTTAGAAATAAAAACATAAAAATTTTATTTACAAGTTCATTATAATCTTTCTATGAACCCATCATAAATATATCAGTTCATGTGAACCCCTACAAACATAGATTGAGTAAATAAAGGGCTAACTGATGGGAAATTAAAGAGATAATCATAATAAAACTTGTATAACTGAATCAACATGATAACAGTGTGATAATAGAGTGCATCAATATAAAATGAATATATGATAAATATTAAACACATCATATGAATATGAAACAAATATAATCATAAGATATCATAAGAGATGTTCATTTTGAAGGATCTATTATCATTTCAGCATCATAAACACAATATTCCATTAATTGTTAATGATTTCATCTAATATAGAATTTAAAAGTTAATATGTTTATAATGGTTTCATAATTTTATAAAATTACATTGTTGTTCCATAATTGGTATGGTTTCAGTTCATAAAAATAAAGTGCTTAATGGTTCATTAATTCTATGTTTTTTTACCATATTTTTTTTAATATACATATTACCATATGAATAATATAATTCTAAAAATGTAATAAATTTATTAAATTAATAATTTATTATTTATTTAAATAATAATTATGTTTTATGAACCATCCATGAATGTAGTGATACATATAGAATAACATTGCCAATGTAGATTTTAAAACTGACCATGGAATTGAATTAATGTATGAAATTTATACTCACATCCCAAAATGCATATAATATTTTATTTTATTATCTTGTAATGGTGGATTAAATTTAAATGGAGTTAAAATTGAAAAAAAAGGTGTTATAACTTCATCAAAAATGAATTTCACTTGTTTTCTTATAAAGCATTGTAACATTGAAATTTATTATGACTATAACTACCTAAGCATGAATTATAATTGTAAAACATTAAATTGGATTAATTTTATTCAAAGGGTAGAATTTTTGAAGTGAGAAAGAATGAGTAATGTGGTTTTTTATTTATAGGCAAAGGATTGGAATTTTTTAATAAAAATGAAAGAAATTAGATCAGACCATTAATAAGATCAATTTTACGATTAATTAGTAAAGTTCTAATGATTAAATCATAATATAGTAATTCGATATTCATATATATTCTTGAAACCCCACAATAAATCCATATACTACTATTACATGATATCACATTTACACAATATTTTGTTATTTAATGCTATGTAAGACTATTTAATAAAATTTTCAAAATTCAACTTTATCTAAATTTAACATCCTGATTTAAAAAATCTAAAAAAAAATTAATGAAAATAAATTCTTTTTTTCTTTTTTTTTTATAAAATTTTGAGTTTCTTGGAGGATAATAAAGAACATTAAAAATATTCTTATCATTTTACTTTCCTTGAGTTACATATACTACAAAAATACACATTTGGTTTATTATCTTTATTTAATGCATTTCAATATGTAAATTTTCTAATTATATTAATGGTATATATTTATTTATATTGTTAACCCAATGGTTATCCTCAATAGACACTTTACCTTTAAAAAAAATATCACCCCTATATAATGATCATATAATGATCACATTACCATTTACCTTACTATTTATATTAATTAAAATACATATATCAAAATCAGACCACTAATAATCATAGCTTTTTCGCAAGATTTTATTTTTTTTTCTCCAACAAGTCAATCACATTTTTAAAATTTCTATTTCATTGTTCAGTGATTTCTAAGGAATGATACATATAAGGGACTATGATCCAAAAGATTTTTAGCTCAAAAACATGTTTTTTACCTATTGTCTATTGTTTTTTAGTATTTATGATAAATATATTTTTATTATTTATAATATTTTTATTATGACATAATATGATTATATTTTTAAAATTATTGCAGTTTAGTTATAGTGATACATTTATACATAAAATTTGTAATTTAACATCCTAGCTTGGGTACCACTAGTACTGGTTCCCCAAGCTGGAGCACCACCTGACCTCAAGCAGGACTCCTTGTGTGCTAGAGTCTTCTGACTAGCAGTGAGGGTAAAATGAGGTATGTGGAAAGACTATACCTTCTTTACAGGAGTAAGACAACGGTGGAAACAAGATGAATAGTAATCAAGTAATAATGATCAACAACCATGTATCATATAATCAATTCCAAAAATTGGGTAAATCCCCACAAACAAATACAATAGTAATGTCATGTCCTTTTAATGTCAAGTGTCAAAATAGAACCCAAAATAAGACACTAAAGACGATCCCCAAAAAGGGTCCTGATATCAATCTGTTTCCCCCATCCATTCACCATCCCGAAATCTCAACTTGGCCCTCTATCATAGGGCTCTTGCCCTTGTACTAACTCGCAACCATGAAATCTTCTCGGGTACCAATGGTGTCATGTGTAGAGTGTGATAACAACTCATTAGGTCACCACCAATGGTGTCTAATGTAATATTCAGTCCATAAGAGTGTATGTAAAAGTATAAGTTAATAATAGATGATCATTGAAATAAAACATGTTTCATAATTTAATAGTTATCAATTAACCACATTTGCCCACAGATTCCAAATGATACTTGAACCCGTCAAACAAGTTTCAACCCCTTTGGACTGTCTGGACCACATATCAAAGGTGTCATAAATACTATACAAGTAGAATAAATTCAATTATCCAAACTATGGTGTGGAACACCATGACCAACACCCATTCCTCAATGTGGTCCTCCATGACTAACATCATTACAATGGTGTGGACCACCATAAACAACCCCCATAATCATTTCATCAACAATTATTTCCAAGGTCCAACACTTGACCATTTTAACACACAACAACAAGGTTGAACCTTTTCATTTAACAACATTCCCATGGTTCATTACTCCCCATACATGTACTCAATTCCAGTTCAACTGTTATTTTATTTTTATTTGTTCTTCTGTTGTGTATCGGTAGGCTTAGAATATTGAATGAGCATGCACTTATGGCAGTAGTTTATAAGCTCACCATTAGGGGTAGCCTATTGAGATTTATTTCTCACCCCTATACATGCACCTCGATGTGTTTATATACCTTCTGTCTGCTTTTAGGATTAGCACGCATGCATGATAGATTATGTCAGGGACCTGGGTTGCATGGTTGAGTGGGATGCTCTTGTGGAGTATACATGTCGGGCTGGAGCAGCTTGACAGGGTACTGGAGACAGGGTATGTGTTACAACATGGAGTTGGAATTAGGGCCCATTGTATTTACTTTTCAAACATTTGTTTTTGTATATGTGATCGGCCCGAGGGGAGATCATGGTTTTATGTATGACGTGGTTGTTTGGGACTTTACTGCATTTTCATTTTATTACAGCATGTTTCAGTTTTCATTTATTTATTCTTTCTCATTACTTTGATGTGTAAGATGTTTGGTTATTTATTTCTAGTTATGCACTCTGATATGAGGGTATAGTATCCTCACAGATCCACTTTAGACCCAAACTGATAGTCGGCAGCCTCTGGCGTATGAGGATGCACGCTTGAGGTCTTATGGAGAACCGGTTCAGGGCACTGATTTAATGGCTACTATGATGGGACGTTACAATATTGAATTAATTAATTAGTATGGTAATTTAGAATATGTGTGGACCACCTAATGGTTGTTCTTAGTCTTCATTATCATAATGGAGGGTGGAAAGCTTGAATGGATGCATGATATTTTTTTATGGGTTGAATAGTAAAAGTTATGTGATAAGATTTGAATGGATATATATAAGCCTATGTTCCCACTACGTTAATCCTCTAGGTAAAAACTTTTCTTTAGATCATATATCTTGAATTAAGTGGGTGTGGGTCTATGGACTAAGGGCTGGTGTGGCATTGACCCTCTGGATTCCCTTGTGTACATATTCCTTTTTTATATAAACCTAAAAATAAAAAAATCAAATTATTATCATTATTATATTATGTGTTTAAAGAGCCCCCCACACACACACATTTATGTGCATGAGTTAATAAAGATAATCCACTCATCCTCCTGTTTTATCTTAAAAATATTCATCTTTTAATATGGATCAACTTCAAGGTTTCATATAAATTGAATTATCTATTATTATTCCTCTCTTTGATACTCTTTACTCTTCTCATGAAATATAAAAATATTTCCTAATCTAGGGATTTCTTTTTTTTTAAGGTTTTATGAGATCATGAAGAAATCTCAAAATTAACAGGTTAAGTGTGTCTGGGACTCTTATATTATTTGAAATTGCTATGTTAGAGAGTGCTTTAACATCGTATGATTATTCATTAAGTTTTTAGCAACTCAATAAAATTATACAACTCTTTCATGGTTTGTTTCAATTATAATATTGGATGTTTTTTATTAGTAGGTGTTAGTGGATAAATTTATGAATTATATATTAGATTATAAATGTTTTATAAGTAGATTAGTTATATTAATCCACTTTTTCCCATTTATGTGCCAAAATATTGTCTTTATTGATAATTTCTTTAGTAAAAATCATTTGAAATGATTAAAATGTTTTTTAGTAATGTTATGAATTTATAAAGGATCATTTAAATATTTATTAATTATTAAATTAGTCATTTGGTTATCTAAAATCATTAAAAAAAGTGTTCGGCTATTTTATAGTATTAAAACGTGTTATTAAAATATTTTGAATTCAAAAGGCAATCATTTATTTAGAATTATTGATTTTAAGGATTTTATTTCATTTATTTTAATTATATAATGTGATAAGGATTTAGGTTTTATTAGAATAATTTAAGGTAGGTAAGGCACATAGAGAGATCGCGGGACATGACCTGACTGTTTGTGTGTGGTGAATCCATAGATGATATGGATACTTGGTTACCCATGAGTATTTACTCATTTATAAAAATCTTTATATACCTATGAATTCCCTCAGACTGAGTTTTAGAAAAGTATACATATTGAATGAACTAATTTGGGTTCAATTTAAAAGTGGTTTAGCAGAGTGAATCTAATATGCTGTGTTTATTTTGTTAAATATAAGATGTCTCAAATTTTTATCGATTAAGTATTATTCTTATTGATTTATCACTAATTATTTATAAATTTTCAAAGGATGTGAGCATTAATTTTTATACCACTTCCACAATAAAATATTGTTTGCTCGTGCATGGAAACCCATTAAGGCCACTCAAGAAAAAACTATTGGGTATGAATATATACGCACTTGCTACACATAAAATTTGGTTCACATATAGATTTTTTATTTGCTTTTACATCATGGTCAACAAGTGTTCTTATATGATGGATTGGGCTAGGACTCGAGTCATAAAATAGTTTATACTGAGTGACTTATATAAATGTTAGTCTTTGTGTAATTTTTATTTAGTTTTTTCATATTATTATTTTTGGAATTCTTATGGTTGTAACTATTAATGATTTATAATGTTTGTATCACATTGTTCATTTCATTCATGAATTTTATTTTATTTTCACATTCAATTATAAGTACTAAGAATAACTTGGGAAAAAAATAATGCACTCCCTAAAATAACTTGGGAGAATTTATTATTTGTATAACATGTATTGAATTTATATGATATATAAATAACTCAAGCAAGATTTTTGGTAAACCCCAAAAGTAGGAGTTTGGTTTTGAATTGGAAAACTATCCTTGAATGGTTTTGTTTTACCTTCGATGTTATTTTCATCCTTGATCGAGGGACACATCAAAGGTCATGTGATGTTCTTGGCTTGGGTTTAAGGTTGGTATTTGGTTCTAGATGTTGCATAAATTCTCAATAAATATTCAAATAAAAATTATTCAAAATAAAGGACAAAATAAATGTTTTCTATAAATGTTTCAAAAAAATTAACATAAATGTATTTTATAAAGGTTATGTGAAAATTCAAAACATAAATATTTCATGTGAATATAGAACATAAATATTTCATGTGAATATAGAACATAATTTTTTTGTATTAATGCTATGTGCATATATAGAAGACATGAATGTAAAAAATATATTTATATTTTCTATATAACACATATATATATCATATTTATAACATATAACACACACACACACACATAATCAAATAAAACATATAAAGGTTTTATTTTTCTATAACATATATATAAATGTTCTATTTATGTAAAAAAAGCATGGAAGTCATGAATACATTGTATAATAAATATATAGCATAAATATATTGTAATTATAAATGTAAATGTAAATTTTTTATACTTATGTTTGGTAAAATTTATATATGTATATATATATTTATCTTAATAAATATTTTTTATATAAAGGTTTAATAAGAATGTTAATAAATGTTATGGTTATTTTGTCAACCTAAATTTTTAATATATAATAAAAAATAAAACTTATATGTTTTATAATTCATAAATATACTATTAAATATTCTATAAATATATATTTTTATCATAAATATGTTCTCTAACTATATTTCATGGAACACACATTTTTGTGTATATGAGTGTGTTTTTTATTAACATGTGTCTACAAATTATAGGATTTGAGTTTACATATGTTTAAATAAGCAGAAAAAACATATGATTTATTTAAAACATATATATAACATGCTTATAACATATAAATGACATGTAAATTTACAAAACACACACATAGTGATCATATACATATATATATATTAAGATATATTTCCATATTTCAGTCTTGTACTAATTTATGGGAGAGTATAAAGGATTTTTTTTGTAGAAAAATATTCAACAGGGATGACTAGAAACCTAGTGGTCATCTCCAACATGAAAGAACAACCAAATAGGAGTATTTCAATAGATAAATCCCTAAAAGACTCCTCTTGAGTCGATGGTGAATTCGAGAGTGACCCCTAATGATTGCCACCAATTGGCCAGGAGGTGGAAACTAACACAATTGGTATATAATTCACTTTATGGGAGGAATGAACCATTTTATTTGTAAACAACTACATGCAAAACCCCAAAAAATATCAAATATGGTAAAAAAAACTATTTCACACCAATAATGCATGGTATGTCAAATGACCAAAAAAATAAAAGAATTTATGTAATGACTTGGTCTATTTTACAATACTCAATATGAATAATGTAAAAAAGTAAATATAAAACAACTCCTACCATAGTGGACCATCATATATTATGAGCTATTAGGGCCTAAAAAAACCACCAACCCGATCCAAAAAAATTATAAATGATAAAACTAGGGGTGTTTATGCTACTATACTTAGTAGGTTCTTCCTAAGAAATTCTTGTACCCATGTTGATAAAGTATACCAAATCCACTATGAATAAAATAAAAAAAATAGGTAATATATCTCATCCCAAGTTAAGTTGGACATATCCAATATCACCACAAGTAAAATCCCCAAAAAATAAGAAATATCATTTAAGTATAAAACAATCATATAATTAATAATAACATAAGGACGGACACCACAACCTGCTTCCCACTGAATCAAGCTCTAGGGTAACACAACATCCTTAGGCGATAAAATATATCATGAATAAATGTTTCAATGAAACACATCATCCACAAGGGGAATAAAACACCAGGTATGGGTAACGGGTAACATCAGAGGTTTATAGATGACAATCCATTACAATATGAATTTCTGGGTTCACCTTGGATCCATTACAATATGGAAATAATATCTTCTAGAATCAAACACACATTATGGTCCTATCCAAAATAGTGAATACTAAATCAACCATAACCAAAATAAAAAATATATATTAATATAATCATAATAATAATGGAATAGGTCACATATCTTAACTGCTATAAAGCTAAAATTCTCATTTTGATCCTCACTGAATTTAATTCATTTGAATTATTAAATAGTATTAACCATAAACTTTTAATGGGGTCTAACAATTTCACTATAAGGTTTCCATATCCGTGGCTTTAGAATAACTAGTAGTTCCCATGTGCAATTGCATGACATTTGATGTGTATTTTTATTTTTTTATAACGTGTTGGTGGTTATGAATTATGAAATTAAAAAAACAAATAGTAAACATGGAATGAAACCATGATATATTGTTTAAGCACTAATAAAACACAAGAAAAATGAGTTATGGAACAACAATATAAAGCTAAATGATCTAAATTACACAAAACCAAATTCAAACATTTTTTTGAAACCGTTTTAAAAAAATTCTGTGAATTTTAAGTTGAGAAACAAAATATTTGAAAATCATTTTGGAAGGAGAATCAAAATCATTAACATTTTGAGGTTCATCATAATTGCAAAATTCAAGAAACATATTAACCTAATAAAAAATAAAAAACACATTAGTATAAAAAACATAACGTAGTATTTTCTTTGAGTTTTCTTAAACGATAAGAGGATGTAAAAATTAGATTTTACATATTAGTACAATATAGGCTTGTTATTTACATTACATTTGATTCTAGGATACAAATATTTACAATTAAGAATGAATTATAATGTTCATACAATAATTAAATGGATTTTTAAATGTATAATGATAGGAAATCTCAAAAATCTATAGAATTTATATCCTTATATATTGTTTGGCTTCAAATTTTAATCATTATAAAAAAAATCCAATATAAACTTTTCAAAATTGAACATATTAGAAGAATGTAAAAAAAATAGAGCAAGGGAGATATGTCAAAAAAAAAATTAGCTTGTTGATTATACATGAAATATACTCGGTGAATATATCAAAATATAATCATCTTTCTTGGGAATGTTGTGGTGTGGAGAAATGCATAATATCCTAGAATGAGATACTGTCGATAGAAAACTTCATGGTTGAACTTTTCTACCATGCTAAATTAATCAATATACTTGCTCACCACAATTCACATCAAAAATATATTAAATGCACCCCCTGGTACACATATAGTATATTACTTCTGTAGAAGAAATAAATGTAAAATCACAAAAAAAAGTGAAAAAAATATATAATTATAGAATATTATTATTCTAGAGAAAATAACATAAACTTATGTTGAAAGCTCATGCAGAATAACCACTACTTAACACACCACCGGACTCATTAGCCCAGGGTTCTAACCATAGACCAAATGATTCAATGGGGGAAAATATATTTTTGTATGTTTCAGCCACCTGGTCAAGAAAATCTGGATCTTGCACCCGCTTTAATCAGCCATGGATCGTACCTTGTGACCATGACATAAGTCTGAACATAAAAAACCATGAAAACTGAAAATTCCAAAAAACACAAAAAGAGGTTTAATAGATTATCACCTTCACCTAGATTGTATATATTATGTGTTACTCCAACAACATTTTGCCCTGTGACATCAAGGAACCGAACCACTCATTGTAAAACCCAGTAGGGCCCAACTCCTTCGTCCATGAGATGACATCCAAGTGCAATTCCTTCATGGACTCTTTAAAGACATGATGCATTTCCCATATTGTTAAGATTCCATCCTTGCACCCCATTGGCCCACAGTTTAGTTCTGGCTTACTATAAATGAGATTCTAGTCGATCATGTACAGAACAGGGATAGTTTATATAAAATGAAAACAACATGAATTGTAAGGCTTGAAATTGAAGTAATATATTGATAAATAATTGAAATAAAATTTATGGATCTAAATAATTAAATATGTACAGAATGATGTTTAAGGCAATAAATATGACCGAAAAGTAGCAAGATTGAAAATTCATAGTAGTACTAAAAATTATATATTCCAAAGGCTATTGAATTCAGCATCCAATTGAAATAGTTCAATGTGTATTATACATAAGCAGTTACTAGTTTATGGAAATGTTTCATAGTTACCTAAAAAGTGATACTATTTGCATACTAGGCATATTGAATCTTTATATTCAAACCACGTGTTACCGTTATCATATTTCCTATCATTGATTGGATATTTATTATAAACTGTATTTGATTTATTTTGTTTAATATGTCACTTTCACGGGATGTAGTAGCAATACATTTTTCATGAGAATTATTTTTTATATATGGAATCATAACACATATTTTATTTATTGTAAACTTTATTAGATTTAATTATTTTAATGAGTGAGGAAATATTATATGTATTGATAATGATAAAAGGGTAAAAATAATTGAAAACTGAGACCATGGTTTGTGTGCATTGTGGGATTTATAAATAATGTGGTTAAAATTTAAATGTTGATTCCATTGCACAAATTATTCATACATGGATTGTTTCATATATGGTTATCATTATTTTTCAACTTATGAATGTGGGTAATTTTTAAATTGAATTGCATTATTACGAAAGGAAACATAATTTATCACATTAATACATAGTATAAGAATTTTTTCCCTTGCTTGAGAGGTGACTCTATTCCCAAAATAGGAATTTATCTAAAATACATCCAACAATTGAGAACTCAAACCAAATCATGAATAAAGCATCATTTTTGAAAAACTATTACATTATATTGTTGGAGTCACACCCACTACAATAACCAAATATGGCCAAAGAAGTTGATGTCCTAAGGTCAGAATAAACAAATAAAACAATGCATAAACAAAGCATCAAGAGTCACTCAAAACCATTCATAAAAATATCATATAAATAAAAAAAGAAATAATAATTAAGATATTAGTATATTCTAATGTTTAGAACACGATCCATCATTATAACACTATAAAAAAACTCTGTTGAAAAACTTTGAAGTAATTAATTGCTCTGTTATTGCACACTGTAAGAAAATGCGATCTTGAAGGAAATAACCAAACCATGGGTTGTTCCACATTGAGTTAGTTGCTTTCAATAAAAATAAAACATACAGAATAAATCTGCAAGAAAAAATATTAATCAGTTTAAATATAGAAATCCATAGTACCATTCATCTCAGATATGCATCTATTAAAAAAACAAACCGTGGAATCAAAAACTACAGGGAATGTATAGATCTGTATATATTGAAATCTGTACAGCGGAAAATTGAATGAATGTGAACAACAAATCTATTCAAAATGTATAAATCTATTCATTAAATCCTTATAGATGTAGTAAAATATGCATATTCCACCCCATTCTGTATATTAAATCCTTAAGCAATTCATTAAAATTGTACAATACTTTGATGAAGTGTAAAAATATGTACTTAAAATTATATTAATAAATTCTATAGAAACTAAAAATGAATAGTATGAAGCTATTTATTTTTTAAATGAACATTATATGACAATATGGAAATTTAAAATTCTTACAGATGTAGTAATATATACAATTTAAAAAATGTGTACATTCCTGAATATTTTTGTTAAATTTGTACAAATATTTAATGAATTCTACAAATCTTTATGTAAATTCTGTATATATTGAAATCTTTACAATGGAAAATTGAATGAATCTGAACAACAAATCTATTCAAAATGTATAAATCTGGGCATTAAATCCTTATAGATTTAGTAAACTATGCACATTGAATGTCATTCTGTACATCAAATCCTTACGTATTTACTAATATTTGAAATTCATTAAAACTGTATAATACTTTAATGAAGTGTACAAAACTATACTTAAAAGATGATTAATAAATTCAATACAAACTAAAAATGAATAGTATGAATCTATACATTTTTTAAATGAACATTAGATCACAATATGGATAGTTAACATTCCTACAGATGTGGTAAGAAATAGAATTTTTTAAATGTGAACATTCATGAATATTTTTGTTAAATCTGTACAAATGTTTATTGAATTGTAAAAATCATTATGTAAATTCTGATTAATAAAATCTATAAAACTTTAAATGGTTTGTATGAATCTTTACATTTATGAAATGAAATTTCCATGGATATATGGAAACTAAACACACTCTTAAATGAGATTAAATTATATAATCTATGTTGTCTAGCATACACATCATATATTTCAATCTGGTTCACAGTGGGTCAAAAGTACCTCTTCCCAGTTTAATTACCAAGCATGTTTTGCTAAATTCCAAAAAAAAAAAACCATTAAAAATCTTAGCACACCAAAATAAAAACATCCAACTATTTTCTAGAGAACAGTGGAAAATAAATAATATTTTGAAAGTCCAGTATGAAATATGTAAGGTTGTTTTAATATGAAAGTGATTAATGGTAGATTAATCAAGATGCATTACCTGGATGTTAGAGTCAGTCTATCTTCTTAGAGTTCATCTTCTTTGAAATGCAGGAAGATAATATTTGACATGTGACAAATATGAACTACCCTGCTAAACTTAAAAAAATTACATTTATAAAAGATATTGACCTCTAAAGAGTATGAATGTTTATATTGATGTGAAACCAATTTAAAAAATGAATTGCACTGCTAAACATAAAAAATAGATATGTGTATGAAGAAAATAATATATATACCTCTATGAAATAAAAATATCAAGCAGTATAAAAAAATGTGCACCTGTATGAAAAAATTATGAACAAATAGGACATAAATATGAACCTGTAAAAACATATGAACCTGTAAAAAATATAAAAACATGGTTTTCAAAATGAAAAAGTATAACATGCATAACAAGTGTCGGAAATTAAATTTGAAAATGCCAAAAGATAAAAAATTATTTCCCATCTGTCACTGCAAATAAAAAAAACATTTGTTCGAAAATGTAGAAAGTATTACATGTGAGTAATTACTATAATAAATTAGAATTCTAGTAGGTACAAAATTATAAAAGCATTCCCTGGTAAGTTAAAGAAACTAAAGAATATATTAAATGAAATTGAAAATATGAAATGCAGTTTCAAAAATATTTGGTGAATGTATCATTTATACTTGCAGTGGAAAAACAATCCAACGCCACTAATTTTGTCCAGTGTAATAACCTGTAGTTACATCCCATCTCAGAGATAAATTGGAGAACATAATACTTCCCATTTTATATAGCTCAAGGTTTAATGGTATTCCATGTGTAAAAATAATTAACGATCATGTTTAAAGTAAGAAAAACGTCACAACATTAGGAAGCAATTAATAAATTATATGAAGGGAAATAATACTGAAATGTGATTAAATAAAACTTCTACATGTGGAACTGATATTTTTGGTGCCATAATATGCAATTTACAATCTAAATTCATATCCTTAGGATAAAAAATGAAAAACAAACAAATGACGCCATACTAACCATTGTGCTGATATATGTGTCCATACTAAAACCACGTCCCCTGGTTCTAGATCTTGTTTGAGGGGTTCTAGATCTTGTTCAAGAATCGAGATGCATGAGCTAGGGTTCCCGATTTGGTTATCGATTTCATGAGTAAGAAAAGGGAGAGATCGAAAGTAGCAGCTGTGGTGGCGAGTAGCAGTTGTGGTGGCGAGACAGAGATACGAAGAGATGATGAGACTACGAGATGGTGAGATGGTGAGATGGTGAGATGGTGAGACAGCGATAATAGGACCGAAGACGATGAAGAAGAATAGTGGGTCGATTGTGGGTAGGGTTTTGGGAAAACACGGGAACAGAGAAGATGGGAATGAGAAACGGGGGAGCGGGGGGAGTGGAGAGTGAGACAGTGACGGGAACAGGGAGACGAGGAGTGACACGAGGGAGCGGAGGGAGGGGAGATAGGGGATGGTGACGGCGAGTAGCTACTGTGGTGGCGAGATGGAGAGAACAAGACTGTAGGTGATGGAGAAAGAGAGAGGGTTGGTAGTGGGTAGGGTTTCAGGAAGCGTGGGGATGAATGGGAAAGGGATTTCATGGGAGTGTAAAAATGCAAGGGAGAAGGATAGCTCGGAGAAGTACATGTGGAGGAGGAGATATGAAAACTAGTAAGAATAAAAGATATTGTAAAAAACAATTTATATTTAAAAATCCACACTCTACATAATCATTACCTTCTCCAAATAATGATTCACCAAATCATCATCATTGGAATATAACATTTAATTACCACATATAATTGTCACAACATTATAAAAATACCACATATAATAATTATTGTTTTAATACAAATTTAATTCACACCTCTCAGGATACAACATTTATCCATCTTTTGAATCCTCATCTCCATATAATTCATATGGATTACTATATCCATTTTTTCAATTTGGAATGCAGCACTTAACTCAATGATTTCATCAACCTATACTTCCACTAATTTAAAATGATCAAACAATGGTATTCATAAATTAAACAGCATAAAATCAATAATTCAGCCTCAAACCCCACTTAATCACGTAACCCTTTATGTCAACTTGATAACCGCATTAATCTATCAACCCATATGCACTAAATCATGATAAATACACATAAAAAATATAATTTCAAGTAAATTTCTCCTAATCACATACCTTATAAAATTGATGATTGCTTTAAGGTATGTTTTTTGAATTCGTAAATTAAATCCTGGAAACCCTATTCATGATATGAAATCCCCCATAATTCTTCCGGTCACACATATCATCCCTTATAAAAATAGAAATAAAGAATGATTCACCAATCCACCATAATAAATGACCAAGAATAACACTTACCATCAATCCAAGATTAAATATTAACACTCCCATAAAGAAATAAATAAATAGATGTTAAAGAACATCATAAATTTCTCCCAAGTCACCCAAAAGTATATCCAAAGGTTGTGGATAATTCATAATAGAAAATATAGAGGTTTAAAGAGTTATAATATTTTTAACTTATCAACCCAAAAACCATGGCATGTCAATACGTAACATGATTTGTTTTAATTGGTATTTTTTTAACCCATCTATAAAGTGTATAATAATTTACCCAATTAATGTTTCATATATCATACCTTTAACACGGAATGTTTAAAAAAAATATGTGACTGGTCACTTCTTTGAAAACTATGACACGAAGATGTAGAACGTCACATTGCTTATACCTAGATGAAACCCAAAAAATTCTACATAAATAACCAAGATGTGTTTTAAATAAAACACATGGTGTTTTATCCCCCTAAACTCTAGTATCTATATTAAATTTCTCTTCAACTGATGCCCTTGAACTATTATGATTCCAGCTAAATCGTGATGTATTCGAACTAACCATGGTATGTTTCCAAAGCAATGTCTCCTAGGAACTACATCGTCCTATGTATTCTATTAAACATAAAAACTTTTCTCTAGTCGTCTACTTCTTATTCAAACAAATGCATTTCACCTACTTAAGATGGCCTCATTTTCGTGTTAGATTTTTTTTTTGTAATTTTATAAATTTCACAATAAGGGTGTGAGAACCTGATATAAATAAAGTAGTGACCGTAAACAAATTCTAAAATGATATTAATCATAAAAAATGAAAATAAAATTGGATATAGTTGCTTTCATCTAAACCATTAGGATTTTATAGAATACATTCTCATGTAATGGCCCATCCTTGCAATGCCTTCTATCAAATATATTAAATTTCTACCACCCACTCAACAAACAATGGATCTTTCACAATTTATACCCTACCCCAATCAACAATATGTGAATAATTATTAATTTACCTCTAATGTTATTGCACATGGAAATAATTTTGAATTCTAATCAACTAGGAATGTCTAATAATCATCTATAGTGTATATTTTCTCTCCAATCATTTTCACACTTTCAGTCATAACCAATGCCAAATTTTACCCAATAATTTTGACCTCACCAATATCAGTACAACATAAATCCATCTAAAAAGGCTTCCTATATAATTACCTGAAAACTTCTATATCGATGGATAAGTGATAAATATTATTATAAGAAAACTGAACCCACGGTTGATGTTCAACCCAAAGTCCTATAAAATCAATAATGTAATATCTAAACATGTCCTACAACATTTGAATCATTGTCTTGGTTTAATTTACATTCCAAGGATGATTTTTTTGATAAGAAACAACTAGGTTCCAAAAGATCACAAATATTCCCCTACATCTATGAAGTAAGCCAAGAATTATGGCATCAAATGATCATCCTAAAAACTTTACAAATCTTTAAAACCTCTACTGTCACAACCCGACCCAACGGGGCTCGAGTCGCGACTCCCCAAGCCCGCCTCCAATAGGCCAGGGGCTGGCGACCAGCGCCGAGTAGGCTATCACACACATGGGAGACATTAGCCTAAGGTACCTGTACACACGCACCCACAAACACCTCCATGCAACAGTGCAGAGATATAGAAACTGAAAAGTAAAATGCATGCATAAATCTATCCCAAACCAGAGTACAACAGAAGTACAAAAGGGAAAAACAGGGCCCACCAAAAGAAAACTACAAAAGCGCATCCAACCTGCTCTGAAGAAGGGGAACGCTGCCACAAACACCCGCCGGAAAGCTTCCTCGGCACAGCTCCGGTAAACACCCCGGTCAACTCGCTCACTAAGCTCCGCCTGCTCCGGGTCCTCCTGGGTCTCCGTCAAAAGGCATGTGGTCTGCACAAGACACAAACATGTGCGGGCAAAGCCCGTGCATGGGTGAGTATAAACATACTCAGTAGGCACCCCAAAAACCCAAAACCCAAGGGAGCAACTGAAAGGCAACAGTCCGCTCAACCCAGCCAGAGGGAACCCAAACGAGAGAGAAACTCCATCTCGTGACCATCCTCGGCTAAACACAACTAGACAGCTCATCTCAACTCAGGTGTATGCCCATACATACACCTTGAACGATCCAGATATACTTAGCTCACGCCACAAGCCACAAGAGGTAACGACCTAATCACCAGCAACTGTCCACAACCAGGAGAGTACACCACGAACACTGTCATACCAGATGACACTCATCCGAGAGATACACTTCATCGGGTCCCAAACAAACATCTCATACGCTCACCCGAGAGACCACGCTCGTCGGATAACATCACTGAGGAAACCTCGCTGAACCAACATAACTACCAAACTCCTCGGATAGGGGATCGCCGCTAGGGTCCACTAGGGGATACCAAGACCCACTCCGGTATACGTAGCTCACAGATAGGGGATCACTCCCAGGGTCCGCTGGGGGATACCACGACCCGATCTGGCATACATAGTACTCACAGATAGGGGATCACACCCAAGATCCGTTGGGGGATACCACAACCCGATCTGGCGCTCGACAGAACTCCACACTCAGATAGAGGATCATCGTCCATATAAAGATGGTCATGACGATACCGGAACCCTATCTGGTATAACTCGCGATGTAGGGGATCGAACCGACGATGCCGGAACCCTACCGAAACCACGCGCTGAGTAGGGGATCGCATAACCAACGATACCGTAACCCTACTATAAACCACATGCTGAGTAGGGGATCGTATACCTGACGATGCCACAACCCTACTGAGCACGACCCACCGCGTAGGGGATCATATTTCCGATGATGCCACAAACCCTACGGGGTTAACCTGCTAGATAGGGGATCACCGCCCGTAAATAAGCGGTCACAGCGATACCAAGAACCCGATCTAGGGTAAAGATGCTAGAGGATCCACTCCGGGCCCACCGGAGGGATACCACAACTCTAACAGTTTAAACATCTCATCAAGAGGATCACAAACCCATACGAAGGTTGTGATGCCACATGAACCCTCGTAGGAACGAATCAAGGGAGAACCCTCAACCACTGCTGGTCCAAACGTCGCTAACCCGAGCGACCCGCTACAACGCCACACTGCGCACCTCCTAGACCAAAACCGAGGCCACCATCGCGTTCCACACAGGAAAACACGCAGGATAGGCTGTTTACTTGCCCGAAATGGAGCACCGGTGAAAAATGCACTATTCGCCGTAGCTAGCTCGTGCGGGGCCCACACAACGATCCCGAAACCCATCGAGCGGATCACACCACGGCGATCCCCTCAGAAAAACAAGCGGAATCGACTACTCGCGCGTCCGAAACGGACACCCGGTGAAAAAGACACTATTCACCGAAGCCCAGCTCGGGTGGGGCCCACGCCTGGATTCCGAAACTCAACGAACGGAACACACCATTGCGTTCCTCTCGGAAAAACACACAGGATCGACTATTCATCCGCCAAAATCGGACTCCTGGTGCAAAAGCTGCGTTTCTCCGCAAACGCCAAAACCCGGCCTCGTGGGGCCCGCACCCCGTTCTTAGCCCCAACACCCGGAAACCATCTCAAAAAGTCCGTCGTACCATCAGGGTCTCAACGCCACTGACGGCACGTCAATCGGACGCTCCGGGTAGAAGTTACAACGGCCCGAAGTCGTAAAATAATAAAATAATATTATTTTATACAACGTTTCTAATTCCCGGGCTACGATCCCGAACCTTTAATACCTCGAACCCACACCGGAGGGTTCGCCTCTTCGTCAGGGTCGCGTCGCCGCAAACGGCGTGCCAATCCGGCTCCTGGATTGCAAGATACGGGGGTTTAAAGACCCCCGTATAAGAAAAGAGGTCGGACCGGCCCCGACCGGCCGGTCCGGCCGGCCTGGACCGGCCGCCGCCGCCGGCCCGCCCCGGCGCGGCAGCGCCGGCGCCGCCAACCCGCCTCGGACCCGACGCCTGATGCGAACAAAAGTAAGGTCACCCCTAGGGTAAACGCGTCATTCTGAACGCAACGACGGACTCAGATTTTCCATCCGGGACTCCGTTCAGAATTTATTCGAGCCGACGCTCGCACGCTAACTTCGCCACTTATTTACGAAAACGCCCCTGGTGGCGTTTCTCACCGCAGGCCCGCGCCCGCAAAGTTTACACCTCGCCTAGGGTAAACGACACGTTCCGGATGCAACCGTTCCCTCAGATTCCCGTTCTGAGCTAACTTTTAGGAGATATCACACCCCCGCCACGTGCATAGTATAAAAAAACTTAATATTTTTATAAAATTAAATACGGGCACTCCGGGCCTCGGAATCGCACGCCGTCTTCGCGCCTAGATCTGGAATTATTCGCAGAAATATTCCAAAGTCTGACAGGGCCAAAAAACCGAGTCGCCACATCCTCCCCTCCTTAGAACTTTTCGTCTCCGAAAAGCCCTAAGCACAAGGAAAGCGACTGGACTCTCAACTGGGTCTCACACACCAGCGAGCTCACCAACCAACACCCATGCCCGAACACATAAGTCAGAGGGAATCATCCACCACACCTCAATACTATCCGCTTTGGGCGGCATTGACTCGTCCGCACGGTTTTAATCGCGTCACAAAAACGCGTCTCGGTGGGGGAAGGATCCATCTACCTCACGCATTCGAAGCATGCAAAACAACTCCCACACAGGGTCTTACCAACGCCTGAACAAAACTCGAGCAAGCAACAAAAGGAAAGAGTACCGCTAAACAGTGTCTATCAAACTACTGCAGTAAGTAGAAAAGACACAAGGCGTACCTCTATCCATCCGCGGTGCCTCTGGGTCGACTGCCTCCAGGGCATGCAGCTGTCCTCGCCCTCGACCACCAGCTCCCTGAGCTTGGCGTGGACCTCCTGGGGGTGGGGGTGGTGGCCACTGGTACTGCCCACCACCGCCTCCTGCTGCACCAGCTTCGCCGCCACGTCCGCCGCCCTGCGGACCTCCTTGCTCGAGACGCTGCCTCTGCCAAGGCGGTCCATCGACTGGCTCCCTCTCAGCAGCACGTCGGGTCGGACAATCTCTAGCAAGATGTCCCCGACCATCGCAAGTGTAACACCGCCTCTCCTGCGGCTGACCAAAACTGGCCTGCGAGCCCTGTGAGCCCTGAGGCTCAGATCCTCCATCCTGGGGTCACCTCCTGAAACGTCGGCCACGTCCAGACCCCTGAGTCTGACGTCGGCTACCAGATGCCGATCCGACCGTCGAAGTCTCAGCTCTCGAGTGCCCAACACTAACAGGGGGAATCCACTCAGCCAGAAAACTCTCCACCACCAACGCTCGCTCCAGCACTCCAGCATAGGTGGGCAGGCACAAGGAAACCACACCTGCTCGGATGTCCCTGCGTAAGCCCTGCTCGAAGGTCCGAGCCCTAAAGAACGGGTCTCAAACCATATCCAGGGAGTAGCGCGATAGGTCTGTAAACCTCGCTGAGTACTCCGACACAGTCATGCTCTTCTGTCGAAGCTGCAGAAGCTCCTGGATCCGCACTGACCTCAGCGTCACCAGATAGAACTCTTCCCTGAAGAGCCGCTCAAACTCTGCCCACGTGAGCGTCTCCTCGTCATGGGACCGCGTCACCAAACTCCACCATCGCCCGGCAGAACCATGCAGAAGGCTCGCCGCTAGGACCACCATCTGATCTGGAGGTGTCCTCACTAGGCGGAAAACTCGGGTGACTGCCTCAAGCCAGTCATCAGCTGCCTGGGGGTCTGGATCACCCCGGAACCTCAGAGGTCACTACCTCTGGAACTCGTGCAGTGCACTCAGCCTGCGCGCAACCTCGTCCTGCACTGCCGGCACAACCAGCTGCTCGACAGGTGGTGTCTCAACTGGCAGACCACCTGGAGGTGCAACCTCAGAACCTGCGCCCTGCTCCACAGCCTCTACACGGGGCGGGTCATCAGCACAATCCTGCTGCGGAACCCTCACTGGCTGTCGTCATGGAGGCATCCTGAAATACATTCAAGACACACCACAGTCAAAGAGTATATCTGGAGAGATGACTCAAGAAGGACAAGGAAAAACCAAAAACCCAGTCCTATATGACGCATGTACCATTATGTCCCCGCGACCAGTGTACGAATGTCCCGAGTCGAAAGGCAGGTTATCAGAGTCCTGGTGTATGGATACGTCGGACGCCGCACCAACACTGGAGTCTCTGGCCTGAAAGCCGAGCTCAAAACACCCTAACACTGCCGCTATGCAACCCAAACCAAACTCACAGCTAGACCAGCTACGCTCTGAGATCCCAAAGGTGGAACCTCCTCTGATACCACTCTGTCACGACCCGACCCAACGGGGCTCGAGTCGCGACTCCCCAAGCCCGCCTCCAATAGGCCAGGGGCTGGCGACCAGCGCCGAGTAGGCTATCACACACATGGGAGGCATTAGCCTAAGGTACCTGTACACACACACCCACAAACACCTCCATGAAATAGTGCAGAGATATAGAAACTGAAAAGTAAAATGCATGCATACATCTATCCCAAACCAAAGTACAACATAAGAACAAAAGGGAAAAACAGGGCCCACCAAAAGAAAACTACAAAAGCGCATCCAACCTGCTCTGAATAAGGGGAACACTGCCACAAACACCCGCCGAAAAGCTCCCTCGGCACAGCTCCGGTAAACACCCCGGTCAACTCGCTCACTAAGCTCCGCCTGCTCTGGGTCCTCCTGGGTCTCCGTCAAAAGGCTTGTGGTCTGCACAAGACACAAACATGTGCGGGCAAAGCCCGTGCAGGGGCGAGTATAAACATACTCAGTAGGCACCCCAAAAACCCAAAACCCAAGGGAGCAACTGAAAGACAACAGTCCGCTCAACCCAGCCAGAGGGAACCCAAATGAGAGAGAAACTCCATCTCGTGACCATCCTCGGCTAAACACAACTAGATAGCTCAGCTCAGCTCAGGTGTATGCCCATACATACACCTTGAACGATCCAGATATACTCAGCTCACGCCACAAGCCACAAGAGGTAACGACCTCATCACCAGCAACTGTCCACAACCAGGAGAGTACACCACGAACACTGTCATACCAGATGACACTCATCCGAGAGATACACTCCATCGGGTCCCAAACAAACATCTCAGACGCTCACTCGAGAGACCACGCTCGTCGGATAACATCACTGAGGAAACCTCGCTGAACCAACATAACTACCAAAATCCTCGGATAGGGGATCACCGCTAGGGTCCTCTAGGGGATACTAAGACCCACTCCGGTATACATAGCTCACAGATAGGGGATCACTCCCAGGGTCCGTTGGGGGATACCACGACCCGATCTGGCATACGTAGTACTCACAGATAGGGGATCACACCCAAGATCCGTTGGGGGATACCACAACTCGATCTGGCGCTCGAAGGAACTCCACACTCAGATAGAGGATCATCATCCATATAAAGATGGTCACGACGATACCGGAACCCTATCTGGTATGACTCGTGATGTAGGGGATCGAACCGACGATGCTGCAACCCTACCGAAACCACGCGCTGAGTAGAGGATCGCATAACCAACGATACCGTAACCATACTATAAACCACATGCTGAGTAGGGGATCGTATACCCGATGATGCCACAACCCTACTGAGCACGACCCACCGCGTAGGGGATCATATTTCTGATGATGCCACAAACCCTACGGGGTTAACCTGCTAGATAGGGGATCGCCGCCCGTAAATAAGCGGTCACAGCGATACCAAGAACCCGATCTAGGGTAAAGATGCTAGAGGATCCACTCCGGGCCCATCGGAGGGATACCACAACTCTAACAGTTTAAACATCCCATCGAGAGGATCACAAAACCATACGAAGGTTGTGATGCCACACGAACCCTCGTAGGAACGAACCAAGGGAGAACCCTCAACCACTGCTGGTCCAAACGTCGCTAACCCGAGCGACCCGCCACAACGCCACACTGCACACCTCCTAGGCCAAAATCGAGGCCACCATCGCGTTCCACACGGGAAAACACGCAGGATAGGCTGTTTACTTGCCCGAAACGGAGCACCGGTGAAAAATTCACTATTCATCGTAGCTAGCTCGTGCAGGGCCCACACAACGATCCCGAAACCTATCGAGCGGATCACACCATGGCGATCCCCTCGGAAAAACAAGCGGAATCGACTACTCGCGCCTCCGAAACGGACACCCGGTGAAAAATGCACTATCCACCGAAGCCCAGCTCGGGTGGGGCCCACACCTGGATTCTGAAACTCAACGAACGGAACACACCATTGCGTTTCTCTCGAAAAAACACACAGGATCGACTATTCATCCGCCAAAATCGGACTCCTGGTGCAAAAGCTGCGTTTCTCTGCAAACGCCAAAACCCGACCTCGTGGGGCCTGGACCCCATTCTCAGCCCCAACACTCGGAAACCAACTCAAAAAGTCCGTCGTACCTTCAGGGTCTCAACGCCACTGACGGCACGTCAATCGGACGCTCCGGGTAGAAGTTACAACGGCCCGAAGTCGTAAAATAATAAAATAATATTATTTTATACGACGTTTCTAACTCCCGGGCCACGATCCCGAACCTTTAAACCCTCAAACCCACACCGGAGGGTTCTCCTCGTCGTCAGGGTCGCGTCGCCGTAAACGGCGCGCCAATCCGGCTCCTGGATTGCAAGATACGGGGGTTTAAAGACCCCCGTATAAGAAAAGAGGTCGGACCGGCCCCGACCGGCCGCCGCCGCCGGCCCGCCCCGGCCGGCGGCCCTCCGCCGCGGCTCCGCCGCGCGCCGCCGGCGCCGACAGACCTTCCGCAGACCGCCGGGGGCACCCCGGTGGTCCGTTTTGTGATCCAGATGCGTCTACACGACCCTCGGGACCCAATCTACACTGCTACGACTTCAATTTGCAGAAAAACGCAGCAAAAATGGGATCAGGGGTTAAAACTCAAATCCGCCTACCTCGCGGGCGAAACGCCAACGTTCTGCCTCAGATTCGTGCTCCAGAGCTTCCGCTGCGTGCTCCTGGAACATTCACCGTCGAATTCTGAGCTCGTGGGTGCTTTGTTTGCTCGATTCGGCGGAGTGGCGGAGAAGAACGGCGAAGAACGATAAAGGGGGGGGGGCAGATATTTATATCAGCGGCCCGCCGACGCCAAACCCATCTCGGACCCGACGCCCGATACAAACAAAAGTAAGGTCACCCCTAGGGTAAACGCGTCGTTCTGAACGCAATGGAGGACTCAGATTTTTCATCCGGGACTCCGTTCAGAAGTTATTCGAGCCGACGCTCGCACACTAACTTCGCCACTTATTTACGAAAATGCCCCTGGTGGCGTTTCTCACCGCAGGCCCGTGCCCGCAAAGTTTACACCTCACCTAGGGTAAACGGCACGTTCCGGACGCAACCGTGCCCTCAGATTCCCGTTCTGAGCTACCTTTTAGGAGATATCAAACCCCCTCCACGTGCATAGTATAAAAAAACTTAATATTTTTATAAAATTAATTCCGGCCACTCCGGGCCTCGGAATCGCACGCCGTCTTCGCGCCTAGATCTGGAATTATTCGCAGAAATATTCCAAAGTCTGACAGGGCCAAAAACCCGAGTCTCTACATCCTCCCCCCCTTAGAACTTTTCGTCCCCGAAAAGCCCTAAGCACAAGGAAAGCGACTGGACTCTCAACTGGGTCTCACACACCAGCGAGCTCACCAACCAACAACCATGCCCGAACACATAAGTCAGAGGGAATCATCCACCACACCTCAATACTATCTGCTTTGGGCGGCACTGACTCTCCCGCACGGTTTTAATCGCGTCACAAAAACGCGTCTCGGTGGGGGAAGGATCCATCTACCTCACGCATTCGAAACATGCAGAACAACTCCCACACAGGGTCTTACCAACGCCTGAACAAAACTCAAGCAAGCAACAAAAGGAAAGAGTACCGCTAAACTGTAACGACCCGAAATTTTGAATAAATCTTGTTTACTAATTTCATGTGTTATTTTATTTTATACTCAACCAAAAATGTTTTATTTGATAAACATGATTATAATTAAAATGAGATCAGTGGGTTTTGACTATTATATAACCATCGGTCAATATGACTGCTGTGAACAAAATGTTTTGATTATTGAGTCTAAATATAAGTAATCTTGGTTAATTATTATAGAAAGAAGATTCGATGGCCTCACCTAGTAGTCTTGGACCGATCGAAGCCCATCTAACAGAGCTTGGGAAGGAGGTAGCACCATTGGGCTTTGCTCTGAATCAAATCCAAGCCGAACTTCATCATGTGAAGCTGGAACGGAATCGCCTTCATGAGAAGTTCAAACTGATAGAAATTACTACTCGGGCAATGTTGACTGAGTCGTCCCAAGCTTCTATCACCCTAGCACACCTTACTCTTAGGTCCTATGCTGGTATTATAAGGGGCTATGTAACGAGACCGTAACTACCTTGTGTAATCCTTGTTTTAAATAAAAATTGGGATTTCTTCTTATGATGAAGTTTATGAATTTTGAAATGACCGGATAAATATAGTATGCATATTTTTTATGAATTTTAGAAAAAGGATATTTTAAAAATGTTTACGTAAACCTTAAATAATTAAAAATGTGTAATGATTTTCAAAAAATGGTCTTCTACAATTATGTTCAGTACAAAATTTGGAGTCTAATAAGATCAACATAATTTTTGATGAATAGTAAATTATGAATAGTGATTTTACGCTTAGGATTAGTAAGGTGACCAAATGGATTAGTAATCTCACTTAAAGAAAGTTTTAAAATAATCTAGGCACCTTGATTAAGTAATGTGATTCAATAAAATGGTTAAATAACGGTTTCATAAATTATTATTCAAGTATTAGTTTTTTTAGATGAATAGTGTTTTTTAATTAAAAATTTAATTAAAAATAATTATAAAATTATTTTTATAAAAATGAATTTATTTTTGAACTCAGAGCATCGATATTATGTTAAGGTAATTTTTGGGGATTTTTCTGAAAAAAATGAATTTTCGATGAATAGTGTTTTTATTTAAAAATTAAATTAAAAATATTTAGAAAATTATTTTTATAAAATGGATTTCATTTTTGAAATCAGAGCATTGATATTTGGTTAATGTGAAATTTTGGGATTTTTCTGAGAAAGTTGAATTTTCAGTGAATAGTAAAAATACAGTTTTAGGGTTTCAATATGTTTAATGACATCATAACGGTGTCATGATGATGTCATGAGATCTTTTGAGGGTTGGCCGGCCAAGGGTGATGAATTATTGTTTTGGGGGCCCCATGTGGCCTAACTCCATGATAAATGCCAAGGGAGAGCACATGGGTTTGAGAAAAGCACATGTGAGGTGTCTCTTGGCCATTAATGCTTTGTCCCCTCACTTTCCCTATAAATACCCACCCTTTCCTCCTTTAGTTTTCACTCCCAACCCTCCCCCAACGAAGTTCTGGTCTTCTTACCTCCCAAAGAGTCCTCCCAAGGTGCCCCCAAGCCCTCAAGGTCCAATCCTTTGAGTTTCAAGAGTCACGTTTTAAGGTAAGGGATCATACTCCTCTCTTTCTTTTTAAGTACACACTTTTATGTCATTCCTTTTAAAGCTCATCTTTCTTGTTATTGGGATGATCATTTATATTACATTTACTGTAATTTTTATTTTCATGTGATGAGAGACCCTATTCTCTCTCATCAATCCATTTTGGAAGTTTTGAGTGGCACCGTTAGGCTGCCAAACTTTCGTAAGAGATCTAACCTCTCTCTTCTTTTTAAATACTCTCCTTTATGTCACTTCTTTTAAGCTCCTCTTTGTAATGTTGGGGGATGTTATTTTATATTCCTCTTGCTGTACATTTTATTTTAATATGATGAGATACCCTATTTGATCTCATCAATCCATATTCGGAAGTTTTATGTGGCGCCGTTAGGCTGCCAAATTTTTAAGGGATTCTTTCACCCTTCTCATTTTTCAAGTTCGATTTTCATGTCAAGTCTTTCAAGTTCCTTTTTATTATGTTGGGGTATGATCTCTATATCTATCATACTGATCTCTTATGATCATATGATGAGGGACCCTATTTGATCTTGTCAAATCATTTTCTTTTGAAGTTAAGTGACGCCGTAAGGCTGCCGAATTTTCATAAGATAAATCTAATCTTTTTTCCTTCCATGTTTTTCATTTCAAATGGTATGTACCTCAAATTTCATTACCATGTCCATATGTCCTTCTTACTCTTTCACCCTACTGTTTTATGGATCATTTATTAGTGGGTGACCCATGTCCCCTCTCATTTCAATGTTTTCTAAAACCCCGAAACTTAGCCGTTATGCTGCAGAATTTTCCCTTCAAAATGCCTCTCTCTTTTCTCAAAAATTATTTTATGTTATAAAGTGAATACTCAAAGATCCTATTTCTACAAGGGTATTCACATATATACCAAAATGTTCTATTTTAAATTCTGGGATTTACATACATGAGACCCACCTTCCTTTTCTGTGGGTTTTAAAGTGATATAAAGATCATGTCTTTAAAGCAGTTTTTAAAAAGTTATGATTATGAAATGAAACCCATTTCCTTTATGCTATATGGGTTATTTATGAAATGTTTGATGATGATATATGTGGCTCACATGATAATAAAGGCAAATTTAAGGGTGCGCCCTGATAGCGCTCCAATGCATTGGGTAATGATGTAACCACTAGAGATTACAATTTTCACGATACCTTGGTGAATAACCTTGGTAATTTTCAAATGACACCTTGGGGATGGACCTTGGTGATATGTTCATGATTGTCTATGTTAAATGATGTAGCCACATCTTCAAGTTATGAAAAATGTTGTTTTTATTATGAAATGCCTCATGATTTCTTTCTCATGCCTTAAAGTTCTTTTCATGTCCTTATTGAAGTATATCAAGTTTACATGTAAAATGTTCCTCTTGTTTCCCTTACCGGGCCTTCTGCTCACCCTTTCTTTTGATGTATGTCCCCAGGTTATGAGATGCAGTAATGAACCTAGAATGAACATAAGGAGACGCCTTTCAAGTGTTTAAGAAGAATGTTTTATGTTGTTTTCATGTATTATGTTCCTGGTTTCCAAGACACTAGACCTTAAAGATCCTCAGTTTTGTGTAATGTAATGAAAGTTTATGTTATAAAAAGGCGGGATGCTATAGTTGGTATCAAAGGATGGTTTAGTTATTTGTGGAAATTAGGATATAAAAACTTTAGGAAGAACCCTATAGAAAAGTTTAAATATAAAAAATCTTCCTGGTATTTTGGTGAGTATTGAGTAAGGGGTTTCCAAGCAAATACATCCCTGTCTGGATACGAGCAGGTAGAGGTGGCTCTGGCACAGATGTACATAGGGGTAAAACCCGAAAACACCGCTTTGAGCTAGACTCGAACGGGAACTGGTACACGACAACGGGCCTTGCTTCACTCTTGGTTACGACACTCCCGGGGGATATGCTTTGGTAAATTCATAAGCTTAGTATGAACCATTGTTAAAGGATCAAAGATAAAATAAAATAAAGGTTCACATAAGAATATATGATCATGGATAACCTAGATGGGAACCTAGGGGATCACAAGTTAGGGTATACTTTTCAACTACAAGTTATCCTCATATGCTTTAAGTTTCTTTTCTTGATTATTGGCTAAGTATTTAAGCCCCTAATTATAGTTTCTTTTCTTAGTTAATGGCGGGAAATGGAAGAACATGTCTCAACAACCAATGTGATAGGAAATGCTACGATTTCCGTATTAAGATGACAGAGATGATTAGGGGATTAAAATATGATTTTTATTTTGGAAGACGTTCACTATTTTGGGGACCCTATATGATCGAGGTAAATAGATTACAACGGTATTTTCATTGAGGAGTAAGGTTGACTTATATTTTGAAGAATCGATGAATTTAAGGTGGAATTATAGTAATTTAGGTTACTTACGGGAATGATTAACCTATCTTGGATAAAATATGTTTAGGTTAGCTACTTTTGTTATAAGATGTTAGGAGTGGTTGATGTTGTTTGGAGATGAACAATGAAGTTTATTTTGGAAGACTATGTTATCAAATCTTTCTTGTATTTGGGTTTCAATCTTAGTTTGGTTTATTTTGAGGAATCTTAAGGACCATTATTTACGGAATGGACTATGATGAACTTTGGGTAGTACCATGGAACTTGAATATTTAAAAGTAGTTTCCATTCCTATGGGATTATTTCTTTTTGAAGAGTTTTTTTTACCTTACTCTTTCGGTTTTTGGGATAATGTTTAAAGATAGAAGAAATAGATAGTTGATCTTTTGTGGATTATGTGATTCTCTAGAAGATGATTCTTGTGTTTTGATGAGACCAAGTAGTTTTGAATGCTCATAGTTTAGAGAAAGATTAGTTTTGGTTAGAAACTTATTAAAGGATTAAACTCTACATGAAGGTAGATATATTTCCTTATGTTTTTGTTCTATGTTGTAAATGAATTCCTCAAAGTTATGAAAAGGAACGTAAAACAAAAAGGTTGTTGGTTTACGTTTCCTACTAGGTAATCAAATACCTCTTGCACACATCATAATTTTGGGATTTTATGGTGGTTAACTTCCTCCTAATCATGTTTTCTATCACTCTCCTTTAGGATGTGACCCTTTGTTTTCTCCTCCATGTCCATGTTTCCTACATGGAATCCTTGTATGAGTAAACTCGGGTGGCCTTTGTACTCCCTTTTATTTCTTTTAAAGTAATAGTGTTACTGACTCTTTTTCCGATGTGGGACTTTCAATGAAGTTTCAAAACCCAATTTTAAAAAATTGCGAGGACGCAATTTCTTAAGGGGGGAAGATTGTAACGACCCGAAATTTTGAATAAATCTTGTTTACTAATTTCATGTGTTATTTTATTTTATACTCAACCAAAAATGTTTTATTTGATAAACATGATTATAATTAAAATGAGATCAGTGGGTTTTGACTATTATATAACCATCGGTCAATATGACCGCTGTGAACAAAATGTTTTGATTATTGTGTCTAAATATAAGTAATCTTGGTTAATTATTATAGAAAGAAGATTCAATGGCCTCACCTAGTAGTCTTGGACCGATCGAATCCCATCTAACAGAGCTTGGGAAGGAGGTAGCACCATTGGGCTTTGCTCTGGATCAAATCCAAGCCGAACTTCATCATGTGAAGCTGGAACGGAATCGCCTTTGTGAGAAGTTCAAACTGATAGAAATTACTACTCGGGCAATGTTGACTGAGTCGTCCCAAGCTTCTATCACCCTAGCACACCTTACTCTTAGGTCCTATGCTGGTATTATAAGGGGCTATGTAACGAGACCGTAACTACCTTGTGTAATCCTTGTTTTAAATAAAAATTGGGATTTCTTCTTATGATGAAGTTTATGAATTTTGAAATGACCGGATAAATATAGTATGCATATTTTTTATGAATTTTAGAAAAAGGATATTTTAAAAATGTTTATGTAAACCTTAAATAATTAAAAATGTGTAATGATTTTCAAAAAATGGTCTTCTACAATTATGTTCAGTACAAAATTTGGAGTCTAATAAGATCAACATAATTTTTGATGAATAGTAAATTATGAATAGTGATTTTACGCTTAGGATTAGTAAGGTGACCAAATGGATTAGTAATCTCACTTAAAGAAAGTTTTAAAATAATCTAGGCACCTTGATTAAGTAATGTGATTCAATAAAATGGTTAAATAACGGTTTCATAAATTATTATTCAAGTATTAGTTTTTTTGGATGAATAGTGTTTTTTAATTAAAAATTTAATTAAAAATAATTAGAAAATTATTTTTATAAAAATGAATTTATTTTTGAACTCAGAGCATCGATATTATGTTAAGGTAATTTTTGGGGATTTTTCTGAAAAAAATGAATTTTCGATGAATAGTGTTTTTATTTAAAAATTAAATTAAAAATATTTAGAAAATTATTTTTATAAAATGGATTTCATTTTTGAAATCAGAGCATTGATATTTGGTTAATGTGAAATTTTGGGATTTTTCTGAGAAAGTTGAATTTTCAGTGAATAGTAAAAATACAGTTTTAGGGTTTCAGTATGTTTAATGACATCATAACGGTGTCATGATGATGTCATGAGATCTTTTGAGGGTTGGCCGGCCAAGGGTGATGAATTATTGTTTTGGGGGCCCCATGTGGCCTAACTCCATGATAAATGCCAAGGGAGAGCACATGGGTTTGAGAAAAGCACATGTGAGGTGTCCCTTGGCCATTAATGCTTTGTCCCCTCACTTTCCCTATAAATACCCACCCTTTCCTCCTTTAGTTTTCACTCCCAACCCTCCCCCAACGAAGTTCTGGTCTTCTTACCTCCCAAAGAGTCCTCCCAAGGTTCCCCCAAGCCCTCAAGGTCCAATCCTTTGAGTTTCAAGAGTCACGTTTTAAGGTAAGGGATCCTACTCCTCTCTTTCTTTTTAAGTACACACTTTTATGTCATTCCTTTTAAAGCTCATCTTTCTTGTTATTGGGATGATCATTTATATTACATTTAATGTAATTTTTATTTTCATGTGATGAGAGACCCTATTCTCTCTCATCAATCCATTTTGGAAGTTTTGAGTGGCGCCGTTAGGCTGCCAAACTTTCGTAAGAGATCTAACCTCTCTCTTCTTTTTAAATACTCTCCTTTATGTCACTTCTTTTAAGCTCCTCTTTGTAATGTTGGAGGATGTTATTTTATATTGCTCTTGCTGTACATTTTATTTTAATGTGATGAGATACCCTATTTGATCTCATCAATCCATATTCGGAAGTTTTATGTGGCGCCGTTAGGCTGCCGAATTTTTAAGGGATTCTTTCACCCTTCTCATTTTTCAAGTTCGATTTTCATGTCAAGTCTTTCAAGTTCCTTTTTATTATGTTGGGGTATGATCTCTATATCTATCATACTGATCTCTTATGATCATATGATGAGGGACCCTATTTGATCTTGTCAAATCATTTTCTTTTGAAGTTAAGTGACGCCGTAAGGCTGCCGAATTTTCATAAGATAAATCTAATCTTTTTTCCTTCCATGTTTTTCATTTCAAATGGTATGTCCCTCAAATTTCATTACCATGTCCATATGTCCTTCTTACTCTTTCACCCTACTGTTTTATGGATCATTTATTAGTGGGTGACCCATGTCCCCTCTCATTTCAATGTTTTCTAAAACCCCGAAACCTAGCCGTTATGCTGCAGAATTTTCCCTTCAAAATGCCTCTCTCTTTTCTCAAAAATTATTTTATGTTATAAAGTGAATACTCAAAGATCCTATTTCTACAAGGGTATTCACATATATACCAAAATGTTCTATTTTAAATTCTGGGATTTACATACATGAGACCCACCTTCCTTTTCTGTGGGTTTTAAAGTGATATAAAGATCATGTCTTTAAAGCAGTTTTTAAAAAGTTATGATTATGAAATGAAACCCATTTCCTTTATGCTATATGGGTTATTTATGAAATGTTTGATGATGATATATGTGGCTCACATGATAATAAAGGCAAATTTAAGGGTGCGCCCTGATAGCGCTCCAATGCATTGGGTAATGATGTAACCACTAGAGATTACAATTTTCACGATACCTTGGTGAATAACCTTGGTAATTTTCAAATGACACCTTGGGGATGGACCTTGGTGATATGTTCATGATTGTCTATGTTAAATGATGTAGCCACATCTTCAAGTTATGAAAAATTTTGTTTTTATTATGAAATGCCTCATGATTTCTTTCTCATGCCTTAAAGTTCTTTTCATGTCCTTATTGAAGTATATCAAGTTTACATGTAAAATGTTCCTCTTGTTTCCCTTACCGGGCCTTCTGCTCACCCTTTCTTTTGATGTATGTCCCCAGGTTATGAGATGCAGTAATGAACCTAGAATGAACATAAGGAGACGCCTTTCAAGTGTTTAAGAAGAATGTTTTATGTTGTTTTCATGTATTATGTTCCTGGTTTCCAAGACACTAGACCTTAAAGATCCTCAGTTTTGTGTAATGTAATGAAAGTTTATGTTATAAAAAGGCGGGATGCTATATAAACAGTGTCTATAAAACTACTGCAGTAAGTAGAAAAGACACAAGGCGTACCTCTATCCATCCGCGGTGCCTCTGGGTCGACTGCCTCCAGGGCATGCAGCTGTCCTCGCCCTCGACCACCAGCTCCCTGAGCTTGGCGTGGACCTCCTGGGGGTGGGGGTGGTGGCCACTGGTACTGCCCACCACCGCCTCCCGCTGCACCAGCTCCGCCGCCACGTCTGCCGCCCTACGGACCTCCTTGCTCGAGACGCTGCCTCTACCAAGGTGGTCCATCGACCGGCTCCCTCTCAGCAGCACGTCCGGTTGGACAATCTCTAGCAACATGTCCCCGACCATCGCAAGTGTAACACTGCCTCTCCTGCGACTGACCAAAACTGGCCTGCAAGCCCTGTGAGCCCTGAGGCTCAGATCCTCCATCCTGGGGTCGCCTCCTGAAACGTCGGCCACATCCAGACCCCTGAGTCTGACGTCAGCTACCAGATGTCGATCCGACCGTCGAAGTCTCAACTCTCGAGTGCCCAGCACTAACAGGGGGAATCTGCTCAACCAGAAAACTCTCCACCACCAACGCTCGCTCCAGCACTCCAGTATAGGTGGGCAGACACAAGGAAACCACACCTGCTCGGATGTTCCTCCGTAAGCCCTGCTCGAAGGTCCGAGCCCTAAAGAACGGGTCTCGAACCATATCCAGGGAGTAGTGCGACAGGTCTGTAAACCTCGCTGAGTACTCCGACACAGTCATGCTCTTCTGTCGAAGCTACAGAAGCTCCTGGATCCGCACTGACCTCAGCGTCACCAGATATAACTCTTCCCTGAAGAGCCGCTCAAACTCTGCCCACGTGAGCGTCTCCTCATCATGGGACTACGTCACCAAACTCCACCATCACCCGGCAGAACCATGCAGAAGGCTCGCCGCTAGGACCACCATCTGATCTGGAGGTGTCCTCACTAGGCGGAAAACTCGGGTGACTGCCTCAAGCCAGTCATCAGCTGCCTGGGGGTCTGGATCACCCCGGAACCTCAGAGGTCGCTGCCTCTGGAACTCGTGTAGCGCACTCAGCCTGCGCGCAACCTCGTCCTGCACCGCCGGCACAACCAGCTGCTCGACAGGTGGTGGCTCAACTGGCAGACCACTTGGAGGTGCAACCTCAGAACCTGCACCCTGCTCCACAACCTCTACACGGGGCGGGTCATCAGCACAATCCTGCTGTGGAACCCTCACTGGCTATCGTCATGGAGGCATCCTGAAATACATTCAAGACGCACCATATTCAAAGAGTATATCTGGAGAGCTGACTCAAGAAGGACAAGGAAAAACCAAAAACCCAGTCCTATATGATGCATGTACCATTATGTCCCCGCGACCAGTGTACGAATTTCCCGAGTCGAAAGGCAGGTTATCAGAGTCCTGGTGTATGGATACGTCGGCCGCCGCACCAACACTAGAGTATCTGGCCTGAAAGCCGAGCTCGAAACACCCTAACACTGCCGCTATGAAACCCAAACCAAACTCAAAGCTAGACCAGATACGCTCTGAGATCCCAAAGGTGGAACCTCCTCTGATACCACTCTGTCACGACCCGACCCAACGGGGATCGAGTCGCGACTCCCCAAGCCCGCCTCCAATAGGCCAGGGGCTGGCGACCAGCGCCGAGTAGGCTATCACACACATGGGAGGCATTAGCCTAAGGTACCTGTACACACGCACCCACAAATACCTCCATGCAACAGTGTAGAGATATAGAAACTGAAAAGTAAAATGCATGCATACATCTATCCCAAACCAGAGTACAACAGAAGTAAAAAAGAGCAAAATAGGGCCCACCAAAAGAAAACTACAAAAGCGCATCCAACCTGCTCTGAAGAAGGGGAACGCTGCCACAAACACCCGCCGGAAAGCTCCCTCGGCACAGCTCCGGTAAACACCCCGGTTAACTTGCTCACTAAGCTCCGCCTGCTCCGGGTCCTCCTGGGTCTCCGTCAAAAGGCCTGTGGTCTGCACAAGACACAAACATGTGCGGGCAAAGCCCGTGCAGGGGTGAGTATAAACATACTCAGTAGGCACCCCAAAAACCCAAAACCCAAGGGAGCAACTGAAAGGCAACAGTCCGCTCAACCCAGTCAGAGGGAACCCAAACGAGAGAGAAACTCCATCTCATGACCATCCTCGTCTAAACACAACTAGACAGCTCAGCTCAGCTCAGGTGTATGCCCATACATACACCTTGAACGATCCAGATATACTCAGCTCAAGCCACAAGCCACAAGAGGTAACGACCTCATCACCAGCAACTGTCCACAACCAGGAGAGTACACCACGAACACTGTCATACCAGATGACACTCATCCGAGAGATACACTCCATCGGGTCCCAAACAAACATCTCAGACGCTCACCCGAGAGACCACGCTCGTCGGATAACATCACTGAGGAAACCTCGCTGAACCAACATAACTACCAAACTCCTCGGATAGGGGATCGCCGCTAGGGTCTGCTAGGGGATACCAAGACCCACTCTGGTATACGTAGCTCACAGATAGGGGATCACTCCCAGGGTCCGCTGGGGGATACCACGACCCGATCTGGCATACGTAGTACTCACAGATAGGGGATCACACCCAATATCCGTTGGGGGATACCACAACCCGATCTGGCGCTCGACAGAACTCCACACTTAGATAGAGGATCATCGTCCATATAAAGATGGTCACGACGATACCGGAACCCTATCTGGTATAACTCGCGATGTAGGGGATCGAACCAACAATGCCGCAACCCTACCGAAACCACGCGCTGAGTATGGGATCGCATAACCAACGATACCGTAACCCTACTATAAACCACATGCTGAGTAGGGGATCGTATACCCGACGATGCCACAACCCTACTGAGCACGGCCCACCGCGTAGGGGATCATATTTCCGATGATGCCACAAACCCTACGGGGTTAACCTGCTAGATAGGGGATCACCGCCCGTAAATAAGCGGTCACAGCAATACCAAGAACCCGATCTAGGGTAAAGATGCTAGAGGATCCACTCTGGGCCCACCAGAGGGATACCACAACTCTAACAGTTTAAACATCCCATTGAGAGGATCACAAACCCATACGAAGGTTGTGATGCCACACGAACCCTCGTAGGAACGAACCAAGGGAGAACCCTCAACCACTGCTGGTCCAAACGTCGCTAACCCGATCGACCCGCCACAACGCCACACTGGGCACCTCCTAGGCCAAAACCGAGGCCACCATCGCATTCCACGCGGGAAAACACGTAGGATAGGCTATTTACTTGCCCGAAATGGAGCACCAGTGAAAAATGCACTATTCACCGTAGCTAGTTCGTGCGGGGCCCACACAACGATCCCGAAACCCATCGAGCGGATCACACCACGGCGATCCCCTCGGAAAAACAAGCGGAATCGACTACTCGCGCGTCCGAAACGGACACCCGGTGAAAAAGTCACTATTCACTGAAGCCCAGCTCGGGTAGGGACCACGCCTGGATTCTGAAACTCAACGAACGGAACACACCATTGCGTTCCTCTCGGAAAAACACACAGGATCGACTATTCATCTGCCAAAATCGGTCTCCTGGTGCAAAAGCTGCGTTTCTCCGCAAACGCCAAAACCCGGCCTCGTGGGACCTGCACCCCGTTCTCAGCCCCAACACACGGAAACCATCTCAAAAAGTCCGTCGTACCATTAGGGTCTCAACGCCACTGACGGCACGTCAATCGGACGCTCCGGGTAGAAGTTACAACGGCCCGAAGTCGTAAAATAATAAAATAATATTATTTTATACGACGTTTCTAACTCCCGGGCCACGATCCCGAACCTTTAAACCCTCGAACCCACACCGGAGGGTTTGCCTCGTCGTCAGGGTCGCGTCGCCGCAAACGGCGCGCCAATCCGGCTCCTGGATTGCAAGATACAGGGGTTTAAAGACCCCCGTATAAGAAAAGAGGTCGGACTGGCCCCGACTAGCCGGTCCGGCCGGCCTGGACCGGCCGCCGCCGCCGGCCCACCCCGGCCGGCGGCCCTCTGCCGCGCGCCGCCGCGCTGGGCGTCTGACCGCCGCGGCTCTGCCGCGGGCCACCGCGGGCCGCCGGGCTCTGCCGGCGCCGCGCCGACAGACCTTCCGCAGACCGCCGGGGGCACCCCGGTGGTCCGTTTTGCGATCCGGAGGCGTCTACACGACCCTCGGGACCCGATCTACACTGCTACGGCTTCAATTTGCAGAAAAACGCAGCAAAAACGAGATCGGTGGTTAAAACTCAAATCTGCCTACCTCGCGGGAAAAACGCCGACGTTCTGCCTCAGATCCGCGCTCCAGAGCTTCCGCTGCGCGCTCCTGGAACGTCCGCCGTCAAATTCTGAGCTTGTGGGCGCTTCGTTTGCTCGATTCGGCAGAGTGGCGGCGAAGAATGGCGAAGAACGATAGGGGGGTGGGGGGCGCTGATATTTATATCAGCGGCCCGCCGGCGCCAAACCCGCCTCGGACCCGACGCCCGATGCGAACAAAATTAAGGTCACGCCTAGGGTAAACGCGTCGTTCTGAACGCAACGACGGACTCAGATTTTCCATCCGGGACTCCGTTCAGAAGTTATTCGAGCCGACGCTCGCACACTAACTTTGCCACTTATTTATGAAAACGCCCCTGGTGGTGTTTCTCACTGCAGGCCCGCGCCCGCAAAGTTTACACCTCGCCTAGGGTAAACGGCACGTTCCGGACGCAATCGTGCCCTCAGATTCCCGTTCTGAGCTACCTTTTAGGATATATCACACCTCCGCCACGTGCATAGTATAAAAAACTTAATATTTTTATAAAATTAATTTCGGGCACTCCGGGCCTCGGAATCGCATGCCGTCTTCGCGCCTAGATCTGGAATTATTCACAGAAATATTCCAAAGTCTGACAGGGCCAAAAACCTGAGTCGCTACATCTACCATGTAAATTCTTCTCTAATGTTTACATTGATCTTGACACTCTGATAAAAAAATAGAGTTAATTTCATCTATTGATTAAAAATGATTCATATATCATCATTCCCTCCCACTATATAAGGTATTAAATCTATAAAGACCATGGAGATTCCTTCCTAATTCCACTATGATACATTTAATGGTTGTAAAAAACATGTTTGAACCTATTGTTCAACTTTCACTTATTATCATGCAAGATACCTTGATGAAAACTCATCCACTAATTTCTTCATCCCATGTAATGTACCAATCCAGTTACTTGAATGGTGTCTGATTCAAACCATTAATGGAACTTAATCATGCCTCCATGTATTCCATAGGTTATCGGCTAGAAACAAAAACCAAATTATTTTGTGGGAATACTTTTCCCTCAAACACAATCTATAATTATAATGTCTGAATCAAATAAAAATTTGGACAAAACTATATGGATAATACATATTCCTAAAACCTATAGAAATAAAGTTGAGATCCAAGAGGGAATCACACAATCTAGTATAAAACAATAAATAGTCTACAAGATGACTCATAATTTTAGAGTATCAGTGGAATAGTATATATAGTAGGAATTAATAATAAAAACAACTTTACCATTGATGAATACATATTCATCTGAACTAACTCACTAGAAAAAATCTACCAAAACATCATCCGCTATGACACAGTTTATTCAAAGACATATCTTCAGTTTACTACTAAAAATTGTCACTTTAAAAGAAAATATATGGTCAATACATGAACATAAAAACCTCATGTTATGTTTATAAATAATGGGTGGATCCAACAAACAAGCAGGATTCCCCAACTCACCTATAGTCATTATATGCTAGAGATCAAGTGCATACATATGAATGTTTTCGGTGAGTGAAACTCAACCCAACTAAAAACTTAATTTCTTCATACACTTGTATTTCCATACACATATTAAATCATTGAGAAAATAAAAACACACCCCAATGACTCATACAAGTATTATCCAATCTAGGTCAAGTACCACCTATCTGTAACTTAAGACTCGTACACCCACACATCACAATAAATTATACCACATAATCACTCAGTTTTCACCAAAAATGATCATCAAGAGGTATCATATAGAATCTATAGAGACTCTCTCTAAGAGTCCCACCCAACCCTGTAATAATGTAACTTCCCATTAAGTAACTAAAACCTAAAATATCATGGGAAATGATGATGGTAAAAAGAATAAAAAATGGGAAGTTATATAGGGCCCAACTAGAAAATATTAATCATTAATAAAAAAAAGGGTAGTTAAAGAGGGACTAAATAAATAATATACTTAGAACATAAATACCATGATAAAAAAAACAGAAAATGAATAGGACCCAATTAAATGAAATAAAAATCCAATCATTTGTGCCCTACTTATTTCCACCTCACTGATTCTTATCAAAGTCATCCTCTTCAATTACCAAAGAGAACCTCTAGTTTTATCTCATATATCATATTTTATCATAGAGACTAACTTCTAGGACATTATAGTACAACACTAGTGCTTCACACTAATACATCATATAATATATCAATTTCATCATCAATAATTACATACCACATACAAGGTCATATTATAGGTTGAACCTCTAAGGAAGTGGGTATATATTATCTCATTCTTCTAAAAACATCATCCCAATAATCTAGCACTATATTTACTAGATCCTTGCATACTTCCAATATATGTTCATATTACCATTATGAAGATTTAAACTAGTGCAAGAACAAATCCCAAAGAGAAACAAAATCATTTCACGTGTCCTAAAAAAAGTAATCATGCCTCGTGAGCTCAAGTCAAAGCGTGAGGTCTTTCTATAAATAACCTCCCATGGGGTCATATCATGATTAGGAGGTCCATTATATAATATCATTATTATATATGCTATATTCCAAATCTTTATTTTAGACATTTGAAATAATTCAAATCACTATGTAGGGAACTCACACCCCTACTAACCATCATCACTAAAAAGGGAACTCAATATCCTTTTATTAATCTCGCTGAGGATGGATCCCACTTGATTATTATTAAAAAATCACAACCTACACTATCAATTATTCATAAATATATGACTACCTTACAAATAAATAATTAAGGATAATCAAGAGGACACTCTATTTAGAAATTACGAGCCTAACCACTCACCAAGACTATGAATGCTTTCCCAACAACTAACAGTGAGTGTTATCACACATCACTCAGTTAATATCATGGTATACCATAACATACCATGGTTATCACATGACCTCGTTATAATTTCTACGTGATGGTCCTTTAATTATCACTAGAATCAAATGACATAGATCAAAGAAACAAGTGACACTAAGATTACATGAACCCAATACTATTCCCATGGTTACCTTCTAATACATCATAATACAAAACCATTAAAATTACACTAGATTCTCTAAGCCTTGTCTAACCACCCATTCATAAGTAATATTTTTGCATATAATATATGCATTATCATATAATTACAGATAAAAAGTGAAGCCTAAAAGTCAATGATCAATCAATATTGTACACACAAGCACATGTGCTTGGAAAAATAGGGATTCTACTACACAAGTTTAGTTAGAGAAAACCATTTATTTAAATAGGAACTTTTTACCTTAAAAGCATGAGTCAAATGTCTATATATTAAACCATTTAAAGTTAATCAAATTATTTATTTAAACACTCAAGGATATTTGAAAATAACAAATGAAATTATTTATAAACCAATAACAATGTTTTGAAATACACATTTTGAAACCATTATTTTAAACTACCCACGACCCCTTTTAAAATTTAATTTCAAAATCAAATACCTTTAAAATATAAATGTCAAAGGTTATTCTTTTTTCTTTTAGAAAAATAATTCAAACCCAACTCACACCACCTAAGAAAACCATAACATTTCCACTTAAACCCTTTCATCCAAGGATCCGCCAAAAAATCATTTAGTAAGATATGTAGTCCTAATGCGACTATTAGACCATTATGGTCCCATATCGTATATGGTATAATTCCATATGTTTTGATACAATCTTGATCGTAATATTAGTAATAGAACATGAGTATAAAATAACCATTGGTAAAGTGTAAAAAATATTTACTATAAAAATACTCAAGAAATAAAGACAACCTACTGCAATCATGTTTCCATTCAATAATCTCAATCATTTTCCAAACTCCATAAAATCTAATGGGAAAAGATCAGTGATGGGATGTTAAAACTTAGAGCACTTATTATAATCTAATCCAAATTAAAACCTAAGTAATAAGTAAAATGGTTTGTGATAATGAGAAACCATCCTTCTCAAGCCTCCTCTATGGACCATATAATAAATATTCATCAAAACTACATGATTCAATCATGATTCAGTTGAATCACTCTTTAATTTCAACTAATCAGTGTGATATAACACTTTTAGATCACCTAGACCAAGTAAGGATAAAGGATAGGGATAGGGAGATTAAAGGGGAATCTTATCCCATTCTAGTGGATGAAAAAAGAAGTATCAGTGAGTGGGTTTCTTATAGAAAAGTGGAAATTCCCCCATTCCCTTAATTTTTTAAAAAATGGAATGGGAGAAATAAGGTACATGGGGTCCATTACTTTCCCAAATGGTGGAACACTTGGTATCAGGTAGTAATTCATTGGTTTCATAATGGTGAAATTAGTGGGGAATCCATAGTGACCTTTCTAACAGGTACCTCAAAGTCGATCACTAAGTACCTGATCACTTATGTGTCCACCCCTAATTCTTTTAATTTACTAAACACCTAGGGTATTTTATACCCAACTTTTCACCTCTAAAAAATAAAATTATACATCCCTCACATGTCTATAACATTATTCCTATGATTAATTATCATAATTTTGAATTCATCCTAGCTCTACTTTATTCTCATTCCACCAGCACACTAAAGCATGGGTTATTAAAAAATTCTTTTCATAATTCTTTTCATCCCTAAATTTAATCACTAGTTTTTCTTTAATGACTTGAGTTTGACTTTTAAGACTCTAGAATATTTCTAAGAATATTTCCAAAGCCGGGGGGCTAAGTCGGCGTGGAGTTCCAAGGCCCGGAGATCCTCGGTGCAGTGATATTCAAAATATTAAATATATTTTATCACACATGTGTAGTTTCTTTAGAAACATGTAATATCTCATGAGCATATTCTTAGATAAAAATTCTGATACCGCAGTTGAGTTCATAACATTGTGTTTACCCTAGGCGTGGCATAACTTTGTCGGTGCTGGGTGTTCAGTCAGAGGTGAGTTAGCAGAGCGTGTGTTGGCGGGGAGTAATCTGGGATTATTATTTTAATAAAAATTAAAAAAATAACACGTCTCCTCCCCATTTTGTGTGCATTTATGAGGATCCAAATCCCCTATCATCTCCCTTTAGTGATGGATGGACCTAGGACCAGATCAAGGAAACTAGGCACCTTTGATCTCTTATTTTGACAGTGATCACTCTCGGATCATGCTGCAACATCTTCTGAATGTCAATTCAACCTTAATTCTTCAGCATTTTCACCACGAGGTTGGCGTTTTGAGATTTAAATCTTGATCCCCTTGTTTATGCATCGTTTTAAGGTTGTATATCCTCTAAAAACTTGATAAGGACCCCTTAAGGGTCGATCTATGTCTTTTGGGGTGAACAGGGATGATCTGGGCTACTTACATGGAATTTCTGATGGATTTTCATGTCGAGATAGCATGTAGAGTAGAAGAACACACCATATGCTCTTCCCGTTTAGGGAATATGATTTTTGGGGACTACACTCCATGTACCATGGGTTAGGTGTTGTGTAGTGACCCCATGTCGTGTGGAATAAGGACATGTCTAGGAAATCCGTGTGACATACATGACCATGTAATAATACACAACCAGAGTATACATACATGGGGTTCTGAACATGAGTGTAGGAAAGAGACATGGCCAAGGGTTCATGAATCTAGGACACATTGTGTACCAAGGGGTACACATCATGTGGTTAGCATGGATGGTTGATCCATGTGAAGGGAGTACATGGCCAGGTGTTCGGGTGGGGGCACACATCATGTTCCCCCCTTACACGCCATGTTGTCTCCTCTTGGATGAGTTTTTGCCTTTCATATCTCCTCCTTTGGATCTTGTATTCAGGCATGTGATTGGTATATCTTGAGAATTTTTTTCACATATAACTTTATGGTGGCCACGGTTTTGGCCTTGGAGATGCAAGGTGAGGTGATGAGGTGGATCTCTTGAGTTAATGACGTTTGAACCAGCAGGGGTGCGGAATCATCATATATATATTCCCTTAATTAGAAGATAGTTTAGGTATGGTTGTTGGTATCTTCAAGATTATGATACCCTAATTTGTGAGTTATACCATATAGGGTTTGTGGAATCATTATGACCAACACTACTCATGCGACAATCCTATATCTAAGTGATATGATCTCTAGGATATTGGATTAGGTTGTGGTGTTTCCCAGTGGATACTAGGTGTGATCCCCTCTCTGAACAAGGTCTCTGTGATATCGGATTGGGTTTTTGGTATCCCATAACGGGTCTTAGGATAGATCCCCTATCTAAGGAGTTGTGGTTTATAGTTTTCTAGACTAGGATCGTAGTGTCCCCCAGTGGTTCCTGGGAGGGATCTTGTTTCTGAGGTTTGAGACCATTCATGGTTCCAGTATGGTTTGTATCATCCCCCATCTAGGATGGGTGAGATATCATGTCTAAGTATCGAGATCTATTGAGTTCTTGAATAGCATAATTAGTGGTGATATCCAATGAGCATTATCTCTCGGATGTATTCCCCTTAAGGTGGCGATGTTATGCCATCGACTTTGTGATACCCGATTGAGTGGTATCTCTCATAGGTTCTATCATGGATGGATGAGTTGTACCTAATGGATTGTATCTCTTGGGAGAGCGTCATCTAGGATGACAGAGCTTGTGGAGCTGTGCTTCTGGTCAAGAGTTTCTTTAAAGACTCAAGTATGAACCTGTTTTAGGATATGAGGTCAGAACCTCATGAGACATAGAGTCTGAGATGAGTATATTTGGTTTTATTTCTAGGTTTTCTTGTGGTGTTTTCACATATTTTATGACACACCATGAGGTATGATCTAATGAGACATGTTTATCCAAGGATAGTTTCGAGATGTAGTTTCTCTCTAGTTTGGATTTCCTCTGGCTTGGTAGAGAAAGATGTTTCCTTTTAGTTTCTCCCTTTTCTTTTCTGGTTTTGGGGGTGCCTACTGAGTATCTTTTTACTCACCCCTACATGGTATTTTCCCACACATGTTGTGTATTTTATAGACCATATTCTTTTCGAAAGAATCCCAGGAGGACCCAGATTAGGTGGAGCTTAGTGATCTAGACCGACTGGGGTGTTTACCAGAGCTTGGTCAAGGATCTTTTTATTGGGTACATTTGACTAAAATACCCTCCATCTGAGCAGGTTGAATGTTTTTTGTAGTTTTATTTTGTTAGGAGTATAATTTTCCCTTTTTTACTTCTATTGTACTCAGGTTGGGATATATGTATGCATGCATTTATTTTCAATTCTATACATATCTCTACACATTTTCATGTAGGTGTGTGTCAATGTATGCATATAGGTACCTTATTATATTTCCTCCCATGTGTGTGATATCTTACTCGGTGCTATATTCCATCACCTGGACTATAGAATCGGGCTTGTGGAGTCACGACTCAAGCCCCGTTGGGTCGGGTCATGACAGAGTGGTATCAATGTAGGTTCTACTTTAGGACCACAATTTCATGAGCTTGGTTTGGGTTTCATAGAAACAATTTTGGGGTGTTTTGAGTTTGGATTCCATGCTACAGACTCCAGTGTTGGTGTGGTGGTCGATGTATCAATTCACCTAGACTATGATAACCTTCTTTTAGACTCAGTACATCATGACATTGGTCATAGGGAAATAATGTTACATGCATAATATAGAACTAGATTTTTGGTTTTTCCAATTCTTCTTGAGTCGTATACCCATATATACTCTTTGATCATGGTGTGTCTTGATTGTATTTTAGGATGCCTTCACGATGAAATCCGGACAAGGTTTTACATTGGGATGTTAGTTATGATTTTCCCTAATTAGAGGCCTCAGAGAAAGGCACTGGTTCTGAGGATGGACCTTTGGGTGGTCTACTAGTTGAGCCACCACCTGTTGATTAGTAGGTTGTGATGGCAGTGCAATCCAAGGATGCACACAGGCTGAGTGCACTAAACTAGTTCTAGAGGTATAAAACTATGAGGTTTCAGGGTGAACCAGACCCCTAGACATCTGATGACTGGCTTGAAGATGTCACATGTGTTTTCTGCCTTGTGAGGAAACCCCCCAATCAAATGGTGGTCCAAGAAGTAAGCCTTTTCCATGGTTCATCTGGGTGATGGTGGAGTGTGGTGACATAGACCCCTGACAATGAGAGACTCACTTGGGATAAGTTTGAGTGGCTCTTTAGGGAGGAGTTCTATCCGACCATCCTGAGGTCGGTGCATATCCAAGAGATTTTTCAGCTTCGGTAGGATAGCATGACTATGGAAGAGTGCTTGATGAGGTTCAAAAACATTTTGTGTTATTCATTGGATATGGTTCGGGATCCATTATTTAGAGCACAGACCTTTGAGAAGCTATTTCATTGGGATATCATGGTGTTAGTGGTTCCGCTATGCATTCCCACCTATTATGAAGTACTAGAGAGGGACCTTGTGGTGGGTAGCTTTCTAGTTGAGAAAAATCTGATCATTGGTACTGGAAACATGGGAGATGAGACCTCAGTATATGGTTCAGAAGTTGGTAGTCGACAACAGGTTCAGGGATCTGGGCTCCTTAGGCACTTCAAGAGGTGATCCCATGATAGTGTTTTTGAGGATCAGGGATTCCAAGCATGTTTTGGTTAGCCACAAAAGATTTGGTGTTATGCTTACGATGAAAAAATACATCTTGCTAGAGATTTTCTGACCTGTTGTGCTACTAAGAGGGAACTGATTGATGGAATACCTTTTCAAGGGTAGCGTTTAGAGATCGGAGGTCCGTAAGGTCGTGTAGGAGTAGGTGGAGAAGTAAGAGGTGGTAGATGGTATGAGTTTCCACCACCACCCCCAAGTGGTCCACACTAGGCTCAAGGATCAGGAGGACAGGGGTGAGGAAAACATCAGGTCGTATAGGCCTTTGACCCAAAGGCTATGAGGGATATAAGTACTCTTTTCTTTATGATTCATGCTTGAGGTTTCTTCAAGGTTACACAAGGCATCGGTAAGACCATGTGTTGGTGTTGTTTAACTTAGATTTGAATGAATTAGGAAGAGGGATCCTTCCCCCACCAAGATATGTTTTTGGGATGCGATTAAAAATATGAGGGTGATTCAGTTCCCCAAAAGTGGATTGTTTTTAGGTGTGGTGGACGAGTCCCTCTAACATGTGTGTTTGGGTGGGGTTGTGTGTTGGTGGTTTGTGTAAAGGGATTGTAAGACCCAATGTGTGAGTTTGGGAATCTCGGTTTTTTTTAGTACCCTCACATGTTCAGATTAATCTTGTATATGAGATTCTAGAGGAGGGTTTGGTTTAGTTTTACATGACTTCAGACTCACATGGATGAGGTACGCTTTCCCCACTAAGACACATTCTTGAGACAAGATGAAAAATTGTGTGGGTGAGACCGTGTCACCCAAATAGGATAGAATCAAGGTGTGTTGAATGAGTTCCTTTTACTTGTGTGTTTGGAGTAGGGTTTCATTGGTTTTTGTATCCGGTTAGCAAGGTGGTGTACTGTTATACCCTATGACTACAAATGCACCAGGTTCTTGGTGTTTTCCACCTATCAGAGCTAAGGAGACATGTTTTTATTAATTACACGATGTAGACCTGGATGATATATACCTGGATGTGGTATCACTATTGGTTCCCCCATATTGTGTTCTTGTATGCAGCAAAAAAACCCTTAGTGGCCTTTTTGGTGGTCTTGGTGAGCTCATTGGTGTGTGGGTCTCAGTTTAGAGCTCAGTTTCTTTCCTTTTTCCTATGCTTTCAATTTTAAGGGATGAAAATCCTTAAGGTGGGGAGGATGTAGTGACTCAGTTTTGACTTGTAAGAATCTAGAATATTCTTAAGAATATTTATGAATCCATGCACTAAGTCATCATGGAGTTTCAGGACCCAAAGAGCCTCCATGCAGAGATATTAAAAATATTAAAAATATTTTATCACATGCATTAAATTTCTATGGAAACAAGGAATGTCTCCCAAGAGGAGTCTTAGATCGGAATTTTGAGACCATGGTTGAGTTCATAATGTCATGTGTACCCTTGGCTTAAAATAAACTTTTTTGGTGCTGGGAGTTCGACTGGAGGCGAGTTGGCAGAGCATTTGTTGCTGGGGAGTTAAATGGGAGTATTGTTTTAATATTTTTTTAAAAATATCCCCTCTCCTCCCCCTTTGGTATGCATGTATGAGGATCTAAATCCCCTCACCTCCCCCTTCGGTGACGAATATCCCAAGGACCAGATTGAGGAAATGAGGCACCGTCGATCTCCAATCCTATTGGAAATCACTCTCGGATCATGTTGTAGGAGCTCTCGAGGGTCGATTCAACCTCGACGCTTTGAAAATTTATCTACAAGGTAGATGGTTTGAGTTTTATGTCTCGAACCCCTTTTATGCATAATTTTATGGTTATAGATCTCTTGTACACTTTCTAGGGAAACCTTGATGGTTTATATGTGTGTTTCAAGGTGAATATAGGTGATCTAAGATACTCTTAAGGAATTTATGATGGATTTTTCCATTGACACAACATGTAGACTAGAGGAACATGTCATGTGTTATTCACATTCAAGTAATATGAGTTCCGGGTACTACATGTCATGTACCATGGGTTACACGCTGTGTAGTGACCCCATGTCGTGTGGCCTAAGGAAATGGCTAGGGAAGCCTTGTGACATGCATGGATATGTAATAGTACACAACTAGAATACACGGACATGGGCACATGCAAGAGACATATCCAAGCATTCTTATAGCTAGGACATGTCATATACCAAGTAGTACACACTATGTGGTTAACACAGGTGGATGAGCCGTGTGAATGGAGTACACAACCAAGTGTCTAGGTGGGGTCACATGCCGTGCCCCCCCTACATGTTGTGTATTCTCATATTAGAGGAGTTTATGCCTTTCATATATCATCCTTTGGAGCTTGGATTCAGGCCTGTGAGTAGCCTATCCTAATAATTTTTCTATGTAGAACATGATGGTTGCCACTGTTTAGTCCTAGAAGATGTGAGGTGAAGCGATGTTATGGATCTCTTGAGTTAGCAATTTTTGGACCAACAATAGTTGAGTGAGATCCCTTGGTTCCTCCCTATGAAGATTCTTGTGGAATTATGTCCTTGATACAAGATTATGATCCCCTCAATAGTATGATATTTTATAGAGTTTTAGTATCCCCTGGGGAGGCCGGGGTGGGATCCTCTATCGTATTATTAGAGTTTTTGCATCCCACTAGAGACGCTGGGGCAGGATCCTCTAGCATATCATTTCCCTATATTGGGTTCTCAAAATCATCATGACAAACACTTCATGGGTAGAGATCCCATATCTTTAAGTATATCCCTATAGGGTTTTTGGAATCATTGATTATATGATCCCCTATGTAGCAGGCAGTTTTAGTAGGGTTGTGGCATCGTCAAATATATGATCCCCTACATAGTGGATGGTTTATATAGGGTTTGTGGTATCATCAGGAGTATGGTCCCCTACTTTGTGATTTATACCAGATAGGGTTTGTGGAATCATCGTGACCAACACTACTCAGGCAACAATCCTCTATCTGATTGATATGATCTCCAAGACATTGGATTGGGTTATGGTGTTCCCCAGCAGATCCTGGATGTGATCCTCTCTCTCAGTGAGATCTTTGTGATACTGGATTGGGTTTGTGGTATCCCCTAGCGGGTCCTAGTAGATATCCCCTATATAAGGAATTGTGGTTTATAGTTTTCCATACTAGGTTCATAGTGTCCACCAATGGTTCCTAGGAGGGATCCCCTTTATGAGGTTTGATACCTTGCATGGTTCTAGTAGGGTTTATAGTATCCACCTTCTAGGATGGGCAATATCCCTATATAAGTATTGAGATCCACTTATTTCTATTATGGTGTGCTTTATGGTGATATATGAAAATATTTATCTCTCAGATGTATGCCCCTTAGGGTGGTGGTGTTGTGCCATCAACTTTGTCATACTTGATTGAGTGGTATCTCTCAGAAGTTCCATCAGGGATATCTAATTTGTACCCAGTGGAGTGTATCTCTCATAAAAGTGTCATCTGGGATGACATATCTAATGGAGTTGTGCTTATGGTCGAGTATTGCTTTATAGCCTCGAGTAGGAACTTATTGTTGGTATGAGGTTGGAAACTCATGAGACTTGGATTCTGAGAAGACAATATCTGATGGTATTTCTCAGTTTCCTTGTGGTATTGTCACATCTTGGATGACATACCATGTGTTGTGATTTGATGATTTGTGTTTAGATGAGGATAGTTTTGAGATGAATTTTCTCTCTCGTTTGGATTTCCTTTGGATGGGTTGAGCAGACAGTTTCCTTTCAGTTGCTCCCTTTCTTTTTTGGTTTTTGGGAAGCCTATTAAGTATCTTTATAATCACCCCTATATGGGATTTTCCTATACTTTTTGTGTCTTTTACAGACCACAAGAATTTTGATGGAGTCTCAGAAGTACCCTGAGTAGGCGGAGTGTAGTGAGCTAGACCGACTGATGTGTTTATTGGAGCTTGACTGAGGAGCTTTCTAGTGGGTGCTTTTGACAGCGATCCAAACCATCTGAGTAGGTTGGATGCTGTTATAGTTTTATTTTGGTGGGAATGTATTTTATCCTTTTATACTTATGTTGTACTCAGGTTTGGGATAGATGTATGCATGAATTTATTTTCATTTTTATATATATCTATGCACTATTTCAGGGAGGTATATGTGGGTTCATTCATATAGGTACCTTAGGATAAGGCCTCCCATGTGTTTGATAGCCTACTTGGTGCTATACGCTAGCCATTGGCCTATAGAGGTGGTCTTGGAGAGTCACATCTTGAGCCCTGTTGGGTCGGTTCGTGACATTTTCACTTATAAATCCCATCATATACCACTTTTCAATCCATCATCGATACACCATGTATATCCTAGAACACTAATCATTCTTAGGTTGTGTGACCCAAATACCCTAGAATATTATTTTCTAAAAGGTGTGTTATATGATCATTGATATTCCCAATGATTCCTCTATGATATCCATATCACCACTTTCATCATTTTATACATCATAATTTATCATATTATCATGATGTAAACCCAACTCATTTCCACTATCACACACCTAGATGATGCATGAATGCACTCACTGATCTAAATTCACTAATTTTCAATAAATTCCTATCCTTATAAAACTTCCAACATTAAGGTTGACTATAAATATCCTATCACATAATGATTGGATTTGAAATCTCCTCTCGAGGTAGTCTCTATATCCTTCTCATGGGAATATTACCTAAATAATTATATGTATATATGATATATATATAAGAAAATCATATTTAATTAAAATTATTATTTACATGCCCATAAAATTTACAATTTTGGAAAAATGATAAAAATTTATCATTTATTGATTCTCCCACAAAGGATATTATTAAGGAACTTTTACATAATATTTAACATAAGGGAGTAAATTTATAAGACGAATGAACCAACCATGACATTTATACATGTGTTTTAATACATGAATAAATGAGACAATAATCAATAAGCTCCCTTGATTTCCTATTTAACTACTTCCATATGATTGTAGTGGTGGTGTGGATTTTAGATCCTCGTGCTTGGCTGATACTCCCCAAACTATTTCTATATTTTATCTTCCTTATTTTTATATATAGGTTATATAATATTGTGAAGAAAATGTGAATCTAATTTGAACATTGGATGATTCATTTTATCTTTTTGATACCTTCAAAGGTGGGATGCCATTCAGCTTCTACTTAGTGATATCTATCAAACCCATGTGATAGAATTATAATATGATGCAGTGGATTCTTTGGTGTATTCTATGCTCATTTATAGTAGGTTATTCATTTCATTATTTTATATGTTGTTTCATATATATTTTGGCACTTAATTCTACAAAGAACCATAAATGGACATATTTGGGTAAACTGAAGACACTCTTTGACTCAAAAAGCCATTTTTGGGAAGGCCAAGGGTGTCACACGTAAGTTTTGAGTCCTGTGTGCAAGACTTAAATCTGCACGCAAGGGCCTTACACACCCAATGAAATGTCAAAAGTCTATCTTCTGCATTGGTAATCTAGAAATGGTTAATGAAGGCACATAAAAGTGAATACATTGGTGCGTAAAAGGATGGACCGTACATAAGTTTCTTACATGCCCAATCCAAAGTCAACACCCTATTCTATGTCACAACTCTTACACATCACCACGAAGGATTTTTCCAATGTATATATATGAAATATGAACTGTTGCTCCCGCATGAGCAAGACTTCCTCTTCTGTGATAGCACACAAATCATGATCCTCTCAAGGTATAAGATCTTGTGTGACTGTTCTCCTATGGGTCCCCCTTCATTTGGGCCCATAAGGGCCTGAACCTCACCCATTTCTTTTTATCCCAATGCAAGTGCATGAAAAAGACCCTTCTTGCATGCACCACCTACACTTGTTCACACTCATATTTCACTCAAGCCCCAATCTTTTGATCACAAGCCTTTAATCTTGTGTGCACCCATTCCCTTAATATACATGGGTTGAATTTAACTTAAAGAACCATTATTGAGCCTTTTTTCATGAACACTTTACATCTTTCACGCACCTTTATTACCCATCCCTCCAAACATGCACGCAGTGATTTCTTGGACCTGCATGTGGTATCCCCTATTATGTTACCCTAACTTTTAATTTTTTTCATAGGTATACTCATGGTTTTTTCTTTTTAGAAAAACCATACTAACATGGACCCCACTATCGACCAATCCTTTGCACCACTCATTTAAGGAATTGATGATTCCTTCACTTCCCCATGTGTGGGTAAGTATGAGTTATATAAGTACAAGGGCTGATGATTGAGTCCTCTCCGTCTGAGTTGTAGGATGTTAAACTATCAAGCCCCATCATCCTCAACACATAACGTTAAACTATAGTCTCACCTCATTTAATTCACATGGTGATCCATGCCTTGGTAATTCTCTATGCCCACTCATCTCCACGAGAGTGATGGAATTAGAACCTCCTTTCATGGAATGAGATCTACCTTGGGTCACTTCCATACGTAATCCCCACATCATCACTCACTGACGCATCTTTCGCGACACAACTGTATGGCCTACTACATCTTATTGATTATCACACTGAGAATGACTCAGATGGGCTTAGAGGTAAGTAGTTACCATGAAACCCTTGTTTCAGTAATCCTTCCTTGAGTAAGCCCCATTCCACTCATTACTGAACTACCAGGGTTTTGATCTATGTCATATAAATAGGGTATGTAGGAAGTCACCATGAGGTTCAATCCCAACCAATGGTAAACTCTGGTTCTCCCTCATATGAATGTAACCTCATGATGTGACACATTCCCTTTATGGGACACATCCCTTGGATCCACCTCTATGGTGTGTCTTGATCCATCTAACGTCACCTCACCCTTATCCTGGTGAGATCACTTAATCCACCTCCATCCATTTAGTTCATCTTAGCACATAAGCCCCAACCACATGCCTCATTTCCATCTAGTTTTTCCCAGTGCATATGTTCCAATCTACATCCATCTGAGAAGATAACCATGCATAATCCACATTGTGTCTTTAGGAAGCTAGCCATGTGTAAGCCTCGATTCCATGCCCCATTCTGGAACCACGTGGACTTTGATCCCTATATTCTATAAAGGGTATGTAGGAAGCCTCCCAAATGTTCAATCCCATAATCCATTCCCATATTTGTCTTTCCCTTGAGTCTTAATGTCTCTATAAGATCATTCCCTATCCTAGAAGTTCAAATTCCTTCAGGTCTCCATCCATACACTCTATTCTCACGAGATGCCTTTTTAGGTCTCTCATCACCCCATCTGGAACTACATGGGTTTTGATCCCTGTATTCTACATAGGTTATGTCAAAAGCCTCCCTTAGGTTCAATACCAACTTTTTTATCTAGAACTACATGGACTTTGATCCCTGTATTCTACACAAGGAACGTAGGAAGCCTCCTTGAGGTTCAATCCCATCACCCCCCGCACTCCGTCCATTCCATCCATTACAACCCCTATACTTCATCCATATTCATCTTGATTCTTACTTGAGCCACCACATATCAGTGAGATCATTCCATCCATCTAGGTATTCTCATTGTGTAATCCCCATTCACCTCATAGCTTCTATCAGTAGTACTCGGGCAGCTAACAATGTATAATTTCCACACAATTCACATTCATCCAACCAAGATAAATACTCTTGAAAAGGGAATCTATCCATGTGTATGCCCCATGCACTATCACCCCTTTTTAACTATGTGTGTTTTTATCCTTTTATTCTACACAAGGTACATAGGAAGTGTACCTAAGGTTTAATCCCAGCCAATGGTAAAACTTGGTGTCCCCCTATTTGGGATTCACTTCCCTGGTCTCCCCTCGAGGGTGTATAGATCAGCCTTCATGGTGTAAAACCTTATCTTTATGAGATTCAACACCCCATGTCATCTCTCATTGGGAGTTATGATCTATCCATCTAGTAATCCTTCCAGGTGTTCCCTCCTAAGGATCAACCTCTCTGATCCGTCTCTATGGGATGTTCCAATCGATATCATTCTATCCCCACAAGATGTTCAACCTGTGTCCTACACAGTGTTAAACATGGGATGCCTAAGGAAAACCTTGGATGACATTCATCTGAAATAAGATACCTTTTGATCTCTACAGGATTCCTCAAGTCACACTCCCTTAAGAAGACCTCTTATGAGGAAGAATACATATATTCCAATGGTCCAACACCCAGATATGTTACTGATGTTCAATGTGAATACTCCCCTAACTGAAGGTTACCACCCTAACTAGAACCCTTGTAATGTATAGACAAAATTAGTGTAATTAACCATCATCCCCAAAGAGATGGAACTAGTAATGAGTTTCATGAACTATTACTCAAATCTATGAGGGAGACCCAGAATATGCAATAAATTCCAAGGAGGAATCCATGGAAGGAGGAACCAACATCCCATCATCCCATTTCGATCAAGGAATAGAAATATCTGAGAAAGTGATGAATGTCACCCACCTTTAGAAATAAGGAATTCATGGAACAATGCATCCATCAGCGAACAACATCACACATGCGCCCAACACATGAGCGGAGTGCATGGATGAGATGGATGAATCCCAACAAAAAGCGTTAGAAATAGAAATGGTGAACCCGAGGTGAATCTCTTCACCTCAAAAGTGGACTAGTAGGGTTCAAGTCATCAGTTAAATAGATTAGAATGTTATAGAATCCAGATATCAGGAACTAGGGATCACTAAGAAAATAGTAGGTCTGTTGTTGAACTCACTAGAAGTTGGGGAAGTTGAACATTGAGCATCTTGTTTTGTGGCATTATCAACATGGATCTTTCTCTCCATTCATGGAAGATTGGATGATGTTGGGGAATTTGGAATTTCTTTCCTTGTATCCATAATGAAAAGCTGAATATTCTTACTTTTTAGGACCCAATCTATAATATACCACTCACCCAATGACCGTCGATTCAAGGGTAGGTGAAATTTCTATGCAGCAATACCATGTAACCCTTTCTCTTCCACAAAATTCATGAATTCATTAGCCACCAAGAGACCATGCCCCGTCTCACTCTCTAAGATCATCTAGATAAGGGTGATGGATACCCTCATATGATGGTATGAGTATGAGGGAGTTATTCCCATAAGTAAAATGGCTCTCCATGACCTGGGGGAACTTGCACCTCATCGTCACTACTACCCCCAAGGGCCGTGTAGGGAACCACTACTCCCCACTCCTATAATGAACTGATTCAAGATCCTTTCCCTGGAGTAATCCTTTGACTCGCTACCCTATGACCAGGAGGTAGGGAATTCTTGAGTCACCTCATCGGTAACCATTTCCCAGGAGCCGACAAGGAGGGTTCCCACTAGGCCGCGTCAACACTGCCAGCAACTGGTTCTTGAGTATGAGGAACAGGTGGAAAATTCCTCCACTCTTCCAGCCTTAGTCAGACTCACAAAACACCAATTTCAGGCCCAAGATCTAGAGGATTACCATCATGGGGCATCATCTTCAACATCATTCATGGCCCTTTCCACCCCCAACATATTCCTCCAAGTCCCTACTACTTCATATCAAGGACTCTTTGATGCCCCGTTGGGATCAAACCCTTAGCTCCCATGAGTTTGGTTGACTCTCTCATCCACCGGTGTCCCCAGAATCCATTACTCGCTAGTCCGTGATAATGTGGCTCAACATGAAGGCCCGCCCTATGCATTTGACTACCAGATTGGAGTTCCTCCCTACTCTTGCACTCAACATGGTGGTTCTACCCACTTCAGCATCAACCAACAACACGAAGGTCATACTCATGCTAAAAAAGTTCCCTTCCCTGAGAAACCATCCTAGGGTAGAAGGGTGAACCATCATTGTTGAAGGAATAACTCTAGGAAGCACCAAGTTTTGTTGGATCTAGTCTTCTTCTCAAATTCTAAATCTGAATGAGACCCAATGAGAGAAACATCCCCCCATTCTTTAACATGTGAGTCTAGGGAAGGAGCCCAGTGGGTGAAGGTCATCATCTCGTAAGGTGATATGCACCCGATTTACAAATCCCTTCACAAATACATGAAGGTGGAGTAATACTTGGTTCCCTTCCAAGGTCTCATGGTGAAAACATCTTTTTCATCACCAGTTTCATGATCTTACTCTACCCAAGATCACATAAGGTGTTTCTGGGATATGATAGATCGTCAGTACCTAGTGGACTAGTAGATGACTATCACTATCATTGTACATCAAGAAGTGGTTGGTACCCCATCCTACAAGGATTCTATTCCTTAGAGAGATGACTCAACATGCATTGATCAGTCATCTCATGCAAAAGTCTCTTCACCGGCTAGTCCACCACCCTAGTGGCCTGCATCTATGTTGTTACCAGCTTCTCAACCAACTCTAATCAGAGATTGGGGTAGCCAAGAATCAAGAACATTTTCTGAGTAGGGAATCTTATGCGACACTCTCATTGTAGACCAGCTATCAAAAATGTTTTATCCAAATGAAGCACTCAACTTCAATATTTTGGAGTCTCTCACTAAGGAAAAGGTTCTTTGATTTTTCTAGACCATCTGAGAGATACATTCCTGCCTTCACAACCATCAGTTGGTATATTGAAAGAGTCAAGAACACATTGATGATATGTTACAATAATGTCACATGGTTGAGTAAGTAGCACTTCCAGTGGCGCATCATCCCACGTCACCTGATTACTACTAGATCTTTCAACGCTAATGTATCCAGAGCCTCATAGTGTTCTACAAGATCAGTGAGGAAGCATCCCCACATGTGCAAGTCTATGGTTGGGGGCAGTATTCCTCTCTCCACTTTAGTCAAATCAAACAATATCCATATGTACTTGGAGACATCGAGGAAACTCCAGGTGTTGTCATAGTTAATATGACTAAGGTCACGCTGCCCAAGGATAGGAAGGTCGTCATAATGGTAAATGAATAGAATTTGTCTACAAGGGTGCAACAACATCTCATTGATCCTTCGGGTATGATCACTCACCTTCAGAGGTGGACTCTCGGCCTAGAATATCCCTCCACATCACTACCCATTGGTTGGAATCTTGATAAGGGGAAGGGAGAACTTAAACACTTGGATCCACCTGATGTCGTACAGAAGTTAGAGGATGATCCTACAATCAACACTTTATGACAGAAGATTTATATCAGCATCATATCATCAATGAGATTCGTGTTGAGTGATGCCCAGATTATGGTGATCCCTGATAGGATTATGCTCCTCCACTGGCTTAGTTGGGGCAACCGAAGATCATTCTTGGCTAGTTTCCCCTACTTGATCCTGGTGATCCTATGCAGCCGAATAGAGTAGAATCTAGAGCCTATGGAAAGAGAGCATGGTATGCATCATCAAATCCACCCGAGCAACATGAAAATACCCTAGAGATATGAATCAATCTGTCTTGTAAGACATTCTGCAAACCACTCTGCAAATTATTTCACAATCTACTGATCCTTCTTATTATTTTAACGAACCCACCGATTCCTTAGTGGTTAGGAATCCTCATCCAGATAGAAACCCTCACTGGGATGATGTGATAAATACTCTTAATGCTCAGATTAAATCCTTAGAAATGCAACAGGTGGTGTTACCACCTGATGGAAATCTATTTCCAGTGTGGGTGGATGACATACGAGCACCCCTAGATTTCAGGAATCCAGCCTTCGCCCCCTTTAACAGGATGGGTGACCCACTAAAACATCTATCAAATTTCATCTCTAGGTGAAAACCCATGTTGATAACTCCAAAGCAGTAATATCCTGCTAAGATCTGATGTTTCATTCAGACATTGGAAGGATACATGTTTGTTTGGTATAGCTAGTTACCCATTGGGTCTATCATCGGTTGTGAAGACATTCTCATATAGTTTATCTATCATTTCATCTCTACCACCCATAAGAAGAGTATTGAAGAGTACTTCAAGTGAAAGAAATAGCCAAATAAGTGCATCGAAATACTTCCTTTCCAGGTAGAAATGCCTCACATACTCGCTCGACAAGTCACTAACTCAATAGAATCTATTAACGATGTGTGTCGATAATGTTAAGACTGAATTGTTCCCCACCCTTATTACTCAAGAATTCCTTGGTGGATTCTGGGATTTTTCTGACAAGGCTCATCACTAGAAGGAAGCCTTACAATAGTCTAAGTATGTACATCCTTTGTTACCTCTATCCTCTATAAGAAGATCCACTAAGATAGAGTCATCCATCGAAGTGTAGGTAGTGGATCCATAACTACTACAGTTGTTTCCAGAAGAACCTCACTAGGAACCACCTCTTTAAGGACATAAACCTCAACAAGATTCCCCTCATCACCCTCAGAATCAGTAGGTTCCACCACCCAATTGATAGAATGGGGTTCTAACTCATCGTCTTCTGCCACCTCCTCACCAGAATCCATATCCCAGGATTCCCCCTCCAGATAGGAGAAACTAGATCTATTTCTTCCCAAAGGCCAATGTTCTCGATTATTTTCACTGTGCTCTGGACTAAGGAGTCCTGAAGATCTTTGAATGCAGAAATACTTAGGAGGAAAACCTCACTAACCATACTGAATACTGTCCTAACCACAGATTCCTTGAGAATACCATCAACCAATGTTATTTGTTCAAGGACTAGCTCCATGAACAGATAAATAATGGTGTTTTCAGGTTGGGAGAACTCCCGGAATAGGTATCACATATCTCTATCGAGCCTGACAGTTAAATTAAAGGTTCCAACAAATGGAAACAAGTCTATAATTGTGGGGATCATAATTATGATGATTGGTTAGCTCAAAGGATAGTTTTTTCACACCCATGGAATTATCCATGCCCGTATAGGCCATCCTGAACCTCCAGAAGTCACTAAACCTTCTCCAATAGATTCTTATACATCCTATTCTCAATCATCGACATCTCAAAATATTAGACATTGATGGAGCAAGGGAAATTGAAGTCCCTCATTGATGCTGAAGTCATCCTGTACTCTCGGTGACTTCATTCCTTTAGAAATTGGTATCACACCCAAGGTTATTTCTATACTAGAAGACTTCTCTAATGATGATCAAAAGCATGTTTCTATTAATACCATTGAATTGGTGTATCCATACATAGTTCCTGATGATAATGAGTATCATACAATCCCCCAGAACATCCCCAGATGATTCCATAAAAGAAGAAGCCGATGACATGCAAGTCACAAGAATGATCAATTCAGTGCTCCAAGCCATGTCGTGCATGAAACTGAGACCAGACATTAGGAGTTGCACTGAGCTCAATAGGAACAGTGCTTCTAGCTGGATCTTCTAGATCCACTTACACCATTGACCATGCTCATTTACCAACCAGAACTGCTATGGTCATATCGTGATCATCCACATTCAGTAGGGTCTCAGTCAACCAACATTCAACTAGTGGTGATTATTGGAAACTTATATGATCATCCAAGTATTTCCATCACTAGAAAGGATCTTTTGGTTCCTCCCAAACACCTGTAGTGATTCCCACCATTGAGTGATCCCTTGTAGGAAAGAGTGTGTGACTAGCATGGAATTATGATTTTTTGAAACATATCGCCAGTATTCCTGATAAAATCTCGATCCTCAAGGCTCTACAACTATCATAAGAGATGCAAGAAGCCCTAATGGAAACATTTTAGGGACCCCTATAGTTTTAAACAAAGGTTACGACAGTCAATAATTTACATGCATAGTATATAGAGAATTCAGAATTCCAAGACTTCATCTCTTTCTCTGGATAAGATGAAAGTTATCTTGTGCAGGGGAATATATGCCCATTGTACATCACTAGTTAGTTCAATGGAATAGAGATCCATCATTGTCTCTTTGACATAATTTTTTAGATCAATATCACCATGACCCGAACACTCTATAGGATGGTAATCTATGAAGCATATTTGATCCCCTCTGACCTAAAGATTTAGGGTTACGATAGGACCGAACAGAGACCGTGTAGCGGGATCCATTTGAGGACCTAGTTTGGAAATTTGATAGTAGACACTATGTTAATTTTTGTCTCATAAGACATCACTTATAATGCATTGATGGGTAGTCCTTGGCTCCATATGCATGCAGAATTCCCCTCCTCCTATCAAAAGTGCCTCAAGTACTCCCTCAATGGTCGAGTATGCATTCTCCAAGGTGAAACTTATCCTTTTTCATCTTTTGAATATCTCTATATTAACATAGATTACTACCATATTAAAAAAAAAATTCTCATAAAAAAAGTTCAAGAAACCCTCTATCATAGTCGACCCATGGACATACATGGATGATGAATTTTTCCTCCCAATTCATCATTTGGAAGCCACGATGCTAGACTAGGATAATTTATTTTTTGTTTCTGAGAGAAAAGGGTGCCATGTACCCCATTTCAAAGAAAATTATAATATTATCTTATATTCCTACAAGATTTAATATTGGTTCATAACATAACCCTATACTCCTATCTGGTATCGAGATGTTTTCCCCATGGATACAATTGTCTATCAGACTTTATTATTCCACCAAGCTAAGTTGAACCATCACAAATCGACCTATCACCATTTCTTTGGAATCAAGCATGGACCAATTGTTCAAATTATCAATGGAATCAGTTTGACATATTTTGTCTCCATGGGTTCCATAATGTAGGAATATCCTGATGAGGATTCCACCACTGTTAAAGCTAGCACCAGTGTTATAGCAACCTGAGCCTTTTATATAAAGCATTTTATGATTTTAAGCATAATTAATCATCAAAGTACAATCCAAGGATCTTTAATTATAGTGCCTTGGAAGACTAGGTACATATATCATAAAACATGGGGCAAAAAAAAACTTCTTTATTTATTATCCATAAAGATCTTCTAACTTCCTTTGATCCCTTACATCTGCATAGGTTACCCTGGGGAACACATGAACAAAATAGATGATCTAAAAAGCCCAGTAAGGGAATGAACATAAGGATACATCTCAAGCACATGATTAGGAGGCATGACATAATGATATCCAAAGCATGAAACTTATAAAATCATTTAATATAAGCATGAGATCATATAAACATGGAATCATATAAATGTGGCAGAATCATAAATCATATCTTTAGTACGAGTTAAGGCAAATTCCAATCCCATTTCCCATTTTAGTACAGGTCAAGGCTAACCGCCAATCCCGTTTCACATCGCATCTCATGAGACTTAACCTTAACCAATGCATTGGAGCGCTATCTGGGTGCACCCATCTCAAAATTTTCATGAATATTCTTGCCACATAAATATTCTTACCACATATACAATCATACATAATCAACCATACACAAACATAAGGGTACCCATGGAATGAATTGGGTACCATAATCATGACATAAATCATAACCAATGGGCGTATCATGAAAGTGTCCATGTAAGGAAAGAATTAGAAAATACATGGACGTTCATAGGGTAAAATAAGAATATAAAATGGTAAGTGGTGTCAAACATAAGTGACAACATATGAGAAATGTATTTTAGAAACACTAGCATTAAAACATTTTTGTACAGTTTTAAGGAAAATACTATAGAGATTTTAAAATAGTAAAGAATACATTCTTTTATATAAAACCAGAATTGAACCAAGAAGGTTTACATAATAAAAATACAGAATTTACAAAGATAATTGTGTCTTAAAATATAAGATATAGTGCACTTGAAATTGGGTAAAAGTTCGGGAAGTTCCTTTAAAACGAGTGTGCTTATTGGGAAGTAGCGAAGAGAATTTCACTTAAAAGCATGTATATCCCCGAAAGAGAATGAGAGATGGATCTTGGAACATGAGTTTGGAGAATATAAATATAATTTTGAAGTTCTAAATAAAAGAAAATACAACAACATTTTGGTAAAAAGAAAGATAGAGCAACCCGAAGGAATAAAGGATGTTCGGGTAGAATCCATCATGGTTCATTGGCATGGTATCAGGTGTAACTAAGAGGGATTGATGAGAGATATAAGGGGTTTTTAATAACTTATAAAACATTAGGGAAGTGTGGTTAAGGTGTATAAACATACCCAACACTTGTTATTACACAAAAATTCATAGAATAGAGAACAATCTTGAGAAAGAGTGAAAAGGGGAGGATCCCTTACCTTAAATCCGTTGGTGTTATACACTTTTTATTAATGACCTGAGTAAACAAATTGGGATTATTAATTATTAAGTCCAGAACCTCTTCTATATTCAATTTATTTATTATAACCCTTTTTAGTTCATTCAAATCCTTTTTGATTAATTACAAGGTTCAATTTCATTGTTCGGGCTCGTTTGTTTACTTGGCTTTAAAAGATCGGTTCACTTATATTCAAGTTTGGATTATATGAAAGATGAAAGTGGTTTTCCAGAATTGAAGTTATATTATTTAGTTAATATCCAGGAGATTACATGGTTTTAATTTTAATTAGGTTACTTAGAGTGAAGTCGAATTATTATATATATAACCATAGTGATAACCGTTTGTGTTAATCGGTGGATTTGATTACAAAGAACGTGTTTTGCTTTATAACTTAATTCCATTTGTATGAAAGGATTACAGAAAAAAGGATATATTACATATATAATAATCTGGTTCAACTATAACACAAATGGTTTCATGACCAGAATTAAAGATAATAACAGAAATTGATAAACTGTTGTCCTTGAATGTGCTAAATTAGCACATCTCAAACAGTGCTTTCATTTCTTTCAAATAAAAGAGTGGGGAAAATAGAGAAGATAATGAAATATACCACTAGAATGAATAAATTCCAGTACATGTATGTTACTAGATTTATCATACTATTATGGTGAAGTGAGGTGAGGAAAGAAATAAAAAAGAAAATAAGAAATTGGGAAAAGGAATTTACCTCTTGAGACTTCCTCCTTTGAGAACCTCTTAAGGGAAGAGGTTTTGGTATTTTGAGGAATATGAGAGCTTTTGTACATGGGGGAGGACCTTGGGGAGAGATTTAGGCAGAATAATGGCAAGGCACAAGGCCTGAGAGGAGTGGAGAGAAGATGGAGTGAAGGGGGATTTTTATAGTGGAGGAGAGGAGGGATTTCATGATATTATAATCCTTAATTTATTATTTCTTTACAAGACAAAGAATAGTAAGTATTCCATGACCAAAAATAGTAAATGGGTCATGTGAATTAAAACCATGGGTGGTGACATCATCCATGATGCTAGTAATAGTCTATTTATCTTATAATGTATATATACGATAAATTACCGTATTTTACTATTCATCAAAATTTCAAGTATTTTAGAAAAATCCCAAAATTTCACCATGAACATTTTTCAACATATAGAATCCAAAAATGAAGTCCATTTTTCAAAAATAATTTTCTAAATATGACTATTTCAATATTTAATTAAAATCATAATTTATTATCAAAACCAGTTTTAAAACACTCGTTAACTCATTCTAAAATATAGGTATATCGTACTTCCAACTTGAATATTATTTTTATACTACCACAGGTGAGGTTACTATTCATTAGGGTATATCACTATTCATAAGTGTATGTTACTATTCATAAGGGTAGGTTACTATTCACAAAAAATTATTTTTGTTTTATTAGACCCCAAAAACATCTTGAACACAACCGTGTATGTCATATTTTCAAAATTGAAAAAAAAGTGACAAACTTATGTTTAAAGGTCACTTATCACTTAGTATTTCATTATGTTGTGTTTTCATGTGATTTTATGACATAATTAAAAGAAGGTAATTTCCATTAAAAACATCGGGTCGTTACATTCTTCCCCCCTTAAGAAATTTTTCCCTCGAAATTTCATTTTACATTCTAGGCCAAAAACAGACGTGGGTACTTTTCCTTCATTGCTTCCTCTAGTTCCCATGTTGCCTCTTCGTACTTATGGTTTCTCCATAGTACCTTGACCAGATGAGTATTCTTGTTGTGTAGAACTTTTTCTATAAGATCTAAGATCTTCACTGGCTGCTCCTCGTAAGAGAGATCATCATCCAACTGTACCACCTCTAAAGAGAGTACATGTGAAGTGTTTGGTATGTACTTTCTTAAGAGGGATACATGAAAGTCATCATGTACTTTTAACATGGTAGGTAGAAGTGCCAATCGATAGGCCACAACTCCAACTCGATCACAGATCTCGAAGGGGTCGATGTACCTGGGACTTAACTTCCCTTTCTTCCCAAATCACATGACTCTCTTCTATGAAGATATTCGAAGGAAGACTTTATCTCCAACTTCGAACTCCAAGTCCCTTCGATGGTTGTCAGCATAGCTCTTTTTCCGACTTTGATTAGCTTTGATGTGTTTCTAGATGACTTGAACCTTCTCTGTCATCTCTTGAACAAGATCAGGTCCAAGTAACTTTCTTTCTCAAACTTCATCCCAACAGGTTGGAGTTCTACATCGCTTTCCATAAATAGCTTCATATGGAGCCATTTGAATACTCGAGTGGAAGCTATTGTTTTATGAGAACACAACCAATGGGATGTACTGATCCCATCCACCTTTGAATTCTAGAGAGTAGGCTCTAAGCATATCTTCAAGCGTCTAAATAGTTCTTTCAGACTGGCCATCAGTTTGGGGGTGATAGGCCGTGCTGAAATTTAATTCAGTACTCAAATAATGTTGAAGGCTCCTCCAGAATTTAGATGTGAACCTTCAATCACGGTCATAGACAATTGAGAGTGGAACAACGTGCAGTCTCACCACTTCCTTCACATATATCTTTGCAAGTTGTTCAAGAAAGAGGTCTTCCCAAATAGTGATGAAATGGGATGTCTTGGTGAGTAGGTCAACCACAACTTATATCGCATTATTTCCCTTCGACGTATTCGGGAGACCCATGACAAAGTCCATAGTAACATTTTTCCATTTCCACATGGGTATAGGAAATGGATACATCATACCTTTGGACTTTTGTCGCTCAACTTTAACTTGCTGACATACCAAGCACCTTGATATATATTCCGCAATATCCTTCTTCATGTTATCCCACCATAAGTGTTCTCGGAGATCACGATACATTTTGGTACTCCCAGGATGGATAGAGAAGGCCGAGCTATGTGCATCATTCAATAGCTCCTTATTTATCTCTAGATAATATGGTACACATAATCATGTCCGAAATCTTACAACTCCTTCCTCATCAATTTTAAAATCGGAGGATTTCCCATTTTTAACAGCTTCCACCCTTTTCTGAATTTCCACATCCTTTCTTTGAGCATCCTTTATTTTATCCAAGAGGGATGGTTGAGCAATCATTTGAGAAAATATTGATTATGTTCCTCCCTTAATGATTCCCATGTCCATCCTTTTCAAATCTAAGAAGATCAGATCCTTTTCAATTCTCATCATTGATAAAGATGCAGGATCCTTTCTACTTAGAGCATCCACCACCTTGTTTGCCTTACATGGATGGTAGTGGATTGAGAAGTCATAATCCTTGATGAGATCTATCCATCTTCGCTGGTTCATATTAAGCTCTTTCTATGTGAATATATATTTGAGACTCTTGTGGTCAGTATATATCTCACATTTTTTCCCATAGAGATAATGCCGCTAGATTTTCAATGCAAAGATCATAGCTGCCAACTCTAGATAATGTATAGGATAGTTTTGCTCATGGATTTTCAGTTGAATCGAGGCATAGGCTATCAATTTATCATTTTGCATTAGCACAAATCCTAAGCCTTTCTTAGAAGCATCACTATACACCACAAAGAGTTCTCCACTTGAAGGGAGTGTGAGTACTGGCGCAGTGATAAGCCTTTTTTTCAACTCCTTGAAATAGTCTTCACATACCTATGTCCAGATGAACTTTACTCCCTTCCTTGTCATCTTGGTCATTGGGTTTGACAATCATGAAAAGTTCTTCACGAATATTCGATAATACCCAGCTAGACCTAAAAATCTACGGATCTACATTACAGAAGTTGGCCTCAGCCACTCTTCAATTGCCTTCATCTTGGTAGGGTCCACAGATATCCCTTTACTGGTGATAACATGCCCCAAGAATGATACTTCCTCCATCCAGAACTCACATTTACTATACTTTGCATACAACTTCTCCCTTCGCAAAGTCTTTAACACAATTTCCAAATGTTCCTCATGTTCCTACTTGCTCTTGGAGTATACCAGAATATCATCAATAAAGACCACCAAAAATTTGTCGAGGTAATCTCTAAAGACTCTATTAATTAAATCCATGAAAATTGCTGGAGCATTTGTGAGTCTGAAGGGCATCACTATGAACTCATAGTGTCCATACCTCGTTCAAAAGGTAGTCTTGGGAATATCTTCCTTCCTCACCTTTAGTTGGTGATATCCCGATCGAAGGTCCACCTTAGAGAAATAACTGGCCCCACAAAGCTGATAGAACAAGTCATCTATCCGTGGAAGGGGATACTTGTTATTTATAGTGATTTTATTGAGCTCATGATAATCAATGTAGAGGTGCATTGATCCATCCTTCTTCTTGACGAAGAGGACTGTAGCACCCCACGGTGAAGCACTCGGGCGTATAAAACCCTTCTCCATATTCTCCTGTAACTGTTTCTTCAGCTCTTCTAGCTCTACGATGGACATTCTATAAGGTGTATTTGATATTGGAAGAGATCCAGGGATAAGTTCAATTTGAAAACTCAACCTCTCGGTCAGGAGGAAGACCATGCAAATCTTCGGGGAATACATCAGTGTAATCCCTCATGATGGGCATGTCTTCAAGAATGATTCTATCCTTTGTACCAATCATTAGAGCTAGATATGCTTTCTCACAAGGAAGCAGTATCCAAACTTGAGATGAAGATTCTAAAGGAGACTCATCTTCTTCCTTACACTTGTAAAGAATTAGGGGATGCTTTGGGATGTGAAAAGTGATCTGCCTTTCCCGAAAATTGATGTTGGCCTTGTACAAAGATAGTCAATCCATGCCCAAGATAGCGTCGAACTCTACTAAAGGAAGTATAACAAGATTTTTTGGGAGGTTCAGTCCACAAACATTAACCGGGGAGGAGTTATAAACCATGGATGCAATAATTACCCCATTCGTTGTTCCCACCGATAAATTTTCCTTCAAATTTTGAGGTGGTTTTTGAATAGTTCTACTAAACTTGCAAGATATGAAAGAATGTGTAAAACCAGAATCAAATAGTACGTTCACTATTCTTGAATGAATAACAAGCGTAACTTTCACCACATCATTTTCCGGCTCCACCTCAGTAGTAGTGATAGCATAATCCCTTCCTTTTTTCCTTGGAAGTTGTTGTTGCTGATTGCCTCCAACAACCCTCAGCTTAGGGCAATTGTTCACATAATGCCCAAGCTCCTTGCAGTTATAACACTGCACTGCAAGCTGAGTGTTGATCTGAACCTTCTTTTCTTCTTCAACATTAGAGGGATTTTTCATATCTCATCGGTAGTTCTTGACCAGATGACTAAACTTTCTGCATTTGAAGCAATTCTTTATTCCCTTGAGACAGTCACCAAGATGCTTCTTCCAACAATTTTTGCAAAGGGGAAAGTGAGGCTTCTTTCTATCATGGGATTTGTTTGATGAACCACCCATGTTGTTATCCATTTTCCGCTTCTTGTCACTAGGCCCATGAGACCACTGAGAGTCTCCAATCTCCATTTCAACCTTGAGGGAACAACGGACAATCTCCTCATAGCTGTCAAAGTCTCAAATCACCAACACTTTTCGTAGACTCGGCTTTATTCCGCTAAGAAATGATCCACCTTGCTTTCAGTGTTCATGACAAAGCCAGAGGTGTACCTTGAAAGCCTTGTAAAGTTCACTTCATATGCCCCGATAGACTCATCTTCCTTCTACTTGAGTCCAAGTAACTCTCTTTCCATCTTGAGATGGAGGGTTTGAGGAAAATATTTGTTGAAAAACATCCTCTTGAATTCCTCCCATTATATGGAATCAATTTCCTCTTGGGACTTTGTATTCTTGATCAGTTTCCACCACTGATCAACTTCCCCATCAAAATGATAGACATCCAGTACAAATTTCTCTTCTTCTGAGCACTGGAGGATAGAGAAAATATTTTCAATGTAGTTAATCCATTATTCTGTGAGGAGGGGATCAGAAGACCTACTAAACATGGGAGGCCTTTTCCGCATGAAGGATTCTACGATAACTTGCTCTTTCCTTGGAGGAGGAGGATGTTCCACCTGATTCAAGTTATTATTCATAACTCGAGCCAGCTGAGCAAGTACTTCCATGAAGTTTTTAGCACCCACTTCCATCACATCATGCATGTCATTAGGGAAATCATCACATTGCCTATCACATTGGTTTTTGGAACGTGTTCTTATATTTCCCACCATTAACTAAGAAAAAGAACGTATAATTAGAGGTCTTGAATACTTAGCTATTGAGCATAAAAATAAACTTTAAACATAAAAGTATGAACTTATAAAGAATAAGTATATCCTGAATTGTGATTCCTTAGGTTTATATCTAGGTTATCCTCGATCTATTTCTTAACTTATATTCTTATGGGCTTCTTTTTATCCATTAATAACGGTTTTTACTAAGCTCATGAATCTACCAAAGCATATCCCCCGGAAGTGTCGTAACCAATAGTGAAGAAAGGTCCGTTATCGTGAACCAGTTCCCATTCGAGTCTAGCTCAAAGTGGTGTTTTCAGGTTTTACCCCTAGATACATCTGTGCCAGAGCCGCCTCTACCTGCTCGTATCCAGACAGGGATTTATTTGCTTGATAAACCACTTACTCTATAATCACCAAAATTTAGGACTGTTTTCTTATACTTAGTCTCATCCTTAAGGTTCTCACTAAGGTGCTCTATTCATAATCTTCAAAAATAACTAGTCCATCCTATGATACCAACTATAGCGACCCAAGTCTTTTACATAAAACATTTCATGATTTTAAGCATAATTAATCATCAGAGTACAAGCCAATGATCATTAAGTCTAGTGTCTTGGAAGACTAGGTACATATAACATAAAACATGGGGAAAAAAACTTCTTTATTTATTATCTATAAAGATCTTCTAACTTCCTTTTATTCCTTACATCTGCATAGGGTACCCTAGGGAACACATGAATAAAAGGGATGAGCTAAAAATCCCAGTAAGGGAATGAACATAAGGATACATCTCAAGCACATGAGTTAGGAGGCATGATATAATGATATCAAAAGCATGAAACTTATAAAATCATTTAATATAATCATGGGATCATATAAACATGTAATCATATAAATGTGGCAGAATCATAAATCATATCTTTAGTACGGGTCAAGGAAAATGCCAGTCTCGTTTCCCATTTTAGTACGGGTCAAGGCTAACCGCCAATCCTGTTTCACATCGCATCTCATGAGACTTAACCTTATCCAATGCATTGGATCTCTATCTGGGCACACCCATCTCAACATTTTCATGAATATTCTTGCCACATAAATATTCTTACCACATATACAATCATACATAATCAACCATATACAAACATAAGGGTACCCATGGAAAGAATTGGGTACCAGAATCATGACATAAATCATAACCAATGGGCGTATCATGAAAGTGTCCATGTAAGGAAAGAATTAGAAAATACATGGACGTTCATAGGGTAAAATATGAATATAACATGGTAAGTTGTGTAAAACATAAATGACAATATATGAGAAATGTATTTTAGAAACACTAGCATTAAAACATTTTTGTGCGGTTTTAAGGAAAATACTATAGAGATTTTAAAATAGTAATGAAGAAATTATTTTATATAAAACCATAATTGAACCAAGAATGTTTTCATAATAAAAATACAGAATTTAAAAAGATAATGGTGTCTTAAAATAGAAGATATAGTGCACCTGAAATTGGGTAAAAGTCCAGGAAGTTTCTTTAAAACGAGTGTGCTTATTGGGAAGTATCGAAGAGAATTTCACTTAAAATCATGTATATCCCCAAAAGAGAATGATAGAAGGATCTTGGAACATGAGTTTAGAGCATGTAAACATAATTTTTAAGTTCTAAATAAAAGAAAAGACAACAAAATTTTGGTAAAAAGAAATATAGAGAAACCTGAAGGAATAAAGGATGTTCGAGTAGAATCCATCATGGTTTATTGGCATGGTATCGGGTGTAACTAATAGGGATTTATGAGAGAGATAAGGGGTTTCTAATCACTTATAAAATATTAGGACAGTATGGGGAAGGTGTATAAACATACCCCATCACTTGGTATTACACAAAAAGTCATGGCATAGAGAACAATCTTGAGAAAGAGTGAAAAGGGGAGGATCCCTTACCTTAAATCCGTTGGTGTTATCCACTTGTTATTAAAGACCTGAGTAAAAAAATTAGGCTTATTAATTAATAATTAAAGAACCTATTATACATTAAATTTATTTATTACAACCCTTTTTAGTTCATTCAAATCCTTTTTGATTAATTACAAGGTTCAATTTGATTGTTCGAGGTCGTTTGTTTACTTGGCTTTAAAAGATTGGTTCACTTATATTCAAGTTTGGATTATATGAAAGATGAAAGTGGTTGTCCAGAATTGAAGTTATATTATTTAGTTAATATCCAGGAGATTACATGGTTTTAATTTTAATTAGGTTACTTAGAGTGAAGTCAAATTATTATATATATAACCATAGTGATAACTATTTTTATTAATCAGTGGATTTGATTACAAAGAATGTGTTTTGATTTATAACTTAATTCCATTTATACCAAAGGATTACAGAACCAAAAATAGGATATATTAAATATATAATAATCTGGTTCAATCATAACACAAATGGTTTCATGACAAGAATTAAATATAATAACATAAATTGATAAACCGTTGTCCTTGAATGTGCTAAATTAGCACATCTCAAACGGTGCTTTCATTTCTTTCAAATAAAAGGGTGGGGAAAATAGAGAAGATAATGAAATATACCACTAGCATGAAGACATTACAGTACATGTATGTTACTGGATTTATCATACTATTACGGTGAAGGGAGGTGAGGAAAGAAATAAAAAAGAAAAGAACTTAAAAGAAAAGAAGAAATTGGGAGGAGGAATTTACCTCTTGAGACTTCCTCCTTTGAGAACCTCTTAAGGGGAGAGGTTTTGGTATTTTGAGTAGGATGTGAGATTTTGGACGTGGGGGAGGACCTTGGGGAGATATTTGGGAAGAATAATGGAAAGTAACAAGGCTTGAGATGAGTGGATAGAAGAGGGAGTGAAGGGGGGTTTTTTATAATGGAGGAGAGGAGGGATTTCATGATATTATAATCCTTAATTTGTTATTTCTTCACAAGATAAAGAATAGTAAGTATTACATGACCAATAATAGTAAATGGGTCATGTGAATTCTAAAAATGGGTGGTGACATCATCCATGATGCTAGGAATAGTCTATTTATATTATAATGTATATATACAGTAAATTGCCATATTTTACCATTCATCAAAATTTCAAGTATTTCAGAAAAATCCCAAAATTTCACCCTAACCATTTTTCAACGTATAGAATCAAAAAATGAAGTCCATTTTTCAAAAATAATTTTCTAAATATGATTATTTTAATATTTAATTAAAATCATAATTTATTATCAAAAACCAGTTTTAAAACACTCATTAACTCATTCTAAAATATAGGTATATCGTACTTCCAACTTGAATATTATTTTTATACTACCATAGGTGAGGTTACTATTCATTATGGTATATCACTATTAATAAGGGTATGTTACTATTCATAAGGGTAGGTTACTATTCACCAAAAATTATTTTTGTTTTATTAGACTTTAAAAACATCGTGAACACAACTGTGTATGTTAGATTTTCAAAATTGAAAACACAGAAGTGACAAAATTATGTCTAAAGGTAACTTATCACTTAGTAGTTCATTATGTTGTCTTTTCATGTGATTTTATGACATAATTATAAGAAGTTAATTTACATTAAAAACATTGGGTCATTACAAGTGTTCCCTCAGATTCATTCAACTCGGGTGAATTGTCTCCTCCCATAAATTCCTCTACCTCGGATGACGAATATGATTTGGAAGATACTCCTCCCAAATTTGAGGAAGGTGTATCCATGAATTTCAATGAGTTTTTGTATGAGAAACTTGGTGCCAAGGACAATTTGAGTCCAATGTTGAATAATGCATCCATGTCTACAGAGGAACAATAATAGTACATGTATTTTTTAAAGCAGCATCATAATGTGTTTTCTTAGAGCTATGACGAGATTCCAGGGCTATACCCTTAGTTCTTCATCCACTGTATTGGCCACCCAGTGAGTCATCAAGGGTTCAAGAAGCCTCCCAGGAAGATGCACCCCTCTCATGGTGTCATGTTCAAGGACTATGTTAACAAGCTCATCAAATACAACTTTTTTAAGGAAGTTCAGTACCCCAAGTGGCTAGCCAAAATTGTTCCCATCAAGAAGAAGAATAGATAGATCAGAGTTTGTATCAACTTCTGGGATCTCAACTTCCACTATCCAATGGATGATTTTTTTTCTTTTGGTGACAGAGTTTTTGATTGATTCCAACTCTAGATTCTAGTCCCTTTCCTTTATGGATGGGTATTCCAGATATAACCAGATCCGGATGGCCCTTGAATATGAGGAATTTAAAACTTTCAAAGAGCCATGAGGGACCTTCTTCCATCAAGTAATGCATTTTGGTCTGAAGAATTTAATAGAAAACTATCATCATTCCATGCACCACATCTTCAATCAAATAATTATGATGCTAGTGGAATGATACGTGGAATATTTGGAGGTTAAATCACACCAGTATCAGGACCATCTCAAAGATCTTGAGAAAGTGTTTGGATTCCTTCACTCCCAACAACTGAAGATTAACTAATTGAAATTTTATTTAGGGGTGACCTATGGAAATTTCATTATTTTCTTTCTCAGATACAAAATCATTAATATTTACCCATAGAAGAGAAAATATATCAGCCAGATTCCTCCTCTAAGCAACCTTTGAGAGATCCAATTCCTTCAAGGCCACTTAGACTACATATCTTGATTCATCACGAATCTAGATATAAAGTGTAATACCTTTTCTAGGATCATAAATAAATGTGTCTTCTATTAGTGGGATGAAGAGTTCCAAACCTCATTTGAGGAGATCAAGTAGTATCTTCTATAGCCTCCAGTCCTAATGCCATCCGTCTTCAGGAAGTTGTTGATTCTCTATTTGACCACCTTATAATGATCCCTCAGTGCCTTTCTCACTCATAAGAACAATGAGGAAAAAAATAATGGTATTTACTATCTTAGTAACATGATCCTCGATATAAAGCCCATATATTATCCTATCGTGAAGAGCTACCTCACACTGGTTTTCACAGTGCATAAGTTACAGAACTATCTGCAGCATCATGAGATATAAATGGTTTCTCACATGTATCCAATAAAGTAAATCCTAAAACAGATGGTGTTGATAGGCCTTCTAGACCATTAAGTAGTTCTCCTTAGGTAGTTCGACATCATATTAATTCCATATAAGGTCGTCAAGGTTCAGGTGCTGGCATATTTTCTAGCTAGTCATCTATCCACTGAGGAAATGCCTCTGGATGTTTATTTCCCAGATGAGGCTGTACTATTAGTGGACCAATCAATTCCATGATGGAAGATTCATTTTGATAGTTCCTATTGGATACCAACTGACAGAAGGCTCAAAGACACCAGGCTCAACAGAGTAGGCCTGAGAATTGAGTTCATCACGCCTACATAGGTTGTTCTGCCTTATTCATTATTACTATCAGTAGATTGCACGAATGATGAGGCTAAGTATTAGACTCTCATTACTGGTCTCAAGATGGCTCTTGACATTGATGTTTTCCACCTGCATGTGAAGGGGGACTCTGAGCTAGTCGTCAAGTAGTTCAACGGTGACTACATCATCAGGAAGTCAGAACTCATACCCTTTCTCAGACATGATCAACATCTGATGGCCTGGTTCCCTTCTCAGCTAGAAGTGACTCATGTTCCCCAATCATAAAAGAGATGAGCTGATGCCCTATCCAATTTAGTTTCTTCTCTCACAGGGCCTGACTAGGATGATCTGTTTATTCATGTGGTGCATCGAAAAGTCATCACCCATTTTAGCTCAAATGATGATGACATCCAGTAGGTAAATCACCTTACATCTAGTTCTTCCACACATAGTCCTCCAGATCCCCCAATAGCTAGAAAAGCCTCTTATTTGAAAAATGCCTTCATCGAGAATCTTAAACATCAAACTCTCCCGTCGGATAGCGCTGAATGTGATAAAATCTGTAGTCATGCCGCTAAGTTAACACTCCAGAGTGGGCCTAATCTCAATAAGACTCTCTACAAACATGTTTTTATGGAATTATCCTATGATTCATTAAAGGAGATGAGATTACCCAGTTTATGTAGGAATTACATGTCAGTTACTATGGTTCTCATTAGTATAAGATATCCAAAGCTTTCAATAAGAAAGTTCATCTATGATCCTTCCTTCAAGGTGACACTGTATTGGCTTTAAGGATTCCAATGATATCGGGCAGGAAACCACCAAAGTTGGAGCCAAAATGGGAAGGACCATATATCATCCACAAGATTTTTCTCAATGGTTCATACTCTTTGGTCACCATGGATGGTGAGAAGATCACTCCTCCCACTAATTCCAAGTTCCTCAATCAGTATTTCATATAAAGAGAAGCCTATAGTCCGAGCTCTACAACCATAAACTAAGACTTCCAGTGACCTAATTGCATGACATCAAACTATGTAACAATATTCACCCTAGTCAAATGATGATAAACTATGTAACAACCATGATATTCTCATTTGAGAGGATATCACCCCTAGAATTGGTCATCTTCCATTTTATATTCAAGAACTACATGTGGCTTTATTCCCGTCATCATGGGATATGTAGTGATGCCCATACATTTTGTCTTCAGGCCCAGCCATAAGATCACAATTTTTTTGGCCCCTTGGCATGAGTTTCACTTTGGGAGTACATGACATGATGTGGATCTATTGGGTTCTCATTCACATCATGTTATTTTTTCATGCCACACACATCCCCTTTAGGATAATTCCCCTCCAAGTCCAAGCCTTATGACTTCAATTTGTGTGAAAGATATTCCAAGGGATGTTTCATGTGGTGTTTGGCCTCCTTGGCCCTCATTCAAATCGGGTTAATTCATGGAAATACACTACAAAACTCTAGATTCATCCCATGGTCTGAGCTCTATGACCTTAAACTAAGACTTCAAGCATCCTAGTTTCATGATGAAAAACTATGTAACAATATTCGTCCTAGTCGCACGACAATAAACTGCATAAAAAACATGATATTCTAGTTTGAGAGGACATATCCCCTTGGAACTGGTCATCTACCATTCCACTTATCAATAAATATGTGTGGCTTAATTCCCATTCTCATGGGATATTGTCTGAGACTCGTACATTTTTTCTTTGGGCCCAACTGTAGGATCACAAACCTTTTTGCCCCTTGGCCTGAGTTTACCTTTTAGAGTGCATGTAATGACATGGATATCTTGAGTCCTTATTCATGTCAGGTTATTTATCACACCATGAAATTCTCCTTCTAGATACATCTCTTTCCCTGGTTTCCTAGTTGCATGAAAATAAATTGTGCAATATTCCACGTCCTAACTATATTATGCTAAACTGAACAACATTGATGGTCCTTTCTACATGAACATGAAAGGAAAGTTACACACATCCTAAAATATGACTTTAAACTATTCTTTAATGTCCTAGTTGAATGAAAATGAACTGGGTAACATCTTCATCCTTACTGCATGATGCTAAACTGCTCAGATACGTCCCAGGAACATGATGTTAAACTAGGAATCTATGGTCCAAACTATATGACCATAAATAAGGATCATGTGGTCTGAAAAATAAGAAATTCAATTATTTATAATACCAGGTTATTTTATCTTGAGTTCATTTGGGTTCTACCACTAACATGATCTGATGCGCTGAAGTGCCAAGCATAAAGTTTTGAGTTCTATTCAGACATTTTCCCAACCCATATCCAGACTTCAAGTCTTTCTGAGTTTGGATCCTAACCATATTTCATATCTATATGGACCCCCTAATAGTGATGGATATGCTTCTTTGTCTCACCTCTCATCTTGGGAAAATTCCCTAATGGATCCTTGGAAATAAATAGTGGATCATGTGTTTCAAATTTGGTCAATAGTCAATTCTATGTTTACACACCCTACCATTGACTGGTGATGTTGTGTACCCTTTTTTGAAAATATGTTCAACAATGGTCCTTTTCATTAGTATTTCCTTTCATGATTTGTACCTCAGAAGTTTCTATTTAAATTCTTACCAATTCCCTTAGTTCTAGTGGAACTCTAACACCTTTGGTGTCGCTCCTTCCTGTATTTACACATGTTGAGTGGGACTATTAGTATCATAAAGATTCTCAACCTGGCATTTCCTCACCCTTGTAGTGTGTTTCTACATGTGATAGGGAAATCCTAACACCACTCCTTGTTTCCCACACCAAGAATGACTCTCATGGGCTTAGGAATTTTGGGTAGGGTTTGTACCCACATAGAGGAGATGCATAGTCTTTAGTTTAAACTCTATGACCTTAAACTAGGATCACCTATGGTCTAAAATCTATGACCTTAAACTAAGATCCTCTCCATGATTCTATTGGGAATGTGTTGTGTGGTATCAGTCCTCCGTTATTGAAATCCCATAGGGCATTGTTAAATTCCTATGAGGATAAACAAATTTAATTATTTCTTAAACTCAGAAAAACTAACTAAAAAGTTAGTAATTGGAATGTCTGATTGTCGAACCCAATGGGATGGATCATATATTCAAAATTAATTAAAGAAAATAAAACTGATTTTTTTTTATTGTTTTGAAAGAAAGAAACGATATCAGCAAAGATTGGGTTTTGAATAAGGGGATGATTCATGTTGGGTTCAATGATTTTCAGGTTCATATTATATGGATTCTATTGATATTGATTTATTCATATTTGGAATAATAATTGGGTTAATAGGGATCCTTAGTCTTGGTATCCAACTCTAATCCTATGTTTACACCATTGTAATGGTCATCCACTAGGTTCAATCACATAAATAGGTGATCAAAAACCATATTTAAACATAATTGATCTAGATTTAATAATTTTAATATGAAAACTAAGGTGATTAATTGATGAAATGAAATAAAATTCCTCAATTCATAAGAAATGGTCATGAAATTTCAAAATAAAGAGATTTGGAATTGATAAATTGAGTTGCAGAAATCCAAAACATGCATAAAAAATTGAAAATAATCCCCAACATAAATCACCCTACAATCAAATCACACAACACAAATATAACTGCTCACTCATTATAATCATGATTAGAATAAGCATCAAGAGTACCACAAGAAGAAAGGCGATGAATAACGGTGGTGAAGCTGGGCTCTGGATCGTCACTCCATCATCTGGTGGTCGTCCCTTGGTGTCTCTTGGCCTCCTCTGGTCCCAAACTATCTTGGAAGGGCAGAAAAGATAATATATTTATAAGAAAATATTTCCACACCTTGGCCACATCCACATTTATTTTTCTATATCTCACCATTGTCACGACATGTAACTAGGTTACATGATGTGTAATCCTTCGATCTTCAAGCATCACAAATATCGGTGTAATATTCTCCAAAAACATATCTGGAAAAAAATTCACATCGTGTAATATAGTTTCACAATGTGTAATGGTATTTCATAGTGTGTAATCGAGTCACATCTTGTCCTTCTTGGAAAATTCCTTTTGAAAAAGTCACAACGTGTAATTACATTACATGGTGTGTAATCATTCTTCTCTAGTTTTCCATCTCAGTTTCTTTCTCAAAAATATGATGTCACACTGCTTTGCTTAAATCACAGTGTGAAGTGTCTTTTTAGATCATAAATTCACCCCTTTTCATTACTTTTTCAAAGATTTATAATTTTCTCCATAAAACATAAAAAAATTCAATTTGTTCCAAAATTGGCAAGATTATTCATTTAAATACGCAAAAAAAAACATTAACACTCTAAAATGTATTCATGAAATAGACTTATCAGTGACCCTAATTCACATTGGGTTATTTTTTTACACCATACACATCCCCTCAGGGATATATCTCCCTCAACCGACATCCTTAATGCATGATGTTAAAATGCATAGATCGTTCTTGTCATATGACCTTAAACTACGACATTATCGTCCTAGCCAAACAATAAAAATGAAACCGCATTATGGTGTTCTTTCCCAAGATAACATCACCCTTGAAAGTGGTAATCTACCATTCCACCTATCAAGACCTACATAAGGCTTGATTTCAATATATACAGGATATGTATTGACACCCAAACCTCCAATATTGGTTCAGCTGCTCAACAAAATGTGTGTGTAATCCCCCCTCTCTATGTATAGATCATACCTACATAGTGAAATTTCATTTTCAAGAGATATGTGTGGATTTATTCCCATCCTTGTGGGATGATGGATATCTAGTGATTCCCATATAATTAATTTTGTTTCTAGCCACAACATTACTTCCCATTTTCATGTCAGTTCATCTCAGTCCTCACCACATGACTTTAAACTGCATGGATTTTGAGAACTATGTGTGGCTTGATTCCCATCCTTATGGGATACATAGTGATACCTGGGTACTTTTCTTTTTGGGATCAACCACAATATTTCCCTCCTTTCACATTGATTCATTCATTACTGAACTCATACAACCTTAAAATGTGGGGCTAGTCCAAGTAATACAACTTTAAACTATATTCAAGCTTCCTCATGAATGCACATGTGGTGTGTGTGAGTATCTTTGGCCTCATTCATGTCGGGTTTGTTATGCCACCACATTATGAATATTCTTATTGGAGAACTTCCCCCATGGTCCGATCTATATGACCTTAAAATAGAATATCAAGTCCAAGAAACATGATTATAAACTGTATATAGTTCTCTCCTGGAATGTGTCATGTGGTGTTGAGTCTCCTTGTCCCTCATTCACATCGGGTTGCTTCATGGCACCACATGGAATATTTCTACTTTATAAGCCTCATCCTATGGAAGAAACTCTATGAACTTAATCTAGGAGTTAATGTTTGTAGTCATAACATTAAACTGTCACCATACCCTAATTAAATTCAGGATGCCCCATTATAATCATGGGATGCTTCAGCTTCCTCATTAGAGAGTATTTCCCCCACTAGTGTTGGTATTCCACCATAATGTGTTCTAGAACTATGTGAGGATTGATTCCCATCTTTATGGGATACATATAGACACCCATACATTTCCTCTTCGGGCCCAACTACGGGTTCATTAACCCTTTTGGGCCCTCTATCCTTAGTTATGGTCCAAGAATTGTGACCTTAAACTTTATGCCATTTGTCTTAAGGTGTATATGAAATACGTGAGCCAAATTGGCCTCCTTCATGTTGGTTTTTACCTTCTATGTATTGTGTACATACCCCAGGACTGAACATTTTCTAGTAGTCCAAACAACATCAATTGAAACTTTTTTCAACGGTCCAAACATTATGACCTTAAACTAAAATCTTAGATGTGGTTTTTCCCATTTATGTGTCATGCATTCGTTATTCTCATCTTTTTTCTAGTACTTGTGTGGTATTAATTCCTTTTCAAGCTCATTCACATATGGTTTCTTTACCCCATTCCAAACAATTATGTTGGGAATAGTAATTATAGAGTCCATGCCACATGACTATAAACTTTTTATCAGGGTCCAGGAAGTATGACCATAGACTATTTACAACATCCCTATCACATGACATTAAACTATAAGACACATCCTAATCATATGACGCTAAACTGAACCATGGATCATCCTCATCGTATGATGTTAAACTACATATTCATCATCCTTGTTTGCATGACGTGAAACTGCAAGGAATCCAAGGTCCTCTTTAGATATTTCCTTTTATGGAAGATGGGTTTGATCTTTGTTTAGACCAGTGTGACTATACCAATGTTATTTAAGTCACAATGGCATAATTTTAAGAGTATTGGAATCCTTTTGAACATCCCATCACTTAACCCCATGCTTCGCATGCCCCTCATTAGGATCCTTATTTTCTTTCATGTCTGAAGGGACCCCCTAACGAACTATCTATGCCATTTCAGCTCACCTACCATCCTAGAACAACATTCCATAAGGCATTGGATGATATTTTGAGATAGGTCTCGCATTTAAAATATGGTTAGTGGTTGACCCTCATTTGTTTGTCCCCATTTTAGGATAGCGGAATGGATACTCTGTTTCGAATACAGTCATAATTTATCCTATATCAATATTCCATACTCCCTACATTTTGAATTTTGGGAATTGTGATTCACACTTTTTATTCCCATTTGTTCAGATCGATTTCAACTCCCTTGGTGTTATCTTACTCATACACTAGCACATGTTGGGAGAGGAAAATTGGTTTTTATGAGAGCCCATGTTCTTCTATCATGGCCTCTCTTGGCCCAAACACTATGGGTGGTCATTCAACAATAGAAGACCCTGAGTATTAAAAAATTATCCAAAACTCTCATACATAGTGATTGATTATGTGATCATACCTTATTTCTCAAACCAGGCATGACCCACGTGAGCTTATAGATTGGTCATTGGTTGTTTCACAAGTAATTCCAGCTAGAATCTAAGCTTCTAACCATTTATTAAAAATAAAATAAAAGTTATAAGGGAGACGGGCATGTTCAAACAAAGGGACTTTCCCTCATCCATAGAGCACAAAATTATAGATCATAATAAGACATGTCATTCCCATAATCAGAATCATCAACTATTTCCCATTCAGATTGGGACTTACCATACGTAAGGATATTAATAATATAAGTATTGAACTTTCCTGAAAACATCAAAAAAGATCAGGTAGACACAATGTGAGGTGTGTTAGAGTAGTATTTCCTTGACCTTCTCTTCAAGGGAGTAGGAGTGAAGAGCATACAATCATTTGCCTTCCCTTTTCTAGATAAGAGTGCATCTTTGAAAGAGGAAGTACCACTGAAACCCATTTCCATCCCTTACACATTAGAGATGTCACCCCACTTCTCATAAATCATATAGGAGTTCAGTAAATTATGAATCTTATGATGAAAATCAACATGACGAGGAACCCCAATGTGATTATCCAGGCTAGAAGACAACACAATAGTCTCATCATGTGTTAAGCCTGCACCAGGAATATTAGTCATGATAGGATTTTAAGGGTCGGTTCAAGATGGATACCCAACAACATTGGGACTAGAATTCTCTCCAATCTCAACAAATCCAATGGGAGAAATAGAAAGACCATCATTGGATGTATTCTCCTTGTAAAATTCATCCTGAGCAGTAGAGGGACCACTATTAGCTCTCATTAGGGACTTATCCACCATTAGTCTTTTTCCTGTCAAATTAGGCACCTGAGAGATGGACTTATTAGAAGCCAACATATCAACCTTAGTGGGAGATGTATTTTTTAGAACATATCTATCACGATCAAGAGACTTTGAAAAATCCACATGCTTCCCCTCAGGTTTCCTTCTACAGAGGTTATTTGAATGACTCTTTATCCCACATCTCTTGTAGGAGATATTATTCTGAAATAACTCTAAATAATTCCCAACAACCATACATTCGGTACAAAAAAATGGGATTTATTTCATATTCAACATCAATATGGATATTATCATAGGGAGTGGAGAGAGTTACCTTATCAATCAAAGTGGAGCACAAATAAATCTCCACCATCATTCTAGAAAAGTTTCCAAACCAAACAACCACATCTTCCTTGTTGAGGCATATAAGAGTCCCAATTGTCATGACAATATCATGAAAAAACTTTGTGTTCCAAAGGATCTAATTAAGTCCATGCAAATAAACCCAAACCTAAGAAAATGAATTCCTTGCACGCAAGGCATTGAAATCTAGGGACTATTCATGTAGTTGAAGCCATCCAGGTTTTAGAGATAGAGATTCGATGCTCCACACATGTATTTTGAAAGAATTAGAAGGGAGAATGCAATGAAAGAATCAATGACCAAGAGAAACGCATCTCCAATCAGAGTAACCCCACAAAAATGAGATTTGCTTGACTAGATCCTCAAACCTACAGGACTTCTCACCCATCGGTAACACAAGACACACAATCAGATAATTATTACCAATTCCAATCCTCTTAGTAAACACATCAGGGTTAAACACAACCTAGGATAATGACCCTTTTCGGAGAATCCATCTAGATCGGGTTTCAAAAAAAAGATGCAAATGGGGGTGCCAATGCAGGTTCTTCCACTGCTCCAGTGTGTACCTTCACATTAATACTGCCATTCGGGACCTTCAAAACCTCATTCAAATTTACCATCTATGAATTAGAAATCACAACAGCATAGGGGAAATTTGAATTATTCGGCATCACCCCCTTCAACCCCAATGGAAGATCAGACCTAGAGTAATCAAAATCCTACACATCACCATCAAAACGAAGAACACCAATGACCTAAGTGTCCAGTACAGAACTAGAATCGCAAACCTCAATATAATCCTTCAAAGAATTCAACAAATCTGTATTATATAGATCATTGTGACCTCAGACATTTTCCAGATGAGAGGCGCTCCATGCATCATAGTCCACAACCAAGGTTGCTTTCTTTACCATGGAATCACACTAAATGAAGCTACCTCTGTGACATCATAGAACTTTATCCCATGCCAATCCACATTCATTAGAAATGAGAACAAATTAAAAAAAGTGATGAAGAGGCATCTCAAACCCTTAGATGAAACCAGAACTCCATGACGGCAGAGAAGATGAACCCCCCAAAGTGCCATCCTCATTGGTTGTTTCACAGATATGGTTAAAGTCAGATAATTAAAACATTTAAGAATTTGTTCATGCACACAATTCAAATAATAAGTATGTTTCATAAGTTTGTAAAAAAATGCCCCTTGTGGATTCACACATTTGAGGGAATGTTTAGCTCTACCACCTTATGGTGTGTGGCCTCTAGGGTCCATTTTTGCCTTATGAACTCTCTATCTCTCTTCATCAATGGAATTGGGATGGAGCTCATCAACCCTGATCTACATCCAATCTCAGTCAACTCAAAGATCAGACACTTATTATCTCGCATGTTTTAGATTCTCTTGGTCCTCCTCTAGATAGAATTTCAAGCGTACAATAATATTTGTTTGATTGGTGACAAAGATGGAATTCTCATTCTTATGTTCTTATAAGAACTAGATATATCATTGAACCTCTCAAATATTTTGGATACTATCATATTTTTCTTGTCACTAGGCAACATCTAAATGTTGAGTACTTTTCTGCATCTTCTCATCAAGATAGTCATGGATCAACACGTGAAGATCATGAGCATCCACCCCTCCAACATATAGGTAGCACATCCAATAGTGATGTGAACCCATTCAACTCACCCATTGTTCTTCTGGGGCCTCAAGTAAATGCTTGATGCATTTCCAAACCCTACATCGAGTCATGAAAATTTCCTCATCTTTGGTAGGATCAGAGTCATCCAGCTCCTCAAGGTCTGTGATCTCATATTCTGGAAAAATAGCTAGAAGTAAAAAAACAAGGTCCTCCTATGGAATCCTCTCTAAAAGACTAGGCTCCATGACATGGAGATTAACATTTTCACTTTTTTCTTTTTCAACATCCTCTCCATCACTAGTTTGAGTTATTTTATGTCATTGGCATCACATGTGTCTATAACATCCCACTCACCGGGTTCCAAAGATGGATCATCTTGAGTGATAGGCTCCTCATGGATAGGTACAATTATCAGGAGTTCTCCCATAGATGTGCTAGACTCATCAAATTTCTGGGCTTGTAGTCTCATGATCATTATTTGTAGTAGACACCTCAGTCAATCTGATCCTTATATAGTAGATGTCAGTTTGTAAGGATGGATACTTACGAGAGATGAGCATCACCAGATCAAGTTCTATAGTCACCGAAAGAACTTATACCACTGGGGACCCTTCAATGCTTGTTAATTTGATGTTTGGTACTGGATCCCCATGGATATGGGACCATCCTAAGATTCCAAAGTTGTCAATTTTACCCCTCGTTTGGCCTACCACTGGACACCTCGGCCACAACCAGCTCATTTATTGACCCAGATTCTGATGTAGTCCTAGGGGTATGTCCTTCCACATCAATTGGAACGTTATCACCTCATATATTGGGAGATCTTGATCAACACCAACGTTCTTCTATACATGACAAGTTATGGTTAGTGGATTCGAGTTTTGAAAAGGGAAGGGACCAAGGGAAATATAAGTTAGAACTTACTACGAGATGTTTGAAAATCCCTTCTTCAGAGCCCCCAATATCCATGATCCCCTAGGGCTCCCTAGATGAGATGTTGTCACCTGTGTAACACCCCAAGCTTCCACGATACATTTCCCTTTGAAGAATACAATAGCGTGTGTTGTACGCAACTTCGAGTTCTAACACACACCACAACCAATCAAACTAGCCGTTATGAATAGTAATACCCACTTTTTGAAATTTTATAAATTTTATATTTCAAAATATACTTCATTTTTGGATTCGGAATATTGAAATTAGCTTAGGGTGAATTTTTGGTATTTTTCTGAAAACTTTCAATTTTTGATGAATAGTGAAAAACACTGAGTTATAGTTCAAAACCGAATTTTTATTTAAATAATTATTTATTTTATTTAAATTTATTTTAGATAAAAATAGATACATAATATCTATATAAGTTCAATGTAATTCATTGTAGTCAGTTTATAATAATTTTAGATATATAAAAATTTTATTGAACTTTTCACCGTCTTTTACCCATCTCCTAGGAGAATTTGCAAATTCACATAAAACTTAATTTTACCGCTTCTGTCAGAGTAATTTTGAAAATCAGAGAGACACAGTTAATATCAAGGAGTAAAATGTGGTTCAATAAGATAAAAATAATTTTTTGTGAATAGTAACTTTTTACTTTTATTTACCACGGTTAAAAGTAAATAGGGTAATTAAGGGTAAAAATGATATTATCATTACCTTAACACATGTCCTAATTCTATTGTATAAGTATAATTCGACCAAAAACAACCTTATAAATAAAATATGAACCTCTTTGGTCCACTTGTATTAGATTAGGACATTTATTATTATTTAATTCAAAGAAGAGTTAAAAGAGTTAAAATCAAAGTTTAATAACTAAAACATTTTTAATATAGGGTTATACATAAGATAAATTCGATTATAAATATTAATTATAAATCTAAAAAGATTTCCTACATAATGGTATTTTATTTATAATTTTTATACATTAAATAATTTAATTTATTAATGACATAATGGTGATGCAGTAATAACCTAATTAATGAAATATTAAAATAATTGATATTATAAATATCCAAATAAATGTAATTTTAGACTTTTTATGAATTCCAAAAATTTTATATGTTACTATGACATATTAGGGTTTGTTAGATTAATTTTTTTTGAAGAAATAATTCTGTTATAAATTTATCAAAAACAAAATACCAAATAGTGTCAAAATTGACATAAAAGAGTTTTTAAAACAAATATTATATTATTAATTAATATTCTATTCCTAAAAATATAATGTTTGGCCAAAAGACTTATATAATTATAGGTGTATCATTAATGAACCACTTGTGGTTTGCTTGGAATTATATAGTAATTTTATTAACCATATAATATAAAAATACAAAGAGACATGGTAAATGTCAAACTATTTAACTAAGAGTTAAATCTAAAATATAAAGTTAATATAGTGACCCAAAACTGTCTAAAACCTATTGGTTGAGTGGTTTTCGACCCATACCCACCTTATTATTTAAATAATATATTTTTGAGCCATTATAAACCGAAAATTATTTTATTATAAAATAAAATTTCTAGCTTTTCCTAAGGTGCCCCTCACCCCTCTTATAAAAGGGAACTCCCCTTTCTCTCTAATTCACACCTTCAAAGCCATTTGGATTGGCCAAAACCTACCCAAATACCCTCTCAACTATCATACCTTCATACCAGAGGCCTTAAGTTGGTCAAAAAGCCAACCTTATGAGCCCTTTTGATCAAATCCAAAGGAAGAACCCGAAGAAGAGGTAAATATTTCATTACCTTTTTCAAGTTCCTTTCTTCTTCCACTTCCTTTCTCTTTGTTGTTTCCATTATAAAATAATAAATCCAGTATATTATATATACTATTATGTTATTATAAACATGGTAAAACCGAATTTATTATTCTATCCATCCTTGGAATGACATGTCACCATACGTGCGTACGTACGGCTTACCGTCTCCACGTCGTGGTGTAATTGTTATTCAATACATTATTATTTGGATGGGTATAATAATGATGTGAAATTGATAAAAATAATAAATATAACACGATAATGATTCTGTATATATGATATAACATCCAATTATATATTATTTTAATATCAAAAGAATGATATTGTCGCCCGTGCGTATGTACAGATTACCGTCTCCACGAACGCGATGAGATTCATTCCCCATCGTATCCATTCAAGAATAATTTTCATTTGATGATTAAAAATAATGTTTAAAGACTTGATATCATTCTGGATATGAATAATATACAACCTATCCATAAAAAACACGACTTATGTAACAAAACATATAAAATAAAATGAGTAAGTGAACACCCAAAACTATGATAATACTAAAATATTATTAAGAAAGCAATATTAGAAGATCATATATGATATCATATTTATGTATATGATTATTGTATAATTTAATAACAATTATTTAACTATTATACAGGAGGTTAACCTACCCTCAGCCAAGGAAAAGTACAAGGTAAGGGTTAATTTTACAATCTCTTCATTATCCGAGGTTGTTTATACGTAATTATCTACTGGGACCTCTTTATCATCCACATCCATGTTTCTTAAAAATGTATTCCAAAACATTTTTACTATTTAATAGACTATGGGTTAAAGTCATTTATACCCTTGTTTGAATTTTTATAAATTTTTTTGAAAGGAATCTTTTCATCCTTTTCCAAACAAGGACCTTTTTAACCTTTTCGACAGAATTAAGGTAAGAATGTCTTTTTTAACTTATACGGTGGGTGCGGCTATTTTCTGCTCTTATAAAATCATCGAAGATTTCCTTAAAATCTTATAATAATATTTTAAAAATAAATGTTTTCTTTATAAATTATTTGACTCTTAAATGATTTCAAAATAGAAAGATATATTTCTCTCGAAAAAAGGTTTTGATTTCATATATGTCAACATCTTTTGAGAGATTTTAAGTTTATTTGAAGTTGATTTATTATGATACAAAACTTTAATATTTTATTGAAGTTTTTTTGATATGTTTGACAGTGGATGTGTTATTTCATACCATTCAAGGTTTATGGATAAATTATTGACATTTCGTATGCTAGTTTTAATACGAATGTTTATGTTATGTTTAAACCTTTTCATATGAGGAATGCATTGGACTTAGTAAGTGACGGGTGGAGCCCGCTATAGCTCCTCGATGCATCGGTAGGTCTCATGAGACAAACTAGTGTCTTGGCACATGGCCTTGACAAAATCTTATTTGTAGTCTTGGCACAAGGCCTTGAATATGTGGTTATGATAGTCTAGCATTATGCATTCCATCATTATGAAAGTGGTTATTGATATTACATGTGATTATTCGATTAGTAGAATATCTATGTGAATAAGTAAATGGAATTATTTTATTTTATTTTTTCCATATTATGATGAAGTTCTAGTTTAAAAGTCTTTTGTTTTAGTTATACATTTCCTTAAATGTTTATGCTTACTTATGAAAGTTTCCTCTATATTGTTATTCTAACTGAGCATCTGAGCTCACCCCTTTCTATGTTTTATTTTTCCCAGGATGTGAAGAAGTATTTTATGACTGAACTGCAGTGATAGTCTGAGGGTATATGAGTGTGGACTATGGAGACTATTTTGTAGTAGTTTTTAATTTTATGATGTAATGTAAGACTTATGAATGTATCTAGTATTTCCAAGGCTACTAAACTAATCAATATTTCGAGACTTGATATTTTGTGATCATGAAAATGTTATGTAATAATGCAACGACTCTGGGTAACTAGGGTCGGGGCGTTACAGTTGGTATTAGAGTAAGTTAAGTACAATCCTTGGAAGCTAGATTTAGATAAACTCTGATTAGAGCACATAGACCTAATATGGACTTTGAGGATTAGTATAGAAGAATTTCCTAGAATTTTGGTATTGTAAATATTTTGTGAGTTTTCTGAGAAATACATCCCTATCTGGATATGAGCAGGTAGAGGTGGCTCTGGAATAGATATACCTAGGGGTAAAACCCAAAAACACTGCTTTGAGCTAGACTCTAACGGGAACTGGTGCACGACAACGGGCCTTGCTGCACACTTGGTTATCACACTCCCGGGGGATATGATTAAGATAATTATCATTTTCTTTACAAACCATTATGAAGGGTTTATGAGTATATAATTACTCAAAGAAAACATTTTTATGATTATGGATTATATCTATAAACTGTTCAATTTATGTTAAGTGTTTTACAATTTTGGAATTATGTATTTTGATTCATAAACTGATCTAGTTTATGCCATTGTTTAGAAATGGTGCCTAGTGGAAGGAATGGAAACTGTATCAATGCACAAAATCCATATAGGGATTTCCCTCCTACTCAATATAATTATAGTGGAGCTGGTGATACAACTGGTGCTGATCAACTTATCACTATACTGGGACAAATCATACAGGTTATGAATAATAACCTTACCTGTATGGAGCACCCTGATCCACAACGTGGAGGATCAATGTTAGATCACTTCATGAGGCAACAACCACAAACATTCAATGAGAGTAAAAATCCATTAGTAGCTGAGTAATAGATAAGTTCCCTAGAGAAAATATTTCTGGCTTTGGGGAGTAGTTAAAGGGAAAAAGTTGTCATGGCAGTTTATCACCTCACTGGAGATGCTGATCAATGGTTTTCATTAATAAAAAACACAAAGGAAGATGATTAAGTATAAAATATGGAATGGATGGAGTTTAAAGAGAATTTCTTAGAAAAATACTTTCCTCGTGACCATTGAGCAGATATGGAAAGGTAATTTCTGAGTCTGAGGCAAAAGGAGGATGAGAATGTCACAAAGTATGAAGCTAACTATACAAGGTTATCAAGGCATGCTGCAAATTATATACGTAACCCAAGAATTAATATTGATCATTTATTTGATGGGTTAAAACCATTTCTCTGTAGAGCATTAGTCTCACAATCCTTCTCGTCGTACGAAGATATTGTCTCATGTGCTATCATGACAGAAAAGGAATTCTCTAAGTCTTACGACTTTAAAGCAAAGAAAGAGAAGAAAAGATCTTCTGATCACTCTTGAAATGGAAATAAGGGGAATAAGGGAAAAGTTAAATATCCATCATGTATTAAATGTGGTAAGAAACACCCTGGTACTTGCCTGAAGGGAATGAGAGTCTATTACAAGTGTGCTGAAAAAGGCCACCAAGCTCATGATTGCAAGGGGAAGAAAGAAGCTACCGATGTTCAATGCTACAATTATAGGGAGATGGGAAATTATGCAAATAAATGTCCTAAGCGTCAGGGAAACTTACCTCAGAAAAGGCCAAGGGATCAAAGCCAAGCTTATGCGATCACTACTACTGAGGTTGAAGCTCCGAAAGACGCAGTGGCAGGTAATTTAATGGTTTCCTCAAGTTTATCCCATGATTTATTTGATTACGGATCATCGCATTGTTTCATATCTTCCCAGTTTACTATGAAAATTAGATATTTCCAATTTGATTTAACAAGGGATTTGTTAGTTAAAACTCCTAAGGGAAGTATCATCGCAAAAAAGTTTTGTGAATCATTCCCCATTAGAGCATATAAATGTTCTTTATCTGCTGATCTCATCGTCATACCCATGATTGAATTTGACATAATCCTTGATATGGATTGGATTTCAGACCATGATGTAAAGATTTATTGTAAAAAGAAGGAGGTTATGATTTTTTATTATGATGATAAAGAACACCTTATCTTTAGAGCAGAATCATCACCACTTAATTCTTATCTAGATCCACCCCCAGTAGCTCAACTAAATTCAATTATTGGGTAGGAAGAGAATGAAATAACTGTGGGTGAGGAAAGGAATGTTCAAATATAGGATGTACCTATTGTGAAATAATATGTTTATGTGTTTCCAAAAGATTTACCAGGACATTCTCCAAACGAGAAATTGAGTTTTCCATTGATTTAATTCCTGGATCAAGGCCCATATCAAAGACCCCTTATAGAATGGAAACTATGGAATTAATGGAACTAAAGAAACAACTAGAGGAATTGAGTAATAAGGGATTTATTCTCCCTATTGTTTCTCCATGGGGCGCCCCTATAATTTTTTAAGAAGAAAGATGGATCTATGAGGTTATGTATCGACTACCGGGAGATCAATGCTATAACAGTAAAGAAAAAGTATCCCCTACCTCGCATTGATGATTTATTCGACCAACTTCATGGAGCTCAATATTTTTCAAAGATTGACCTTTGATCTGGATATCATCAATTGTGTGTGAAGAAGGAAGACATTTCGAAAACAACATTTCGAACCAGGTACGGGCATTACGAGTTTATAGTAATGCCTTTTGGGATGACTAATGAACCCTCTGTTTTCATGGATCTAATGAAAAGAGTTTTCAAGTAATATCTCAATGAATTTGTAGTGGTATTTATTGATTATATCTTGGTATACTCCAAAAGATATGAAGATCATGAAAATTACTTGCGCATTATACTGAAGACTCTTAGAAGACATGAATTATATGGGAAGTTTAGAAAGTTTGAATTCTGGCTTCAGGAGATTTATTTTCTTGGCCATATTATCTCTAAGGATGAAATTTCCATTGATCCTTCAAAGACCAAGGCAATCCAAGAATGGCCAGCACCGATGAGTATAACCTAGGTACGCAGTTTTATTGGTTTAGTAGGTTATTATCGACGTTTCATCCAGAATTTTGCCTGATTGGCTAACCAATTAACGAAGCTCACACGTAAAGGGGTTAAATTTGTTTGGAAAAAATATTGTGAAGAATGTTTCGAATAACTGAAGAGAAGATTAGTCAATTCTCCTATATTGACTCTACCATCGAGGAATGATGGGTTTGTTATTTATAGTGATGCATCGAAGGAAGGACTTGGTTGTGTCCTTATGTAGAATGATAGGGTTATTTCCTATGCATCACGACAACTGAAAATTCATGAACAAAACTATCCTACTCATGATCTTGAGTTAGAATCTGTAATATTTGCTTTGAAGATTTGGAGAAACTATCTCTATGGTGAAAAACGTGAGATTTATACTGATCACAAGAGTTTGAAGTATATTTTCTCAAAGAAAGAAATCAACATGAGGCAAAGGTGATGGCTTGAACTACTCAAGGATTATGATTGCACAATAAACTGCCACCCGTGGAAGGAAAATAAGGTGGAAGATGCTTTGATCAGAAAGGATCATGGAGTTTTGAACAAGATGAGAGTTAAAAAGGATCCTATTTTCATGGATCTAGTAAAGATGGATATGGGAATAACCATGGAAAGGGAAACATCAATAATTTTTCAAATGGTTTCCAAACCATCTTTACTAGAAAGAATAAAGAGTTCTCAGACCGATGATGAAGAGTTTCAAAAGAAGATTAAAGCTGTGAATGATGGAAGATTGAGTGACTTTGTGTATGAAGATGAACCTTTGAAATTTGGGAGGAGAATTTGTGTTCCTGATATAACTGATCTAAAAAGAGAATTTTTGGATGATTCTCATAGTTCTAATTTCTCTATACACCCTGGTAGCACCAAAATGTATAGAGTTTTGAAGGAACATTTTTAGTGGGACAACATAAAGAGAGAGATTGCGGATTTTGTGTCAAGATGTATGGTTTGTCAACAAGTGAAAGATGGAAGGCAACAGTCTAGAGGAGTATTTCAACCTCTTCCCATACCTGAGTGGAAATGAGATAATATCACGATGTACTTTGTCATAAAACTACCAAATACTCATAGAAGGAAGGATGAAATATGGGTCATTGTTGATCGTCTTACCAAGTCAGCACATTTTCTTGCTATAAGAGAAGATTTACCACTTGAACGTCTAGCAATACTATATATTGATGAAGTAGTGAGACTTCATGGAGTACCCCTATCGATTGTTTCTGATCGTTATCCACATTTTATTTCAAGATTTTGGAAAAGTCATTAGAAAGCCCTGGATACTAAACTTCGTTTGAGCACTGCCTACCACCCCCAAACTGATGGACAATCAGAACGAACTATTGAAACCTTAGAAGACATGTTGAGATCCTGATCACTTTACTTTCAGGGTATGTGGGATCAATATTTACTTTTGGTAGAATTTTCCTATAATAATAGCTTCCATTAAAGTATTCATATGGCACCATATGAAGAATTATACAGAAAGAGATGTCACACACCAACCTGTTGGGATGATGTTGGTGAAAGAAAAATCGTAGTCCCAGAACTGGTGGAGGAAACAATGGAAAAGGTGAAGGTAATCCAAAACCACATCAAAGAAGCTCAAAGTAGGCAGAAGAGCTATGCCGATAACCGAAGGAAGGATTTGTAATTTCAGGTAAGAGATCTTGTTTTCTTGAAGGAATCTCCATGGAAGGGTGTTATACATTTCGGTAAGAATGTAAAATTGAGTCCCAGGTACATCGGACCTTTCAAAATTCTAGAACGGATTGAGGATGTAGCTTATCGTTTGGTAATGCTGCAAAATCTCTCCAAAGTTCACGATGTGTTCCACGTATCACTGTTGAGAAAATACATGCCTGACACAATGCATGTACTCACCTATGAGGAATTAGAACTGGAACCTGACCTGTCTTATTGCAAAGAGCCCGTCAGGATTCTTGATACCAGAGAAGTAGTGTTGATAAATCGGACGACTCATCTGGTAAAAGTTCTATGGAGAAACCATAAGATGGAAGAGGCAATGTGGGAACCCGAGGAACTTATGATGAAGAACCACCTGAGTCTTTTCATGTGGTAGTATTCTAGAAATTTCGAGGATGAAATTATTTGAAGGAGGGGAGAATGTAACACCCCAAGTTTCCACGGTACGTTTCCCTTTGAATAATACAGTAGCACATGTTGTACGCAACATCGAGTTCTAACACACACCACAACCAATAAAACTAGCCATTATGAATAGTAATATCCACTTTTTAAATTTTTTTATATTTTATATTTCAAAATGGACTTCATTTTTGGATTCGTAATATCAAAATTCGCTTAGGGTGAATTTTTGGTACTTTTCTGAAAACTTTCAATTTTTGATGAATAGTGAAAACACCGAGTTATAGTTTAAAACCGAATTTTTATTTAAATAATTATTTATTTTATTTAAATTTATTTTAGGTCAAAATAGATACAAAATATCTATATAAGTTCAATTTAATTCATTGGAGTCAGTTTATAATAATTTTAGATATATAAAAATTTTATTGAACTTTTCACCGTCTTTTACCCATCTCCTAGGAGAATTTGAAAATTCACATAAAACTTAATTTTACCGCTTCTGTGAGAGGAATTTCGAAAATCCTAGAGACATGTTTAATATCAAGGAGTAAAATTTGGTTCAATAAGATAAAAATAATTTTTGGTGAATAGTAACTTTTTAGTTTTATTTACCACGGTTAAAAGTAAATAGGGAAATTAAGGGTAAAAATGATATTATTATTACCCAAACACATGTCCTAATTATATTTTCTGAGTATAATTTGACCAAAAACAACCTTAGGAATAAAATATGAACCTCTTTGGTCCACTTGGATTAGATTAGGACATTTATTATTATTTAATTCAAAGAAGAGTTATAAGAGTTAAAATCAAAGATTAATAACTAAAACATTTTTAATATATGGTTATACATAAGATAAATTCGATTATAAATATTCATTATAAATCTAAAAATATTTTATACATAATGGTATTTTATTTATAATTTTTATACATTAAATAATTTAATTTATTTATGACACAATGGTGATGTAATAATAACCTAATTAATGAAATATTAAAATAATTGATATGATAAATATCAAAATAAATGCAATTTGAGACTTTTTATGAATTAAAATAATTTTCTAGGTTAATATAACATATTAGGGTTAGTTAGATTAATTTTTTTTGAAGAAATAATGCTGTTATGAATTTAGCAAAAACAAAATACCAAATAGTGTCAAAATTGACATAAAAGAGTTTGTAAAACAAATATTATATTATTAATTGATATTATATTCCAAAAAATATAAGGTTCGGACAAAGGAATTATATAATTATAGGTGTATCATTCAATTGTGGTTCTCTTGGAAGTATATAGTAATTTTATTAGCCATATAATATAAAAATACAAAGAGACATGGTAAATGTCAAACTATTTAACTAAGAGTTAAATCTAAAAGATAAAGTTAATATAGTGACCCAAACCTCTCTAAAACCTATTGGTTGAGTGATTTTAGACCCATACCCACCTTATACTTTAAATAATCCATTTTGGAGCCATTATAAATCGAAAATGATTTTATTATAAAATAATATTTCTAGATTTTCCTAAGGTGCCACTCACCCCTCTTATAAAAGTGCACTCCCCCTTCTCTCTAATTCACACCTTCAAAGAAATTTGGATCATCCAAACCCTACCCAAATACCCTATAAACTATCCTACCTTAATCATAGATGATTTTATTTGGTCATAAAGCCAACCTAAGGATCCCTTTTGATCAAATCAAAAGGAAGAACCCGAAGTAGAGGTAAATATTTCATCACCTCTTTCAAGTTCCTTTCTTCTTCCACTTCCTTTATCTTTGTTGTTTCTTTTATAAAATAATAACTCCAGTATATTATATATACGGTTATGTTATTATAAATATGGTACAACCAAATTCATTATTCTATCAATCCTTTTAATGACATGTCACCATACGTGCGTACGTACGGCTTACCGTCTCCACGTCGTGGTGTAATTGTTATTCAATACAATATTATTTGTATGGGTATAATAATGATGTGAAATTGATGAAAATAATAAATATAACATGATAATTATTTTTTATATATGATATAACATCCAATTATATATTATTTTAATATCAAAAGAATGATATTGTCGCTCGTGCGTACGTACGGATTACCGTCTCCACGAACGCGATGAGATTAATTCCCCATCGTATCCATTCAAGAATAATTTTAATTTTATGATTAAAAATAATATTTAAGGACTTGATATAATTCTAGATAATAATAATATACAACCTATTTATAAAAAACATGGCTTATGTAACAAAACATATAAAAGAAAATGAGTAAGTGAACACCCGAAACGACGATAATACTAAAATATTATTAAGAAAGCAATATTAGAAGATCATATATGATATAATATTTATGTATATGATTCTTGTATAATTTAATAATAATGATTTAACTATTATAAAGGAGGTTAACCTACCCTCGACCAAGGAAAAGTACAAGGTAAGGGTTAATTTCACAATCTCTTCATTATCCGAGTCTGTTTATACGTAATTATCTACTGGGACCTCTTTATCATTCACATCCATGTTTCTTAAAAATGTATTCCAAAACATTTTTACTATTTAATATAATATGGGTTAAAGTCATTTATACCCTTTTTTTAATTTTTATAAAATGGTTTAAAATGAATCTTTCCATCGTTTTCCAAATAAGGACCTTTTTAACCTTTTCGACAAAATTAAGGTAAGAATGTATTTTTTAACTTATACAGCGGGTGCAGATATTTTCTACCATTAGAAAATCATCGAAGATTCCCTTACAAGATTATAAGAATATTTTCAAAATAAATTTTTTCTTTATAAATTATGTGACTCTTAAATGATTTCAAAATATAAAGATATATTTCTCTCAAAAAAGGTTTTGATTTCATCTATGTCAACATCCTTTGAGGGATTTTAAGTTTGTTTGAAGTTGATTTATTATGATACAAAACTTCCATATTTTATTGAAGGTTTTGTGATATGTTTTACTTTGGATGTGTTATTTCATACCATTCATGGTTTATGGATAAAGTATTGACATTTCGTATGCCAGTTTTAATATTAATGTTTATGTTATGTTTAAACCTTTTCATACGAGGAATGCATTGGACTTAGTAAGTGACGGGTGGAGCCTGCTATAGCTCCTCGATGCATCAGTAGGTCTCATGAGACAAACTAGTGTCTTGGAACAAGGCCTTGAAAAAATTTTATTTTTGGTCTTGGCACAAGGCCTTGACTATGTGGTTATGATAGTCTGTCATTATGCATTCCATCATTATGAAAGTGGTTATTGATATATCATGTGATTATTCGACTAGTATAATATCTATGTGAATAAGTAAATGGAATAATTTCATTTTATTTTTTCCATATTATGCTGAAGTTCAAGTTTAAAAGGATTTTGTTTTAGTTATACATTTACTTAAATGTTTATGCTTATTTATGAATGTTTCCGCTATATTGTTATCCTTACTGAGCATCTGAGCTCACCCCTTTCTATGTTTTATTTTTCCCAGGATGTGAAGAAGTATTTTATGACTGACCTACAGGGATAGTTTGAGGTGATATGAGTGTGGACTATGGAGACTATTTTGTAGTAGTTTTTCATTTTATGATGTAATGTAAGATTTATGAATGTATCTAGTGTTTCCAGGGCTACTAAACTAATCAGTCTTTGGAGACTTGATCTTTTGTGATCATGCCATTGTTATGTAATAATGCATCGACTCTAGGTAACTGGGGTCGGGGCATTACAGTTGGTATCAGAGGAAGTTTAGTACAGACCTTGGAAGCTATATTTAGATAAACTATGATTAGAGCACATAGACCTAAGATGGAATTTGAGGATTAGTATAGAAGAATTTCCTAGAATTTTGGTATTATAGAGATTTTGTGAGTTTTCCGAGCAATAAATCCCTTTCTAGATACGAGCAGGTAGAGGGGGCTCTAGCACAGATATACCTAGGGGTAAAACCCAAAAACACCGCTTTGAGATAGACTCGAACGAGAACTGGTGCATGAAAACGGGCCTTGCTGCACTCTGGGTTTTGACACTCCCGGGGGATATGCTTAGGATAATTCTAATTTTCTTTAAAAACCATTATAAAGGGTTTATGATTATATACTTCCTCAAAGAAAACATTTTTATGATTATGGATTATATCCATAAACTGTTCAATTTATGTTAAGTGTTTTAAAAGTTTGGAATTATGTATTTCTATTCATAAGCTGATCTAGTTTATGCCATTGTTTAGAAATGGCGCCTAGTGGAAGGAATGGAAACCGTATCAATGAACACACTCCATATAGGGATTTCCCTCCTTCTCAAGATAATTATAGTGGATCTGGTGATATAACTGGTGCTGATCAACTTATCACTATACTGGGACAACTCACACAGGTTATGAATAATAACCTTACTTGTATGGAGCACCCTGATCCACAACGTGGAGGATCAATGTTAGATTGCTTCATGAGGCAACAACCACAAACATTCAATGGGATTACAAATCCATTAGTAGCTGTGTAATGGATAAGTTCCCTTGAGAAAATATTTCAGGCTTTGGGGAGTAGTGAAAGGGAAAAAGTTGTCATGGCAGTTTATCGCCTCACTAGAGATGTTGATAAATGGTGTTCATTAATACAAAACACAAAGGAAGATGATGAAGTATCAAATATGGAATTAATTGAGTTTAAAGATATTTTCTTAGAAAAATATTTTCCTCGTGACCATCGAGCAGATATGGAAAGGCAATTTCTAAGTCTGAGGCAAAAGGAGGATGAGAATGTTGCAAAGTATGAGGCTAACTTTACAAGGTTAGCAAGGCATGATACAGATTATATATGTAACCCAAGAAGTAATATTGATCATTTCTTTGATGGGTTAAAACCATTTCTCCGTCAAGTATTAGTCTCACAATCCTTCTCGTCGTACGAAGATATTGTCTCATGTGCTATCAAGACAGAAAATGAATTCTCTAAGTCTTACGTCTTTAAAGCAAAGCAAGAGAAGAAAAGATCTTCTGATCACTCTGGAAATGGAAATAAGGTGAATAAGGGAAAAGTTGAATATCCATCCTATAGTAAATGTGGGAAGAAACACCCTGGTACTTGCCTGAAGGGAATGAGAGTCTGTTACAAGTGGGGTAAAAAAGGCCACCAAGCTCGTGATTGCAAGGGGAAGAAAGAAGCTGCCGATGTTCAATGATACAATTACAAGGAGATGGGACATTATGCAAATGAATTTCCTAAGCGTTAGGGAAACTTACCTCAGAAAAGGCTAAGGGATCAAGGCCAAGCTTATGCGATCACTACTGCTGAGGTTGAAGCTCAGAAAAACGTAGTGGCAGCTAATTTAATGGTTTCCTCAAGTTTAGAAAATGATTTATTTGATTCTAGATCATTGAATTGTTTCATATCTTCCCAGTTTGCTAAGAAAATTAGATATTTCCAATTTGATTTAACAAGGGAGTTGTCAGTTAAAACTCCTAAGGGAAGTATCATCGCAACAAAGTTTTGTGAATCAGTCCCCATTAGAGCATATAAATGTTCTTCATCTGCTGATCTCATCATCATACCCATGATTGAATTTGATATAATCATCAGTATGGATTGGATTTTGGACTGTGATGTGAAGATTTATTATAAGAAGAAGGAGTTTATGATTTTTGATGATGATGATAAAGAACACCTTATCTTTAGAGAAGAATCATCACCACCTATTTCTTATCTAGATCCACCCCCAGTAGCTCAACTAAATTCAATTATTGGGGATGAAGAGAATGAAATAACTATGGGTGAGGCAAGGAATGTTCAAATAGAGGATGTAACTGTTGTGAATGACTATATTGATGTGTTTTCAGAAGATTTACCTGGACATCCTCCAAAACGAGAAATTGAGTTTTCCATTGATTTAATTCCTGGATCAAGGCCTATATCAAAGACCCCTTATAGAATGGAAATTGTGGAATTAATGGAACTAAATAAACAACTATAGAAATTAATTAATCAGTGATTTATTCTCCCTAGCATTTATCCATGGGGAGCCCCTGTCTTTTTAAGAAGAAAGATGGATCTATGAGGTTATGTATCTACTACAGGGAGATCAATGCTATAACAATAAATAACAGGTATCCCCTACCTCGCATTGATGATTTATTCGACCAACTTCATGGAGCTCAATATTTTTCAAAGATTGACCTTATATTTGGATATCATCAGTTGTGTGTGAAGAAGGAAGACATTCCGAAAACAACATTTCAAACCAGGTACGGGCATTACGAGTTTACAGTAATGCCTTTTGGGCTGACTAATGCACCCTATGTTTTAATGGATCTAATGAACATAGTTTTCAAGGAATATCTCGATGAATTTTTAGTGGTATTTATTGATGATATCTTGGTATACTTCAAAAGTTATGAATATCATGAAAATCACTTGCGCATTATACTGAAGACTCTTAGAAGACATGAATTATATGGGAAGTTTAGCAAGTGTGAATTCTGGCTTTAGGAGATTTCTTTTCTTGGACATATTATCTCTAAGGATGAAATTTCCGTTGATCCTTCAAAGACCAAGGAAATCCAAGAATGGACAGCACCGATGAGTATAACCGAGGTACGCAGTTTTATTGGTTTAGCAGGTTATTATCGACATTTCGTCCAAAATTTTTCCTGATTGGCTAACCCATTAATGAAGCTCACACGTAAAGGGGTTAAATTTGTTTGGACAAAAGATTGTGAAGAATGTTTTGAATAACTGAAGATAAGATTAGTCAATACTCCTATATTGACTCTACCATCGGGGAATGATGACTTCGTTATTTATAGTGATGCATCGAAAAAGGACTTGGTTTTGTCTTTATGCAGAATGATAGGGTTATTGCCTATGCATCACGATATCTGAAAATTCATGAGAAAAACTATCATACTCATGATCTTGAGTTATCAGCTGTAATCTTTGCTTTGAAGATTTGGAGACACTATCTCTATGGTGAAAAATGTGATATTTATACTGATCACAAGAGTTTGAAGTATATTTTCTCACAGAAATAACTCAACATGATGGAAAGGAGATGGCTTGAACTACTCAAGTATTATGATTTCCCGATACACTAACACCCGTGGAAGCCAAATAAGGTGGAATATGCTTTGAGTAGAAAGGATCATGGAGTTTTGAAAAAAATGAGAGTTGAAAATGATCCTATTTTCATGGATCTAGTAAAGATGGATATGGGAATAACCATGGAAAGGGAAACATCAATACTTTTTCAAATGGTTTCCAAACCATCTTTACTAGAAAGAATAAAGAGTTCTCAGACCGATGATGAAGAGTTTCAAAAGAAGATTAAAGCTATGAATGATGGATATTGAGTGACTTTGTGTATGAAGATGAAATTTTGAAATTTGGGAAGATACTTTGTGTTCCTAATATACCTGATCTAAAAAGGGAATTGTTGGATGATGCTCATAGTTCCAATTTCTCTATACACCCTGGTAGCACCAAAATGTATAGAGATTTGAAGGAACATTTTTGGTGGGACAAAATGAATAGAGAGATTGCGGATTTTGTGTCAAGATGTATGGTTTGTCAACAAGTGAAAGCTGGAAGGCAACAACCTTGAGGAGTATTGCAACCTCTTCCCATACCTGAGTAGAAATGGGATAATATCACGATGGACTTTGTCATGGGACTACCAAAGACTCCTAGAAGGAATGATGCAATATGGGTCATTGTTGATCGTCTTACCTAGTCAGCACATTTTCTTGCTATAAGAGAAGATTTACCACTTGAATGTCTAGCAAGACTATATATTGATGAAGCAGTGAGACTTCATGGAGTACCCCTATCGATTGTTTCTGATCATGATCCACGTTTTACTTCAAGATTCTAGAAAAGTTTTCAGAAATCCCTGGATACTGAACTTTATTTGAGCACTGCCTACCACCCCCAAACTGATGGACAATCAGAACGAACTATTCAAACCTTAGAAGACATGTTGAGATCCTGCTCACTTGACTTTCAGGGTATGTGGGATCAATATTTACCTTTTGTAGAATTTTCCTATAACAATAGATTCCATTCAAGCATTCAGATGGCACCATATGAAGCGTTATACGGAAAGGGATTTCACACTCCAACCCGTTGGGATGATGTTGGTGAAAGAAAACTTGTAGGCCCAGAACTGGTGGAGGAAACGATGGAAAAGGTGAAGGTAATCTAAAACCACATCAAAGCAACTCAAAGTAGGTAGAAGAGCTATGCCGATAACCGAAGGAAGGATTTGGAATTTCAGGTAGGAGATCATGTTTTCTTGAAGGTATCTCCATGGAAGGGTGTTATACGTTTCGTTAAGAAGGGAAAATTGAGTCCCAGGTACATCAGACCTTTCAAAATTTTAGAATGAATTGGGGCTGTAGCTTATCATTTGGTAATGCCTCCAAATATCTCCAAAGTTCACGATGTGTTCCACGTATCACTGTTGAGAAAATACATGCCTGACCCAATGCACGTACTCAACTATGAGGAATTAGAACTGGAACCCGATCTGTCTTATTGCGAAGAGTCCATTAGGATTCTTGATACCAGAGAACAAGTGTTGAGAAACTGGATGACTCATCTGGTAAAAGTTCTATGGAGAAACCATAAGATGGAAGAGGCAACGTGGGAACCTGAGGAACTTATGATGAAGAACCACCCGAGTCTTTTCATGCGGTAGTATTCTAGAAATTTCGAGGATGAAATTATTTGAAGGAGGGGAGAATGTAACACCCCAAGTTTCCACAGTACATTTCCCTTTGAATAATACAGTAGCGTGTGTTATATGCAACTTCGAGTTCTAACACACACCACAACCAGTAAAACTAGCAGTTATGAATAGTAATACCCACTTTTTGAAATTTTATAAATTTCATATTTCAAAATGGACTTCATTTTTGGATTCAGAATATCGAAATTATCTTAGGCTGAATTTTTGGTATTTTTCTGAAAACTTTCAATTTTTGATGAATAGTGAAAAACACTGAGTTATAGTTTTAAACCGAATTTTTATTTAAATAATTATTTATTTTATTTAAATTTATTTTATGTCAAAATAGATACATAATATCTATATAAGTTCAATGTAATTCATTGGATTCAGTTTATAATAATTTTAGATATATAAAAATTTTAATGAACTTTTCACCGTCTTTTACCCATCTCCTAGAAGAATTTGCAAATTTACATAAAACTTAACTTTACCGCTTCTATGAGAGGAATTTATAAAATCCAAGAGAAATGGTTAATATCAAGTAGTAAAATGTGGTTCAATAAGATAAAAATAATTTTTGGTGAATAGTAAATTTTTACTTTTATTTACCACGATTAAAAGTAAATAGGGTAATTAAGGGTAAAAATGATATTATTATTACCCTAAAACATGTCTTAATTCTATTGTATAAGTATAATTTGAAAAAAAAACCTTAGGAATAAAATATGAACCTATTTGGTCCACTTGGATTAGATTAGGACATTTATTATTATTTAATTCAAAGAACAGTTAAAAGAGTTAAAATCAAAGTTTAATAACTAAAACATTTTTAATATATGGTTATACATAAGATAAATACGATTATAAATATTCATTAGAAATCTAAAAATATTTAATATATAATGGTATTTTATTTATAATTTTTAGACATTAAATAATTTAATTTATTTATGACACAATGGTGATGCAGTAATAACCTAATTAACGAAATATTAAAATAATTGATATTATAAATATCCAAATAAATATAATTTGAGACTTTTTATGAATTAAACTAATTTTTTAGGTTAATATGACATATTAGGGTTGGTTATATTAATTTTTTTTGAAGTAATAATGATGTTATGAATTTAGAAAAAACAAAATACCAAATAGTGCCAAAATTGACATAAAAGAGTTTTTAAAAAATATATTATATTATTAATTGATATTATATTCCTAAAAATATAAGGTTTGGAAAAAGGACTTATATAATGATAGGTGTATCATTAATGAACCACTTGATGTTCGCTTGGAAGTATATAGTAAGTTTATTAACCATATAATATAAAAATACAAAGAGATATGGTAAATGTCAAACTATTTAACTAAGAGTTAAATCTAAAAGATAAAGTTAATATAGTGACCCAAACCTGTCTAAAACCTATTGGTTGAGTGGTTTTAGACCCATACCCACATTATCCTTTAAATAATCCATTTTTTATCCTTTATAAATGGAAAATTATTTTATTATAAAATAATATTTCTAGCTTTTCCTAAGGTGCCCCTCACCCCTCTTATAAAAGGGCACTCCCCCTTCTCTCTAATTCACACCTTCAAAGCCATTTTTCTCGGCCAAAACCTGCACAAATACCCTCTCAACTATCCTACCTTTATATTATAGGACTTACTTTAGTCATAAAGCCAACCTAAGGATCCCTTTTGATCAAATCAAAAGGAAGAACCCGAAGTAGAGGTAAATATTTCATCACCTCTTTCAAGTTCCTTTCTTTTTCCACTTCCTTTCTCTTTGTTGTTTCCATTCTAAAATAATAACTCCAGTATATTATATATAATTTGAAGTTATTATAAATATGGTACAACCAAATTCATTATTCTATCCATCCTTTGAATGACATGTCACCATACGTGCGTACGTACGACTTACCGTCTCCACGTCGTGGTGTAATTGTTATTCAGTACATTATTATTTGGATGGGTATAATAATGATGTGAAATTGATGAAAATAATAAATATAACATGATAATTATTTTTTATATATGATATACCATCCAATTATATATTATTTTAATATCAAAAGAATGATATTGTCGCTCGTGCGTACGTACAGATTACCGTCTCCACGAACGCGATGAGATTCATTCCCCATCGTATCCATTCAAGACTAATTTTCATTTTATGATTAAAAATAATGTTTAAGGACTTGATATTATTCTGGATATGAATAATATACAACCTATCCATAACAAACATGACTTATGTAACAAAACATATAAAAGAAAACGAGTAAGTGAACACCCGAAACGATGATAATACTAAAATATTATTAAGAAAGCAATATTAGAAGATCATATATGATATCATATTTATGTATATGATTATTGTATAATTTAATAACAATGATTTAACTATTATACAGGAGGTTAACCTATTCTCTACCAAGAAAAAGTACAAGGTAAGGGTTAATTTCACAATCTCTTCATTATCCGAGGTTGTTTATACGTAATTATCTACTAGGACCTATTTATCACCCACATCCATGTTTCTTAAAAATGTATTCCAAAACATTTTTAATATTTACTAGAATATGGGTTAAATTCATTTATACCCTTGTTTTAATTTTTATAAAATGGTTTGAAAGGAATCTTCCTGTCGTTTTCCAAACAAGGACCTTTTTAACCTTTTCGACAAAATTAAGGTAAGAATGTATTTTTTAACTTATACGGCGGGTGCGGATATTTTCTTCCGTTATAAAATCGTCGAAACTTCCCTTACAAGATAATAAGAATATTTTCAAAATAAATGTTTTCTTTATAAATTATGTGACTCTTAAATTATTTCAAAATAGAAAGATATATTTCTCTCAAAAAAAGTTCTTGATTTCATCTATGTCAACATCCTTTGAGGGATTTTAAGTTTGTTTGACGTTGATTTATTATGATACAAAACTTCCATATTTTATTGAAGTTTTTGTGATATGTTTGACTATGGATGTGTTATTTCATACCATTCATGGTTTATAGATAAAGTATTGACATTTCGTATGCCAGTTTTAATACGAATGTTTATGTTATGTTTAAAAATTTTCATATGAGGAATGCATTGGACTTATTAAGTGACGGGTGGAGCCCACTATAGCTCCTCGATGCATCGGTAGGTCTCATGAGACAAACTAGTGTCTTGGAACAAGGCCTTGAAAAAATCTTATTTTTATTCTTGGCATAAGGCCTTGACTATGTGGTTATGATAGTCTGGAATTATGCATTCCATAATTATGAAAGTGGTTATTGATATTGCATGTGATTATTCTACTAGTAGAATATCCATGTGAATAAGTAAATGGTATTATTTCATTTTATTTTTTCCATATTAAGATGAAGTTCAAGTTTAAACGTCTTTTGTTTTATTTATGCATTGCCTTAAATGTTTATGATTAGTTATGAAAGTCTTTGCTATATTGTTATCCTTACTGAGCATCTGAGCTCACCCCTTTCTATGTTTTATTTTTCCCAGGATGTGAAGAAGTATTTTATGACTGACCTGTAGGGATAGTCTGAGGGGATATGAGTTTGGACTATGGAGACTATGTTGTAGTAGTTTTTCATTTTATGATGTAATGTAAGACTTATGAATGTATCTAGTGTTTCCAAGGCTACTAAACTAATCGGTCTTTTGAGACTTGATCTTTTGTGATTATTCCAATGTTATATAATAATTCACCGAATCTGGGTAACTAGGGTCAGGGAGTTACAACCTGGGGTTACCCAATATTAGGATCCTCATCTTCAACCTCTAACTCTTCTTCTTCCTATTCTTCCTTAGCCTCTCTTCTTTATTCTTTTGCTCCTTCTTATTCTTCTTCTCCATCACCGCTATCATACTTGGGTGGTATCTCTTTTGAATCATGATCTTAAATGAGAATTACTTTCAATAGGAGATGTGGTTCTTAATATTGTCTTCGTTGACACACATAGGCATCCCTGGACATGAGGTACGCATGCCATTGGTAAAAGTACACCCTATCTGCCACCTAGATATACCCAATTTCTAGAAGTTCAAGCCCAGTGCATGTTTGTCTCCGCCAAAATTATTTATTTGATAATGATTATCACAAATCCCTATAAAAAAGATTAGAGGGTTAGAAAAATGGCATCAGAAACTGGTTGTAAGAGATATTGTATCTGCTTCTCAGGGGCTTTTTACCTGGCCCATGAGGTCGCCTTTGGGACCAACCCTCCTCAGAAGGTGGAGGTGAAGACACACCCTATGACATCCATGCCATAGAATTTCCAACTCGTGCCACCCCTGTTTCTTAGCTTGTCTCTTATCTTGCCTCTTGGGTGGTACCCCATCTGCCTCCTTGCTACTCTAAACCTACAGTGGTTACCTCAATCTGTTGAATTCATCTTCTCAAAATTGCCTTTAGGTATGCCACCACCCAGTACTTAGCATTTTCTATTGATAGGCCAATATAAACATATGTAGGTGTCAGCGTGATGATTTCTGTAAATCTAAAAGTTGTTAGCATGAACCAAAATTGATGGAGAATTCAAGGGTGCTGCTCTTCATGAATCTCTGTATACATCTTCTTCAAAAATTTATAAAGGATCCCGAACTTTCTATAAAAATGGGATGGAAGGTATGGTTCAAAAAGGATATTTACATCAATTTGGGCCACTAGATCACAACCCCTGATGCTTTGTAGATATTATCTTTTCTCCAATGAACCTCATAGGTCATCCACCATATGGATGAACAGAGTTTGGAATGGGTCAAAGTTGAAATTTTCATGATTACTGATTATGAGCTTAACCCCTTCATCATTGATCATTAGTGTCCAAACCCTAGCTATGTTTAGAAGAGATTGATGTAGACCATTGCATACATGATGGATGGAATTTGAGAAATCATATCCTCTGAGATGAGTGGTGATCCAGCCATGTAGGATCTTAAATGGTCCATAGATCCTCCTATGTGTGCCTCCCCTCGAGATATTCCCCAAAATGCTACAGAATCTTACCAAGATAGGTACCCCTAGGTTAACCTTGTTACGGGTTTCCATGATCCTCACCATCACCAAGGTTCCCGGGAGGACCCCCATTCTTGTGTCCCTCACTGGAAACAACCACCCACTTAGGAAGGCAACAAGAAAGGATGCATATCATACTATTGGGTCCTAGATTTCATCCATGTTGTACCCCCACAATTAATACTCTCCCACTTCCAGGATCACCTATTATGATCCCAACTTTCCCCTCTATAATTCATTTAGGCACTTTTTCCCTTGACCTGGAATTATAACCTTCTTATATTTCTTGAAGAATAGGTCAAACTACATTGGATATGGAATTTACTTTAAGATTTAGTTGATCTACAACCTCTCCCTCACCACATCTAGTAGATTCCATGTCAGGATGTGGTTATGCTCTATTAAACCAGATATTCTTAGTTGGTAGGAACTCATCATACTGAAGAACCTCCAAAGGAATTCCTCTCATATAGTGAACATCCCATAGACTAGCACCAGCCTCTCCATGGTGGAGGTGGAAACTGTTTGTGTCAGGGGAACACCATATAAACACCTCCAATACCAGTTCTTGTTGTTCTTAGATGTGAAATTGTGGCATCCATAAGGCTTCAAACAGCCCGATATTTCACATCACTTCTCCACACTCCTCGCATGTGTAGTTCACACAGTACCCCTATTCCCATTCACTTGTAAAGTTACCCCTAGATCTCAGGTCTTATTCCTTCTACCATCCAACACTTCCATCTTTTATATTGCTTCAAAAGGTGATTGCATAGTGGGTCGGGCACTCCTCATGCATCTTCTCATCTCCCATGATTGTTCTGTTCTTCATATTCAGAACATAGACAATTATCTCTTAACTCTCCCTAGAATAATTTCCATTAATAGTGATGTTTTTTCTACTACATGCCATATTCACGTGTGACCCATAACCAAAATGAATCAGTTTCAATGCCCGGGATGGATACTTTATCAAGGATCCTGAAATTACATATCATGATTATTTCTGACACTTTAGTTGAGGCGCGCGCATCCGTCATGTAGAGGACACACTGTTGTTACACCACATTCCCGCTTTCCAAAGGTGGGTCGCATCCTCTCCTTATTCAGGGACGTCTTCTCCTTGATTGAAACAAGATGATGGGATATCAGTTTTTCCTTACGTGGATTCCTCCTCGGAGCTCATCACCCAGTCCGGGTCTCCCTCATAGATTTAAAACATAGCTCGTGAACCTCTTCCCGACGCCATATCTTCATGGACACTAGTTAATTACACTGCTTCTGTCAGGACCTTCCAAGGAGTCTGGCCAGGGAAGCAACCTTCGGTTAGGAGAGTAGTCGCATTGGGGAATCACTGGTATGTCTTGACGCTGGGGATTGGCATGTCTGTCTTCTATCCCTTATTATAGGGCTTCTCAAGGGCGCAGAATCCCGATAAATCCCACATCAAATGCGGAGAATTGTATGCCATAGGCATGTATCTGAGGTTTTCCTTAGCTTCCCATGTTTAACACAGGGTATACTGCAAGTTTAACGTCCAGCGGAGATGGATCAGACTGATCGGAACACTAGCTAGAGCGAATCAGATTGAAGAACCCCCTGGAGGGAACACCGATGTTGGGGCCAGCACATGGGTGGATTTCCGAATGCTGTGGAGGGGAGTGAGGAGTGGAGTGGCATGATCTCATCGGGATGTGGTGGCTCGGGTAAGAGTCAAGATGGATGGTGGCTTTGGGCTTGGGTCCCAAAGAGACTTTCTACATATCCCTGTGACAGGGAATCAAATTCTGCGTAGTTTGATGATGTGGTGGGACACCTGAAGAGGAAACCTATGAGAATGGACGCATGGATGGGACCCAGAGGAAGTGGAACCTTCGAGTTAGGGCATGAGCTTCCCGAGACACGTGGGCTCGAGGGAGAGATCAGGACGAGACATGGGCTTGAGCCTCATGAAGGCCTCCTACATATCCCCATGGCGGGGAATCAAAGTCTTCGTAGTTCAGAATGGAATGCAGTTTAACGTCATGCGGGACGGAAACATTTGGGGATCATGCCCTGAGGTGGCCCAAAGTTGGAGTCGGTGAACCGACGTGAAGAGGGACCTAGGGTCAAAGTGGATTGGGGCTTGACACACCGACACAGAGATGGTTGGGGCCAATGGTTTGTGGGGATTGAACCTCATGGAGGCTTCCTACGTACCATGCCTTAGCATAGATCAAAGTCCCCATAGTTCAGTATGGTTGGGGATTACGCTCTGAGACAACCCAAGGTGGTGGGGCTTAAACCTCATGGAGGCTTCCTACGTACCATGCCTTAGCACAGATCAAAGTCCCCATAGTTCAGGATGGTCGGGGCTTACACTCTGAGACGGCCCAAGGTGGTGTCACAGTCGATGCTCACTCTAAGCTCACGGGAGTCATGCTTAGTGTGAGAAACAAGAGGTAGCAGAGACCTGACGATCACGTCGTGAAGGGTGCATATATGGGAAGTGAAAAGGGGCTTACTCATTGAGTGGCCCATGGTCCCAGGGCTTACTCCGGGATGGAGGCTCGAGGGAGACAAAGCGCAATGGGAGAGGGATTTGGCACCCAGGAAGAGAGGAGGGGCCCTATTCCCTATCATTCCCTCTACTGGCCTTGGCGCCAAGGAAGTGAGGAGGAGTAGGGGTGCTGCCTCCTGGAAGGAAATCTAGGGGATTACACCAAGGTGGCTGTCCTTCCCTGCAGAAAAACACCACTCCAATAAATCATCCCCTTATGAGGGATGATCTCATCCCCGTGGAGACGAGTGGGTGTGGAGAATTTACAAGGCGGGGGGACCCTGTGTGCGAGGCATGGGGCTAGGTCACAGTTTAACGTCATGTGTTGAGGATGAGGTGCTTGGCAGTTTAACGTCCTGCAGCTCAGATGAGGTGGGTTTACCATACACCCCTAGGACTTACATAACCGGTACCCTCTACTCCTTGTGGGAGGGAAGGTACCGGCAAGGCCGTACTGAGGGGGTTTCACGGATCGAACCATTGAGGGGTCTATGTTAGCGTGTCTATGCGAAGAAGCAATAGCCGTTAGCGTGCCTATGCGAAGAAGTATAAGGTGAAGCAACACAATGGGAAGGATTGTCCAAGGGACTTTGAAGTTACTTCATACGATCCTAGAAGGTCGCATGGGAAAACCATGCATGATGCAGATGGCCGGGGTGCACGAGACACCTGCAAATGTCACCCGGGAGAAGGACATTGGGCGCTCGCGCAAGGGGGGTGCCCGGGGAGTACCGAGGCGAAGGGACCTAGGGATTGCGAGCAACTCTTGGGGCTTGGGTGAAATAAAGGGGCCCAACGCAAAAAGCCCCGGGTTGGCATGAAATCAGTGTCTCCTGCACGGGGTTGTGGGTTAAGGTTTTGCATGTGTCTTGAAGGGTTTGAGCCCAAAGGAAGAAATTGTGCGCAAAGGAAGGAATTGTGCGCAAAGGAAGAACTTGCATGCAAAGGAAGGGGTGCACGTGCAAAGGAATAACTTGTGCGTGGCTTGTCCGGCTTGCACGACGCGGAACGGGTTGCACACAAGGGGTAGACCCCGAAGGGGTTGAAGTTTAGTCTAAGCCAGGGGGGTCTTGCGTGAAGGCAGATCCCGGGCCGACTTGGTGTGAAAAAGAACCATACCTGAAGTCCATATTGTGCGCGTGAGGAATGCCAATTATGTGCATGAGAGGCGGTTCAAATTATTCAGTCCCTGAAAAGGAAGGGGGTCGCTTCTATTTATAGGCATCTGGTGGCACATAATTTAGGGTGGAGCGCAATAATTTACACCGAATTGCAGGGTTTTGTGGGCCCCTACGCGCAAAAAATCCGAGCGGCGTGCAAAAAAAACCCGGCCATGCGCGGAAGCTTCTTTTCGTGCAGCGCGGAACCCTGGCTTTGCCTATAAAATCCTCCACGAGTCCTAGGCTACATATGAAATTTCTCGCACACAAGCCTTAAGCTCTCGTGCACGAAATTGCTTCTGCTCCCGCGTGAAAACCTGCCTCGATTGCACGTAATTCCACTGATATTTAGCAGCCTTTTATGCGCAAACCCGGGACTTTTAGTGAAATGGCCTGAAATTTCGTGCCAGCCTCAGATTTTCTGTGTTGGGCTCTCAGATTTTACACCAAACTCCTAGTTTTCATGCCAACTCTTGAAACTCTCATTTGGAAGAAGATGGATGCAAACCAGGTTGATGGGGGGGAAGCCGCCACTCATAGGACCGAAATGGCTGTGAAACCGGAAGTTTATGGTGCCAAGAGGGTTGTCTCCAATAACCACACCCTCTTAAACATGCTAACCCCTGCCCAGAAAGAGTACGCCCTGTCTGAAAATCTTCCGCTGTGGAACTTCAGTATTCTGGAGGAGGTCCGTCTGTCGGGTTTCGAGGTTGATACCCCACGGTCATGGGTGACCCGTGAAGACGACCCTACTCAATAAAACATCACCAATAACAACCACCCCACCATATAAACCAGTCATATGGATGTCTATGTCCTCAACCCCAGGACCAGGACCATTGCAGGGGTGACCCTATTGCGGAGAGCTCGCCGAACCTCTACGCGAGCACCTTTCATCAGAGCATCACTGATGAGACCAAGGGTTGGCTGTAGGACTGGGATCTGCGGTCTAGAGGCAACTTCACCAGCGAGTGGGCCTGGGCGTACTGGGTTCGCCACACATGTGATCGATTCAGGGCCGAGCTATGGCATATTGGTCTATTCGAGGTGGTCTGGACATCGCAGTTCAACTTCTACTGGCAGCCTGAGCTCAGGCCGGAGCTGTTCACCTGATGGTCCCCTGATACCAACACATTCCACCTTCACCATGGAGAAATTGACATCAGCCTCTGGGACATCTACTGTATCATAGGCATCCCTTTGGAGGTCCATCAATGTGATGAGTTCCTTCCGCCGATGAACATTTGGGGTGACAGATCTCGAACCCCTATACTAACATGGAACCTACTGGAGTTGGCCAAGGAGAAGCTGAAGGTCACGGACTTCCTGAAGGATATCGCCTACAAGGAATGGTTTAGCCTGTTCCTGGAGAAGGATCCAGAGGTCAAGATGCCATGGAGGGGAAAATGTTGTCCAACTGCGGTTCAGAGGAGCAAGAGCGGATCCTATTGGAGGATCCTGGAGGTGGGGAAATACCAATCATGGGGCTACAGAATCAATGAGGCCCATGACCCAAATGTCCAGTACGCCGGATTCCTCACCACATTCCTGAGCAGATGGAATTTTCCGGTGCAGAACGTAAGGATGGGTGTCCGTCCAACGACTATGGTGATGGCGGGCATCATGGCTGCCAACAAGAGGTTCAACCTGGGGGTCCCCATGCTGGCCCGACTGTATGCCATTTTGGGATGCATCTTGGGAGGGGGATCATCTAGGATAGTGTGTGGCCCCTTCCAAATCTTCCACGGTTGGGTTATAGCTCATTGCGGCAGGTACACCTTCCCGAATGCCATCTATCCCCCGGGCGACGGCCTGCGACCCTCTCTGCTAAATATTGTCGGGGTCATGCCGATGAAGCTCAATGAGGAGGGGGTACGGATCAAGATTGGTAACCACACCAACTTTAACTTCAGCCCATTTCCCACCCCAACTAGTCAGCTGATAGACGATGGGCAAGGATCGTTGGAGTAGAAAGAGTACTTCAAAAGCATCAGAGGTGGGGTGCTTGTGGCCCGGATTGATGGTAAGATTTTTTGCGAGCCTTACGTGCCATCCAAGTTCACCAGGAAGTTCGGATTCCTCCAGAGAATGCCGAAGAAAGTTTACACAGATGTGCGGGAGGAGCATCATCCCTGTGTTCTTCTTCATCTGTGGCTGATGTTCACAACCTACGGCTCCGACGACATCATTACTTTTCCTCCCACTGAAGTTAACGTTGGCCTCTCTACCGAGTATGATGAACATTGGACCATAGAATACCCTGAGGGGCTTCTGTGGAAGAAATTTCGGCAGCTCGAGGTCACTAGTGAGGAACCTCGGCGGCGAGAGAGAAGGCGGGGTGCTGCTAGAGGAGGAGGGCTAGGAGTGCCTCCGGGAATAGGGCCTGCACGAGCTGGGACCTCAGCAGCGGGGGCATCGCATGGCGTGGTCATGCCCTCATTTCCTAGAGGAGGGTCTCATGGGGAATATATAGAACTTCTTGGGAAGAAAATAAAATACCTGCTTCAACCTTCCCAGGATGCCGTCTTCTTTGTACTGTGGTCGGCCTGGATAACCCTGCAACAGTCAATGAGTACTGAATCCCTCTGCCAGAAGATAGTGTGAGACGGGATCCAGTTTCCAGAATTTGGGCTTGTCCGGGTCACTGACAAAGTGAACTTCCACCAACGACATGCATACCTAATGGCCATGGACACATACGCATGCCAACGGGGTCGGCGTGTGGAGCCACCTCTCTTGGTGAAAGTGATGCTCGACCAGGAGCATGATCCAGAAAGGATGCCACTGGGGGAAGATGAAAGTGATGAGGAGTTGAAGGATGGAGAGATAGGAGAGGAGGTAGAAGGAGAAGGGGAATGTGAAGGAGAAAGAGAAGGAGAAGGGGAGCCTAAAGGTGAAGGGTCGTAGGGGGCGTCCTACCAAGGGAGTCTCTGGGAGAGCGGCGAGATCGTCAACTCCGATATGGATGTGACCGAGCTGCTCGAGGTATGCTTCGACCCTCATTTTTCCCTATATTATCTTTCCCTTGCAACCCTTAAACCAATTTTCTCATCTTACTCAGGAGAACATCTATGCTGACCAAGCATCCCCGGCCAAAGGAGGGGAGGAAGTGTCAATAGGACAAGGCAGGGCACTGACGCTCGTTATCGAGCTGACAAATGTTGAGGGATCCCCCGCCATGACAGCTCCTGTAGTGGCCAGATCACTATAGACTGATTCCTTGGGTTCCTATAAGTTCCTTTCCTCAATATCGGTACCCACTTTCATAGGACTCAATTAATTAGGGCACTCCTTGTCTGTACAGTGACCATGGCTCTGGAGGCTTGTTGGGCTGCTGAGCCTGGACCATCTTCCAGTGTGCCGATGGAAAACATGCCGCCCCATAAAAAATATGCCCCCCAAATTGAGTTGGCTCTGAAAACTGTTGAACAGGGGGCGACAGACATTGGTGGTGCTGCCATCGGGGCAGGAATCTCTGAGGAGCCTATCCCCTGGGAGAAATCTATGGGGAAGACCCTACTGCTGCCCTGTTAGATGTATTCCCTGTCTATCGGCTCGCTGACCCTGAAGAAATTGATGATTCAGATTCAGAAGAGGCCGAGGAGAGTCAGATGACGCAACGCAAGGGATGGAAGTGTATCCGACATTTCCTCAATCAGCCCCAGGCGGAATGGCTGAAGCGGATGGGGTCGCTCCATACCTGGCTATGCTTCCTGTGTGCTGGAGGGGTGTATGCTCAACGTCTTCACCTGACGGTCTGTGAGTACATGGCCGAGAAGATTCATGAGAGAATCCAGTGCGCCGACATCATTCGGTGCGAGGAGGAGTTGGGGAGTACCCGGGCAATTCTGAGGGCAGATTAGGAGGTCCGACGCCTCAAATAACAGGCGAAGGAGTAGGAGGTATTCATTTCAAAATGCTATGATATTGTGGAGAAATTGAGGGCCCAGCTGGAAGACGCTCAAGATCAACTCATAGAAGTGAGTCATCAGAAAGCTGAGCTCCAATATGAACATATGCGGACACAGGCCAGGGTCAACGAGTTGCGTTCCACGACCGTCGATGAAGAAAGGGTCCTCAGGGGACATGAAGTAGTCCTGGGGGCCACCAGTGAAAAGGTGGCGGCATTGGAGAGATCTATCCAAGAAGCCGACCCTTAGGGGCCCTGTTTTGGCCACACCCATACACCTATCCTGCTTTTACTACTTCTTGTTCTCTTGAACTTCATGTATAGACAAATTTACTTGACTCTTTTTTTAACCTGTTTGTTCCTTTGGTTTAACACACTCAACCATAATCCTAAAAATAGCAATCCATCACTAAGTTCACGTGGGCCATGAGAAATAGAGGATCGTACTATCACTTCGTTTGATTATGGGAGCATCAACCAAGCTTCGAGTATTCGAAATTCGAACCCAGATTTCCAAGGAGAAGAGGGAGGCTCATCCAAATGAAGAGGACCTCAGACCAATCGATGTATCATCTTCTCAATGTGCTCTAGCGCACAAGGGGGGAAATTCCAGGGGCATTAGAATCAGTCCGAACATAGGGGAATGAAAAATGTGAATCACGTTACCCAAATTCAGAACACAATGATGGTGGTGTGGTAATAAAGGATGACTGTTGAACGTGTTTGAAACACATCATCCCCATTGCACTAGCCTGAAATGGGGACAACAAATGAGGGCTGACCGCTGACCATGTTCGCAACACGTAGCCTAACTCAAATATCGTCGATCAGTCTTCCGGAACGTTGGCCCAGGACAGCAAGTGGACCATAGGTTGAGCATCCATACTGTTAGGGGGTCCCTTCAAATGTGATCAGTCTTCTAGAACGTTGGCCCAGGACAGCAGGTGGACCATAGGTCGAGCATCCATACCGTTAGGGGGTCCCTTAAAATGTGAAAGAGGATGAAGATCTAAATAAAGGGGCACACAAAGCATGGGACGTGAAGTGGTGGTTTGTTTGAATAGAATCCAACACTCCCAAGATTACGCCACCATGGTGGAAGTACATTAGGCGGGCGCATGAATCTGGTCATGGATCATTCCTACTTTTGGACAGGACCTCTCTGGTGAGGGAACCGTCGCTTCCCAATGTCATTATGGGGAATCCTGAATTTGTTCGGAGCAAATGCTACAGTTACCAAATTTCCCAAGAAGTTAGGCCAAGGGGATGACAGTGAGGAGGGATGGGATTTGGTGATCCCTGGGGTTGGACCCGAGACGAAATGTCTGGGCATTCTTACGTATCCCATAAGGATGGGAATCAAGCCATACGTAGTTCTGGAAAGGGTCTTAGTTTAAGGTCTTAGAACTCGGACCAAGGATGGGTAAGGAGAGTAGGAGACACATGGTAAGGTGGTTACAAAACCCGACGTGAATGAGGACATGATCCCCACATACCATGCGTTCCCTGGGGAAGTACTCAGGTCAAGGGACCGAACCTGAAAGTTAGGCTGGGCCCGTGGGGAAGTGCCCAGGCCCTCCTACGTATCTAATGAGGATGAGAATCAAGCCACACATAGTTCTTGGAGGGTGTCACGACACGGTAAGGTACCCGTGCAAAGGATTAAAGGGGGCATACAGGTCTAGCCCTCGCTTCAAAAGAAGCGGCATTTGATGTATCTTGTTTGTCCTTTAAGGTGAATGAGTTTTTTTTGGAGCGACCAGCCTAGGGTAGAGATTCCTGGCATCTCCAAAATAATCAAGCCACATACGAGCATTGAAAAATGGTATGGTAAATGATCTATACCCAACGCGATGTCCTCTATGATGAGGTTATCACAATGCAGTGCCGTTTTTCATCGTGCGGCCGAGACGATATCGTCACAGTTTATGGTCATGTGGTAGGACCAAACAACACAGTTTAAGGTCATATGGCTTGGACCTGGGGGAATTATTATAACGCGATAAAGCATACCCGACGTAAATGTGGACGAGGTCCAGATCATCACCGTGCGCGATCTCGGGAGAGGAGCCTCGGGCCTAGAGGCCGACAAGGGTCAGAGGACAATGGGAAGGAGAGACTAGCTCACAGCTTAGCTGGACCTGAAGGCATGATGTTCGAGTGATCCCACGTATCCCATGGGGATGAGGATCGAGCTGCACATAGCCCTCAATGAAGATCCCGGCCTATAGTCTTAGCACTCGGATCACGAGAGCCTCGAGAGACACCATATTGCTGCTTTGTCCCCCTGACGTGCCAAGGTGAACTGAGGGATAGTTCCAAGAGTGTTGAGATTACTCCTGGACATGATGGGGTGGAACATAAAGTGAATCATGCAATCAAAATTCAAGGCCTAAAGGGGCTGGCGTGATGACAGAGGATTACTGCTGACCATGTTCGCAATGCAGCATCCTGTCGTGTTAGCTTGAAACGAGGACAAACAAATGAGCATCGACTACTGACCATGTTCGCAACATAGGATTTGTATCAATTTGTTGTCTAAAACCTTCTGGGGCATTGGACCGTAATGGTAGGAGAGCCCTTAGGCATGGTATCCATGTCGTTCTTGGGGGTCCCTTCAGGTGTGAAAGATAACGGGGGCCTAAATGAAGGGAGATATGAAGCTTAACAAGTGGAAGGAACTTTCCTAAGTTGAATCCGACACTCTAGGTCCTAGACCATAGTAGTATGAACACATTGATGGACCACTGCAAGGGGTTGAGGGACTTAACTTGAGAGTGTCCAAGAGATAACGGATTTCAGGGAGAAGGGGTCATGGTGATAAAAACCCTGTATCACACCTATGTATCCCCCTCGCAGAGAGGGACATGCCAAAGGGGCCTAGGTTACCAGGAGATCAGAGATATCTCTTAGGAGATGGGGCTGGACCTGAAATCTAGATGTTCAGGTGGTTTTATGTATCCTATAAGAATGAGAATCAAGCCATACATAGTTCTGGAAGACACCCAAGGGTAAGATGTCCTATCAAAGGGGGGGGGGGGGTGTACGGAACGACGAATAACTCGACGTGAATGAGGACATAATCCCACACCACACCGTACACTCCGGGAAGAACTGGGGCCGGGGGCCTGAGAAAGGCTGAGGGGCCTGAGGCTGGGCCTCGGTCAGGTAGGCCTGGCCAACTTGCAGTTTAACGTCATACGAGATGAGGAGGGGATAAGGTGCCTCATATGGGGATGTGTACGGCATGGTGACCAACTCAACGTGAATGAGGACATAATACCACACCACACCGCACAACCCCATAAGAGAGAACCTGGTCCGTGGGCCTGATGGTTGGCATCGCCTAGAGGGAGTTCATCACTTGGAGATAAAATGGGGCATAATGAACCACTACACTTGACATTTGGTACCTCTTGGGGAGGCCCTAACAATCTAGGATGGTTGTTGACCATGTTCAAAACACAACGTCCCTATAGTGACTTGAGATGGGAACAACAAACGAGCATTTACCACTGACCATATTCGAAATGCAGGACTTGTATCAGCTTGTTGCTCAACATCCTTGAGGGAGTTGGCCCGAAGTGGTAAGAGAGAGACCTTAGGCCTAGCATCCATACCATTCAGGGGCCCTTCCGGACAGGGAAGGTGATAGAATCCCAGTCAAGGAGTGGGTGAAGCATAGCTTTACCCACCTCTCAAAGAGGCGAACGTCTCTAGGGAGCGGGACGTATGGCCGGATCGAGGTTAGCTCGACATGAATTGGGGAAAAAGTTTGTAACCCTGCCAATGTTTTGACCGAGGGGGGAGGATTTTGGCATTTGGGCTGGGCCAACAGAAGAAATGTCCGGGCGTTCCTATGTATCCCATAAGGATAGGAATCAAGCCATACATAGTTCTCTAGATGCAATTTAACGTCATGCAGGACTGGACAGTTTAAGGTCATGCAGGACCGTAGGGGCCCGAATACCGGACCAAGCACAGTTTAAGGTCATTCAGGACCAACATAAAGTTTAGGTCCATGCAGGACCGACAGTTTAGGCAAAGTACTGCTTGAGGAATTTGGTGTTGGTGGGAGGAGTTATACGCTCACCGTCTATGGTCACCAAAGAGTATGCTCCATTGGGGTAAACCTTATAAACCATGAAAGGTCCTTCCCATTTGGGCTCCAACTTGGGTGGTTTCCTACCAGGGATCATTGGTTCCCTAAGAGATAATACCAAATCACCCTGTAGGAAAGAGCGGAGGTGAACCTTCTTGTTTAAAGCTCAAGCCATCCTGCTCTGATGCCTTTCTAGGTTGTGTAGAGCATGGAGCCTATTCTCGTCCAGTGCTTCCAATTTTGATAGATGGATTTCAGCCACCCCATCCGGTGCTTTCTGGTCATAGAATAATATGTCTAATGAGGGAAATTTAATCTCTATGGGAAGGAAGACCTCCATTCCGTATACCAGGGAATATGGGGTCACCTGGGTGGAATTACAGGTTATCGTACGATAAGCCCAAAGGGCGTTGGGGAGATTATCCAGACAACTCTTATTGTTCTAACCAACCATTTTCTACATAATGTTAGAGAGGGTTTTATTGAATGACTCAATCTGTCCATTTGCTTGCGCGTGATAGCGGGAGGTATGGTTGGTGCGAATGTTGTACTTGGCGTACAATTTCTTCAGCTCAGCTGCTCGGAAGTTGGTGCTGTTATCAGTGAAGATAGCGTGAGGTACCCCAAATCAATAGATGATATTGGAACTCATGAAGTCGATGATAGAACAAGCCTTGAATTCCTTGAGTGGAATTTCCTATGCCCACTTGGAAAAGAAATCTGTAGCGGTCAGAATGAATCAGCATTGGTGGGAAGTTTCTGGTGGGTATGGTCCTACGACATCTAGCCCCCAGACTACAAAGGGCCAAGAATACTTGGTGGTGTGGAGAGGCTCCGGTGGCCAATGAAAAAAGTTATCATGAACTTGGCACGCATGAAACCTTTTGGAAAACTTGATGTAGTCGTGGATCATGGAGGGCCAAAAATACCCTATTCTCTGAATCTGGACAGTTTCGGCCCGGCCTGATGAGCACCATAGGAACCGGCATGAACCTCTTGCATGACCTGTGGAATATCGATTAATTAAAGGAAAAGGAGGAGAACACCATCAAATCCACATTTATAGAGGATCTGCTCGAGGCTGGGACCACTTTGGAGAGTAAACTGCAGTGCGTGACGTCAAATTTGCTCGCGCTCAGCCTGGTCTGACGGGAGATTACCGTGTTGGAGGTATTTGACCAAGGGTGTCCTCCAATCGTCCATCACTTCGATCACCACATTAGAACTACCCAGGTTCCCTGACGTAGAGGCACATGTGGTAAGATGGTTTACCCATGGGCCGTCATCACCTTCTTGGGTGACAGAAGCAATGAATCTCCGGTGTGCCATGTGGATAATATGATCATCCTGCTCGGGCTCTGCAAGCGACGCGGCCAGGTTGGCCAAAGCATTTGCTTGACCATTTTGTGACCGAGGGACATGGATAACCTCTGGCCGAGAAGGGAACTGGGCTATTAGCTAGAGAGTGCGTTCTAACAACGGTATGAGTTCTAGCTTCCTAACAACATAGTCACCATTGACCTATTTGATGACCAGCTCATAATCACCTTTCACATGCAAATGGGGCACGTCGATCTCAAGAGCCAGCTCGAGACCAGTGACGAGGGACTGATACTCTGCCTCGTTGTTGGTGCAGCCTTCTGACAAAAAGAATGAGTAAGGCAAGATGACTTGCACCGGAGTGATAAAGACGATGCCCAGACCTACTCTGTTGAGCCTAGGATCATTGAGTCTCCTACCGGTGGGGCTCCAGAAGGCGCCATCAAAGTGCATCTGCCAACATGGGACGACTTGATCAACTAAGAGGATTGCCTTGTCAGGAAAATCTAGGTCCAGGGACTGGTCCACGGAGGTTGGATGGGCAGCTAGAAAGTCTGCCAATGCCTACCCCTTGATGGCCTTCTGGGGCACTAACCTAATGTCGAACTGTTGGAGGATCACCACCCACCGCGCTAGTCAGCCAGTCAACATGGGACGACTCAGAATGTACTTCAGTGGGTCTACCCGGGAGACCAGATGTACCTCGTGGTGCTGCAGGTAATGCCACAGTTTCTGCACAATGAATACGAGCGTGAGACATCTCTTCTCTATGGGGGATTATCTAGTATCTGTGTTGAGGAGCATACAGATGAGGTAATAGAGGCTATTCTCTATCCCCTCGTTGTTCTTCTGGGAAATAAGGGCACCGAGAGATCGATCCAGGGCAGTGACATAGAGAATCAGCAGATTCTCGGAGACGGGTGGCATCAAGACCAGAGGCTGGAGAAAATATTGCTTGATTTCCTTGAAGGTGGTCTGACACTCCTCATTCCACTCATAAGCGGTGCCCTTCTTCATGAGCTGAGAAAAGGTCTTACACTTGCCGACCATATTCGCAATGAATCGACGTATGTCAGCTAAGTGGCCTTGGAGACCTTGAAGCTCCTGAATATTACTCGGGGGAGCTATCTGGCTGATGGCCTTGATCTCCTTTGGGTCGATCTCAATTCACCAATACTGGAAAAAAAATCCAAGAAACTTCCTGGAGGTGATCCCAAAGGCACACTTCAACAGGTTCATCTTCAAGTGGCGGGAATAGAGGAAACCGAACACTTTCTCAAGGTTCTCAAGATGGTCCTGGAACTGGCAATATTTGACCACCAGGTCATCCACATAGTACTCCACTAATGTTCCCATAATTAGATTGAATATGTGATGAATGTCCCACTGATAGGTGGAACTGACATTCTTTAGGCCAAAGGGCATAACATGGTAACAAAAAGTACCTTGGGGCGCCCTAAAAGCGGCAGACTCCTCATCCTCGAGGGCCATCCGGATCTGATTATATCCAGAGTAGCCATTCATGAAGGAGAGGGCTTGGTACCCTTCCATAGCGTCGATCAACAATTATGTCACTGGAAGGGGAAAATCATCCTTCGGATAGTGACAGTTGAGATCGAGAAAGTCGATGCAGACTCTAATCTGCCCGTTCTTCTTTTTGACTGGAACGATGTTGGCTAACCACTTGGGGTACTGGACCTCCTTGACGAAGTTTTCTCTGATGATCTTGTCAACTTCGGCCTCAACCATGTCACCATGAGATGGATGCATATTTCTAGGAGGCTTTTTGAACCCGTGATGGTTTTCCGGGAGACCGAGGCGATGGACGACCACCTAAGGATCTAGTCCTAACATCTCTTCATAAATACAAGCAAATATATCATGGTTCTGTTTGAGGAATTCCACGTACCGCTGCTGCTCCTCAGGGGACATAGCAGCACTGGTCGATGTGGGTCTCAGATCTACCTCGCTACCGAGGTTCACCTGTACCAACTCGTCGACCGTGGCTGAGACACCTTCCTCAAAAGTAGGGGGAGCATCCTTTATATCTTCTTCTCCACTTATGGAGGGATCTTCTATGGGGGAATCTGCTTATGAACTACCGAACCCTGATGGGAAGCTGCTACCAGCTTGTGCGGTCGTGGTCATTGCATCGGGGCACTCCGGCGCTGCTGAGAACATGGTTATGAAGTCTGTTGATCCGATCCCATTTGGTCTCTAGCCCAAGGGGCCACGCTTGATGATATCAAAGTAGTAGTGGCGTGTTGGCCCGAGTTGACTTATTCCAGCTCGGCGAAACAAACAGGTATGATGTACTGTCATTGCCATGAGCCGTACGTCTCGATACCTGACGGGAGTGGGAGGCTCCAGGATCATTGGAGACTGGTTCATATAAGAATACAAAGTGATCTTCTAATGCAGCCTAGATTTGGGAGCATGATCCCCCTTATCCTGGAAATGACAAAGCATTGCCCCATATCGGGGGGTCATGGCCTCCAACCGATGGATCGGGAAGACGTAGGCGTCATTCAGGTCTGCCCAAGGGTTGGTCGTAGCAGCAATGGGATCAACTTCGCTTGACTGGACTTTCTTATCCTTTCTCTTGTAATAATCACCATCCAAGTAGCGGGATTCTCAAGAGGAGAAAGGAGGTGCATCACCTTGGAGTACGCCTAATAGAACATTAAGGGAGTACTTGATGCATTGGTGATATGATGAGGGGACCACCGCGTGTAGATGGAGCCACGACCTACCCATCAATGCGTTGTACGCGGTGTCCTGGGAGACAACCATGAAATTGGTGCTGGAAATCAGGCCACCAAACTGGGTCTTCAGATGGATCTTACCGACCGGTTTTTCCTTTGTTCTGTCATATCCCTGGATCCTTAAATTGGAGGGAGTCAGGTCATCTTCTGATAACCCTAGCTTACGTAGTGTTCGTGTCGGGATAAGGTTGATCCCAGAGCCGGTGTCAATGAGACAGCAGAGAATCTCCACACCATTGAATTGGCCGGTGATGTACAGTGGGTGGATGTGACCCTATATGGGGGAGCCTTCATCCTCTCCCGAGAACGAGATGATGACCTGGCATTCGGAGTCCTCAACTGCTTTGGCATGGAAGGACTCTACAGCTGCTATCTCTGTCTCAAACTAAAGGGGGATCCTTAAAGCCTTGACGAGTGATTCACGCATATCTGGCGATAGGCGAAGGGCTTCAAGGATGGAGAGCCTTACTGGGATGCTAGTGAGGTGATTCAGAACATCATACTTCCATGCCAGGCACGAACTTCTACTTACAGGAGGCTGCTCTGCGATGGAAGGAATAGCGAACCCTGCCGGCTGGACTGACGGCTGACTGGTACTGGGGACATCCCATTGCTCACTAGTTGAGGCTCAGAGGGTAGCCGCCGGATGAGGACCCAACAACTTATATTGTCCTATAGTGGGGTGAGGCTGGTCACGATATGGACAGAGTGGCTCTGCCTGATTTAGTAGCACAAACAGTGGTGGAGGTGGACCTGTCAACACTGGATGAAGAGGCTGTGCGTGCTGAGTTCTACGCTGGACCTACTATCTGGTCTTAGAGGCGTGCACGGCCTGGCTGGAGGCACAAACTGACATGCCTCGGTGACCCATATGTCACGGTTCCACTGACGTTGGAGTCGGCTGGGGACATCATGGAGGTTCATCGGCACTCCCTCTTATCAGGAGCCATATAGGGATTTACCAACTTGACGGTGTTAAACGAAGCGTACCCTTGACTTTCACTGAATGAATCATCCACCACTGGGTAGATTCTGGGAAGGATTCCCATCTCTGGGGGCATGAAGTCACCGAGAGTACGGGACGACAATGACATTGGTGGGGCGCGTTGCTTCTTCTTGCGCCGCTGATGCTTGCTCTTCTGGGAAGTGGCCGACTGAGATGATGATGCAGAAGTGGTGGCCGCAGCTTCTGAAGGATCTGGATGATTCAGGCATGCATGATAATTCCATGGGCACAGGAAACCGTCTTGAGATCCATCCAGTCATTATAATTCTGGGACCCGCGGTCAGGAACCTGTTGCCACTTGCCTGAGCCGTCGCTACTGCTATCTGATCCCACAAAGACACCCGCCACCTGTGCCGGGCCTGGGCCCAACCTGACTATGTTGTTGTTAATATGGTCTTGGATCTAGTCCTTGAACACATAACATTTCTTGATGGTGTTCCCCAGGATCCGGTGATAAGGGCAGTAGTTGGGGTGATCAATGAGATGCACCTCTTCCGGCTTCCGGCACTCAGGAAGTCGTATGATTCTCTGCTCTAAGGCGCTGCGGAAGTATCTAAGGACCTGAGCCTCATCGAATGAGTAGGTATAATTCCTTCTGTTTGGAAAGGGGGCTCTAGGATCTTGACCCTGACGGGGGGCCGGAGGATCCTGCCAAGGGGGCAGAACTTGATTATCCCGCCTAGGTGGAGGGGATGTGTTATGTGGAGGTGCCTTCCGATTCTGGGGCGGGCGCTGCTGGGCTGGAAACTGTGCCCGTGGTGTAGGGCCTCTACGAAGCTGTGGGGCGATGCTACTGGTAGCAATTCTAGCTGCCCGGGGGCCTCTATCTGGGCCATGGAAGTGGGCTTGACTCTGGCAGCTCTCTTTGTTGGGATTATAGGAGGCGGAAGGCGAACCTGGATAGCTTGTTGCAGGGCTTCTTTGAGGAACTGGGCCTTATCCGAGAAGTCTCGGAACCCTCCAGGATAATTCCGAGTGATCAGGGAGGGAACCAGTTCCGTCTTCACATTCCCCATGCACATCATCAGTAATTGATTCTGAGTCAGCAACATGTCGAGGGAGTATGTGATCCCCTTCCACCAGGCGATTAAGTCTACGACTCGCTCATCGGGCCTCTTCTTGCACCTGAAAAGGTCTACGATGTTCATCTTCTGGGTGGTAGATCTGAACTGGTAAAGGAACTGCCTGCGAAGGTCCTCCCAGCTAGTCACGGATCCAAGAGGGAGATGGTTGTACCAAATGAATGTCGTCCCCTCCAGCTTCTGAACAAATCAATGGAGCTTGGTGGCCTCCTACTATGCTAGGGTCCCTAACATAGGTCCTCACCTTGAGTTGAAGTGGGCCAGGTGCTGCGGCGGGTCCCCCGTACCGTTAAAGGGGGAGAAAGTGGGATTTCCAAATCCCAGGGGTGCCAGTATGTCATCCACCCATGCTGAGTATGGCTTTATGTCGGGTGGGATAGCCACCTGTCGCGTTTCCAAGGCTTCCAGGTGGGTAATGAGTGCCACCATCGAATTGTCTGGATGCGGGTCCCTATCCTGGCAGGGATCTTGAACCACGAATACATTGTCGGGTTCTTCAATGTGGTATCTGAGTTCAGCGCCTCGTGGAGCGGCTGGTGGAGCGACCCTTGGGGCTGCTGGAGGAGCCCAGACAGGGTTTACTAGGTGGTCGTGTCATTCCGGGGGGTTCGGTGAGACATACCGCGCCCTCATTCCATGGGCTTCAGCCTCTGCCCTGTCAGTGAATACAGCATGATTAGGGTTGCCTTGGAGAATCTCGCTGAGGGGTAGCTGCTCCTGCCCCGGCCTAGGATCACCGTAGTTGGGTCGCTACACTGTAATGCGCTTGGCCAGAAGTTCATCGACCAACTTCTTCTGCTCAGCAAGCTGCTGGCACAGCGTGACCTTCTCAGGGTCCTCTTCCATCTTCTACACTGAGGCTGATGGGTCGGAGTGCGTGACAACTCCAACATGCTCTTTGCCTTTACTGACATTCCGGTTCAGTACCAATGCTTTGGTAGGTGGAGGGAGACCTAGGAGGTTCCTTTGCTGACGAGTAATTCTCCCTGATGGGTCTAGTGACAACACGTCCTCAGGGGGAACTCCCCCATCGAGAAGTCCCATCTCATTCGACTCTCCTGTCAGATCAGTTATGTTGACCGCCACTCTTCCTGGGGGCATGTCCTCACTACCACCAAGTGAGTCAGGCTGCCGACGAATCGCACTGAAGATGAGGGTAGCATACTGCCCCCATCCACGAACTTACACATGGGGGGGTGGCCTCCTAGGCAACTCTACGGTGTACTTGGAAACTCTGAACTCATTATTGCTGGAGGGCCCTATGGTGGCCAGGTGACTCAGGGTGTCGGACCATAGGGAGTGTGACCAGGTCAACCAGATGACATTGTTCGCCGATGTATTCTAGGTGATCTTGGCTCCTGGGATAAGTCACTTGCCGGCGACAAAGACGAAGGTGAGTCGCCCAGATGGTTTGGCGAAAAAATTCAAACTCCTCCGGGGTGAGCGATTCTGGAGTATCAAAGTTCGATCCCGCAACTGGCCAAAACTCCTCGGGGAAGTGGCCCACTGCGAGGATGGTACAGAAGCCCCTCGACTCAGATTCAAAGTATGGCCTTTGATTTCCCCACTCATCAATTGAGGTTGGATAAGGAACCGGTAGTGGCGCTGAGGTGGGCCGCTGGGATGGCAGGCTGGCCGGTGGAGAATACGGCGAGCAGGCTGATTGGCCGTCGAATCTTGCGCTGTCCTTTGAGGACTGCAGTGGCCTGGCTGCCATGTCACGATAGGATAGACCAGAAACCAGAGCTCCTGACATAGCAGTAGTGCCTGTCAGGGGTGGGATACCCCCGACTTTTCCATCATTGACCCCCAAAATATCTCTAAGGCAGAGGGCACTCCCGGATATGATGGAGGTGACTGCATGGTTATCCCCTGGAGACATTCCAAAGTCTCTTCCTCCTGAATATACCTTCGGAGGTAGACAGGGATCCTGTGTATCTCGCATTTCGGGAGCATGAGGCTGATGCGCCTCATTCCTACCCCAGCCCTTGACTCGGGGGACTGAGGGGAGGGCTCTTGCGCTGAATCGTACTCCGCCTCAGAGTCTGAGAAGCGGACCAACCTGATTCTTACCCGGCCTTCACCAGGATTCCTCTTGCGGTGGCGGCGATCTGCTCTCCTGCCCCTGGGTGGTTCTTCAGGGTAGGGCTGATTTCCGACACGGGGTCCTATAGCTGCAATAGTGCTAGGGCGAAGAGGGTTTCCACCTGAGGAAGCCGGGGTGCGAGGAGCACCGAAAAAAATGTCAAAATGGACACGGGGAGGACCTCCGTGATGGGAGTGGGTGAATCAGGGTTGGATTCCACCTCTCCGATTACTGGGGCGAGGAGGACCTCTACTGATTGGCACGGAGACATGGGGAGGACCTTCATGTCGATGAATGACCGGACATGCAATGTCTCCATGCTCGCGATCCGCAATAGGGGGAGTGAACCTGTACCCGGTGTAGTGAGCATAGGAGAGACCCCCATATAGAGTGTTACCGTCACGGGGAAGACCCTCTCCTGGGTTGCAAGTGGCACGTGGTAGACCTCCGAGCCAAGGTTGGAAGCAGGGAGGGCCTTCACCTTCCGTAGTGGTGGTGCAGAGTGAGCCTCCGTATTGGGCGACACTGCTACAAATTGGTCCGTGGCGGCCATCACCTGTGCCAACGATTGGGAGAGTCGACCAAACCTACCTGTGGGGTGATCGGGGCCTCGATTCGGGTCGAGCATATAACTGACCCTGCTCAACGTATGTAGGGATCTATGGATATGAATCAGTGGTGGCTCATGCCACATTAGTCGCTGACATTGACGCCCCACAACGAGCGTCTTCTTCTGCTCATGCCCGACCCTGGCGCCGAGTCAGATGGACTGGAGTCGGTAGTGCAGGCGCATGGATTACCTGCTCTTTGGCTCGGGGAACTGGGCGGCGGCACTGACACAGCCTGGTGGGGGCCCTCACTGGGAGTCCTAGAAGCGGGACTCCGATTAGGCCAGCCTGGATATCCCCTACTTCGTTGGCGTAAGGAAGGGAGCTGTCGAGGCCCTCCGGGGAAAAACTACCGAAGCGATTGAATGTTGGGGTGGGGAGCAGTGGCTCCATGCTCGGCCCTCAGGGGCGGCGTGGATAGTGGGGCGTGGCTACCTCAATATCTAGGCGGGACATACCCCTGGTGGGGATGAACCCCTCCTCCTCGTATCTGCGTACAAGGTCATTGATTAACCTTCTCTAGATAATATCTAATGGGGAGATGAGGCGTGGGTGCCCGACATTCATGGTGGTTGAAGCCGTTGTGGAATAGGTAGAACCACATGGGGTATCCGTGTCAGTATTTACCCTGTCCCTGCGTTGGTGGGCAGGTGAACGAGCTCCATATGCAACAACTTTATTCCTAAAGCAGGGAGATGAACTCATTAATACTGCTAGAAAAAGGAATCGACACCCAGTACCCCAGCGTCGTTCCGTCTTCTATGGTCAGCAAGAGGAATCCATGCTGACAACGTTGAAGAGCAGAATGCTCAACGTCCAAACTATCCAAACTTCTGGAGAGTTTCACATCAGGCCTATTTGGTGGGACCTAGTGCTGGATGACGAGGTCAGACGACATGCTTATCCATTGATGTCCGTCCTGAATGCTACTAGCCTCCAGGATGAGGAGAGTAGATTCACGTCGGGTTCACCATTTTCTATTTCCGACACTTTCGTCGGGGCGCGCGCATCTGTCACGTAGAGGACGTGCTGCTGTTACCCAGCATTCCCACTTTCCAAAGGCGGGCTACATCCACTCCTTATTCCGAGACGCCTTCTCCTTGATCGAAACGGGATGATGGGATGTCGGTTATTCCTTCTATGGATTCCTCCTCGGAGCTTGTCACCAAGTCCGGGTCTCCCTCATAGATTTAAAATGTAGCTCGTGAACCTCTTCTCGGCTCCATATCTTCATGGACATCAGTTAATTATGCTGCTTCTGTCAGGACCTTCCAAGGAGTCTGGTCAGGGCAGCAACCTTCAGTTAGGAGAGTAGTCGTGTTGGGGCATCACTGGCATGTCTTGACATTGGGGACTGGAATGTATGTCTTCTGTCCCTTATTATAGGGCTTCTCGAGGGCGCAGAAGCCCGAGGAATCCCACATCGAATGCGGGAGAATTGTATGCCATAGGCATGCATTTGAGGTTTTCCTCAGCTTCCCATGTTTAACACAGGGTATGCCGCAAGTTTAACGTCCAGCGGAGATGGATCGGACTGATCAGAACACTAGCTAGAGTGGATCATATTGAATAACCCCTGGAGGGAACACTGATGTTAGGTCCAACACATGGGCGACTTCCCGAATTCTATGGAGGGGAGTGAGGAGTGGAGTGGCATGATCTCACCGGGATGTGGCGGCCTAGGTAAGAGTTAGGATGGATGATGGCTTTGGGATTGGGTCCTGAAGAGACTTCCTACATATCCCTGTGGCAGGTAATCAAAATCCGTATAGTTCGATGATGTGGTGGGACACCTGAAGAGGCAACCCATGAGAATGGATGCGTGGATGGGACCTAGAGGAAGTGGAACCTCCGGGTTAGGGAATGAGCTTCCCAAGACACGTGGGCTCGAGGGAGAGATCAGGATGAGACATGGGATTGAGTCTCGTGAAGGCCTCCTATGTATCCCCGTGGCGGGGAATCAAAGTCTTCATAGTTCAGAATGGAATGCAGTTTAACATCATGTGGGACGGGAACATTTGGGGCTCACGCCCTGTGGCGGCCCAAAGTTGGAGTCGGTGAACCGACGCAAAGAGGGACCTGGGGTCCAGGTGTATTAGGGCTTGGCACACCGACATAGAGATGGTCAGGGCCAATGGTTTGTGGGGCTTGAACCTCATAGAGGCTTCCTATGTACCATGCCTTAGCATGGATCAAATTCCCCGTAGTTCGGGATGGTTGGGGATTACACTTTGAGGCGACCCAAGGTGGTGGGGCTTGAACCACGTGGAGGCTTCTTACGTACCATGCCTTAGCATGGATCAAAGTCCCCGTAGTTCGGGATGGTTAGGGATTACGCTCTGAGACTACCCAAGGTGGTGGGGCTTGAACCTCGTGGAGGCTTCCTACGTACCATGCCTCAGAACGGATCAAAGTCCCCATAGTTCGGGATGGTTGGGGATTATGCTCTGAGACGACCCAAGGTGGTGGGGCTTGAACCTTGTGGAGGCTTCCTAAGTACCATGCCTTAATATGGATCAAAGTCCCCATAGTTCAGGATGGTTGGTGCTTACGCTCTGAGATGGCCCAAGATGGTGTCACGGTCAGTGCTCACTCTAAGATCATGAGAGTCATGCTCAGTGTGAAAAACAAGAGGTACCAGAGACCTGACGATCACGTCGCGAAGGGTGCATCCGTGGAAAGTGAAAAGGGGATTATGCGTTGAGCGGCCCATAGTTTCGGGGCTTACTCCAGGATGGAGGCCTGAGGGTGAAAAAGTGCAGTGGGAGAGGGATTTTGAACCCAGGAAGAGAGGAGGTGTCCTATTCCCTATCATGCCCTCCGCTAGCCTTGGAACCAAGGAAGTGAGGAGGAGCAGGGGTGCTACCTCCTAGAAGGAAATCTAGGGGATTACACTAAGGTGGCTGACCTTCCCCGCGGACAAACACCACTCCAATAAATCACCCCATTATGAGGGATGATCTCATCACCGTGGAGACGAGTCGGCATGGAGAATGTCCAAGGCGGGGGGGCCCTACGTGCAAGGCACAGGGCCAAGTCACAGTTTAACGTCATGTGTTGAGGATGAGGTGCTTGGTAGTTTAACGTTTTGTAGCTCGGACAAGGTGGGTTTACCCCGCACCCCTAGGACTTACATAACTGGTAACCTCTCCTCCTTGAGGGAGGAAAGGTACCGGCAAGGCCGTACTGAGGGGGTGTCGCGGAGCGAACCATCGAGGGGTCTACGTTAGCGTGGCTATGCGAAGAAGAAATAGTCATTAGCGTGCCTATGTGAAGAAGTATAAGGTGAATCAACACAACAGGAAGGATTGTCCAAGGGAATTTGAAGTTACTTCGTATGATCCTAGAAGGTTGCAAGGGAAAACCATGCATAATTCAGATGCCCGGGGTGCACGAGACACCTGCGAATGACACCCAGGAGAAGGGAATCAGGCGCTCGCGCAAGGGGGGCGCCTGGGGAGTACCGAGGCGAAGGTCCCCGGGGATTGCGTACAATTCTCGGGGCTTGCGTGAAATAAACGGGCCCGGTGCGAAAATCCCCGAGTTGGCGTGAAATCAGTTTCACCTGCGTGGGATTGGGGGTTGAGGTTTTGCACGCGGCTTGAAGGGTTTGCGCGCAAAGGAAGAAATTGCACGCAAAGGAAGGAATTGTGTGCAAAGGAAGAACTTGCACGCAAAGGAAGGGGTGCACGTGCAAAGGAGGGATTGCGCGTGGCTTGGCCGGCTTGCGCACCGCGGAACAGGTTGTGCACAAGGGGCAGACCCCAAAGGGGTTCAAGTTTAGTCTAAGCCAGGGGATCTCGCACAAAGGCGGATCCCGGGGAAACTTGGTGTGAAAAATAACCATACCTTAAGGCCATATTGCGCGCACAAAGAATGCCAATTACGCGCATTATAGGCGGTTCAAATTCTTCAGACCCCAAAAAGGAAGGGGGTTGCTTCTATTTATAGGCATCCGGAGGTGCTGAATTCAGGGCGGCGTGCAATAATTTGCGTAGCGGAGGAGGTGGAACAAAATATCACCACGCAGGGTGCGGGCGCGTAATTATTGTGCGCCGGTGCCGGGACCCTTTTCTAATCCTGGTACTTTCCACATGGGAGAAATTTTTTTTCGCACGCTTTACCCTTTTTTCCATGCAACACCTCCGAGCCCTCCGGACCGAGCCTTCGAGTCCGAATATGCCTTCGCTTTTTCATTTCAAAACTTTCTCCGACACTTAAGAACTTTTTGGAATCTACAATGATGCTATCACTTAGGAGGTAATCCTTCTACATCTGCATCAGTACAACCAAGAGCATCTTATTATATTATATAACCCTCCTTACATAAAGTATTTAATGATTCCCAATCATCTCTGCTCTCTTCATGGAAATGGAATCTTCCCTCTCAGTAGTAGTTTATTGACTGGCCATGTTGATCAAGTTTAGGAACACTAAGGTTGAGGCATTAAATATTGAGGTTTGGTGTGAAAAAGTATGTTTCATGTGTAATATTGGTCGATGATCACAGAAAAGGCTGAGAATTTCAACCAATGTCCAAAGCGTGAATGAATTTAGTAGCTGCGCATAAGACAACGACTGAGATTAGATTTTCCATAAAGGATTTAGAAACTTACATGCATGAGAGAAGAATATCTTATTGTACAGAAATTCAAGGTACTATGAATACTCCCCCTGTATATTTTATAGGCGCTAATTGGTTCTTCTATGCGCACACAAGGCGCCTTATGTTCCGGTCTTCATATTTTATACGCACATCTCTGTGTGCATCTTTCTTTTTGGTTTTTCCTTCAGAACTCAACCATATGGTTTCCTTTTAGATCAGATTCTGATGGGAAATTTGTTGGAACCAAATTTCACATAGAACCATAAACAGACATATTTGGGTAAGTTAAAGACACTCTTTCACTCAAAAAACCATTCCAGGAAGGAAAAGGGTTTTACACGTAAGTTTCAAGGCCTGCACGCAAAACTTAATTATGATTGAAAGAGACTTACAAACCCAATGAAATGTAAAAAGGCTATCTTCTACATTGGTAATCCAAAAATGGTTAATTAAGGTGCGTGAAAGTGGAGAGTTCGGAGTGTAAAATGATGGAATGTGTATAATTTTCTTACACGCCAAATGTCATGTCAACTTCGTCTTCTACACCGCAACTCTTATGTACCACCACCAAGGATTTCTTCTATATATATAATATCATCCCCTTTTTGGGTTAATTATACAAAAGACAAACTATTTCTCCCATACATTCAAGCCCACCTCTTCTGTAACAATGCACAATCCATGAACCCCTCAAGGTATAGGATCTTGCATGATAGGTACCCTATGGGACCCCCTTTGTTTGGGCCCACAAGGGATTTATGCTCTCCTATTTCTTTATATCCTAAGGAAATTTCATGAAAAAGTCCCTTCTTACACACCCCACCTACCCTTTTTCACACCCATATTTTTCTTGAGCCCCTCTCTTTTTTGCGCAAGCCTTCAATCTTGTGTGCACACCCTCCATTAAGATCCATGGGTTTCCTTTACCTTAAAGCACTATTTCTTATCCCATTTTGTACACACCCTTCACATCACATGCGCAACTTTCCTACCCAGTCCTCCAGGCTTGCGTGCAGTGGTTTCTTGGTCCCTTGTGTGGTGTCCCCTATTATGTTACCCTACCTGGAATAGGTAAGCTAATGGCCTTTTATTTTTAGCATAGCCATGATAACATGGAACCCACTATCAACCACTCCTCCACACCACTCATGTTATACACTATTGATGCCTTCCCTTCCCCAAGTGTGGGTGGGTATTAGTTATGTAAGTCCAAGGGGTGAGGAGTGAGTCCTCCCTATCCGAGTTGAAGGATGTTAAATTTCCAAGCCCCATCATCCTCATCACATGACATTAAACTTTAGTCTCACCTCGTGTAATGAACATGGGGTTCCATTCATTTATAATTCTTAATGCCAACTCATATACATTGAAGTGGTTGAATTAGATCCTCCTCACATGGAATGAGATCCACCGAGGGAAACTTCCATGCTTAAGTCCCACACCATCGCTCGATGACGCATCTTTCATGATGCAGTCATTTGGTGTAGAGACCCGTATCTTGACGTACATTGACATTACATTACTTTTGCGGAATACTTAATACATAACAAAAATACACACACAAGGATCGTAATAGTTTAGTGTCTTTGGAAACTCGGAATAAAATCTCCTAATCGTGGGGAAAGATCTTCAACATCTCCCATAAAGATCTTCCTTTTTTTACCTAAAACCTTTCTTTATGTCCTGGGGAAAATAAAACATAAAAAGGGTGAGCTCAAATGCTCAGTAAGGGTAAACAAAAGATATATCAATCACATCGTATTCATAAGAACATAACATTTTGGAAATCATAACCTGCAAAAGAGAGCATAATTTCATAACATGGGATAAATCATAGTAGTGAAATGAAATCATAACTTAAAACATTACTCATTGTGGCATACACACATAATCATAGAGAATCATTTCATGTTAGTCAAGACTCATTGCCAAGACTATCTTAGTGGACAAAGTCCCTTTCTGAATCGAGTAATCCTCGTTTCAGTCCTGTTTCACTGAACCGGTATAACCTACCATTCCAGCCATGTCTATCTCATGAGATATAAAATCTTTACCCAATGCATTGGAGGGAGATATAGGTCCCACCCATCTCTTAATGAATCCTTTCTTATGTGTGCCACAAAATCATAAATCATACATCATTGCATAACCCATGTAATAAAAATGGGATTCTTAAACAACATAACATCATAAAACCATTCATATAAGATAAAGGAATTCATAAACATAATTCCATCACAACATAGTCAAATCAATGTAAAAATATGTATAGAAACAGAACCCTTTATTATCTTATATGGAAAATAATTTTGATAAAACACTTGAATTGAATTCTTGAGGAAAATATCCTTTCTTCTTCAAAATCAATTTCTTTTCACAAAACATCATGCAATTTTAAAAGAAAGAGATTTTATTGAAAATAGTCATGAAATCTTTTATAGGAAGCTTCATGAAAATAAGGCTTTGTAAAACAGTATAAATCCGTTCGTGCCATATAAGTTAAAAAAAACATTCTTCGTACTTTTGTCGGAAAAGTCAAAAAGTACCTCGTACGAAAAACATCAAAAGATTCCTTTCATTTCTTTTACTAAAAACTCACCGAAGGGTAAAAATGGATTTAAAAAATTGTAGGTGGATGGAAATAATATTACATATTGATGAAACATGGATGTGGATGATAAAATACACCCCAGTAAATACTTACGAATAAACAACCTCGGATAAAAATGAGATTGTGATATTTCCCTTACCTTAGGTCCGACTTGCTTTGTAAGTGTCCGAACCTCCTGTATAATGATTTAAATCATGTTATTGACTTATTACAGAATCATATTCATTGTTATGATATCATATATGGTTCACTTATGACATTATATTACCCGTTCTTTTGTAAATTCCATGTTAAAGAAGCGTTTTGGGTAAAATCGTTTCATTTATCGTAGGTGTTTTGACTTGTTGTTCTTGACATCATTATTACTTATATCATGATTTACTCACTTCCAGAATATAAAATATGATTTATATATCATATATATTCAGTATATATATATATATATAATAGGTAGATAAATAAAATGAAAAACACCGTTCATGGAGACGGTAGTCCGTACGTACGCATGAACGCTGTTTTCCTTTCCTTATTGTCTTGAAATGGAAGTAAGTAGATGACATATATATGTATATATATACATAAATCCAGTAGCTTTATAATGTCATGTATTTCATTATTATTTCTTATATATACATTATAATCATTCTTAAATGGTTAACATGGAGAATGAATCTCATCGCGTCGTGGAGACGGTAGTCCGTACGTACGCACGAGCGATGATATCATTTCTATAAATATTGAATTGAATTGGAGTGGATTATACAATATATCAGAATCAATATGATGTTGTAATAACTATGTATAGTTATTCTTTACACCATTATACCCATCCATGTAAGGTGGTGGTGGAAAATAGATTACACCACGGCGTGGAGACGGTATTCCGTACGTACGCACGCGCGGTGATTTCTTTTTCCGTAGGATGGATAGATGGTGAAATAGGGTTGTTTCATACTTATAATAACATATAAGTATATGAGTGATACTGATGTTATTACTTCATAATGAAACAACCTAAGAAGAAGAAGTGGAAGAAGAAATAAAGATGAAAGAATTGGTAACGGTAATTACCTCTTCTTTGAAGTGACTCTTTGAGACCTCCTCTTAGGGCACTAAAATTGATCTTTGAGGAAAACCAGAACCTCTAGGATGTTGCTAGGGAAGTTTATAGGAGAAATTGGCAGGGGTTGGCCGAGCTTGAGTGCTCAAATTGGTGTGAGGAGGAGGGGGAGGAGGTGTCCTTTTATAGGGGAGGAGAGGGGCACCTTAGGAATACCTCAAAATATTATTTTATATTAAAGTCAAAATCGGTTTATAATGGTTCCAAAGGGTCTTATTTCGAAGCTAAAGTGGGGATGGGTCGAAATCCTATCAACCAATAGAATTTAGACAAGTTTAGGATATTATTTTAACCTTATCAATTAGATTTAACTCTAAGTTAAATAATTTAACATTTACCGTGTCTTTTTGTTTTCTTTCACTATATGGTTAATACACTTACTATAACATGCCAAAAGAACCCCAAATTGTTTATTATTAATATATATATCCTTATCTAAGTCATTTGGCCGAACCTTATATTTTTAGGAATAAAATAACAATTAATAATATAATATTTGATTTAAAAACTATTTTGTATCAATTTTGACACTATTTGATATATGATTTTTGTGAAAGTCATAACAGAATTAAATGTTCGAACCAAGTTGATTAAATCAACATTAATATATCATAGTAACCTAGAAAATTAGTGGAATTCATAAAAAGTCTCAAATTACATTTATTTTGGTGTTTATAACATCAATTATGTCAATATTTCATTAATAAGATAATTACTGCATCATCGTTGTGTCATAAATAAATTAAATTATTTGATGTCTAAAAATTACAAATAAAATACCATAATTTAGGAAATCTTTTTAGCTTTCTAATGAATATTTATAGTCGAATTTATCTTATGTATAACCCCATATTAAAAATTATTTACTTATTAAACTTTGATTTTAACTATTTTAACCCTTCTTTAAATAAATTAATAATAAAAGTCCTAATCTAATCCAAGTGGGCCTAAATGGTCATATTTTATTCCTAAGTTTGTTTTTGGTTGAATTACACTTGTCCAATAGAATTAGGACATGTGTTAGGGTAATAGTGATATCATATTTACCCTTAGTTACCCTATTTACTATTAACCGCGGTAAAAAAAGGTAAAAAGTTACTATTCACCAAAAAATTATTTTCATCTCATTGAACCACATTTTAGTCCTTGATATTAACCGTGTCTCTCGGATTTTCGAAATTCCATTCACAGAAGCGGTAAAATTAAGTTTTATGCAAAATTCAGTTTTTAACCTACCACTTAGTAGTTTCACTATTCATCAAAAATTGATGTTTTTTAGAACAATGCCAAAATTTCATCCCAAGCTATATTTCATATTCCGAATTCAAAAATGAAGTCTATTTTACCAAATTCATAACATAAAAGTTTCATTAATTAATTTTATAATTAAATCCCGCTGTTAAAACAAATAGCGTGTTTTTAAGAAACAATCTATCAAAAGATTGACACTTGTTTATGTCTAGTTTAAATGTGAAACTACATCCAATGACCAACATTGTATTAAATTGTAAAAATATATTCTAAATATACTTTAAAACCACTCAAATTAATGATTTATCACTATTAATTATTTCAATTAAAAAAGTTGTTTTTAATTATAATTTAGTAATTTTCACTATTCATCAGAATATGAAAGTTATCCGAAAAGTACAAAAATTTCACCTTAGGCTAAATTCGATACTCCGAATCCATAAATGAATAAAATTTACAAAATTTCAAAAAGTGGTTATTACTATTCACAACAGCTAGTTTTAATAATATCTTAATAGCATATCGTTGTTTAGCGAAACTTGGTGTTGCGTACAACACACGCTATCGAGGAAGGTCGCGATTGCGTGTAATGCAAGGCAAGTCAAGGATGTGTGTTGTGCAAGCTCCTTTTGGTGTAGCGTACAACACAAGACATTAATAAAATTAAAAAGAATATTTTTCATAAAATCTCGGGTTGTTACATTCTACCCCCCTTAAAATGAATTTCGCCCTCGAAATTCGTCGCGGTTATAAATGGTTTACTATTCAAAAGTTTCTTTAATAGAAACCCACATCGTAAAAAGGAATACCAAAACCAATCTTTAAAAACAAAAGTATGAAACGTAACGATTACCCAAATAAACTAATCACTGGGTTTCCACATAGGTGAAAATATGGATATGGAAGAGAAATCTAACCATCATGTTCTGATGGAGAGTGGTAGAGAACATGGCTATGGAAAAGCTAGGAATCACAAATCCATAAATTTGTGACGATCTAAGGTACCATCTGATTAATCAGATATAAGAGCACTAGGACAACATTTTTGGTTTTCAAGATCATTTCCCTAAAGTTAAAGAATTTGAATTAGAATAAATACTTACTTTATTTTGGTACAATCTCACTGTTGTTCGTGCCTTTAACAATTTCCACTTCATCTCTTAAATAAATGAAGTTGAATTTGTTATTCGTGAAGTTTTAGCAGATCATGTGATAGAATGACGGGTCATTCCATCTGTCTCAAACAAAAATTATATACATAAGTCGATCTATAGTGAGATTAATCACATATGGTTCCTAAAATGGACTTATACTTCATATATCATACTGCTTAATATAATAAAACTAGTTTCTACTAAACAGGGACTTCCTGTAGGTCAGTGGTAGGCGATAAAGTCCAGTCGCACTTCGGTTGTGGGTTCGATTCCTACAGCCTTGTCCGAAGCGATGGGCGGTCGCCCGTCCTGCAGGTTGTCCCTTTTTCTAAAACTACGTTACTATAACATCCCATCAATAATATCGAAAATCTTCTATCCTTAAACAATACTAACTTATGTCCAACATAATCCAGTCTAATCATTAGGCTTATACATAATACTGCAGTCCACTCTCATAATATAGTGACATCGATTACCAGAGATTTAATACTATCGTTGATCCCCACATATCATAAGATATGTCTTGTTGGTTACATTCCAAACATTCAAAGTCCTTAATCGTGTATTCTCTTGAATACCTTAGTGAAAACATGAGTGCAGTTAAAAGTTAACACTTTCCACATACCAAAATCCTCAAAATTCTATATACTCAAACCATGATATCACTTAGTCCTTATATCAATCATGAGCTCATGAATACTGTCAAATATTTCATTTTCTCATTTTCCCTTCATTATGCGCATATCATCTTTTTTTCCAAAAATACCTCAATCACTTCGAATACCACATTATAGCAATACATAAATATTCCAATACACCATGAAAGTACCTCAACAACATTATTCTTGAATACCAATACATAAACACTTCAGTCCATCCACTTCAATGACTGTCCTGGAATAAGTCCTTCCTTGATTTAGAAGTATCTTTTTAGGTCAGGGCATTGAGTTGGGTAATGCCCATGTTCTCCACAAATAAGACATTGAACTCCATAACAATCTGTCACTCTATGACCCTTTTCTCCACACAGATAACATCGGTCCCTCCATTTGAGGTATTCCTCAAGGTTCTTCTTCCCTTCTTTAGAAATCTCAATCTTCCTTTCTTTATGATCCTCAACATGCGAACATGCATAATAGTTTATCTTCCTCTTCTTTGATGAATTAGTCATACCACTAAATTTCACCTTGTTAATCATATATCGTGATGACTGATTCGGCATAATCACAATATCTTTATCTCTAGGCATCACACAATTTTGTTGCTCATAGTCACAAATTTGTCCATTGGATTCAATGTTAACCGAATTCCTTCTGGTTCCCTCCATTAATTAAAACACAAAAAGAATTTTGTGAGAGGCGAAATCATGCTAGGGAAGACAACATAGTAAAGGGGGAGCACCCTCAATATCTAACATATTAGGTTAAATTCTAAGATCATTACCGTAGTTCTAGGAATATATCCTATACGTATACTTATCCTTAGGGACATCCCTAGACATACCTTAGAAATATCTCTAGGGATCTCACTAACGTTTTCGCATCCTAGTTTCCAAAGGTTGACTAAACCTTTCCTCTGATACCAACTGTAGAGACCCGTATCTTGACGTACATTGACATTACATTACTTTTGCGGAATACTTAATACATAACAAAAATACACACACAAGGATCGTAATAGTTTAGTGTCTTTGGAAACTCGGAATAAAATCTCCTAATCGTGGGGAAAGATCTTCAACATCTCCCATAAAGATCTTCCTTTTTTTTTACCTAAAACCTTTCTTTATGTCCTGGGGAAAATAAAACATAAAAAGGGTGAGCTCAAATGCTCAGTAAGGGTAAACAAAAGATATATCAATCACATCGTATTCATAAGAACATAACATTTTGGAAATCATAACCTGCAAAAGAGAGCATAATTTCATAACATGGGATAAATCATAGTAGTGAAATGAAATCATAACTTAAAACATTACTCATTGTGGCATACACACATAATCATAGAGAATCATTTCATGTTAGTCAAGACTCATTGCCAAGACTATCTTAGTGGACAAAGTCCCTTTCTGAATCGAGTAATCCTCGTTTCAGTCCTGTTTCACTGAACCGGTATAACCTACCATTCCAGCCATGTCTATCTCATGAGATATAAAATCTTTACCCAATGCATTGGAGGGAGATATAGGTCCCACCCATCTCTTAATGAATCCTTTCTTATGTGTGCCACAAAATCATAAATCATACATCATTGCATAACCCATGTAATAAAAATGGGATTCTTAAACAACATAACATCATAAAACCATTCATATAAGATAAAGGAATTAATAAACATAATTCCATCACAACATAGTCAAATCAATGTAAAAATATGTATAGAAACAGAACCCTTTATTATCTTATATGGAAAATAATTTTGATAAAACACTTGAATTGAATTCTTGAGGAAAATATCCTTTCTTCTTCAAAATCAATTTCTTTTCACAAAACATCATGCAATTTTAAAAGAAAGAGATTTTATTGAAAATAGTCATGAAATCTTTTATAGGAAGCTTCATGAAAATAAGGCTTTGTAAAACAGTATAAATCCGTTCGTGTCGTATAAGTTAAAAAAACATTCTTCGTACTTTTGTCGGAAAAGTCAAAAAGTACCTCGTACGAAAAACATCAAAAGATTCCTTTCATTTCTTTTACTAAAAACTCACCGAAGGGTAAAAATGGATTTAAAAAATTGTAGGTGGATGGAAATAATATTACATATTGATGAAACATGGATGTGGATGATAAAATACACCCCAGTAAATACTTACGAATAAACAACCTCGGATAAAAATGAGATTGTGATATTTCCCTTACCTTAGGTCCGACTTGCTTTGTAAGTGTCCGAACCTCCTGTATAATGATTTAAATCATGTTATTGACTTATTACAGAATCATATTCATTGTTATGATATCATATATGGTTCACTTATGACATTATATTACCCGTTCTTTTGTAAATTCCATGTTAAAGAAGCGTTTTGGGTAAAATCGTTTCATTTATCGTAGGTGTTTTGACTTGTTGTTCTTGACATCATTATTACTTATATCATGATTTAATCACTTCCAGAATATAAAATATGATTTATATATCATATATATTCAGTATATATATATATATAATAGGTAGATAAATAAAATGAAAAACACCGTTCATGGAGACGGTAGTCCGTACGTACGCATGAACGCTGTTTTCCTTTCCTTATTGTCTTGAAATGGAAGTAAGTAGATGACATATATATGTATATATATACATAAATCCAGTAGCTTTATAATGTCATGTATTTCATTATTATTTCTTATATATACATTATAATCATTCTTAAATGGTTAACATGGAGAATGAATCTCATCGCGTCGTGGAGACGGTAGTCCGTACGTACGCACGAGCGATGATATCATTTCTATAAATATTGAATTGAATTGGAGTGGATTATACAATATATCAGAATCAATATGATGTTGTAATAACTATGTATAGTTATTCTTTACACCATTATACCCATCCATGTAAGGTGGTGGTGGAAAATAGATTACACCACGGCGTGGAGACGGTATTCCGTACGTACGCACGCGCGGTGATTTCTTTTTCCGTAGGATGGATAGATGGTGAAATAGGGTTGTTTCATACTTATAATAACATATAAGTATATGAGTGATACTGATGTTATTACTTCATAATGAAACAACCTAAGAAGAAGAAGTGGAAGAAGAAATAAAGATGAAAGAATTGGTAACGGTAATTACCTCTTCTTTGAAGTGACTCTTTGAGACCTCCTCTTAGGGCACTAAAATTGATCTTTGAGGAAGACCAGAACCTCTAGGATGTTTCTAGGGAAGTGTAGAGGAGAAATTGGCAGGGGTTGGCTGAGCTTGAGTGCTCAAATTGGTGTGAGGAGGAGGGGGAGGAGGTGTCCTTTTATAGGGGAGGAGAGGGGCACCTTAGGAATACCTCAAAATATTATTTTATATTAAAGTCAAAATCGGTTTATAATGGTTCCAAAGGGTCTTATTTCGAAGCTAAAGTGGGGATGGGTCGAAATCCTATCAACCAATAGAATTTAGACAAGTTTAAGATATTATTTTAACCTTATCAATTAGATTTAACTCTAAGTTAAATAATTTAACATTTACCGTGTCTTTTTGTTTTCTTTCACTATATGGTTAATACACTTACTATAACATGCCAAAAGAACCCCAAATTGTTTATTATTAATATATATATCCTTATCTAAGTCATTTGGCCGAACCTTAGATTTTTAGGAATAAAATAATAATTAATAATATAATATTTGATTTAAAAACTATTTTGTGTCAATTTTGACACTATTTGATATATGATTTTTTTGAAAGTCATAACAGAATTAAATGTTCGAACCAAGTTGATTAAATCAACATTAATATATCATAGTAACCTAGAAAATTAGTGGAATTCATAAAAAGTCTCAAATTACATTTATTTTGGTGTTTATAACATCAATTATGTCAATATTTCATTAATAAGATAATTACTGCATCATCGTTGTGTCATAAATAAATTAAATTATTTGATGTCTAAAAATTACAAATAAAATACCATAATTTAGGAAATCTTTTTAGCTTTCTAATGAATATTTATATTCGAATTTATCTTATTTATAACCCCATATTAAAAATTATTTACTTATTAAACTTTGATTTTAACTATTTTAACCCTGCTTTAAATAAATTAATAATAAAAGTCCTAATCTAATCCAAGTGGGCCTAAATGGTCATATTTTATTCCTAAGTTTGTTTTTGGTTGAATTAAACTTGTCCAATAGAATTAGGACATGTGTTAGGGTAATAGTGATATCATATTTACCCTTAGTTACCCTATTTACTATTAACCGCGGTAAAAAAAGGTAAAAAGTTACTATTCACCAAAAAATTATTTTCATCTCATTGAACCACATTTTAGTCCTTGATATTAACCGTGTCTCTCGGATTTTCGAAATTCCATTCACAGAAGCGGTAAAATTAAGTTTTATGCAAAATTCAGTTTTTAACCTACCACTTAGTAGTTTCACTATTCATCAAAAATTGATGTTTTTTAGAACAATGCCAAAATTTCATCCCAAGCTATATTTCATATTCCGAATTCAAAAATGAAGTCTATTTTACCAAATTCATAACATAAAAGTTGCATTAATTAATTTTATAATTAAATCCCGCTGTTAAAACAAATAGCGTGTTTTTAAGAAACAATCTATCAAAAGATTGACACTTGTTTATGTCTAGTTTAAATGTGAAACTACATCCAATGACCAACATTGTATTAAATTGTAAAAATATATTCTAAATATACTTTAAAACCACTCAAATTAATGATTTATCACTATTAATTATTTCGATTAAAAAAGTTGTTTTTAATTATAATTTAGTAATTTTCACTATTCATCAGAATATGAAAGTTATCCGAAAAGTACAAAAATTTCACCTTAGGCTAAATTCGATACTCCGAATCCATAAATGAATAAAATTTACAAAATTTCAAAAAGTGGTTATTACTATTCACAACAGCTAGTTTTAATAATATCTTAATAGCATATCGTTGTTTAGCGAAACTTGGTGTTGCGTACAACACACGCTATCGAGGAAGGTCGCGATTGCGTGTAATGCAAGGCAAGTCAAGGATGTGTGTTGTGCAAGCTCCTTTTGGTGTAGCGTACAACACAAGACATTAATAAAATTAAAAAGAATATTTTTCATAAAATCTCGGGTTGTTACATTTGGTCTACTACATCCTCTTATTTCTCACACAGAACATGAATTATGTGGGATTATAGGTAATTAGTAACCGTGAAACCCTTATTCTGGGTATCCCTCATGGATTAAGACCCATTCCCATCATTAGCGAACTACATGGGTTTTGATCATTTTCCTCTAAATAGGGTACATAGTAATCCTCCACAAGGTTCAATCCCAATTAATGGTAAATTATGGTGCTCCCTCATAGGTATGTACCCTCATGATGTGATGCCTTCCCTTTTTAGGACACATCCCTCTGATCTACCTTCATAGGGTGTCTTGATCCATCTGTCGTCGCCTCACCCTTATCCTGATGAGATCAATTCATCCACCTCCATTCATTTGGTTTGTCTCAGCACATAATCCCAAACCACATGCCTCATTTCCATCTAGTTCGTCTCATCACATAATCCCCAATCTTCATCCATCTGGGTAGCTAACCATATGTAATCCCCAGCGTGTCTTCGGGAAGCTATCCATGTGTAAGCCCCAATTCCATACCCCATTACGGAACTACGTGGACTTTGATACTTTTATTCTATATAGGGTACATAGGAATCCTCCCTGAGGTTCAAGCCTATTATCTATTTCCATCCTGGTCTTTCCCTCGAGTCACCATGTCTCTGGAGGATCATTCCCCAACCCAAAGGTTCCTCTTTCTTTAGGTCCCCATCCATACGCTCCATTCTCATGGGCTGCCTTCTTAGGTGTATCATCAGCCCATCTAGAACTACGTAGATTTTGATCTCTTTATTCTACATAGGCTACGTGGGAATCATACCTGAGGTTTAATCCAAACTTTTTTATCCATAACTACATATACTTTGATCCCTATCTTATACATTGGGTATGTAAGAAGCCTCCCTAAGGTTTAATCCCATCACCTCTCACACTCCATCCATTACATCCATTCCATACCCTACACTTAATAAATATCCATCCTTATTGTTACTTGAGCTTTCACATCTTGGTGATATGATTCCATCCATTAGGTTTGTCTCAATAAGTAAGCCCAATTCACCTCGTCGATACTCCAAGTAGCACACAGGAAGCTAACCATGCATATGCCCCCACACAATTCACATTCATACAACCAAGAGAGATCCTCTTTCAAAGTTTATATATCCATGTGTAAGACCCATGAACCATCACCCCTTAAAACAATGTGGGTTTTGATCTTTGTATTCTACATAGAGTACGTAGAAAGCCTCTATGAGGTTTAATCCTAGTCAACGACAAACCTTGGTGTCCCCCTCTTTAGGGTGCACTTCCCTGGCCCCCCCTCAATGGTGTCCATATCATCCTTCATGGTGTGAACCCTTCTATTTATGAGATGCACCAACTCAAGTCCACTCTCATTGGGAATTCTGATCCATCCATTCGGTAAACCTTCCAGGTGTTCCCTCCTAAGGATTAACCTCTTTGATCTATCTCCATGGGATGTTTTGATCGATACTATCTCATCTTCACAAGTCATTAAAATCACAGACTAACCTATGTTAAAAATGGGATTCCTAAGGAAAACCTTAGAAGACATGGATCTAGAATAAGATACCTTGTGATCTCTATAGGATGACTTAGGTTCTACACCCTTGATAATCCCTTTTATGAGGAATAATATAGATTTTCCAATGTTCTGGCACACATACATGTTACTGATGCTCAACATGACTACTCTCTTGACCAAAGGTTGTTGTCCTAACTATAACCCTCATAAATCCATATAGAAATAGTTTAATTTATTGGCATCCGAAAATAGATGATATCAGGAATGAGTTTCATGAATGATGACTCAAATCTATGTGGGAGACCCAAACTATGTAACAAATTCAATGGAGGAATCCATGGAAGGAGGAACTGACATCCCATCATCCCATTTCGAATAATGAGAAGACATTACTGATAAAGTGATGAATGTTTCCCACCATTATAAAGTGGGAATTTGGGGTCCAATTCATCCATCAGTAAACAACAGAACACATGCACCCAATGTGTGCGCAAAGGAGCACAGGGATGAGGTGGACACACCCTGGTGGAAAGTGTTGGAAACAATATCGTTCATGAGAGATCCTAAAACAATTTTTTTAATCACTTTCACATCCTCTAATAATTTTTATTATACGCATTTAAAACCCTTAAATGGTATCAAAGGGAGCTCATGGTTTATATATATGAAATATTGTTTTAAAATGAAGATGAAGACTAAAAACAAAACCTTGGTTTTAAGGTTCATCAAAAATATAGAAGAGGGTTTACCCTTACACAGCTAGGACATGTAAAGGTAACTGAGGCCTTACCCTTACATAATTGATATTAACAAGGGTAACCAATGAATTACTCTTACACAAGATAGGATACCTAAGGCTTACCTTTACTTTAATCATTCATGTCAAGGTAGTTTGTATTATAACCCTTATGAAAATGGTTTGTGTCAAAGTGTTAGTAAGGGTATCATATTGATTACCCTTATGCATAAAAATAGTTTAGTTTTTTAAAATATCCTTTAATGGTAAATAGTTTTTTCATAATTATTATTCAATTTTTAAAATGGTTACTTAAAGGTAACCAACCAGTTACCCTTACTCGAGAGGCTATGTAAACATAGATGAGGTTTTCTTAAGGCTATATAAATGTAACCTAGGTCTTACCTTTATATGAATTAATCCACATAAATATAAGTGCTCAGTACCCTTATGTGGTATGCACTATATAAGGTGCAAGCCTATTTATCCTTATATAGACTGTCCGTGTAATTGTAGTAAGAGGTTACATTTATGTAGAATAGGGATTCTGTATAAGGGTAAATATATAAGGTGTTAATTTTTTTAACATATAAACTGGTATTAATGATTTATAAAATGTTTATATATCATTATAAAAGTTGTTTTTAGAGTATTTAATTTATAAAATATTTATAAATTAATTAATTATAATTTTTTTATAATTAATTAAATTTTATGAAAAATTTTGTTCCAAAATATTAAATGTTAGTAATCAAAATACATTTAAATCATATTATATGGAATAACTTATGATCTAGAAATAAAAGTGTTTATTTATAAATCATAATTGATAATTTATAAAGGTTTATAAGTTATGAAATATAGACAAAATATAAAATGTTTATATTTAAATTATGAATTATTCATAATTAATTATTTTGAAAATTTTAAAATAAAAGGGGGCCTTATTTTTTATTTTATTTAAGACACATAAAAAGTTTTTTGATGATTTCTATGAATAAGGTTTAAATAATTATTAAGTATATGATGTTTAGATTATGTAATGTTTACTTACTAGAAATTTAATTATAAATTGTTTATAATTCATATAATATCATATATTTAAAATAGAAATTCCATATAATGATAAATATGAAAGAGTTAATATTGGAATGAATATAAAATATTTATATTCAAAGTAATGTAATTTCCATAATGTTAAATATGGAAATTAAAAAAGGGTTTATAATGATCTTTGATTTATGAATTCTATATAAATTTTTATCACATGTTATAGTTGGGGATTGTCTTAGTGGTAAGCATCCCATAATACTACATCAAGGTTGGGGGTTAAAAACCCATTGGCCATGGGCTATTGTAGTTGTACTATAGCATAATTGTAGCAGTGGTGGAACTATAGCACTAGTGAAACTGTAGTAATGGCACTAACTGTAGAAATAGACATACAGTAGTATGAATTATAAAAGCTCAGGTACTATAGTAGTACTATTCACTAGAGGGCCTTTAGGCCAAAAATTTGGGCCATGTATTGGGGTTTAATTCCCAATGGGCCTATGGTCCATGTTATGGGTCTCCTATACTCAAAAAAGTTATCCATTGTTTCAATAAAAAAGAGGCTTCGACCCCAACTTTAAAAAAAGGTTGTTCCATATTTTATTCATAGTTATAAATTTTATATATGATTAATGGTATATGATTTAGTTTAATTGTTAAAATAATTATAAATAGAACCTTGAATTACATACTAGGTATGATAATGAATTTAGTATTTCATCTAACTTGACCTTGGTTTGTAATTAAAGTTATTAGCTTAAATTTAGTTTTTGATTGTAGTATGTGAATATTAGGTGTTAGAGTTACGATGAATTGAATTATCTCTTGATTAAATCATCCCTAGGTAGAGGTAATTGGGTCTGGATTATCTAATTACCTAAATCTCTATGCCTTTTCTAGGAAATTTAATGAGTTTCAATGTCTATCACTTCAGGTTTACTCATGTGAAGATGGTCAATCTCATATAATTATAAACCTTTAAATGATTTTTTCATATACCTTATTCATATGATGCATTAAGATATATATGAATATATTTGATTTCTAATTTTGGGTGATTAACAAAAACTTGAGGGTTGTATAAAGATTTACACATGAATATGGTTTAAACATATTGATTTGGTGGAGGGAATAGGGTTCCAAACTAAGCTACTAGAATCATGTATATGTAAAAGGGAATAAAATGATATAATATAGTGAGATTAAAATCCCATTAAAAAATATAATGTGACATTTCTTCCAAATAGGTACTTATCAAGACCACAATCATTCAACGAGACAGGTTCTTCCATAGCAGGGTTCCCCTAAATTATCTTATGTAAGGCAAGAAAGTAATAGGTGATACATGATAATCCTTGGGTAGGTTCTTCCATAGGAGGGTTTCCTTGGGATATCTTTTGTTAATATATTTTTGATGTTTTCTTTGGGTTACAATTAGCTAAGAAACACATGGGAGGATACCAGAGGAATAGAGTTGAGTTTATCCATATGATAGATTAAAAAATGGATGTCCTCTAAGATATCCAAGAATCATATATGATATGATTGGGATGATGACCTACCTAAATAATTAAGTGATTTAGGGAATACCTTAGTAGACTCATTTATTAATGAAATATGGGTCTTTCATCACTAATTAATATGATGAATTTTAAAAGGGACCATCATTTTAGTGGGAGACCATTTAATAAAATTCCTTACTAAATGGTTAATAAAACATGATACTCATGTGATAAAATATTATACTGTGGTTAAATATCATCATCATCATTAGTTAAAAATTATAATAAAACCTTGAAATGAGAATATTGAGGTAATATAATCCTCATATTAGTAACTTAATAAAATTTATTAAGTAAGATTGGTGATTTATGAAAATTTATTAAGAAAAAATCTATGTATTAGAACAATTACTTCCTCAGTAACCAAGTATTGAAAATGTTCAATAGGTGAATATAGATTCTTATGGAAGTATATAGTTATTGATTTAAGATTTTAAATGAATTAGATTCAAAATCAATAAAGGAATCTTAGACTCTACTCAATATGAATTGTTATGTCAAATTTTAGTCTCATATATACTAAATATGATTAGGTATGTTAAATAATATTCAATGCGATTGAATATATTGATGAATCAATGAGACTAAAGGTTTCCTTAAATCTTTATTAGTTATAGAAATCAATTCTATTACTCTAATATATATATGATATCAAATGTATTTTTTTAAAGTGTTGTAGATATATTGAAGGTCAAAAGATGAAAATAATTAAAGCTTAAATTTAATTTTCATGTAATCGAGAAAATGAGTTACTGTATTGATAACTTTGACACTTTATTCTTGGATAAACTCATTATAATATGTGTATTTTATGATATTTTTATCTTATGAAGGGAATAAAAACAATTGTTGTTTAATAAAATGAGGTTGCATAGTTAGGATTTGTTCAGATCTATAACATGCTTTAAGGTGAGACTAAAAATGGTTTGTTCTAGTTGGGGAATTTATCCTATTGTAATCTAGGTAATTTTTTGAAAATATTATTTAATTAAAATAAAATTTACCAAATATTCTAAAAGTGTAGGGAATATATATGAAATAGGTATATGATTTCTTGGTTGTAAAGTATTGTATAGATAGTACAAGAAGAAAAAATTTCAAACTGACTGAAAAAAAGTTGGTTGAAAAGTTCAAAAATGTTCTTCAATAACCCAATCATAGTCATTGAAACCAAGGGTTGTTAGAAAGGAATAATAATAATTCAATATGATTGTATTATCCAAGATATACCTAAAGGAGTTTGTCAAACTCCATGGAATTTCCATGTCAGGTATGGATGTTATAGAAATTAATTATTTGATTTTTAAATGTATGTGATGTTGAATGTATATTTTAAAAAGTTTTTTAAATATATAGTAGTTCAAAATCAAAGGAATAATTGATTGAGATTGTATTTTATATTCATGAGATGAATTAAATAGTCACTACATCTAGGATTTAAATGTAAAGGATTTTATCAATATCAAATGAATCTGAGTAAAATATGTGTATCTTCATATCATATCATTTATTTGATAAGAGAAGATTTTTTTTATTACAAATAGTTATTGTGAACATGTATGATATGATTAATTGTATACACATGGTCTATGATCCATCAATTTTTAAAACATTTTTTGAGAACATGATATGGATAAAATTATTTTATCTAGGATAAAATGTTTATCTAACTATTTGATAAAATATATGGGAATGGGTTTCTACTACTCATTAGTGGTATATTTTAATAAATCCTTATTTTCAAATAAAAAATGTTCCATACAAATATAATTCCATGTATGTTATAGTTTATTTGTTTAATATTCATAATGAATAAAATTAAATGTTATTTCTTAACACAAAAGGGTTTGTTTATCTTAGAAATATATTATAAATATAATATAATGTCTAATATTATAGTGGGAGAATGTTTGTACTTAAATAAATTAAAAGTTTACAAATAAATAATTAAAAAAATATAAGTTTAAATTTAATTTTACTTAATAAAAGAGTTAAGAAGTATTGATAAACAATAAGGTATGTACTCACATTATTTAATGGAAAAAATTTGATGGGATAGGGTTCAAAATATGATGATGATGAACTTAGAAATAGTTCTAAGTAGAAAATAGAATTTGAAATCATAATATTTTATGTTGTAAAGTTATGTTGTTTGAATATGTTTATGAAGTTAAATAGTTAGGAATATGATTCCTAAGTCTCACTATTATTCAGAATATCTTTCTTTATAGATGTTTCTCAGTAAATATTTTAGTTGGAAATTTTTATTAGATGGTCATGTAGAGATGCTATATGGATTAGATATGATGTAATTTGTTAAAACCCCCAAAAAGTGTATCAAGAATAAGGATTATATGGAAGTTTATCATATATGATATGGTAAACTAGTGCTCATGTTGGTTTTGTTAAATATTCTAAAAGAGTTTATGAATATTACAATGTATCATATTAAAGGAAACTTCTATTTTATCATTATCTCATGTTGACTATATTAATGTATATATAGATATACATTTTGTGAAGTGTAATGATAATTTACCTCTCAATATATGACTTTGAGTTATCTCTAACTAATGTTCTTCATAGAGTATTATAGTTTATGATGAAATGTTAATGTTAACATGAGTAGGATTATTTTATAGAGATTCAGAATATTCTCATGAGGTATTAAACATTGAATAAGATCCTTTTTGTGCATTGGATGACCAACTAAGTATACCACATGGAGTTCCATACCAATTTATTTGTTATACTATGGGTGTATAACTCATATTTGAGTCCCCACTAACTAAGGTTAGTGAGAAAACTTTCATTAGAACCTTTATACATTGATACCCTACTTACTCAAGTCTATATATTGACTTATCTAATACGATGGTGGTTGGGTATATTTTTTATCATGTCCTCAGTTGAAGCTTAACCAAGATGGGATTTTTCCTTTTGTATAATGAGTATGAAAACTGGGCCCTTGATTGAGATAGACTATGGGAGTGTGAGGCCACACCTAGATATTTTAAATCTATCTGGATAAGGGACATATAATTTTCTTATCCATAAGGATGAATTAAATTTGATGTATTCAATGATCATATCATTATATACTCATAGAGTCTAGAATAAATGAGTTGCCTATATGGGATTGACATTCTCTATGTTCAATAGTCACTCAATGTCTTGAAAAAGGGAAATTTTGAGAATGAATGTTTTCATATGATGCAGACTAGTGGACACAAATATAGAGATACATGTGTTTTATAGATATCATGCTATATTCCTTAATATATTGAGTAGCATTAACGCTTTCCTAGAGGCCTTTCTCTGCTTTCATATATAAATCTATAGATTCATATTTTTTGTCAACACGAAAAATTCTAGTGGGGTGACACTTTATAGTTGACTAAATGAGGATTGATTTTGAGTTAGAGAGATTATCTAAAAATGGTTTAGATTTAATACAAAAGTGTTTTGTATGAGTATTCACAAGGTATTTCACATGATGTGATACAAGGTTAAGTTAATAATAGCTTTCCAAAAGTTTTTTGGAAGATATATTAAAGAATTTTTGGATATGGTTTCACAAGTTATTGTATATGATAAAATATTAGGTGAAATAGCATAAATTATTTTAGGATTTAGTTCAAGTGGGATATTTATGGGAATATTCCCAAAAACCTTATATGTATATTATATATATATAATAAATAGTGTATGGAATGAAAATTTTGATTTTCATGCCCATGTAATTTATGATTGTGGAAAAATGATAAAAAAATTCATTTATTGATTCTACCACAAAGGTTATCATTAAAAAAACATTACATGAGATGTAATGTATGGGATTAAATGTGTACGATTCATGAACTGACCATGTAATTTATATATGCATTTTAATGCATGAATAAATGAGACAATAATCAAGGAGCATCCTTGATTGCCTATTTAACAACTGCCATGTGATGGCAGTGGTGGTGTGTATTTTAGATCCTCATGCTTGGATGATATTCCTTTACTTGTTTCTCTCTTTAATCATCCTCCTTTGTATATAGAGGTACTATCATACTAGGGAGAAAAATTGAATCCCATCCAAATGTCAGATGATTCAGTTTATCCTATGGATACCTCCAAAGTTGGGATGTCATTCGGCTGCCACTTAGTGATCTCTCTCAAACCCATGTGTTATAATTAGAAGATGATATAGTGTATTATTAGGTTTATGGTATGTACATCTACAAAAGGTTCTTCATTTAAGTATATTATACATAGTTTCATATATCATGCATGAGAGATCATTGGATAATGTTTTTAATATATTCCCCAAATTTTGATAATTTTTATTAGAATCATTTAAAACTCTTCATCTTATTTGTCCTTACATAACCAATTCTTTCTCTATTCCTTATCAAATTAGTATATCATTAAATATACTCCATGACCACTATACCAAATTTCTATAAAAACGTAATAATATCCTTTTTCCAACCATTAAAGTTTGTACCATTAAAGAATGGTGAATTTAAAATAAAATCCATGTGAGAAAAAAATATCAAATAAATTTATAGAATGAACACTAATTTAGAAGAATTTTTCTTATTGAAATTTGAGATACACTGAGAGGGCATTAATTAGGTTTATTCCCAATTAAAACATATTTTTTACTTTAATGTTCTTGTTTTTGTATATTTTTCTCATGTTGGTTAGAATAGTTTTTTGTATGTCACTCTTACTGGTGTTTTCAATGAAACATACTCAAATATATATGAAAGTACAACATACAAAATACATGGATATTTTTCCTAGTTCAATACTAAGGAACAATCCAAGGATCACACACACAACAATTTATCAGGGTACCAGAATACACCACTACACTTGTTCAGTGGATATGAGTTTGGATGTGGTAACTTCCTACCAAAGATCACTTCCGTGGAAAGTTTTATGGTTTGATTACTCCTCAACCAATTAAAAATCCCCCTTCTTCTACTCTACACACTAAATTAATGAATTATTGGTGAATTTCTATACTAAGGGTCACTCCATGACCCCCATAGTAAGCATGAATAATGTGCATCTTTGATTCCAAGTGGATACTCTATTGTATTCCATGATCATTACTCTCTTATTCTCTAAAATAGATGAAACCAAAACCTCAATTTTAGTATTGAGTATTTTTATTTAATAATATCACAAAAAATCACTATTTTTTCTAGAAAATGATAATTTCTTATAGGAATAATATTTTTTCACTTATCCTTGAAAAACTAAATATAACAGTGTATAACCTCCTACTTATTTTTATATTCTTCTCTCTTTAAATGAACTCGATATAGTAATGAAATCCTATATCATTTTCCTCTTATTATTCTTAATCAAATATATCAATATATCTATCCTATTCCTTCTTCTTCCAAATAGGATATTTCAATTTTGTTCCGTTTTCTCTATGTGTTCAATATAAAAATATTTTCAGATAATAACAGTTTCATTATACTCGTTATCTTCTCCTTCTCTTCTTATTGAATTCATAGAATTAATCATATGAGATATAAATATGGAAAAAAATTCAAAATAATAGTAGGATTTCTAAATTAAAACTCATCCAATTAATTATTGGATCTCTATGTTATAATTTCCATATTTTTAATATAAAAAAAATATAAAATTAGCATTGTGAAAATTTCCATTTTATTTCTCCATAATATTCATAATCTTCTTCAAATATCATAGTCCTTATTCCTCCAAAAAATAAATTATTTTACTACATTATTAATCATATATTTTGATTGATACTATTTAACTTAATTCTTAGTTAACAAGCACATTATCCCATGAATTTTGAAATTATTTTGGATCACTTCTAAGTCACAGTGCAACCTTTGGAAAGAACTAAATTGACGCAAAAATTTATTTTAAATCACTGAATAAACCTTATTTTATTTTTAGATTATCTTCTCCATCACAACTGACCAAACTTATAATCATATTTTTTTTATTAATAAAACATACATTAAATCTGAAGTGTCTAAGGATTGTGCAGTCACACTGAAAGGGGTGTGAATCAGGTGTGACCTATTTTTACTAAATTATTTTTCACCTTTTAATTCAAACCTTTGTCACCTATTAAGATGAGTAGATCATGCATGAAATTCATAAAGTAAATGTAACACAACACATAATTTTTTTACAAGTTTTGTTACTGAAACCAAAATTATTTAAATGTTGGTTTGACCCCCCCCCCCAACATGGATTATCCACTATAATGTTTTAATCAATTACAAATATTCATGCAGAAACTGGTTATACACCCCAATAATTTATCCTCCAGTTGATTCCTATTATACCCCTATTAATCCAACTCATCTACCTTGGTTGGTTAGACACCCCAACTGTTAAACTATTTAGACCCCCCAATCTCTAGAGCCTCTTTAGTAACTGGTTAGACTCCCCAGTCACAAGATTCTTCTTATTTTAAGAATATCTGATCCATATATAGGATGATCTCTTGATCTTCCTCAATGAGATTACTGGATCAAACTAGGTTATGTATAGTTAAAGTACCTTTACACTAATACTTATCTTGCTCAAATAATATATCATCACCTATATATGGTCAGCTATCTCAATGAAATACTACTTAGGTAAAAATAATTTCTTCTGCTAAATACTCATCCTCACTAAACACTAAAAAATAGGATACAAAATTATTCTAAAATTTTGATGCTCTAGCTTCAGTCCCAAATCAGTGAACACTAATTATGAAATTTATATTGCATGTTCATCTAAATAACCTTGATGCATGAACATAAATTCATGGATGAATCATTTTTTTTCTTTATGCATGTTTTATTTCATGTTCATGTGTATATAAGTGTTTTTGAATGTATGTACACATACACTACCTCAAGCTTCTTCTTTTCTACTCAAATAAATACTACCTAATCACACAATGCACTAACTTTCTGTTTCTTTAAATGATTAAGAAATTGTGTGTGCATGCACTCATTCACATATGCTTGGACATACACACTATCCACTTTAATATTTCACACACACTTTCATAAGGCTGTGTAATCCACACTATTTTCTTAATGCAAGAAATAACTCAAATATTCCTCAATTGTTTCATGAAAAAAGGATATCTCATACAACTTTATGATTATTGCACACAAACCAATGTGAGTGAAAGATCTTAACACATGATATACAACCCAAAAAAATTTCTTATTCTTTCTTGTACTCAAACCCAAATGAGTATAAACTTGGTGCTCTCAAGACCTTCTTTGCGATATGTGGTGTAATTATACCCTATTACATGGTACCTCAAAGTAATTATTACAAAACCCATAAGATACACATGTAATAATATCACTTTATCTTAGTTTCTTCATGGAACCATGTTCTTTTTGAAGCTCTAAGAGTGTGAAAATCACATATCATATGCCTGCTGGATCTCTTCAACTTGATAACAAATAGATTCTATAAGGATCTTATTTCCATGAAAAAGAGAGATTCATAGTGGATCAATTTCATTGGAAACTAGATCCTATCATTCTTGAAATCAACTCATGGGTTTATGCTTTGGTATTTATAGGCAATGTTTCACCGACCTAGATCGTACTTACTGACTTTCTTCAACCGTATCATCTCATTTTCATGAAAATGGAAGAACAATGTCAACAATAATGTCACATTTTATCCAAATGAAATATCTACGGTTTGATATTCGTTTTCAATTGAAAAATAAGTTTCATGTGATTAGATCATCTTTGAATTTTCATTACACTCAGATGAAGCTCAGAAGCTTGGGTTCAATCGACTATCAATGCTGGCATGGAGATTCTCTGATGAACAAAACTCTTAGGTGGCCATGGTTAAAGATAATGTGGCTGAGTCGATCAGATAGTTTAGATCATCCCATCAGACAATCATGGTTCTTTATATGTTTTTAAAATCATAGCTATAATGTCTGATGATATCCTATATAAAATCGGAAAGTAGACTAGTGCTTCCTTATAATACTAGTCATGAAAATCACTTAGTAGAAATGGTTACCAAAAAATCCATGCTTCTGCTGGAACCTCCCTATGCCTAGCTCTTCTCTGATACTATGCCTCCTCGCATGGTATCTCACCACCTACTTATGCACCTCCCATAGGTTACCCATACACAATCTATGTTGTACTGTTCTAGATTTGTGAGAGGTAACACATTCCCACCTCAACAGTGGTGTGGGTCCCTCATGGTTGGGTGGTATCACTGTATATATTTTTTAATATGCATACCATTGAAAAAATTATCCATAGACATCCCATAAATTAAAATACAACATATATAACTCCCTAATAAAAAAATTCTTCCTCAATGTTGTAAACATTTTTTCAGCCTTACATAACCAATGACACAAGTTTTTCTAAACTACAAACCAAATCTGCAATCATCACATTAAAAATATCATTTAATTTTCATATTCTTAATTAATTGAACAAAATTTATACCTTAAAAACCACTTATATGATTCAATATCCCCAATTTGATTTGTTTTCAATACCCACATAATTTGAAATAAATTTATATATTCTGCCCCTTGTTGAAAATAAATCCAAAGATATAAGCATGGGAAGGAATTCTCATTTCCAAAATTCAAATTCTAAAAACATCATCTTCTATTCTATCTATTGTTGTATGATTTACTTCTAAGAAGGATGGAATCACTACTGGATTAGTAAATAGATAAAATTAATCAAATCTAAGTATATGCGTGCAATCTCTGTGTAGAAAACAAGAGTGATCAAATTTAACATCAATGTTTCCAATAAACTTCCAGCATATGACACCAAACACTAAAATTTTTAGGAATTACTCAAAATATTTTCAACTAATATATTGCATACATATCACCAAACACATTAGAATCATTTATGTGTAAGAATGTATTTATATTTCTAAAATAATCTTCCCTTTTATAATCAAGTAACAAGTCACTCCCTTTTTAGAATTGATTTTTCATTATGATAAATAGAGAATGTGACAACCATAACTCAATGATGATAGGATTCAATTTCTAGACATTTCGATTTTAGAATTATCAGATGCATACCTCAAAAAAATTATGATATTCATAAGATATCAACTAAAATAGAAATATCTGATGGTTGATCTTCTGTTCTCTTCCTCAAAAGATTCACTCAAAGTGACAAGATAATAATTTTTGAAATGTTGAAAAGAGACAAAATAATTCCAATAACCTTCCATGATGGATAACTACCTAGTTGTATGATATTCACATATTTTATCAACTTCAAGACTCCCCTTGAATATATGATTCACCTTCAATTCCCTTCATGAAAAAAACACAATATATATGCTAATAAGGTGGTTCTTCAATGCTTCTCAGTTAAAGAAACATGAATGTGAGTTTATTCTCAACCCAAAAATATTCTTATATGAAAAATTATTCTTCATATTTTCTAACAAACTAGTTTCTTTTTTCTCTACTTGTTCTAATTTTCTTTCCTCTACCAAATGTTTTTTCCATATGATTAAACATTATTTTAGAACATGCTTATTATTCACTTTGTGTATAGACTTATTTTTTCTATCACTAGAAGTAACAAATTATTTCACTTTCTTCTTCAAGAATTCTTATTCACCATATGACCATGTTAAAAAAATTTACTTGAATTTCCATAAATATTGCACCTTTCACAAAAAAACTATAGAATTCAATAAGTTACCTCTTTTAGGTAACTTTTCAAATTCTTCATCAGATATTTCTTTCACCAAATCAATCATGTTGCTTTAATTCTGGATTGATTCATTTTTAGATTATATATTTCTTCATTTAGTATGAATGTTCATGTACAATTCACAATGATCTAGTATGTGACCTTTCCTACTAGAATAGAAACACATTTATTTTTGTGTGACACTCTTTAAAACAATCTTCACAGCCTTCATGAGAGTTTTTTGTTTAACAATCGTCTTCTTTTGTTCATATCTCAAGGATAACCTGTCATATTCATTTATTACCTGCTTCACTTTTTGTTGTGGCATCCTATTTGCATCAACATATGATTTTTGAATAATTGGTACATACTAGGACTCATCATAACAATGAACACTTCTGTTGCAACAATCAAAGAAATTTTCAATGTAATAATATCTATTCTTGATAAATTGATTCTCTTTATGTGAGTTATGATTCTGTTTTGTAGATTTCCAATTATATTATTATTTATTCCCCCTAAATTTAGAAATTATATAATTTTCATAAAATTAAATATTGTTCCAAAAATTCATTTCTCAATGTCCAAACTTCCAACAAAACCAACAGTAGCCAATAAATATTGATTTCTTCTTCTGTTCTTTCTTTTAGGAACAAGAATTTATAAACTCATTCACATTAATTTTTAAAGATGGTGTGGATTAATGAGAATATTTATTCACCCATGTTTTTTTTAAATCATAATGTTAAATCTGCACTAGACATCAAAACAACATTAGAACACAAAGATTTATCAGGACAAAGGGTTACCTTCTTCAATAATCTTGTAGTAGATTTATCCTTGGTTAATCTCAAGATCTTCTTACCATTAGATTGAGTCTCTTTGTAAATAAAACTCTTATAAAATGAATCTTTGGAAAAACTAATTTTATCAGAATTTGGAGAAGTCTTATCGTGTGTATCTTCCATATTTATAAGTTTCACTGCTAGTTCAATACATTTAAAGTTGAGATCAATCTTCTCATCTTCAGCTGGTTTTATGCCTTCTTCCAACTGAATCTTCATCTTCTAAATCTCATCTTCATACATTTGATTTTACTTTAGTAAAAAATTATCAAGATATTTGATTATTTCTTATTTATCATTTAGTTAAGCATATTTTAAATTCATATATGTATTATAAACCTTTTCATGTTCATGGATAACTTCTATACAAACATTTTCAAAAATATCTTTCTCACAAAAATTAATTTTCTATTCCTCAATAAATCTAGCATATCATTATTTTAATAGAATTAATGTTTCTTACTTTCCTTTCACAAGTTTTTTGAGAGTGTTGGATATACCAAAATTTTTATTCAATGCTTCTTCCAGAGCATTACCTCTTCTTCTTATTGTAATTTTTCATCACGAAGTTCCATGAAAACTCTGGTCACACAAGTGACCACTTCTTTGGGAACTTTATTCACATGTTTTCTAATTTCATAATTAATCAAATCTCCATCATATCTTGAACTTAATTCATCAAAATTATAATCAATTTATTTTATAGAACAATTACCACTCTGAGTTCCTTCAGGAAATAGTTGATCTTCATTTATATTTAAATTATTCTTCATCTTATTTTCCATTATTTTATTCTAATTTTCTATATCTTGACTAAAACTTTAACATTTCTAACATCAGGTGTAGATATAGAATTTTCCACCTGAATATATTCATAATTTTCTTCAAAATCAAATATGCACTTTATATACTTCTGATAAAAACAACTGGAGATGTAAGATAGATTCAATCAGAGGTTTCATATGCTCTAATACTAATTGAAGTGTCCAAGGATCTTTTAGTCACACTAATAGGGGGTGAATTAGGTGTGATCTATTTTTCATAAATTTGGTTTCACCTTTTAATTCAAACCATTGTCACTTGTTAAGATTAGTGTATCATCCATGATATGTACTAAGTAAATTTAACACAACACATAATATTTTTACAAGGTTTGGTACTAATACATACATCCTTTCCATGTTGGTTAGACCCCCCTAACATAGATTATACACTATAATATTTTTATCAATAATAATGGTTTAGGTAGAAACTGGTTATACACCCCAATAATAGATTCTCTAGTTGATTCTGGTTATACCCCCCCCAGTAGTCCAACTCTTCTTCCTTGGTTGGTTAGACACCCCAACTGTTTGACTGGTTAGACTTCCCGATCTCTAGAGCCTCTTCAAAAATGGGTTAGACTCCCTAGTCACATGTTCCTTATTCTTTTTATAATATCTAATCCACAGATAGGATGATCACTTGATCTTCTTCCACAATCTTGCTATATCACATTGAATCATGTACAATTTGAGTACCTTTTCATTGATATTTGTCTTGAAAAAATAATATCTGATCATCTGTAGATGGTCATTTGTCTCTATGAAACACTACTTGGGAAATATAACATTCTTCTATTAAAGACCCGACCTCACTAAACACTAAAAAACTTGAATAAAAAAGTCTTCTGAAAATTTTATGCTCTATATTTAGTCTCAAATCACTGCAAATGAATTATGCAATGTATATTTCATGTGAATCTAAAAAAATTCATAAAAGAACATAAATTCATGGATGTATCAATTATTTTTCTTTATGGAAGTTTTATTGCATATGCATGTGCGTATAAGTGTTATTGGATGTATGCACACATACATTGCCACAAGTTTGTTCTTTACTACTCAAATGAATATTGGATAATCACACAATGCACTGCCTTATTTTTTCTTTAAATGATTAAGTAATATTGTGTTTATGTACTCATTCACATATGCATGGACATACACATTTTCCACTTCAATAATTCACACATAATTTCACAAAGATGTGTAATCCAAACTATTTTCTCAATGCAAGAACTACCTCAAATATTCCTCTATTATTTCATGTGAATAGGATATATCATATTTCTTATATGATTCTTGCATGCAAACCAGTTTGAGTGAGTGCTCTTAATACATTCTATATAACTCAAACAAATTTATTCTTCCTTCTTGCACACAAACCCGAATGATTATAAGCTTGGTGTGTGCAAGAATTTCTTCATGAGATGCAGTGTAAGTATACACTATTATGTTATACTGAAAATTCATTTTTGAAAACACTAGAAGATACACAAATAATAATATCATGTTATCTTGGTTTCTTCATAGAACCTTTTTCTTTGCGCAGCTCTAAGAGTGTGCAAAGCACATATCATATGCTCACGGGATCTATTCAAATCTGTACAAAACAAATTCTATACAGATATTCATTCCATGAATTAGAGAGATTCACAGTGGCTCTATTTCACTAGAAACCATATCCTCTCATGCTTGAAATCAACTCAAGGGTGTATACTTTGGTATTTATAGGAGACATTCCACTGACTTAGCTTATACACACTGACTTGCTTCAACCACATCATATTGGTTTCATGAAGATATAAGAATTCCATAAACAATAATATCTCATTTTCTCCACACATTATCTCGGCGGTTTGATATTTTTTTTCACATGAAAATGAAGTTTCATGTGGTTTCGATCATCTTTAAAATTTTAGAACACTCATATGAAGCTCACAATCTTGGGTTCAATCGACTATCGACATTGGCATGGAGATTCTCCAATAAATATAACTATCTGGTGGCCAAGGTTAAATACAATGTGGTTGAGTCAATTAGATGGTTCAAATCATCCCATTAGTTAATCATGGTTCTTTTTTTGTTTTTTAAAGCAGAGCTAGAGTGTCCGGTGCTATCCCACATCGAATAGGCAAACAAACTAGCACTTTCTTATAATACAAGTTTTGACAATCACTTAGAAAAAATGATTACCAAATGATACCTACTTCCACTAGCACCACCCTGTACCTAGATCTACTCTGCTGTTGTGCCTCCCAGCATGGTGGCCTGCCACCGACTCATGTACCTCCTATAGGATCCCCTTGCACAATCTCTACCATAGTGTTCTAGATTTGCGAGAGGTATCACATTCCCACCTCAGTAGTGGAATAGGTCCCTCACGACTGGATGGTATCAATGGAAATATATTTTAATATACATCCCCTTGAAAAACATATCCATAAACATCCCATAAATGAAAATTCAATATACATAACTCCTTAAACCAAGACTCTTCCTCAATGTTGTAAACATTGTGTCAACCTTAAATAACCAATACACAAGTTTTTCTGAACTAGAAACCATATCTAAAATCATCACATTAAAAAACTCATTGAATTTTCATCATCTTAAGTAATTGACAACAATTTCACTCTTAACAAACAACTTTCCTTCTTTAAAATTTATTACATGTCAACTTTTTATAAAAACTGATTACAAGTTTAACCCTTATGAATTATTCATTTACTCTAATAAGACTCTAGATATATTCATTTATATTATAAAACTCTCTTATAAAGTGGTCTTAAGACCCTTAAATTTACACCCTTTTCATGAAATGAATCTTGTAATTTTCCTTGAGTCACAAAAATGACTCTTTCAAAATCCACGGATGAACCTTACATTTCATTTTGAGTTCCCTTCAGGATTGTTTCAATTATTTAAAAGTAATACATCATTACTCTTATACACACAAGGATACATTATTACTATATAAAATATACACTCAACATTATCAGATTTTACTTTTATAAACCACAACATGTAACCTTTATGAAAATAGGAAACAACTCTTGGACTTTTCCATTCATTATAGTGCAATTAGGATTAATTTTACATATAGAGTTAGTTTATTTTTCACATTTCTTATATTCATCACTTGTTATTATTATAAATTAAAATATTTTCCCATATGATTTGTTTCTTAGTCACTTTCAAAAAAATCTATTCAACCCAGATTTTTCAAAAATTTATTCAAAATTTCCTAAACTTCTTTTAGACTTCAAAGATTAAATTCCAAAATTATAAAAAAAATTATCCATTTCAAACCATATTGGAATTTTTTTCTTCTCTTCCAAATAGATTTCATAATTATCTTTTAGACTCCTAAAAACCAAGCTTCCAAATATTCTAAAACTTTTAATTTCTAATACCACTTCCATCATAAATATTCATACTTATAGATTCTCCTAAATACCTTTTTAGTTTTACCTCCTTCAATTTTCCTTCCTGGATATTATCCTCAATAAGGAACATCATGCATTCAAATTTCATGATTCCACTAAAACCTCAATGTGTGGTTTCCATGTGTATAATTAGCATCTTCTTCTTCATTCCTTTATTCAAAACACTATATCTCTTCCTTCAACTCTTCATGAACTTGTCAAAAAATCCAACTAATATCTTATTTTCAATAATGCTTAAAACAACAGCACCACTTATTTAATGATTCTAATGATTGAAAAAAAATCCAATTCCAAACATACATTTTGTTCTAACAAACTTTGATTTTAAATACCCATTTAATAACCATTATTATAAACCACCAATGTTACATTTTACAGTTTCATTTAAAAAATCAAATACCCTTTAAGATACCATTTCAAATTTTGAAAAATCTTGTTTCAAAAAATAAATCTAAAACCAACTCACATTACCTAAGAAAAACAAAAATGGACCACCAATGCATTTTCATCCAAGGAACCACCAAAAAAGATATTTAGAAATATTTTTGATCCTTTAGAAACTATTAAAATACCATGGGTGCATTCCAAAAATGGGGGAACATCATAAGATTCCATGATATCATTTTCAATATAATAGCAATATAATAAGAGGATAATATAATTATAATGAATTTACAAAAATTTCAGATGGTAAAATTCCTTATAGAATAAATGCAACCAACCTAAATCACACATCTATTTACTAATATAAATATTGTACAAAAAATTATTGACTCTAACGAGCACTAATCAAATATATGTCACTGAAACCATGAGCAATGGGGTAAGTTTCACTCATGAGGTACACCCAAACCTCAATAAAAATAACTTGTGATAATTAGAAACTATATTTAATGATCCTCCTCTATACATTTAACATAAAATCATTATCAAAATGACTTGATAACACTATCCTCTAGTGAAATCGATCATCAAATCCCTCCAATCAACTCGATGAAATAGTTCATTGCACATAGACAATGAGAGGATAAGGGGGGAGGGAGATAAAATTGGAAGCCCCCCTCATGTTGTTGGAAAAATAAACCCCCCTAAAGTGGGTATTTTATGAATAAATGGGTAAATCAACTTTTCACTAAATTTTAAAAAAAGTGTTTTCGTCCAAAAGGAACACGGTGGCCTTACGTTGGCCACTTGGAGGCCCACTGAGTACCTGATAGTACCCCACCAAGTTCCTGATGATCAGGACAGTGCAGAGGAAGTGGTTGAAATTAATGGATCTCTATTAATGATGAAGAGTTTATTAAAAAATTACTAAGTGGTTGTGTGTTAGAATATGAAGATTATCAAGATGGTAATTTAAAAAAAATCCCAAGGGGAAAGCTAGAAACCCAATGGTTATGTGATCAGAAGATATTAAAGAGTGAATGATGTGGAAACCACATAGATGTTGAAATAATGAGACAGAAATTATTAGGAGAGAAAGTTTAAAAGTATACTTAGTGACTATATGAAATCTATATTGAAGGAAAATGATATAATACCTAGATATTTATACATATTAAATTTATGCAATGATAAGCTTTAATAATAGAGGATCTATCTTGGGTGGATGATAGATGAGATAAAAATTTCCTATTATAGATTATTAAGTTATTAGAAGAAGATAAATATTTCAAGGAAACATTTTAGGAATGATAGAAAAATATTGGAGGTAAAGTACACTGCATCATGTCAATGGAAATATCATGCCATGGTGAATTAAAAATGTGGAATTTGTTATAGTGTTAACTATTATAGTGGTCATGGTTTGAATATGGAATAAGATAAATCACTATAATCTATAGGATTTAGAATTAAATTATATTGAATGATATTTTTAGAAAACCACATCATTATCATCTAATAAAACCACTAGACACAGTGATATTGATTATCAGACAATATTCACTGGATTTTATAACTTTAGAACATAGATTCAGCGCCTACTGTGATCGGATAATCTAAGAAGCCTTGGTTTTTAGAACTAGGATGACTAGGTACACCAGCCACTACACCAATTCACCCTCCAATTTTTATGAATCCTCCTTCTATATCACACCAATTATTTTCAACCAGACAATAAATAAGCAATATAAGAATGAAAAAATCATGCAACACATAATTACATATGAAATTATGTTGTTTGTAAATGTATTATACGACCAAATGGGAAATAAAATCTTTCATTCAATGGAATTTATACTCATCTATGTCATAATAATAATCCCATACCCTATCCATACCCATTTATGATAATCACCAATTCCTTCCCATGATAAGTCCTCGACCTTAGTGTTCCCATCTTGAAGACCCGTGAATGAGGGGATGTGATCCCTATGACTAATATATCTTATTTTGTAGATCTATATAGTATTCTATGTCTGATATCCATGAAAAGACCTTCAAAATTTAGTGTTAATGACTTTATATTATAGATCTCTAATTTTGTGCTCTATCATCAGATGTAGGATGTGATCAGGCGTACTAATTCACCACAAACCCACACTCTTGGATTTATTGTTAAAAACACTTTATTTAAACATTGTATTTAACAAAAAATTATGTGACCCAAGGTGAACATATCTTTATTTTATATCATTTAAATAAATTAAATATTAAATGTTACAAATAATCCCAAAATCTCAAGAACTGAAGGATTAGTTTCTTTGAGGATTTTTTGTAAAAGAAACTTATTTTACAATACTTGTTAACAATTTCCCATATTTTAACCACAATACATTCCCTTATATACTTCACATAATGTATACTCATATTCACAGCCTTGGGAATAGAAACATAAGAAAATTTCAAACAATTAATAAGGTAAAAAATGTCAACAAATCATAGTGGTTAGATCATAAACATGTGATAAAACATGAATAGAGAAAAAATATCTTATTAAAGAGAACATGGAATCTTATGTGATAATCATGAAACTTGTTCGATTAATAATTATCATGATATAGAAACATAAAACTATATAATTTAAATTATAGAAGCATAAAAACATGGCTTAAAAGTATATACTAATAATCTTCAATCATGAAAGTATAACATATTAAAGTGTAATGTGATAGAATTTTTTAATAAATGTAAGCATAGGGAAACATAACCTTTATGAGCCACTCAACAACACCCATGCTTGTGAACATAATTATTTAAATCCTCAAATACTAATATCATGAGATTTTAATCCTTAACCAATGTATTAGAGGTAGATATAGGATACCACCCATCAATCATCCATATATATATGTGTGCCAATTGAAATTAATAATTTATCATATCATAAGTAATCCATGGAAATAAAATGCATTTCATAACATTTATGAAATGGTATAAAATGTTTTCAAGAATCATATCAGTTGATACAAAAAAATTAAATCACCCAAAAGGAGTATTTCATATAGGAATTAAAAGGGTGATTCATAAAATGTAACTACACAATAGATATTTATTTTGTATTTAAAAAGGAAAATGGAAGCGAAATGTAAGAGTATTTAGAAAAAAAATTATTATCATTTTTGAAAAGACAATATTTTATGATACAGATTGCAAATATAAATTTTGATCAATTTAAATGATGATTTTTTCAAAAATATTTAAAAATAAATTTCAATAATGGATCATTTAAAAAAAATAAATATTATATAGGGTAAATGTGGAGTGGAAGATAAAATGTACAATCGGGAAAGGAAAAAAACATTTCAACATTTTAAGAATACCTTTATTAAAACCAACATAATAAAAAGAGTGATAAATATTTCATTTAAAAATAGGTAAATAGAAATTTAAATATTATTGGAAATTATATATATTTTTATTATAAAATAATAAAGGATAATAGTGGTGGTAAGAGTGAATATGGATATGATAAAAAATAAGCTTATTTAGGGAGCATGAGAATTATTCTTAACGTCGTAAAAATTTATAAATAATAAAATCCATAAAATAAGAGGTATTTGATATGAAAATATAATTACATGGAATATAATGTGGAAGGTAAATGTAACATCATCATAGGAAAAAATAAAATAATCTTGTAAAAAAACAGTCAAAGGGTAATAATTATGACTCAAGATAAGAAGTTGAGTTAAGAAAACCCATTACCTTTAGTATTGTCTTTCAAAAAAGTTCATTAATATCCTATATCATAAACATAACCATATTAATTAAATATTTTAGATCCTTATTCATATATATTATAAATTATACTATTTATATACAATCATTAATTATATAGTTAACTATTATTTTAATTATTGGATGTTTCAATCGTTTCACATATGTTTTATAATGGAGATGTCAATCCCCATTAATTGATACCAATTCCATCATTAAAATATTGGAAAATATATTGAAATCATTTTCTATCAATTTTTTAACCATCAATATGTTCATTTTATGGAAATTGTGGCATGGTTAGGGAGATCAGAATCCAGATGAGCTTCTTTTGATTAATTTACTGAAATCAACCAATTGCATTATAATGGTCATTGATTTTTTATCCTTTAAAAAGCATATTCATGAAATATATTACTAATTAATATCCTATATATTCATCTAATGTATTTTATAATCATACATATAGGTTATTGATGAAAACTGGAACATGTCACTCCATTGAAGAGACAGTCTGTACAGACACTCAGATTTTTTTTATTTTTAATAGAATTAAAATAATGTAAAAATTGATTTATAATTTCAAAATATTAATAAGGATATAAATATAATATTTATTAATTAAATTAACCCTTTTAACCATCCATTTTAAGAATTTATAAAGAATGCAACACATCGCACCATGGGGGTGGGAGTCTGAACGTATGCATAGATGATGTTTTCATTTTTATAAGGAGAGAGATTGAAGATAGATAATAATTTTTCCATAAATATAATAAAATTTAACTATAATAATGATACTTCTGTTATTATTTTAGGATTGTATAATATACTTTAAGGTAGAATAATAAAACTTAAATAAATATAAATTAAATGACCTATTTGGGATTTTTTATCCTACTCCATAGAATAACTCCATCACAAATTGGGTCAACGCTTTGAGGGGTGGTCCTTTGAGGATACCAAAACCTTTATGATGTGTATAGGATTTTTGGGGATAAATATTTTCATAGTTTTGTTGAACTAAGTGTATTTAAGTGAAGAGAAAAGTGGTGTGGTGAATATCTCAATGACATTTTTATAATAATATGTTCACCATTCCCAAAAAGTGGCTCCAAAAGTTGAAAATAATAAAGAAAACATTAAGGTTTCTTTATAAAAACCTAAAAAAGCATTTGGAGACGTGTTTTCAACATTATATAAGTATTTTAACCTTTTATTTAACCCTTTTTCCATTTTAACTTTTACCAAGGTAACAATTTTTTTACCTGTGTAATTTATTTTTATTTACAAAAATAGAAATTATTACATAATTTGTATGTTCTGATTAAAAATATAAAATCCATTTTTTTAGATAAAAATTTTAAAAGTAATAAAAAATTATTTTAAAATAATAAATTATTAACACATTAAAAATAGTTTTATTGAAAAATATAGCTTACATTATAAAATGTAAAATACAGGTATGAAAATTAAACATAATATTTTTAAATGTATAATAATACTTATAAAATTTATATTTGTTCAGTAAAAAGGTTTTATAAATTTTTAAGTCACGATTATATTCTAATGATGTCATAAAATTCCTGATATTTTAAAAAATAGTATTTTGTATGGTTCTATAAATTTTTAAGTCATGATTATATTCTAATGATGTCATAAAATTCCTGATATTTTAAAAAATAGTATTTTGTACAATTCACCTAAAAATCAATATTTTCAAAAAAATCCACAAAATTCATCATGATATAATATTTTTATGATAAATCCAAAAATGAAGTTCATTTTATCATGAAAAATTCTAAAAATTAAGAATTTAACATGAAATATAATGAAAAATAATTTTATAGTAAAATGAATTTATCAAATATTAACTATTCTTATTCTAATTTCTTATCAATTTATAATTAAATTTGTGTTAATATATTATTAATATGAAAAATATATTTTTTAATTATTTAACCATAATATTATTAGTTTCTTGAAATAAAAATACATAGTGCATAAGTGTATATTTTTTTAAAAAATATTTTTAATCTTAAAATGATCTTATAATATTTTTAGCTATGCTAATTGAATTTAAATAGTGATTTAGTATTAAAAGTATACTTTTTTATAAATATATTTTATAATGTGGTAACATTTATTTATAACCTATAAAATAATATCCAATTTATGATAGATATATTTTTATTAATTAAATGTTTCATGGTTCATTTTGGTTTGGTGTTTCATGTGAAACAAGTTATTTAACACAATGTTTATTTTAAGTATGGATATTCACAAAAATAATGGGTCATTACATTCTACCCAATTAAAAGAAGTTTTTCCTGGTAATTTTATTGATATGATTAAAACAAGTGAGGATACATTTGTTTCATTACATCCTCAGGTCCCCACATAGCTTCCTAAAACTTATTATTCCACCATATAACTTTGATGGGATGGGTGGTCTTGTTCTAGTAAACTTTATCTATTTGATCTATAATTTACACTATTTTTTCTTTATATAAGAGATCATGTTCTAGTTTCCTAGATTATAAGTTCAATACATGTGAAGGGTCTAGTATATAATTCCTCAAAAGTGATACATGAAAAAATTCATGTTCTTGAGATAGGTTTGGGTGGAGTAATAAGTGATAAGAAATATCCCCTTCATGAGAAATAATCTCTAAGTGATCAATATACCTTCATATTATCTCCCCATTCTTACCAAATCTCATAAAAGTCTTCCATGGAGATATCTGGAGTAACACATCATCACCAAATTCAAAATCTAGATCTTGTGAATGATTATCTTCATAACTCTTCTATCAAATTTGTGTGGTTTTCATATAACATGAAATGGTTGAACCTTATATGTAATTATTAGAAAATTATAGTTCATGTTTTATTTATTTCTCTAACCTCATACCATTATGTTAAATACCTACATATCTTCCCATACAGAGCCTCATATGGTGTCATCTAAATGCCAGAATGGAAACTATCGTTATTTGAGAACTCTTATAGGGAGTTTGATCCCAAAATAATTTAAAATCCATTAAAATGATCTAATTATATCCTTAAGTGTTTTAATAGTCCCTTCATACTGATTATCTATTTGAGGGTGATAATAAGTTCATAAATTCATCCTTTTCCCAATTTATTAGTGAAGACTATTCCAAAACCTTGAGGAAAACCTTAGATATTGATAATATACAATAGATAGTGGTACTCAAAAAATCCATACAACTTACCTTATATATATCTTAGTGACTTGTTTAAGTAAGAAAAAATATTGATATAAATAAAATGAATTGAATTTATAATGTGATAGACTACAACCCAAATGGAATTTTGTCTTTTAGAAGTCTTGGGGAGTCCTACAAAAAATCCAGTGTTGTTTTCTCATTTCCAAACTAGTATGGTTAATGGTTCCATCATCCCCTTAGACTTATATCATTAAACTTTAACTGTTTATAAATCCAATAATCTAGATATGTATTTTGAAAACTCCCTTGTTATGTTATCCCAAAAAATATTTTTTTTTAAATCTATATACATATTTATTCTTCCTAGATTAATAGAGAAGGATAAGCTATGCACATTATCCAAAAGTTACCTATTTAGTTTTTTTGAGGTAACGCATATCCGGGTTCCAACTTATACCTCCATATTTATCAAAGTTGATCTCTAAAATATTTTATACCTTTTTCTATATCTCCATATCATATTTATTGGCTTCTTTTATCTGCATGTGGATGGATCGTTCATAATTCATTTGGGAAATATAGTATTTATTCACTCCCTTTATGACTACACAGTTCATCCTTTTCAACTACATGAGTATTGGGTCTTTTCTACCAATATCATGGATAAGGTAGTAAGATATTTCATGCTCAGAGCATCAAACACCTTGTTTTCCTTCCTTGGGTGGTAATTTATTGAGTAGTCATAGTATTTGAACAGTTCCAATGACCTCCTTTTGTACATGTTTAATACTTATGTGTGAATATATATTTCAATCTCTTTCGATTTGTATAGATATCACACTTCTCACCATAAAGATAATTTATCCTAATATTTAATGAAAATATCACTTCCACCAACTCAAAATCATGAATTTGGTAATATTTCACATGAGTTTTTAATTGATGTGAGGAATACGTAATTGTATTATCATTTTGAAAGAGGAATATCCCAAGCCCTTTAGTGAAGAATCACTATATATTAAAAAACCTTCTCTATTATAGGGTAATATAAGCATGGGTGAGGTGACTAATAACTTATTAATCTCCTTGAATATTTCCTTTCATTATTATATCTAAAATAACTTTACACTTTTCTATCTTAACTTTGTTAGAGGACTATACAACCATGTGAAACTTCTCGCTGATCTTTAGTACTATCTAGATATAATTCAAAATTACTATTTTTTTGTATATTTTCTCCTTTATTGTTTGGATTTATGTTACTATGGTAATTTTGGGCTAGTTTTTAATAACATATAGCTTTGAATGATTAATATATATGCACTTTATTATGATTCCATAACCTAAGAATTACATTTTATGCATCCATAATTTTCACTTTCTAAATTTTTTATACATTTTATCCTTTTTTAAGTTCATAAACATAATATGAAAATAATCATCATTATCTTCTTTGATTTTGAAATATATGATAATAAAATCTATGAAGACAACCACAAATTGATCAAGTTAGTCTCTAGAAACTCTATTCATTATATCTATAAAGATAGAAGGAGTATTTGTAAGCCCGAATAGAATCAATATAAATTCAGTGTCCATACCTCATACAGAAAGTTTTTTTTGGAGATATACTCACTTTTGAACCATAATTGATAATACAATATTGAAGGTAAATATTTGAGAAGTATTAAACTCCTCTATATTTCTTGAATAGGTCATTGATATGGGGTAAAGGATACATGTTCTTGATCGTGATTTTATTAATATCATGATAATAAATTTAAAAATTCATTGATCTATCATTATTTTTAAAAAAGGGGTTTGGTTCACCCCTTGGTGAAACACTAGGGTGTATAAAACCATTGTTTATATTCTCTTTTATATTCTTCTTTAATTCATCTGATGTAGTATAATCCATTGTATATGGACTCTTTAAGATAGGCATGGATCGAGGTATGAGTTTAATTGAAAACTCAACCTCATTCTCTAGTGGAAAACCAGATAGTTCGTCCATAATTACATCAATATATTACTATAAAATAGGCATTTTATTAATATTGACTTCATCCTCAACAATTTGAGCTCTAATTTCCCCATTTTTGGGTATCAAGACCCATATAATATCATTTTATTCTAAAGGGAGTTCATGATCATCCTTACATTAATATTTGATAATATAATGATTCATTATATGAAATGATATTTCATTATACTTGTAATTGATATGTTACCTATATAGGAAAAACCATTCTATACCCATAATCATGTCAAATTAAACTAAGGAAAAAATAACGAGATTAGTAATGATTTTCATTCCAAAAATTTGATAATATAAGAGTTATATATCCTAGATATGATCATTATTCCACCAGGTTTTTTCATATATATTTCAATATCCAATGCTTGAGGTGGCGAATCAACATTATTTGCAGAGTTGCATGATATAAAATAATGTGACTAAGAAGAATAAAATAAATAATTCACAACTCTAGAGTATAGAATTAGTGTACCTTTAATCACTTCATTATAATGTTCCACCTCAGTGAAAATTATTGCATACACTATTCCATGTTCCCTTGGTTTAGGAGTTTGTTGGGGACTATTCTATTTTTTACCTCTAAGGTTAGGGAACTGATTCACATAATTCCCAAACTCTTTTAATTTTAATAATTAAAGTATGGGTGGGGCATTAGTTTAATCCATCTTCTCCCCATTTATTTTAATAGACCTCTTATAATTAATTTGATATTTTTGAGTTATATATCCTCTCTTACCACACTTGAACACTTCATGGATCCCTTCAGGAAATTACCTTGGTGATACCTCCCTCATTTTTGACATTAAAGTAGTTGGACTTTCTTTACCCCATGTAACTTATCAATTTATCTTTTATGATACTCCTTATTCCTTTTTCTCTATCTATAATAATAAAAGTACCTAGTTTCCATCTACACCTTTAGCTCACATTAAAAAAATTCTCCATCTCTTCCAAAGTCTCTTATGGGTAATTCATTTCAAATACTATGTTTTAATTCGCAAAATAAATGATTGATTTTATTCTTAGTGTCAAAGATAAAACCAGATGATACCTCATGACCCTCATGATTTTCTTCATAAATTCCAATAGATTCATCCTCCTTTTGATTCAACTACAAGAATTATCCCTTCATCTTTATGCAAAGAGTTTGAGTAAAATCCTTGGTGAATAATATTTTCTTGAACTCCACCCATTCCATAGAGTCTAATTCCTCCTTTTTCATTATATTCTTAATCAGATAACACCAATGGTAAGTCTCACCTACCAAATGATAAATGTCAAAGAAAACATTCTCATGTTTTGAGAACTCAAGAATAAATAATATATTTTCCATCACATTGATCTATTTCTCGACAATAAGTGGATTATAAGAGACATTAAAGGAGGTTGGACATTGTGTATAAAATAATTTATATCAATTTTCTACTTCCTTGGTGTTTTTGAGATATCAACATGGGTTTCATTATTATTCAAAGCCTAGTAGATTTTATTGATAATCACCATAAGATTATATACTCCCAAACCCATCATTTTTAGTTGTTAATTGGGATCACCACTACATTTTCCATCACATCCATTGTTAACTCAGTTTCTACTTACTCCATCCATTACTTAATTAATGGAAAGTTAATGATAAGAATAAATCATCTAAAAAAATAAAACTATTAACTTAAAGTAATTAATAATAAATGGAATATGTACACTAACATAAAAATCACTAGATTTTAATATGGTTTATTCATTTTATATTCCCTAATTGGTTCTCAAACCAAGACATAAAAATGTGTTCAAATCCTTCATAATTGTTCATAAAGAGCATGTGAATCCCCAAATCATATCCCCCAGAGTTTCATACTAGGTTTAAGATTAGGACTCTTTATCATTAACCAGGTGAAGATCAACTTAATACCCAACCAAACTTTTAAGAGATATGACCCCTATTTGAATAAATTCCAGAGATTGCATCCACTTATTTATATTAATACAAGTATTTCATTACAAGGAAACCACACAATTTATAATTTTATAAAATTTTAGGATTCCATCCTTTATATTGAATTATCCCTAGGGTTTTTACTAAAGCTATATCATCCTAATCATCAAAAGTAACTAAAATAATCGCCAAAAATAAATAAAACTCTCTCTAATAATAAATGAGGAAACCTATACCCAGACTCCCATATATGGTGCCAAAAACACTTTCTCTAAACACTAGATTTGATACAAACTGAGGCTAACCAAGCTAAAAAAATATTTATCTTACATAATTTTCATAAATTTAAGATTATGTATTATAAATAATGTCACAATACCAATAATTGATGGTTTAGTGTCTTTTAGGATCAACTATATAACCAAATTATTTTATAATAATTATGAAAATTTCTCCATAACTAAACCACACTAGACTTAATTCTAGAATTTTCATAAATTACACTCATCTTCATAACCTAGGGAATAGAAACATAAGAAAAAAATGAGCTCAAACTCTTTATAGGGGAAAATATATTTGTGAATCATAATGGTTAGATAATTATAATGATAGAAAACATGAATTGGGAAGAAATATATTATTAAAATGATCATGAAATCATAAGTTACAATCATAATAGTTGTTCAATAATTAAGGATCATGATATAAAAAATAATACCACAAAAAATCATAAAAGAAGCATAAAAACATGACTCATAGGCATATAAAAATAATATTAAATCATTGTAGTATAATATAATAAAGTTGATTATCATAGAAATATGGTGCAAACATAAACATAGGGAAACATCACCTTCATGAGCCACTCACTCACAACCATGCTTGCGAAAAAAACATAATCATGTCCATGAATACTAATATCATGATATTTACATCCTTAACACATTCATTAGAGGGTGATATATTATCATACTAATAAATCATATATAAATATGTGTGACACTTGTCATTAATCATTCACCATATCATAAAGAACTAGTGGAAATAAAATGGATTTCCCAACATTTTCAAAATGGTATAAAAGTTATTTAAGAAGTAGACTGATCGATACCAAAAATTTCAATCACTAAAAAAGAGTATTTAATAATATAATTTAAAGGTTTATTTATAAAACATAACTTTATAGAAGATACTTATTTTAGATTTAAATAGGAAAATGGAATCGAAACATAAAAGAGCCTTCAGAAAACATTTCTTAACATCATCAAAATGAGAAGTTATTATTAGTCACATTTGAAAATATAATTTTTGATAAACCAAAATAAATACTCTTTAAAAAATTATTTATAAATAAATATCAATAATGGATCCTTAAAAAACACATAAATTGTATCCATAAGAAATGTGAATTGAAAGATAAAATGTACAACTAGGAAAGGGAAAAAAACATTTTTGACATTTTAGGAATACCTTTAATGAAACTCATATAAAAAAGAGTGATAAATATTTGATTTAAAAGGAGGTAAATAGAAATATAAATATCACCAGAAATAATATATATTTGTATTTCAAATTAAAAAAAGGATAACATTAGTGGGAATATTGAATATAGATATAGAAAAAAAGAGTTTATTTGGATAAGATGGGAATTATTCTTAACATCATCAAATTTTATAATTAAATAAATACATAAATGATGTTTTTGATGTGAAAATGAAATTACTCAAAAAATAAGGAGTAAGTTAAATATAACATCACCATAGGATAAAAGAAAACAATCATGTAAAACCATAGTCAAAGAGAGATAATTATGACTCGAGAAAACAAGTTGAGTTAAGAAAACCCCTTAACATTAATATTATATTACATAAAGTGATTTAATCACCCATATCATTAATATATTCATATTAATCACCCATTTCATATCTGTATTCATATCTATTTACATTTATACTAATTAATTATAGTCATTCATATAGGTTATTTAGCTAGTTAATGTTTATTTTCAAAATTGAAAGTTCATATTGTTTCACATGTGTTTTATAATATAAAATATATTGAAATAATTTTTTCAATGACTCATTCGTCCTTATATTAATTTTATGGAAACTATGAGCATGGTCCATGAGAACTCAATCCATGATGAGCTTGTTTTGGGTAATTTACTGATATCAATATATTTCTTTATAGTGATCATTAATTTTTGTGTAATAACTTTAGAATCATATTCATGAAATATATTACTTCTTAATATCATATATATTGAAAAATATATATTTTATAACCATTCATGTAGGGAAATGATGATAAATGGAATGTGTCTCTCCATAGAGGTGGTAGTCATCACATACACACGAACAACATTTGAATTTTTCATAGAAAAGAAAGCAGGAAAAAATTGATTTATACTTTAATAATCTAAATAAGGTTTTAAATATCATATATATTAATTAAATTCACCTTTTAACCATACATGTATGGTAGTTATGAAAAACGTAACATGTCACTCTAGGAAGGTGGTAATCTGCACATATGCAAGGATGACGTTTACATTTTTTTATGGAGAACTATGGAAGATAAATAATAAATATTCCATAAATAAGATAAAATTTAATTATCCTAATAATAATTATTTTTTGGATGGAATAATATACATTGTGGTATAATAATAATACTTAAATAAATATAATTGAAAATGAGTGATTTGGGAATTTTTACGTTACTCATTAGAATAAATCCTTTATAATTTGGATTAAGGCTTTTAAGGGCAGTACTTTTAGGATACAAGAACCTATAGGATGTTTATATGAGTGTTGTGGAGGGATTTTAGTAGATTTTTGTTAAACTAATGGGCTTCTAGTGTCGGTATAAGTGGTGTGGTGATGGGATCCTTTTATAAGCGATATGAGTGGTATTTTTTTATTAAGAGGTGAACTATTCAAGTAAAGTGGCTAAAAAAGTGCGCAATATTGGATATGAGAATATGGATCATCAATAAATCACTCAAAAACTCATTTATAGAAATTTTTTCAATATGATATATGTATTTTACCTTTTTTTAACCCTTTTACCATTTTAACTTTTATTATGGTAACTAGTGTTTCACCTAAGTAATTTATTTCAATATATAAAAATAAAATGGTATTTATTACATAATTTTTACCTTATAATCCTAAATATTAAATCCATTTTATTTTATAAAATTTATAAATGTGATAAAAATTTATTCTAAAATCATAAATATATAATGTATTAAAAATAGTTTTAGAGAAAAATATAACTTACATTAAAAACTATCACATATAGGTTTTTTAATTAAACATAATATTTTTCAATGTATAATATTACTTAAAAATTACATAATTGCTATGGAAAAATATTTTTATACATTTTTAAGTTCTTATTATATCCTAATAACTTCATAAAAGTCTTGGTATTTTTTAAAATGGTATATTGTACTATTCACCTAAAAGTAAATCTTTTCAGAAAAATCTCAAAAATTCATCCTAAGATAATGTTGTTATAATGAATCAAAAAATGAAGTACATTTTTACAAATTAAAATTCTAGAATTTAAAATTTTAACATAAAATATAATAAAAAATTCTTTTTATAGCAAACTGAATTTTTCAGATATTAATTGTTCCTATTAATATTTACTATAAATGTATAATTAAATTAGTGTTAATATATTATTCATATAAAAAATATATTTTATCATGATTTAACAAGAATATGAATATTTTCTTGAAATAAAAATTCATAGTGTATAAATAATTCAATTTCATAATAATACATTTTTAATTATAAAATTATCATATTAGTTGTTTAGCTACACTATTTGAATTTCATTAGTGCATTGGTATTAAATGTTGCCCTTATTTTTTTATAAATATATTTCATAATGTCATTACTTTTATTTATACCATCAAATTCAAAAGGTAATCTATGGAAATTATATTTATATAAATAAAATGTGTCAAGTTTCATTTTTTTATTATTTCATGTGAAAAAATCTATTTAACATAATGTTTATTTTAAGGAGAAATATTAACTAAAATCATGAGTCATTACACGAAACCTATATAGTTATGTGTTCCTCTATTTATAGTGGAACATGACAGGTCATCTCGTACTCGTATGTGATCAATATTCAAGGTATGAAGCCACTACAATCTTATCATTATGGGATACTATACGGTTGGTTAAGGGAAATCATCACCTCAACAAAACCAACCAATAAACATTATAAACATCACATATGAAATTCCATCACTTCTTTCAAAACTTTATCCAAGATCACTTTTTCCTCTGAATCATGACCACTACTACTAAGCACAGACATCAAACAATCCTCCTCTACATTCTCATTCTTAGTAACCACTATGGTGTCACATCCATTTAACTATTTCTATTCAGTTACACCAACTTAAAGTTGTCCATTAAAATTAACTAATTCACTTACACTAATTAAACAAACAAAACATCTATTAAACATTTTCTATTCAACTATATCTAAAGAAAATTTTCTACTTAGCCAAATCCAGATTCCGTATGGTGCTGGTGTACTATCTTTATCCATTTTCCTCAAATGTAACTTTTGGAGATATAATGTATGGACTTACAATGCTTAACCAGAAAATAGTTCTTTCAAAAAACATAATAATATCCCAATTAATGATTTTTTTCATAGGTTAAGTCAAAAAATATTCCACTCAAAGAATATTTTCATGTTTACACTGAAGTCCTTGTAAGAACTAAGTTCTTCCTTTATGGTACATATATTTCCTTTTCAATTTATACTTAAGAAAATGGGGGGAAAGAGGTCAAGGGATGGCTGCAGGCCTGTTACACGACGTGACTGGGGACTACACACCGTGTACTTTTAAGTACATTCCATGTATGGAGGGATACATGCCATATAATCACAGTACATGACTATGTAATAGTTTAGCTAGGAATTATAAGGACACGGTGTGTAGTTTCAAGTACACACCATGTACTTTTTTTAATTATTAAGTTGGTCAGTATCATCATTTTTTCAGACGGAAAAAAACAAACCCCCTTCAACGAGTAGCACACCCAGGAAAATCTGAACAAGATTTTACCTCCAGTTTTGCCGTCTGATGACCGATTTAAACACCATCGGATCCGTTGAAATCCCCTCAATGAGTTCTAGATTACTTTTGAGCCTTTCTCCCTGATTTTATATCTCTATTGAGTTATCAAAGGTTAATATTTTTTTTCTTGTTTTATAGATCTACCTCATTCTAGGTTGAATCAAAGCCCGACGCTGGATGAGGAGAGTCGTACAAGTACAAGGTAGGTGGTCTCATACCTTTCGCTAATTTTAAAGTTGATTATATGTGCCAAAGTGTTGCAAACCCATTTTTGGGTGTCACCTAAATTGAATATTGACCTATGTTGCTACCTAATGTTGATTAAGTAATTGATTAAATGATTATAAGGCATGTTTGAGATTGTTAGTCTGGATTGAGGGCCTCCCCATGGGTGTATTTTCCCTTAGATGACCAACATTTAGCCGTTTGGCCTAGGATTTCTATGTGAATGCCTTTGATTCCATTTTATGGGTTGTTTAAAATGGAATTGGTTAATTTAATGAATTTCCCATGTGATTTATTATTTTTTTAACCATGTAATAGTGTAAGTTATATGTGTTTTTTCATGCTGAAATTATTATACACTGGGCTTGGACTTGATACATGTTGAAATGCTTATATACAGGGTTTTGACCCTGACACATGATAAAATTCTTATATATTGGGTTTTGACCCTGATTGACTTTTGAAATGATTATATAGCTAGTTTTGATCTAGTTTAGTGTTATTTTATACCAGGGTTATATGTTTTGGGTTAAACACACCAGGGGTGATACTTGAATTACACTTTAGGATGTCAAGACCGAACTCAATTATCAATTGAATAATGAAGTAAAATGACTAAAGATGTGTCTTCCAATTCAAAGCACAAGCTTGGATTCAGTCTTCACCCATACTTGATTGCATTGTATTCTAAGACATTTATTGTGATTACTTTTGAGCACCTTATGGTTTACTACTTTAACTATTGTACACTACCAATTATATGTATCCAATGAAATATTTACACAAACATTATGTGATTTCCTACTGGGATTTAGTCTCACACCCTGTTTTGGTCATGCTTTTGGACACAAACAGATGATATGATTGCGGTTTTTGATCAGGGAAAGCGCCCTATTATAGGTACTTGATGTGCTGCTTAGGAGCAGGAGAGAATGGGACCGAGCTGAGGCTTATGATGCTTCTTAGTTTTATTTTTTTATCTTGATCTTTTGGAACATATATTGTAGATCATTTTAGTGTTCCTATTTTGGCTATTTTCTTATAACATAACATGCTAAATCATCTTTTGTATGAAATGATGCTTGGTTATTTATCTTATCAATCTTCTGTTGTTTATTTAAGTTGTATGTTGTTTACTGCTTCTGCTATTTTATTATTACTTATTTCATTGTGTTACAGTCTTCCAATGAGGAAATAGTTTTCCCACTATCAAACCCTAGTCCCTAACTTCTAGTTGGAAGCCTCTAGAATTTTGGGAAATTTTCTTGAGTCCATGTGGACAACCAAGTACGGGGCACCAGTTGAGTGGAATCTGGATCTAATACATTACAAAGTGGTATCATAGGCAATTTCTTTTCTGGTTTTTCTTACTGTTTAGTGACATTAGAAATGGATTGGAAGGAAATTTAGTTTGGTAATTTTCTATTCCTGGGATTAGCTACCCCATGTATAGGGAAAAGCCAAATTTCCTCAAATGAAATTGCAATTTTTGGATTTTGAGTTATTACATTTGATTCAATTTCACAGTTGTGTGATTCACTTGTTTTGTGATGTTATTATTAATATAATTGTGGTTCTATTTTGATTCTAAATGATGAGATAAGTTTATTCTATCTCATGCATCATATAGAAACTTGTTATAAATCACATTCCATGCATTCTTTCCATGCCATTTAGAGAGCACTACTAATTGCATTCTGTTGTGATAGATGTTGTTCTAGATATGCATGTTGTTGTGATAGGTACCTTGATAGATAACTTGATATTGAGATAGGTGTATTGGTATGTGTTATGGTTGAATTGTATGGACACCAAACATTGGTCTCTAAGGAGTATGGGCCCTCTTGGATCAGAATTTGGTGGATCATGTTTGATCCATGGGATATAGATTGTGTTATTATATGACATATGTGATGCCAAGCTTAGATTTGTGGGGATTATGGGCCACCACTAGTCATAATTTGGCACACCGTTGCTTTAATATTCAAAAAAGGGGGGTTCTAGGGAAGTTTTTTAGGCTTACTGTTCGAAAACCCAGACAACATGGTGTGTGGTCCTATGAACACATGCCATGTTTTCTTCTGTTCGGGAAGAAAATAACTTTTCAAAGTACACACCATGTACTATGAGTAGACATCGTGTGGTAGATGACCATGTCACTGGTTGTGTGAGATAAAACACGAGTTATGGAGTTTTGATAAGAACATGTTGTTTACCTTATGTACACCCCATGTAGTTTTACATAGGCAGACCCGTGTATCTATGGCCATGTAAAAGTACATGGACCGGAGGGAAGACTTATGTACACATTGAGTACTCAACTAAAATGCCATGTACCTAGGGTGTCTACATGCCCAAGCCTATGGGAGTACACGACCATGTAAGATCTTAAGTGTGCATTCCGTGTATAGTCCCTACACGACCAGTACCTAGGGTGTTTACACGCCCAGGCCAATAAGAGTAAACAACCATGTAAGGGATTAAATGCACACGCCGTGTATGGTTCATAAACGCCGTGTACTAAAATTTTATGAACTTTTGAGGATTTTCTTATCTTGTTTAGTTATTTCACTCTTGAAATGCATACCTTGATGAATAATCTTATACTAAGGTGTATGTGATAGAATTTATAGAGAAATTACACCATGACAACCTCCAATATTATGCTAGGAGGGTGGCGATGAGCATACCCCAGAGGTGGTAGGCCATGGGATACCAGTGGTTCCTCCAGTCATGCCATATGAGGCACCAGTGGTTTCTCTAAACGTAGGTGTCGATTCACTTTTTTGTGAAGTATTTATGAGGTTTATGAAAACATTTCAGGGAGCACCAAAGCATGTCGCGTCTATGATAGAACTAACACGAGTGTTCCAGTAGCAGCATTCTCCCATGTTTTCTGGGGAAGGTGGGCCACAGGATGTAGAGTCATGGATAAAGGCCATGTTATCGATCTTCGATCATTTGGAGATTCCTCCTGAAAATAGGGTCAATCTCACGACTTATATGCTGCATGATTCTTCCAAGAGGTGGTGGGATGTTACCACACCAAAAGAGCATCAACGAGACATGTATTGTGAATATTTTAAGACAGTATTCTATGACTACTTCTATCCTGAGATAATGAGGGAAAATAAAGCCCATGAGTTTGTGAATCTAGATCAGGATGCACAATCAGTTATAGATTATTCTACCCGTTTTACTGATCTTAAGTGCTTTTCACCTATTCAGATGGGTGACGATCTGTCAAAGGATAGGCGATTTGAGGATGGTCTCAGGTATGGCATCCAATTATAGGTGAATATCTTCTAGATGACTATTGTATCTGCTATAGTGAACCAATAACTGATTACCGAGTAGAATCATAGGGAATATGGAGGTGCGAGCTAGGGCGGTTCGACATCGAGATTTGGTATTGTTTTGACAGGTAGCAGGAAATGTCTTCTGGAGCTTACACACGATGAATCTAGTACTCATAACGTATCTTATGGTAGCTAGGTGAGGTGATTCCAGTGCAGAAGAATTGGACATACTAGACCTTAGTTCCTGATAGACCTATTCGACTGCCAAGATTGTGGTAATATGGTCCATATGAAATGTTTCTGTAGGAGGTTTCCACCGATGGATAATGAGAGAGGATATGCATAGACTCCACATTCTGGAGCAGGTCCAGCAAATTCTCACCAGTCAGGGAACTGTAATACATCAGGCCCCTCAATATGAGATAGTGTTCATGGATAAGGTATCTAGACTCCAGGTTTTCAAAGACAACATATTGGACCAGATCAGGGAAACCAGGCTGTTTCATAGTGTCGCGGTACGAGCCAAACTTTTGCAGTGCAGAAGAACCAGCAAGAGCAGGATCCCAAACATTCTACTATCGGAGGTACTATTCTAGAAACCTCTGTTTTATCTTCTTAACTCTTTGATATAGGGGGTTCACATATTTTTATATTTTTACTCATTGTGGAGATCCTAGGGATCCTTGTTTTTACTTCTGATGATGTTATGAAACTACACACTCTGTTAGGGATTATAACGGCAGGTGTGTGATAGTGTAAGGAGTGACCCCTTGAAATTGGTGGGTATCACTTCATTTGGGATCTCTTTGTCTTGTAGATGACAGGATTTGATGTCATACTTGGAATGGAATGGTTATTATCCTTTCAAGAATTTATTGATTTCTATCACCTCAGGGTGAGTTTTACATCACCAGTGGGCATATCATTTCTATACAAGGGTGAATGGGATGTCCAGGAAATTCAATCTAGTCCCGAGCATCATGGGTTGATTGGGATGACAACACAGATTACCAATCTATATCTGGATGACTAGGGGACATGTCAGATGGATTTTACTCCAGTGGTTGATCATTTCAGGGATGTCTTCCTGGATGACTTTTTCAGGTTTACCTATGGTAAGATATGTAGAGTTCTCTATCGATCTAGTATCGAGAGCTATACCGATATCCATTCCTTTTTATAGGATGGCTATGATGGAGTTGAAAGAGCTTAATAGGAAGCTATAGGATTTGGAGGTAAGGGTTTCATCTGACCTAGTACTTCTCATTGGGGTTCTCCTGTCCTTTTTTGTGAAAAAAGTGGATGGTACCCTCAAGATATGCATGTATTATCAGAAATTGAACTAGTTTATGGTTAAGAACTGGTATCCTCTACCGTGAATAGATGATATCTTAGATCAGCTCTAAGGAGATCGAGTATTCTCTATAATTGGATTATTTTGTAGTGGTTTTTGTGGACAACATATTGGTGTATTCTCACAATCAACACTACCATGCTAACCATCTTGAGATCATTCGGAATACACTAAGAGAGAATCAGTTATATGCTAAGATCACAAAGTACCACTTTTGTATGAATCAGGTCCATTTCATGGGTCACGTCATCTCAGAGACAGAAGTATCAGTTGATCTAGAGAAGGTTAGGGCAGTAGTTACCTGAGAGCATCCCAAAAACGTCTTTAAGGTGTGGAGTTTTCTAAGGATAGTTGTTTAATATAGGCATTTCATATTTGACTTATCATGCCTAGTAGCACTGATTACGGGCTTGACAAAGAAGGGTGTGAAGTATGTATGGTCATATTCTTACGAGATGGCCTTTTAAGAGCTGAAAGGGAGATTAACATCAGCACCAATACTGATTTTTCTAGAGTCGGGTAGGAGTTACATTGTATACTGTGATGCATCAGGTATCGGGCCAGGAGCAGTACTTATGCAGGGGAATTGAGTCATTGCGTACATGTCTCAGAAGTTGAGGCCACATGAGAGGAATTACCCAATGCACGATCTCAAGTTAGCCACGATTGTTCATGCCTTATGCTGTTGAAGACATTATTTGTTGGGAGAGCGTTTTGAGGTGTACACATACCACAAAAGTCTAAAGTACATCTTTACTTAGCATGATCTGAATTTGAGGTAGTGAAGGTGGGTGGAATACCTTCAGTATTTTGACTTTGAGATTGCCTACATGCTTGGGAAAGGAAATGTAGTGGCCGATGCACTAAGTAGGAGGAACCAGATACAAGCAGTGCAGTAGGCCAATAGTGAGTGGCAGTTGATGGAATTGTTCCCTGAGATGAATCTAGAGGTGCATGATAGGTAGGGGAAGACTTTTCTTATATCCCTAGCTGTTACCACTACCTTACTAGACAGAGTGAAGATGAGGTAGATATCGGATTCCAAAGGCCTAGTCCTGTGAGATAGTATTTCAGGTGAGGACCATCCTTCTAGTTGGACCATAGGTGAGGATAATGTTTTGTAGTTACTTGGTTTTGTATGTGTGTCAACAGACATGCACGAGGAACTGATGTAGGCTTTTTATGCATTGGTTTGGGAAATTCATCCCGTTTTCACCAAGATGTATTGGGATTTACATCATTAGTACTAGTTGTTAGGTATGAAGGGATATGTAGCTGTTTTTCCCTGAGATGTTCTAACTGTCACCAAATGAAGGTGGAACACCAAAGACCAGTAGGAATTTTGCAGTAGCTACCCATTCCTAAGTGGAAATGGAATGACATCATGATGGATTTTGTGACGAGTTTACCAAGGTCACCCCAAGGTAATTATGCAGTATGGGTTGTGGTTGATAGGATTATGAAGGTTGCACATTTCCTACCAATCAAGGAAACCTTCAATGTTGATGAACTTGGGAGGTTGTACATCCAAGAGATTGTATGACTACACGAGGTTCCTCATTCTATCAATTAAAATAGGGAAACCCATTTTAATTCTCATTTATGGAAAGGGATATAGAGGTATTTGGGTACATAGGTACTTCTGAGCACATCTTACCACCCCTAGAAAAATGGCCAGTCAGAGCGCACGATTTAGGTGCTGGAGGACATGCTTTGGGCATGCATCCTGGATTTTGAGGGTTACTGGGAGACACACATACCCCTTATTGAGTTTTCCAACAACAATAGCTTCTAGGATACTATTCAGATTGTTCCATATGAGGATTTTTACGATAGGCCACGCCAATCACCCATGCGTTGGCTGGAGGTAAGAGAGGCAGCAATGGTGGGACCTCATCTTGTCTAGGAGACCACTGAGTAGGTTCAATTGATTCAAAAGTGGACGGATACTATGCAGTCTCATCAGAAATCATACACCAATCACCGTAGATTACCTTTGGAGTTTGACATTGGGCATCAAGTTTTTCTACGTGTCTCACTGAGGTTGTGACACAAGAGGATCAGGAGACAGGGTAAGCTTTCACTGAGGTTTAATGGTCCGTTTGAGATTCCAGAGAAGGTTGGTCCTATTGCCTATAGATTTTAGTTACCTCATAGGTATAGGGATATGCATGATTTTCTCCACATTTCTCAGTTGTGATGTTACTTTTCAGGCCCATCTCACACCCTTCAACCTGATAAAGTGGATTTGTATGAAGATGTGTCCTTTGAGGAGCATCCCATTCATATTGTGGATCATACCACAAAGGTTATCTGTGGTTGATCTGTTCATTTGGCATGGTTTCTATGGAAACATGACCGAGTGTAGGATGATACTTGGGAGAGGGAGCCTGATGTATGATCACATTGGCTGGAGATGTTCTCATACTTTTCTTTATCACCCATGGAAAGGAAATTCAGGGACGAATTGCTTTAAGGGGGGAATTTTGTAAGAACCTGGTTCTTCCTTTAAGGTACAGATCTTTCCTTTTCAGTCTATACTTAAGAAAATGGGGGGAAAGAGGTCAATGGTTGGATGCAGTCTTATTACACGATGATACTAGGGACTACATGTTGAGTAATTTTAAGTACAAGCTATGTGTGGAGGGATACACCCCATATAATCATAGTACACATCTATGTAATGGTCTAGCCAGGAATTATAAATACATTTCACATAGTCTCAAGTAAATGCCATGTACTTTTTTTAATTATTAATTTTTACAGTAGCTTCATTTTTCTAAATAGACAGAAACGAACCCCCTTCGATGAGCAGCGTGCCTAGGAAAATCCAAACATGATTTTGCCTCATGTTTCATCATATGACACCCAATTTGAACAAAGTTTGATCCATTGAAATCCAATCAGTGAGTGATCGGTTATTTTTGAGCCTTTCTTTCTGATTTCTTCTCTCAATTGAGTTATCAAATGTTGAGTGTTTTTGCTCATTTTGTAGATCTACCCCATTCCAAGTCAAATCAAAGACCGATGCTGGACGAGGAGAGTCGTACAAGTACAAGGTAGGTGGTCTCATGCCTTTTTCTAATTTTCAAGTTGATTATATGTTACAGAGTTCCACACGCCCATTTTTGGGTGTCACCTAAATTGAATATTGACCTATTTTGTTACCTAATGTTGATTAGGTAATTGATTAAATGGTTATAAGGCATGTTTGAGATTGTTAGTCTTGATTGAGGGCCACCCCATGGGTGAATTTTCCCTTGGATGAGAAAAATTTAGCTGTTTGTCCTAGGATTACTATGGGAATGCTTTTGATTCCCTTTTATGGGTTGTTTAAAATGGAATTGGTTAATTAAATGAATTCCCCACGTGAGTTATTTTTTGTTAACCATGTAATAGTGTAATTTACATGTGTTGTTTTCATGTTGAAATGATTATACACTAAGCTTGGCCCTGATACATGATGAGATGCTTATATACTGGGTTTTGACCCTATAACATGCTAAAATGCTTATATACTGGGTTTTGACCCTGATTGAATGTGGAAATGCTTATATAGATGGTTTTGATCTAGTTTGGTGTTATGTTATACCAGGGTTATATGGTTTGGGTTAAACATAACATGGGTTATACTTGAATTCCACTTTAGTTTGTCAGGACTAGACTTGATTATAAATTGAATAATGAAATAAAATGACTAAATACACTTCCACCAAGCCAAAGAAGAAGATTGGATTTGTCCTTCACCCATATTAGATTGCATCTTCTAAGACATCTATTGTGCTTACTTTTGAATACCTTCTGGTTTACTGCTTTCACTATTGTACATTGCCTATTATATATATCCACTGAATGATTGACACAGACCTTGGATGGTTTCATACTAGTATTTAGTCTGACCCCCTATTTGGGTCATGCTTTTGGGCCTAAAAAGATTATATAATTACAAGTGTTGATCAAGGAAAGCACCCTGTTATAGGTACTTGATGTGTTTCTTAGGAGAATAATACCATGGGACCGAGATGAGGCTTGCGATGCTTCTTATTTTTGTTTGTTTCTATTGATATTTTGGAACATATATTGTGGATCATAATAGTGTACCTATTTTGGATATTTTATTAGAACATAACATGTTGCATCATATTTTGTATGGAATGATGCTTGGTTATTTATCTTATCAGTATTATGCTATTTATTTTAGTTGTATGCTATTTACTACTTCTACTATTGTATTATTACTTATTTTTTTTTGTGTTACACTCTTCTAATGAGGGCATAGTTTCCCCATTATCACACCTTAGGCACTCACTTCTAGTCATCAGCCTCTGATATTTGGGGAAATGCACTTGAGGCCATTTGGAAAACTGGGTACGGGGCACCAGTTGAGTGGAATCTGGATCTATGATGTTATAGTCCTACTAGATTATCTTTTTTTCACCCTTGAAGTGCCCACATGGTTCTCTTATATGTAACTTTCAATCATCTAAGATACCATATAACAAATTCATCATCATACTTTTGGAACCATGATCTATTCAAAATGATCTCAATGAATTCATTTAAAGAAAATAGTAACGAGGTTTCATCCTCCAAATCTATTGAAATTACATTAACAAGTTATTTCATCCACCGGGTCTATGTCCCTCCTCCTTATTATCACATGTTCTCTTATAGACTCTGCAACTAACCTTCCTAAAATATGAGAACTATTTGGTACATTGAGCTATAGTGACACTATCATAACCAACCTTTATCCAGATCTTTGACTTCTGAAAAGTCATATATGATTAGATTAACAAACTCCCATTGATGTAATGCTCAGTGAAACCAATGCAATATATTCCTTTTCTAAAACTACTACTAGTACTATACAAATAATTAATTTCCCACTTCCATTATAGAGTTCCTTCCATTAATCTACTAATATTCTAATAATAATTTCCATAAAAATTGAAAAAAGAACCAAATTCTCCATTACCATCATTTTCTAAGAAAAATGCACCCATAACATGCCAATTTCCTCCTTTAAGATTTATCATGGATATAGTAAACTTATCTAATACTTTATGGATGAAATAACAACAACTATAAAAAATTAAAAACTCAAAGAGAATCTCTGGAAGAAACTATCCCAAATGAAGTCAATCTTCCCTACGGTACCTTATGATATTCCAGATCGTTCTCCCCAACTTATACTCAAAAAATTCATATATCTTTAAAAAAAATTATTTGATCCATGATATCCAATCATATAGTTATCATTCAATAACTTAAACATCCCTTGTTCTCTTCAATGAAGGATTAAAATTTTCCTCGGACCAGTGATATTGAGGACAAATACTTGCACTAGTTCACCGCTTCATTGAAGAAGGAATAATGTACCAATGGAAATAGTGAGAATCAAATTGAAAATAGTAGGTTAAAATTCAAGTATCCTCCTCCTTTTGGAAAAAGTACTCATCTAGCTATTTTTAATTACTATACTCCATGAAATGTTTATACTCCATATGTCCAATTTCCAGTGAGCCTTCAAAAAACTAGGGGCTTTCAACCCCTTGACACATCAGTAAACAATATTCCATACAAAAACTCCCACAATATTTGATGCGAACATATTTTGATACTTCCATGTAGAAACATCTTTTAGTTGTTTCCAAAACCATGATCCCCATGGTTTAATCCCATATAATCCACAAATTTCATTACAACAAAATATTTCTTTCACTAATCATGTGAATAATTTAATGAAAAATTAGGACCATACATTCCACCTTCCAATCCTTATATATAGAACCAAAACATACTTTAAAACTCCCAAATTATCTAAATGTGACCTATTGAATGTTGATCAGTGAATACCCCAAATTCACTTCTCATGTCTCAAAATGTGCTTGTAAAACACCTTGTATCATTATTGGACAACCCCTTCTACTATGATATTTGTGAATCCTATATAATTTACTTATTGTTAATAGATATTTCTATCCCAATAGTCCTAATATAATCACCCTTACAAGGAACCATATAAATATAATATAATTGATCACCTACCTTAAACATTACTACAAAATACTACTTCCACAAACATATGTGATCTTTGACTACAACTATCTAGAATAATCCCTTTTTTCTTATTGTAACAACCTTATAATATACTTATCACCTCAATTATATCTAACATACCATCTAATGGATCTTACAAACTACCCATTATTAGAAACTCAACATCCTCTATTGTCTAATAAACCCTCTATCAAACTATCAACTAGACCATTCCTCATTCAATTAAACCCAGTAATAAATAAAACCCACATTGCATCCAGATAATGTAGGGATCTGGACCATCCATGTAAGTATTCAATAGTCCCCACTAAGATCCATGATTCTACCTCAATGAATAAAATAGTCCACTAAACTCATAATATTATATTCTTTTAGAAAAGCCAAACTTCCTATTACTACCACAATCTGCATCAGTAAAAATCCTTCCAAAAACTCAACAGACACCACACCAAAGTGAAATAACAACTATCACAACCATTATCATCATTTGATTCTTGATAAATACTCATTATATGATCTATAATAATACTTTTCCACCATGCACAATAATAAATATATGAAACCACTTATTAGGAAACAATGCCACTAAGGTCTAATAAAATCAAAGGAAATAGTGCCAATGATAATCATATAGTATTTATTGGATGCTATAATTTCATAATAGAGCTCTATAACCTCTTATAAATAGATGATGCTCACAACCTCGATGTTCAAAACTAGGAAGATCAGGAACCCTATCCACCTTACTAATATATAGTCCTTTAGTTTCAACTCCCCCTTATATCTTATATAAAGTTATTCTAATTAGATAGAAAACTAGAAAGATAAGAACATGAAATGAAAACATCATTAAACAAAAAAGTACATAAGGAATTACAAGGTTTGTATAATTTTTACTATTTCATTTAGAGAAGATAAATATTTCATTAAACAAATCATATATTCATTCAAGTTACAAGGATATTCTCATACCCTACCTAGAATCACAGATGATAATCTCAAAATCCTTCTATGAAAAATCTATATTACTGTATTTCCCATCAGGAAGACCCATAAATGAGAAAATGTGACCCCTCAAGCTTATACATCTTCCAATTCTCCTTTGTATGACCTTGTATATATGATATTTGGAAAAATACCTCTAAACTTAGACATTAAGGCCTCCAGATCATAGATAACTGACTTATCCCTCCATCATATGATGTAGGATGAGATCAATCATACCCTCCACTATAATACAATTTTACTTTTTATAGAAAACATAGTATTTTATTCAGTCCTCATAACTGATTAATCTTCATGGTATGAATTCCATCATGCTTCGATCTTTGTGGGATACCATCTGATTGATGAAGGGAAAGAACTGCCTTAACTAAAACCACTAGTGAATAGTGTATTCATCACATTCTAACTTCCATAATTGCCTCTTTAAATCTATGTTACATCACTTATTACTTTGTATCATTTCCATTTCTACCAAGAATATGTGTCAAAAATTCCTCTATTGTATTCTGACGATTGATATCTATTTTATTTCTAAATCTATAAAAAATTTTCCATTCATCCATATATATTGAATGTTATCCATTCAAATACACTAACCCTCTTCCATTGAGCTTAAAAAAATACCATTCTTTGAACATTATCCATTCATCTATATTTAGTGAAATTTTTTCACTTTCATGAATCCATACCCCCATGGTTCCACTGTAATATCTCTATCTAGATTCCTTATGTGTAAATTTTAAATAATAAACATCCATAGATTCCAACACTTAACAAAAAAAATTTCTCACACCAAACTAAATTATAGAGTTCTGGAAAAAACCTTTGGAAAACACTTAGTGGATGATAAGAATGGTCATGGTTCACTCAATAGTCTATAAATGGGGTGTTCAATTTCATTCATTCTATAATGTTGTTCTTGGTTCTGAAAATCAAGTGGATTAAGTTAAATGGGGATTTAACCATTTTAATTGAGGATCTATAATCATGGTTCACTCAAATGAAGGATAAAAAATGTTCAGATTCACTATGTCTTTGAAATTTTCATGGTTTATTGAAAAATACCTATCCAATACAGGTTGTAAATTTTCAGGTGTAATGATATTCATGATGATCATTTTATATTATCAATAATTGGAACTGGAGTTTGACCATGAAATAATGGATGTTGTGGTGAAATATTGGGTATTCTTGAGTTATGATGGAAATGAATTTTAAAGGATGAAATCAGCATTGTTCAAAAAAATTATATAGAAATAAGTAAGAAGACCATAATAGAAGTCATGGAGCTCCACATTTTAAGAAGGTGATAATTATTCCATGGTCTAGAGCATACCACACTATACTCCATTTAGATATGGATATTTAAAATAGATAAGAAACCATGTTTTTGAGGATTATAGGATTTTAATTTCATGGATTGAAAAGTATATAAATGAGTTAGAAAATACCACACCATAGTGAGATCAAAAACATGGTTGCTTCTATATTTTAAATCTCCAAACATAAGCACAACATAATGAAATGTTATTTTAAAAAATAAAAAAAATTGGTTTGAATTTAAAATCAAATAGATATGGATTGAATTTTATAGGATGAATTGACATGAATAGTAATATTTGAAAACAAATAAATTATATGGTATATATGGAATGATATAAAATAATTTATAAATGAAAATCAATCCAAATCATTGATCGAAGGGCTCAGTGATTAGAATTATTTATTTAAAATTTTAGGATAGAACATAAAAATAAAGAATGATGCTAAAACATCTGGTCTTGAGAGAATGGGAGATGATTGATCCTATTGAAAGATTATTATTTTCACATAGTTTTGTATTGATGAAAGGCTCGGTATTTATAAAATGATATCATTGATGAGGTTTGGTTATAGTTTACATATATTTGGAGTCCTGGGTCCATTCATTTTTACATCGTATAGTAAGGAATCTTGTATCATGAATGGGAAAACAAAAAGGGTTGGGTTGAGACTTATGCATTAGGTTTCCCTTATATGGTTTATTTAGTCAATTGGTAACTAGGTAGGAGAGGATATGGTTATAAATTATACCTAGTAAGAGGCCTATATAGGATTCTTGTACCATAAAGGGGATACAATTGGAGACTGAGTGGGGCTTATACATGAGTTTCCCTTATATATCATCACATATGTTTGTAACTAGGTAGTATATGATATGGTTTGGGATTATACATAGTGGCAATCTCATGGAGGTTCATCCTATATATTGGTATAAGATATGGATAAGAATTTATGGTTGGGGATTACACCTAGTAGGTTCTCTATAGATGGATATCTACCCCCCCCCCCAATATGTTGGTAATGAGATTAAGAAGGGGGACTATAAAGGCTGGTAATTTCACCTAAGAGGGGGCCTATGAGAAATGGAACCCAAGTAGGTGGTCGATGTTCATAGGTGCCCATATAGTATTGCATGGGAAATGTGAAAATTGGGTGGGAAACTTAGGAAAGGTTTCACTCATTTATAACATTAAGGAATGGTTATGACTCCGAATATTGTTTCTGGGTAAAGTGGCACCTAGGTTGGGAGGCCTAGTTGAATGAGCACCCAAGAGTGGGACCCGTGTGAAATGTAACCTAGGTATGAATACTTGGTCAAATAGTCACCCATGTATCTTGGACACTCAACTAGTTTTTCACCCAGATAAATATTCATAGGTTTGGGAACATATCTAATGATGCCTAGGTTTGGGAACTTATGTAGTGGGGCCCATGTTTGAGAACTTAGGCAGTGGTTCCCATGTCCGGGTGCTCTAGTAGTGGTACCAAAGTTTGAGAACTCAAGTAGTATAGATCCCATGGAATATCTCTGATTGGTAGGGATGAATTATAGACTCTATATTCCCTCCCCTTAGGTTTTGAGTTAAAAATCACTTGAAGGAAGGCTTCATGAAAAACCCGTGTTTTCAAGATAGATATCCCTATGATTAGGTATTCACTCGGTCATGGGTGTAAAAATGGGTGGAACATGGGGTCCATTTCAAGAAAAACCTCAACCTAGGCACCTATGTATATTAGTCACCTTCATAGGCTCCTAGGTGTCTATCCAAGAAAGTACTGCTGCATTTAGGCATATGTGTATTAGTGAATCGTGGCATGTGGAGAAAAGAATAGATGTAGGGTGCCTAAGATAGGCTATGGTCCATTTGGGGGCACAATATTGGGAACATGTGTAGAGATGTGTGTGAATGTCATGGTGTATATAGACCTTATAAAATCATCATCATAAAAATATAGATTCAAATGCTCATAAATTTTTATCTGAGTGACCATTTTGGCTTAATGAGTAATCAAGTAAAATATTAAAAACAAACAATGACCCTAGATACCATGTTCTTTCATTGAATTATTTTCTATGGCAAAAAAATACCTAAAAACCTCAAAATTGGTTTTATGGCTTCAAAACCACGTTTCTTCTAGAATGAGACAAATAAATGTCTTAATATTAGTGGGGGGTTTTCACCACCATGTCACTAGATTGAGATAATTTTTTTAGTAATATCCATATGTTAGTTTTTTAGTAATGATGTGGTATATGGAGATCTTTTTTGTGTCTTCCTTTTATAGAAATATACTTTTATAACCACAAATGAATGGTGTTTTCTGAGCGATGACCATATCATGGATTCTATGGGAAATTATTTGGAAAAGATGTTTGGGTTCCAAGAGATATATAACCAAAAAATATCATCATCCTTATTAGAGATTCCCATTGATACAAACTTAAATAAATAACCCCCTTATAAAATGACTCAATAATTGATCTCATAACTCCCAGATATCTATAGGTGTCATTTGATAATGCAACATATAAAAATGAGAGACACCCAAATAAAATTCTTTGAAAATTTTAATCTTGGTATGAGGAGGTAAATACACAATCCCCTCAATAAAAACATCAATAAATTCATTGAAAACTCTTGATAAATCCTCCATTTTGGTCTTCACTATAAAAAAACACTACACTATCCATCCATGATGTTATAGGATCCACATTTAAATGATCTGTCTGATGATTCCACTCACTATGATAATTCACAAGATCACCTTTGATGCTAGTAAAAAATTCTAAATACATTATAAATTGATAAAATCATACATATAGTATAACTAATTCATTAAAAGGATGGAATCATATGGTTATACACATAGTAGGAGCAACTATAAAGTAAAGTAATATATCCCCATCATTATCTCACACCCATGATAAACTTCTATCAAACTAGTATGAACTCCCATGAGGGTAGACACAACTAAGGTTCTATAAATCCTACCCACTAGGAGTAATATTCCTAAAATTGGTGAATTAGTAATAAAATAATAGAAAGCACTAATATCAGTTAATATAAAATCCCAAGTGGAATAAAAGAAGATAATACCTCAGATGACCTCTATACTTATGGGGATGGTAACTGTATCATAAAAAAAGTTATAATTATTACTCTAAGACCTCATCATCCATGATGTATACCATCACCTTTTCCCTACTCTACAAAAGGTCTGTTAGGGAAATAAACATCTATCAGTTTTCCTTACTATGGTTTACCCTACATCAGTACTCTAATAATTCATCTATTATAAAATAGTGGATAAAGTAAATAAGGAAATTACAACTAAAGTAGTTCCTAAAACAAATGTGACCCATCAAATTTCACATCACCAAGCCCATGTTTGATACCTTGATATGATGATCACAATATTTTATCATGTACATGGATGTAACAAAGGAAACATTCCATATCTAAGTTATCAACTAAATTTTAACATCTTTTAACCCCATAAATAAGAGATAAGGATGGATTTACTTATTTACTCACATATCATAAGGAAGAATGTTTCATAAAATGGGAACTCATATCTATGATTTAATTTTGGAGAGTACACTATTGAATTTTCTATACAACTAAATTTATCTAATAAATGTTCTTCTCAAACACTTTTTCATTAATCATCACCTCCAAAAAAAATTATAAGTTTATATTAATAACTTATAATTTTTTAGGTGTAAGAATCACTCATAATTTATTTATATAATCCCTTTCTAAATCAATAAATCTAATGAGTATAACATCATTATCATGAATTGAACTCCAAATTCATGTAATCTATATCCACCCTATCAAAGGTTAATAAATTCTATTGTTTCTCTGCTCATATATTTGATGAAGGAAACTATATTTTGAATCTTGAAAATAGATCCCATAATATCTTAGACTCATTTTTATGACCTTGATAATGAATACACCACTATATAGATTCTCCTTATAAGAAACTAATTGAAATCGGTATCAAATGTCCATCATATACCCAAATTGAAAAAAAAATCAAACTCTAACTCTTCTAACCAATTCATAGTTTTTTTATCAGAAATAGCCCTCTTATACCTAAATAGTTTCTACCATTGGGAATCTTTAAAATTAACTATCTATGTATTACTAGAACTTGTATCTAACATTTGATAAATATGTTCAAGATCCTTCTAGGCCTTCTCCAATGAATACACATGGAGATATCATGATAATGGAACATCTAAAATTAATAAAAATAATTCCTAATCCTTAGGATGTGAAATTTTATTAACCTTAATAAAAATATACCTAATATGTTAATAAAAATAAACTCAACATGTGCAATCATCATAACCAAATAATACTTTATCTATAAATCTGAAACTAATAAACATACCCTATAATCAATACACTATACCTTAGTAAATATTAATAGGAAATTATGGTCCCAACATAGAATCTTGGGGGCCCACAATATCCATGGTAGGTTTTACCTAGCCTACTTTACCAATAAAAATTAAATAGAACCATTTTCCTACTAAACTAATGTAATAAACACCAGTTCATTCTCTAAATTATGTCTTAACCCCTTCTTTTATATCCTTTTTCAAGGATAGAATCCATTAAGACTCTTTCTCAAACAACTAAGAGTTTAAGAGTGACCCATTAAACCCTCTTCCAATGGGACATGAGGTAGCTGCCAGCAAAAAGGGTATATAATTCACTTTATGAGATATATTTCCATTTTTATTTGTGAAAAAATAAACAATAGCCACCCAAAATAATAATATAACATCAAAATATAACTATATGATATCAATATTTCATGGTTTTTTTTCATAACTAGAACAGTAAAGGAATATAATAAATATCTAATACTAGATAAAAATAATTAACATACATTGTGTAAAAAGGATCCATAATTAAACTAATCCATGTTTTTTTAACTACCACACACTCTGATAAAATGCGATTAACACAATCTCCAGACCAATCCTTCAAATCAATAAATTATAAATTTAGGTATGAGTATGCCACTATAATTAGTGTGTTACTCCCTGTAAACCCTCATGTCAATGTGGATAAAGCATTCTAATGAATCTATTAATGAAATAGGGAAATATAAGATCCAACCCATCATAATTTAAGTACAACAAATACCATCTCTCTACACATACACTCTAAAAAATAATAAGTATCATATAAGTATGAACCCATAATAAAAATAATAAACATAGAAGGATGAGTCCTATAACTCACTTCCCATTGAATTTAACTCTGATGGAATATAACATCATGTGCGTAAATACATCAATGAAATAAAATATCTAAATGGATATTTAGTATCTCATATTAGTAACATGATATGTTTATCCAATTCAAAATAGATGTTGTGGTTCACCTAGAATCTAATAAAACAAGTACATTGGATCTCTTGGAATCAAATTCAATTAGTGGGTTCACATAAAAGTAAGAATAAAACATCTATTATCACTAAAATAAAAATATATATAATGATATACTAATAATAATCACAAATCGGGTAACATTTATTCACTAACACTAATTTCTCATTCTCATTTCCTTCCACATTATATATTAATTTTAATTCATTCATAAAACAAAATCCATATTTTTATTCAAATTGGATCAACCAATTTCACTAAATGGTTTCCATATCTAATAGTATAATTACAAAATAATTCTTATCTCAACATCTTCTCTCTACATATTTATTACCTTATATGAAGAACATAATTATCACATCCCCTCATATACCAACTTATCAACCAGTAATAATGATTTACCTAATCATATTCTTAAAAATAAAACATATGGTTACATATTCTCATTTTCTATAATAGATCATGCATTCTAAGCCTGTTACTTTGTCTTTTTGGTAGTTGTAGGTTTTCTGAGAAGGTCTATAGGGCTCAATAAATATGGAACTACATGAGTGTTGTAATAGGTGCTTCATGATGTGAATAGGATTCACATTGTGAATTAGTGTTTCAAGTATTGTGTAGTTAGATGGTTTCATGGATTGTGTGTGGCGATGGAGGAAATCCATGAAACAAATTCACATCATTAAATTCATTTGTGATATGTAATTAAATCCTGAATATGTAGATTATTTTATTATGGAAATTAAAAATTATGTAAAACTCATGGAATTCACATCATTAAAGGAGTTCATGATATTAAAGGGGAACATTATAGGTTTTAAATCACCTTTTCAGCTAAATATTATTCATTAGGAATCCATTACTTCCTCCCATTTTTTCAGATCCCTAGTATATTTTAAGGGATCTTCCATACCTTATTCCCTCACATTGATCCATTGGTTCCAGTGCATGCTCATTAGCAACTAGTGGTAATCCCTTCTCTTTGTTTTGGTTATTTTTTTTCATTATTCTCATAAAGATCCTATTTTATGGTATATTTTTGGTTTGGGATGTGATTTGGGATGTATTTTGGTGATCCTTAGGTGTGGTGTAGGTTGATCCATTGGTTTTTTCATGCAGTTTTAGTTTTTGGTAATTTCTTCTTTGTCATGTGGTTCACAGTGAGTTAGAAAAGCTTCTTTGAGCTAGGTTTTCCCACATTTTTCAATTTTGTATCATGTGGAAGGGCTTTTATCTTGGTTATCATTTGGAATATGGTTCAAACCAGATTAATAAAGATAATTAATCAATTTAATTGAAATTTAATAGGAAAGGGGGTTTGATTTTCATGATTTTACAACTTTGGTAATATTTTTATGTTTTGTTTTATGGGTTGAATGCCTGCTAAAAATTGTGTCCATTAGGGGAATTGTTTTTGTTGAATTTTCATGAGTTGTGGAACATTTTCTTGTTTTTATATATTTTAAATTCCCCTAAAATAGAAATTTTTTAACAACTTATATTTGGATAATAAAATGGTTTCCACTAGATTATGGATTGTGTGAGAATTACCTAAATAAATAATTGGAATGTGATAAAAAACACTCTTGATAAATTTTTAAAAAATGATTTATTATGTGTTGTAATGTTATTCCATATTGTGGGGTGGTTATGTGAAGTTGTGATTTGGGGGCTGATGTGGTTAGTATAAGGTCGTGCTATGCGGAGACGATGTGTGGTTGGTATGTGGTTGTGTTCTGGGGCGGTGATGTGTGGTTGGTATGAGGTTGTGTTGTGGGGAGGTGATGTTTAGTTTTGATTTGGGTGATGATGTGATTATTATGTGGTCATTCTATGGGAAAGTTATGTGTGGTTGTGTTATGTGGCATATGAGATAAGATTGTTTGTGTTGTGCTAGATGCTTGGGTAGTGATGGAATAACTGAATAATAATGTTTGAAATATCATGGTTTGGATTGGTTAATGGGTTGAAAATATAAAATTAATGAATTAAAATGGGAAGTGTGGTTAAATGTGGTTTTTGATACATAGTGAAAGGAATGGGATGTTTAAATGAAATTGTATTGGAATGTAATGAAAATTGTGAGGTGTCTTGTGTCTTGTGTTTTGTTATGTGGTTCTTAGTATTTAGAGGTGGCAGTGAAAGTGGAGGTGTTGTGTGATAGTTAGTTATTTTGTGGTGAACTCATATTTTGGGATTTTATGTGGATATAAATTCATACCTTTGTATATTCCTTGTTATGTTATATATCCAACCCCACCCACATCAAGCACTATGTGTCAAAACTCATACATTTATATGGGAGTATTTTTCCCATCAACTTCGTGATGAGGATGTATGGGTGACTACCCAATATTTACTTCTCTCTCTTCCTAGAAAGTAGATATATATAGTTTTTGATGGAAATAGGTATGATAGTTCACTAGGTAATGTTCTAGGTGTCATTAAGTGGGATATGATGAAACTATATTGTGGGGTGGTGACCCAGGTGTCTTTAGGGGAGATGAGATGTAACCCTAATGTGGGGTGGCTTTTGGTGGGGGTCGTGAATGGTGGGAGGATGGAATGAGGTTGATGTACTTCATTTTAAAAATACCCTACTACTCCAGTTATGGTTTTTATGTGATGATCCAAGTCTCTTCGGGCGAGATGAGATGTGACCGTGTTTTGGGGTGGTGGCCCAGGTGTCTATGGGCGTGATGTTATGTGATTGTAAAATGGGGTGGTGGTATATATTATATAGAAGAGATAGATTTTATAGGATGTATGAAGTTGGTGTGTGGGAGAAAAAATCAGTGGTAAATTATTTTAGGGTACCCTTTATCAACATGTTTCTTATTATGTTATTATACTTGGATGTGTTATTTGGTGATAATTATATGGTGAGAATGAAGGCTGGTTAGTTAACCTATTTATTTGCTATTTGGTTCTACAATTTTCTCATGGGTGTATTATAATTCTTATTTTACATGAAAAAAATAGACTTCGGTTACCCTACTGAGTATACTTATATGCTCACCCTACATATATAAACAAATTTTTAGCTTTTCATGAGGATTACATGGACCATGTTAGAAATTAGTATCTCAAACTTTTAGATAGTTTCTATGTCACTAATTTATCTTTTCTTTTGGGTATTTACTTTTACATACTTTTATCTTTATTAGTTGTATTTATACATGCATTGTGGGATGGGTTTTTATATTTCTTTTTATACTATTTCATTGTGTTTATTGTTGTTGATTCATCCTCTCACCTGATTGTGTTTTATTATAGATGTTAATGTCTCCCATTTATGATATTTTTATACCATTGGTGATATTATCCATTTATGGGCCTACTGGAGGTGGGACTTGAGGTTCATTATCTGTCTCCATTCATTATGGTATATTTAGTGGTAGGGGTTTAAGACAGACCAGTATCATAGGATGATGATTAAGGGATAGGATGAAGTTTGGAGTTAGGCACTTTCAGGTTTGTATGGGTTGGTATAGAAATGATGCTATTTGATCTTGGTACATATAATAGGCTAGGGAAACTGGCTATAACATTGTATTTTATCTCACCCATGATCTAGTATGTAACACCCTGAGATTTTGTGAAATATTTTTTTTTGAATTAATTTATTCTTTTAGATATTTTTCATTTCATGAAACACTAAAAATATTTTATTTTATATTAAATAATTATGTTTGAATTGAGTTATAAATAAAACCAAGTTAATTTTGTACTAAACATAACATAAATTTTATCCTGATCTACATGACACACTGAGGTTATCTTGTGTTACATGCAACAATGACTTTCCTCAATGGCTTCTAAAACACGCACGACCGAGTCTTACCGAATAACGATATATTATTTAATATAAAATAGCCTTTAAATTGGTATTAATAATTAAATTATGAAACATATATGTTTTACAAAAATATAATATTAATTCATAGTTTACCAATTAATTATAAATAAAAATATAAGAACCAATATAAAGGATATATTTTTATTTTTATGACCCTAAAGGATTTTTACTTAATATATTAAATTAATTAAAATTAGTGAGTGATATTAATGTAATATATATTTTATATATTCAATAAAATATTTATGATATTCATACAATAGATTTTATAGTCATAAGATAAGAACAAACTTAATTTTATGCTTAAAAACTATATTTTTATAAAGGAATTTTTACCGTCTTTTAATGGAGAACCCATTTTAAATAAAATTTTTGGAACTTTTATTGATTTAATATGTCAAAATATAATTAATTTTTTAAATAGAAACATAAAAATTAGTTTAGGATAAATTTTGGGTATTTTTGGGTAAAGTTTCATTTTTTAATGAATAGTTTAAAATATTGAATTTTAATTCAAAACTGCTTTTTCATAAAATTTATTTCTATTGTCAAATTATATTTTAATTTGGTTTAAAAGTTTAATTAGATAATATTTTTATCAATTAATCCAATTGAAGTGTGGTTGGTATGAGGTTGTGTTGTGGGGAGGTGATGTTTAGTTTTGATTTGGGTGATGATGTGATTATTATGTGGTCATTCTATGGGAAAGTTATGTGTGGTTGTGTTATGTGGCATATGAGATAAGATTGTTTGTGTTGTGCTAGATGCTTGGGTAGTGATGGAATAACTGAATAATAATGTTTGAAATATCATGGTTTGGATTGGTTAATGGGTTGAAAATATAAAATTAATGAATTAAAATGGGAAGTGTGGTTAAATGTGGTTTTTGATACATAGTGAAAGGAATGGGATGTTTAAATGAAATTGTATTGGAATGTAATGAAAATTGTGAGGTGTCTTGTGTCTTGTGTTTTGTTATGTGGTTCTTAGTATTTAGAGGTGGCGGTGAAAGTGGAGGTGTTGTGTGATAGTTAGTTATTTTGTGGTGAACTCATATTTTGGGATTTTATGTGGATATAAATTCATACCTTTGTATATTCCTTGTTATGTTATATATCCAACCCCACCCACATCAAGCACTATGTGTCAAAACTCATACATTTATATGGGAGTATTTTTCCCATCAACTTCGTGATGAGGATGTATGGGTGACTACCCAATATTTACTTCTCTCTCTTCCTAGAAAGTAGATATATATAGTTTTTGATGGAAATAGGTATGATAGTTCACTAGGTAATGTTCTAGGTGTCATTAAGTGGGATATGATGAAACTATATTGTGGGGTGGTGACCCAGGTGTCTTTAGGGGAGATGAGATGTAACCCTAATGTGGGGTGGCTTATGGTGGGGGTCGTGAATGGTGGGAGGATGGAATGAGGTTGATGTACTTCATTTTAAAAATACCCTACTACTCCAGTTATGGTTTTTATGTGATGATCCAAGTCTCTTCGGGCGAGATGAGATGTGACCGTGTTTTGGGGTGGTGGCCCAGGTGTCTATGGGCGTGATGTTATGTGATTGTAAAATGGGGTGGTGGTATATATTATATAGAAGAGATAGATTTTATAGGATGTATGAAGTTGGTGTGTGGGAGAAAAAATCAGTGGTAAAGTATTTTAGGGTACCCTTTATCAACATGTTTCTTATTATGTTATTATACTTGGATGTGTTATTTGGTGATAATTATATGGTGAGAATGAAGGCTGGTTAGTTAACCTATTTATTTGCTATTTGGTTCTACAATTTTCTCATGGGTGTATTATAATTCTTATTTTACATGAAAAAAATAGACTTCGGTTACCCTACTGAGTATACTTATATGCTCACCCTACATATATAAACAAATTTTTAGCTTTTCATGAGGATTACATGGACCATGTTAGACATTAGTATCTCAAACTTTTAGATAGTTTCTATGTCACTAATTTATCTTTTCTTTTGGGTATTTACTTTTACAGACTTTTATCTTTATTAGTTGTATTTATACATGCATTGTGGGATGGGTTTTTATATTTCTTTTTATACTATTTCATTGTGTTTATTGTTGTCGATTCATCCTCTCACCTGATTGTGTTTTATTATAGATGTTAATGTCTCCCATTTATGATATTTTTATACCATTGGTGATATTATCCATTTATGGGCCTACTGGAGGTGGGACTTGAGGTTCATTATCTGTCTCCATTCATTATGGTATATTTAGTGGTAGGGGTTTAAGACAGACCAGTATCATAGGATGATGATTAAGGGATAGGATGAAGTTTGGAGTTAGGCACTTTCAGGTTTGTATGGGTTGGTATAGAAATGATGCTATTTGATCTTGGTACATATAATAGGCTAGGGAAACTGGCTATAACATTGTATTTTATCTCACCCATGATCTAGTGTGTAACACCCTGAGATTTTGTGAAATATTTTTTTTTGAATTAATTTATTCTTTTAGATATTTTTCATTTCATGCAACACTAAAAATATTTTATTTTATATTAAATAATTATGTTTGAATTGAGTTATAAATAAAACCAAGTTAATTTTGTACTAAACACAACATAAATTTTATCCTGATCTACATGACACACTGAGGTTATCTTGTGTTACATGCAACAATGACTTTCCTCAATGGCTTCTAAAACACGCACGGCCGAGTCTTACCAAATAACGATATATTATTTAATATAAAATAGCCTTTAAATTGGTATTAATAATTAAATTATGAAACATATATGTTTTACAAAAATATAATATTAATTCATAGTTTACCAATTAATTATAAATAAAAATATAAGAACCAATATAAAGGATATATTTTTATTTTTATGACCCTAAAGGATTTTTACTTAATATATTAAATTAATTAAAATTAGTGAGTGATATTAATGTAATATATATTTTATATATTCAATAAAATATTTATGATATTCATACAATAGATTTTATAGTCATAAGATAAGAACAAACTTAATTTTATGCTTAAAAACTATATTTTTATAAAGGAATTTTTACCGTCTTTTAATGGAGAACCCATTTTAAATAAAAATTTTGGAACTTTTATTGATTTAATATGTCAAAATATAATTAATTTTTTAAATAGAAACATAAAAATTAGTTTAGGATAAAGTTTGGGTATTTTTGGGTAAAGTTTCATTTTTTAATGAATAGTTTAAAATATTGAATTTTAATTCAGAACTGCTTTTTCATAAAATTTATTTCTATTGTCAAATTATATTTTAATTTGGTTTAAAAGTTTAATTAGATAATATTTTTATCAATTAATCCAATTGAAGTCATTTTAACCAATTTCACATTGAAATTTGATATAAAAACATAGAAAACTTTTTATTATTTTTACATTAAAAACCCACAGTGTCGTCTCGTCAGCAAGATTGAATTTAAATTAATTTTTTTCACTTATATTATTATAATTTGGAAAAAATGGATTAAATATTTAAAATAATAATAATTTATAATTTAAAATAATTTCATCTTAGTTTTTGACCAAAAATATTAGTGAAAGTAATTAAAATTAATTACAACAATTAAGGTAAAATTAAGCTTAACAAGGGAATAAACCATAAACTTAAGGGACTAAATGACCTATCCACTTGTAAAAAACCAATTTTATATACATATTTCGACCATAAACCTTCAATTATTTATTTTTTTGGATTTTTTATTACTTTTTTTTAGGTAAAAATGTGGTTAGACCTAACTTGTTTTCAAAAATGCCAAGTGTGTCCTTTCCCTTCCTTATAAAAGGCTACCACCTCTTCCACTTCCTCAAATTTATAAATACACTTACGTTCGAACAATATCTACCAAATAAACTTCCCCAAAACCCTTCATTACTCCTCGAATCCTCCCTTTGGGAAGAAATACTTCCAAGGAATCCATTTGGTGCAAACCAAAAGGAGGTACCCGATTAAGAGGTAACACCCTCCCTCATGCTCCTTTATTTTATTTCCATTCTCCACTCCCTAAACCATTTTTATTCCAGGATTTAATAAAAAAACTATAATAAATATACTATTATGTTTTTATACTAATTTTTTTACCTACACTTACACACACTTTCATCTAATGGGTAACAAACATACTGTTTACGGGTACGGTGAACTACCGCCTCATGAAACGATAATTGTTCATTTTTCCTTTACCACCAATCATGATGGAAATTATTATGGAAAATATATTTATATATATTATATATTATATTTATAATGTCTTTATTCTTCTTTAATTTTTATTTATAACACACCCTTATGCTTTCTATCTTGTGTAAATGCGATAATTTTGTTTGAGGAAGTGTGGACTACCGCCTCTCAAAGCGATGTGATTTGTTCACACACTACATGGAATGTATTAAGGATATTTTTAGTGAAAATATATGATATATATTAAATAATAATTCTAATTTAATGATATTATCTACATACATACATATACATATGTTTAATTTACTTTATTTCTTTCAATACGTCAATAAAACGGAAGTAGCGTTCATGCGTACATACGACATACCATCTCCATGAATGGTGTATTCCATTTCATACTTATATATTAAATATATTATTATAATACAAATATAATGAATATAAATGATATTTATATCATGTTTTAAATTCTGTAAATCATGATATAAGTATAAGGACCAAAAATATAACAAATTAAGACACAAGAGAAAAACAAAGCGAATATCACCCAAAGCATAATTTTAACATGAAATTTTTAACAAGTGGGTAATATAAAGTCATAATAAAACCATATATGGTATTATATACAAGAATATAGTTCTTTAAAATTTTTATAATAAACTTAAATTTATTATACATGAGTTTTTAATTAGTATGATAAGATTCAAAACACAAGGTATGAGAATTTCATCTCACTTTTTATTTCCGTGAGATGCATGCTTTATTCACCACCCATTATTTTTGTGTGGTATGTATACTGACCATGTATGTATTAAAGGATTATTATAATTTAATTTATGGTTATTTACATATCCATTCTATGATCTTTATTTCTTGGGATAAATTTTTCAAAAGCTACCAAATCGATAAGAGAGTTTTGTCCCAATTTTCCTTCTATGAGACACATGTTTTATTATGAACCAAAGTTCTTTTTAAATGTGTATATACATCTATTTTACATATTATATCTTGAATATAATTCATTTAATGATATTTTAATATTCATTTAATCTAATTTTATTACATGGGGGGTATGATCCCAAGTTACCATGTGGTAAGAGTTTATTGAAACAATCTCATTGTTTATCAATATTATTTATGATTATGCTTCCTTTATTAAAATCTTATAATCCATATCTCAAGAACATTCATGAATTTTCTTATCCTCTATTTAGACCTGATATAGTTATGTATTGGTTCCAATTTTATACTCTTTATCACGTAATATAGTTAAGAAAGTGTTTTTAAGAAATCACAACTTTACCCTCTCTTCGGTCGAAAATCAGCGTTCCTTAAAAACCATGTTTTCTAAAAAGGGTTTCCAAGAATATTTTACCATTATCCTATAATATTTAAAATAAATTTTTTCACTTTTTTTCTTTTAAAAATGTTTTCAATGGAATATTATTATATATTTTTTAACAATTCATTTTTCTAAACTTTTACCGTGTAAAAGGAATATTCTTCTTACCTCATACGGTATGTAAAAATTTACCCACTGTCATTTATGTAAAGTTTCCTTTGTATGTTTAAAAGGTTAATTTCTTAATAATTTTTTTTAAAAATAATTTTCAAATAAATGGTTTTCAAAAAGAATTAATGATTTATTTATAAGTTTTCAAAGTAATTTTGAATGAAAGTTTTTTTTAAAAGATTTTTAAAATTCATTTTTAATTTTTTAAGGAAATTTGTTTTTAAAATGTTTTAAAATATTCATTTATAATATTTCAAGGAAAGTTATTTTAAAAATGTTTTCAAATATTCCTTTATAAGTTTTCAAGTAAAATTGTTTTCAAAAATTTTTCAAGCTTCCTTTATAAGTTTTTAAGAATTTTTTTAAATGTTTTTAGATCTTCTGTTATAAGTTTTCAAGGAAAATTGTTTTCAAAATGTTTTTCAAAGATTCCTTTATATTTTTTTAGGGAAAAAATTCAAAAAAAATCAAGATTATTTTATAATCTTTCAAGGAAATTTTTTTACAAAATGTTTTCAAGCTTCTTTTATAAGTTTTCAAGGAAAATGGTTTTCAAAACATTTTCAAGCTCTCTTTATATGTTTTCAAAGAAAAAGGTTTACAAAATGTTTTCAAATATTTCTTTATAATCTTCCAAGTTTATTTTCAAGAATATGGTTTTCAAAAGGTTTTTATATTTTGAAGAGCATTTTTTCAAATAAGAAAGGAAATTTTCCTCAAGAAAATATTTCAAAATATATTTCCAAGTTATTTTCCATATAAGATAAAATCTATTCATGCTACTAATTCCCTTATAAAAAATGATCCAAAGGTTCAATTCATATTCTTTCTTGAATGGTTTATGTTTTTATGGGATGATTCTTATGACAGATGTTTCTCTTCCATGGGTTATATGATTTTGAATCTAGATTCCTTTCACAAGTTATGCTTTGATGAAATGATAATGAAACCTATATTTTTCCACAAGTTAAGATATAATTACATGTTTATGACACCCATTTAATTTCATGGGTTATGATATAATTGTTTATAAATTTTTGGCACATGTATGTATTATTTTATTATAAAATGGGTGGGACCTATATCTCCCTCTAATACATTAGTTAAATATTTATATTTCATGATATAGACATATATGGAATGAGAAATGAACTCAGTTCAGTATTATCGGGCTAGAATAAGAAATAAACTTAGGTCGGTGTTATACGGATAGAATGAGGAGTGAACTTGGTTTAGTAATACATTGTTGGAATGAGTTGTGAACCCAGATAAGTATAGGGATTTTTCCACTAAGTTGGTTTTAGAAACAATTCATTAACTACTATGGAAATCATTATATATGCTTATGTGTCACCCACAATTCCATGTTTTATTCCTATATTATGATTTCATAGATTATGTTATTTATATCCTTATGATTCATGTCTTATGAACTATCAAGATTTATTCCATGATTCAAGTTTATAATATTATGATATGCAGGGTATGATCATATAATGTTATGATAATATTCATGTACCCATATGCTCATGTTTATGCTTACATGTCTCTCTTGTTTACCCTTACTGAGCATATGAGATCACCAATTTTTATGTTTCCTTTCCCAAGTTATGAAGATATGTATTAAGTATGATGTGTCTAACAAGGATTCTAGTCATGAATAACTTAGTGCGATATAATGTAGGTCACTTATGTACCAGTGTTTATGTTTCTAAGTTTCCAAAGGCACTAAACTAATATAGTATTTCAGTGTTTGTTTTTGGTAATGTTTTAAGTATTCTGTAAAAGTTATGTAATGTTAATGTATTAAAATAAAGGTTCTCTATAGTTGGTATAAGAGAAAAGTTTTAGTTAACATTTAGAATCTAGGATGAGAAAACCTTAGTGATAACCCTAAGGACATGTCTAGGGATAAGTCAAAGGATAAGGAAAAGTATATGAAAATATCTTAGAATTTTGGTAAAGGATAGAGTAAGTGGTTTCTTAGAAATACATCCCTATATAGATACTACAAGTGGATGTGGATTTGGCACATATGTACCTAGGAGTAACAACTCTGACAAGTTGTTTTGGGCATGACTCAGGGTAATCTAGTACATGAAAATTGGATTTTCTACACACCTGGTTTGACAATCCCGAGGGATATGCTTTGGGAATTCACAAAATCTTCACAAACCATCATGAAGGATTTAAATATAATTTTTATATGAATATTCTAGGATGAACCTAGGGTGTCTTATATTAAAGAATGTGTCATGTTTTAGATGTCCTATAATTAATTACTTTCATTACTATGTGGTTTCTACTATAATAAGTAATTTGAATACTATAATTTTGGTTTTAGTCAATGGAAGGAACCAGAAGGAAATGGAGTAATGTTAAATTTCATGGATGATTTTTTGATGAGAAGTCGAGTGGGATGACCAATAGAGTGAAGGATGTTGTGATCATGTCTAATCTATTTTCAAGGAACATGAGTAATAACATGTAACTTAACCAACTCTTGGACTCACCAAGGAAAATAAGGAAGGATTTCACTGAGAGTTTGGGTAATAGAGGCCATAAAGGAAAGAAGAGTTGGTTTCCTTTATGTCAATAATGTGTAAAGGATAACCTAAGTGAATGTCTTAGGGGAACAATAATATGTTTTGACTGTAGAAAATAATGACACAAAGCAAGTGACTGAAAGGGAAAAATGAAGAGTTCGGTTAACAAAATGGATGAGAATATTGTTCTTCCTAAGGAATCATCTAAGTTTAAGTGTTTTAAGTGTGGAATAAATGGTCATTATTCAACTCAATGTCCCAATAGGAAATATCCTAAAGAGAATTAGCAAGGTGGTGCGAGTAATGATTATATTGCTGATGATGATGAGACTATAAATGAAATTTGAAAGGAAAGAGGTATTAATTAATAGGATGAGGTATCCTTATTATAGATTATGGATGAAGTGGAATAATAGAAGTTTTTACGTATTTGAGATTAAAAAATTATGTTATATGAATGGTGAAATAAACAAGGATTGTCCGGCTTGTGTTTTTCATTAAGGATTTAAAATATTATGTTGAATGTTTCTGATGTACTGGAAAAGTGAGTTAATTACAAGGTGATATTTTTATTAAGGGGTGATAACCCTTAATATTTTTCTTATATTAAGATAATGTTTTTTTATAAATATATATTGGATATGAACAAGTAAATTGGACGGTATTGATTACCTCAAGCACATGAGCCTCAGCCCCGTTGGTGAGGACTCCTTAAGTGTATCCAGGCGACCTGGGATCAAATCTAGGTGGAGGCATATTTCTAGGTACTGTGGCAGGACTGTCGCAGGTATTGTAGCAGTACTGTAGTAGGTACTATTTGGCACTATAGTAGTTGGGACTATTCCCCTATTTAGGCCTTCAAGCCACCAATTTGGTCCATGAGTCCTTTAAGGCCTTCGGGCCACCTAGGCCTTCGGGCCACCTTAAGTGTAGATGAAAACCATATAACCTACAAGGAACAATCTCTAGAACGAGGATGATCAAGGAGATTTCACCATAGAATAAGCTAAATGGATTATAATAATTAGAGGGTATGACACCTTCCATCAGGACAAGCCTATGCATTCACGGGAAAGCCTAACCGAACAGCCAGGCAAAGGTGGATAGATGATTTCATGATGAAGATGCTGGGGAGGATCATTTTTCAAGTAGTTAGTATGGGTTGTATGTAATGTTTTAAGCCTATGGGCAATGAATTCCTCTAGGCCTATGTTCCATGTAATACTTAATCCTACGGGCCTTGTAAGGGTTCCAACACACCCCTTAAAAGGTGGATTATAAAAAATCAATAAAAAATGAAGGCCTTGAGGCTATTGGAGGATTACCTTAAAACTGATAAAGGATATATTGACAAAGTATTCTATGTTATCATGGATGAAGTTTACAACTTCATCAATTTAAGGAATATATCTAGCAACATTTGGAATAAGGAAGTATGCATGTTTTCAATATGTATTTATGGTAATTCAGGTCATTACCATGTTTCAAGAGAATATACGATGAGGTTATTCACATTTTTGGAATGTAACAACCAAGAACTAGTTTATGATATATGGGGATCAATGTTAAAATGATTTAGTGTCATTATTTCTAAATTTTTAGACTTTCATAATTTATAAGGGTTATAAGGTTAACCATTTATGGGATGTTTAAGTTAAAATTCATATGAAGTTTGTGAGATTAATGTATTATCTCACCACATGAGGATTTATTTATATCGGATAACCTGGTCTAACAATTTTGTGTTTATGGTAACTAAAGATATATGGGATGACTTATCATATGATCTGTTAGTGCTTCAGGAATGAAAAATTCATCTTTATTTTTGGATAAAGTGGTAAAGTGGAAATTAGTAAAGACATGACCAAAGGGTGAGATTTTACTTTTGAAGGGGAATGAAATCAAGTAACTATAAATTCTCATGAAAATTATTCAAACATAGGGAAAGGATTTTGAAACCGAAAATGTTATCCTAGTACCTTCTTTTCTGATGAATCAAATTGTCCCTTAGATAATCACAGATTTATGGCTTTCTGATTGTTAGCTTTACCCTGACCTAGTTCTTTATCACTCTCCTCCAGAACTTGATAGTTATATTTATCTTCCATTTCCATGATTTCACTTGCAACATGTTTTCTCCTATGAGGAAACCTAGTTATATTTTACTTTAGGTAACTGTTAGGGTTCCAAATTTCCCTTTTTAAGGGAAGTTTTAGTATTCATTTTTAAAAAGTAGGTTTCTATTAATTAAACATTAAATTATTAGACCTTTGATAACCTAGAAAAATTTCAAGGGATAAATTGATTTTAAGGGGGTAGAATGTGACACCCTGAGATATTGTGAAATATTTTTTTTGAATTAATTTATTCTTTTTGATATTTTCATTTCACGCAATACTAAAAATAGTTTATTTTATATTAAAGAACTATGTTTTGCTTGATTTATACCCAAAAAAAAGTTAATAGTGTACTATATGCAACATATATTTTAGATTTATCTATATGAAACACTGAGGTTATCTTGCGTTACATGCAACAATGACTTTTCTCGATGGCTTGTGTAACACACAAGACCGAGTCTTACTGAATAACGATATATTATTTAATATAAACTAGCTGTTAAATTAGTATTAATAACTAACTTATGAAAAATATATGGTTTACCCAAATATAACATGAATTCATATGTTACCAATTAATTATAAATTAAAATATAAGAACCAATTCAATATAAAGGATATATTAATATTTTTATGACCCCAAAAGAATTTTTTCCTTAATAAGTTAAATTAATTAAAATTAGTGAGTGATATTAATGTAATATATATTTTATATATTAAATTAATTAATTTTTTATATTTATTCAATATATTTTATATACATAATATAAGAACAAACCAAATTTTATGATTAAAAAACTATATTTTTATAAAGGAAGTTTAACCACCTTTTATTAGAGAACCCATTTTAAATCCAATTTTTTGCACTTTTATAGATTTAATACGTAAAAATAAACTTCATATTTGAAATATAAACATAAAAAATAGGTTTGGATAACTTTTTTTTTATTTTTCTGTAAGGTTTCATTTTTTTAATGAATAGTTAAAAATATTGAATTTTAATTCAAAACTAATTTTTCATATAATTTATTTATAAGGATAAATTATATTTTAATTTAATTTCAAAGATTAATTAGATAGTATGTTTATAAATTAATCCAATTTAAGTCATTATAACCAATTTCATATTGAAATTTTATTTAAAAACTTACCAAACTTTTGATCATTTCTACATTAAAAACCTGCAATGTCATCCCGCCAGCGGAATTAAATTTAAATTAATTTATGTGAATTATGTGATTATAATTTCAGAAAATGGATTAAATATTTGGAATAATAATAATTTATAATTTATAATAATGTCAACATAGTTTTTGGTAAAAAATATTGGTGAATATAATTAAAATTAATTACAACAATTAAGGCAAAATTAAGCTTAATAAGTGAATAAACCGTAAAACTTAGGGGGGATAACCTAGAAAATTTTCCAAAACCCATTTTATGGACATATTTCAGTAATATAACTTCCATTATTGATTTTTTTTTTGTTTTTTACGAATATTTCTTGGTAAAAACATAGGTACACCTAACTTATTTTCAAAAATCCCATGTGTGTCATTTCCCTTCCCTATAGAAGGCCACCACCTCTCCCACTTCCTCACACCTATCAAACCACTTAGGTTCAAAAAATATCTGCCCAATACAATTATAGAAAAACCTAAATTCCTAATTTAATCCTCCCTTTTAGGATAAATACTTCCAAGGAATCCCTTTGGTGCAAACCAAAAGGAGTTACCTGATTAAGAGGTAACACTCTCTCTCAAGCTCCTTTCTTTTATTTCCACTATCCACTCTCTAAAGTATTATTATTACATGCTTGTATAAAAAAGTATACTAAATATACTAGTATTTTTTAATACTATTTTTTAGACATACACTTACACACACTTCCATCTAATGGGTAACAAACATAATGTTTATATGTACGGTGAACTACCACCTCACGAAATGATGATTGTTTAATTTTCCTTTACCACCTCTCATGGTTGAAATTGTGATGGAAAATATATTTATATATGATATATATGATATTTATAATGTCTTTATTATTATTTAATTTTTAATTAGAACATTCCATTATGCTCTCCATATTGTGTAAATATGATAATTTCGTTTAAGGAAGTGTGGACAATCTCCCCCTCAAAGCGACGTGATTCGTTCACACACTACATGGAATGTATTAAGGATATATTTAGTGAAAATATATGATATATATGACATAATGATTCTAATTTAATGATATTATATACATATATACATGTACATATATGTCATTTACTTTCTTTCTTTCAATATGTCAATAAAATGGAAGCAAGGTTCATGCGTAAGTACGACCTACCGTCTCCATGAATAGTGTATTCCATTTAATACTTATATATTCTATAGATTATTATAATAAAAATATAATGAATATACATGATATTTATATAATGGTTTAAATTCTTTAAATCATTATATAAGTATAAGGACAAAAGATGTATCAAATTATGACACAAGAGAAAAACAAAGAGAATATTACCCGAAGCATAACCTTAACATGAAATTCTTAATAAGAGGGTAATATAAAGTAATAATAAAACAATATATGGTAATAAATGTAATAATATGGCTCTTTAAATGATTTATAATAAACTTATATTTATTATACATAATGTTTGAATGAGTATGATAAGATTCAAGACACGAGGTAAGGGGATGTCATCTCACTTTTTATTTCCATGAGATACATGCTTTATTCGCCACCCATTCCTTTTTTGTGGTGTTTATACTACCCATGAATGTATTAAATTATTATTAACTTAAATATATGGGTATTTACATATCCATTATATAATATTTATTTCATGGGGTTAATGTTTAAAAAGCTACCAAATCGGTAAGACAATTTTGACTCAATTTTCCTTCTTTGAGACACATGTTTTATTATAAACCTACATTATTTTTAGAAGTGTATATAATTAAATTTGTAATGTTATATCTTGAATATAATTCATTTCATGATATTTTAATCTTCATGTAATTCCATTTTCTTACATGATGTTATGATCCCAAGTTACCATGTGGTAAGAGTTTATTGAAACAATCTCATCATTTATCGAGATTGTTTATGATTATGCTTCATTTATTAAAATATTATAATAAATATCTCAAGAATATTCATAACTTTTATTCTCATATAGTTATTAATGATATATTCATGTATTGGTACCATTTTTTTACTCTTTGGTACATAAGATAGTTAAGAAAGTTTTTTTAAGAAAGATCGACCTTACCCTCTCTTCGGTCAGAAATATATATTCCTTCAAAACCATTTTTATAAAAAATTATTTATAATAATATTATAATATTCTCTTATAATATTTAAAAGAATTTATTTCCATTTTTTTCCAATTTTTTAAAATGAATCTTCTTGTATCTTTATGAAAAATTCATTTTTCTAAACTTTTACTATGCAAAAGGAATTCTCTTCTTACCTTGTATGGCATATACAGATTTACCAGCTATCATTTCTATGAACCTTCCTTTTCATGTTTAAAATGTTGAATTTTTAATAAAAATAGTTTAAAAATAATTTTCAAAGAAATGTTTTTCAAAACATTTTCATGATTTATTTATAATTTTTCAAAGTATTTTTTAAGGAAAGTTTTTTTCAAAAGGGTTTTAGGATTCCTTTATAATATTTCAAGGAAAATTGTTTTCAATTTTTTTTTAAAGATTAATTTATAAGTTTTCAAGGAAATTTTTTTCCAAATGTTTTTCATGCTTCATTTATAAGTTTTCAAGGAAAATTATTTTCAAAATGTTTTCAAAGATTCCTTTATAAGTTTTCAAGGAAAATTGTTTTCAAAATGTCTTCAAATATTCCTTTATAAATTTTCAAGGAAAATTGTTTTCAAAATGTTTTCAAACTTTTTTTATAAGTTTTCAAAGAGGATTGTTTACAAAATGTTTTCAAGATTACTTTATAAATTTTCAAGAAAAATGGTTTTCAAAAATTTTTCAAGCTCTATTTATATGTTTTCAAAGAAAAAGTTTTCAAAAAGGTTTTCAAATATTTATTTATAATTTTATAATTTTATTTTCAAGAAAATGGTTTTCAAAAGTTTTTTATTTTTTAAAGATATTTTTTTCAAAGAATAAAGAATATTTTATTCAATTTTTTTTTCAAAATATCTTTCCAAGTTATTTTCCATATAATATGACATCAGTTGATGTTACTCATTCCCTTTGAGTAAATGATCCAAAGGTTCCATTCATATTATTTCTTGAATGGTTTATTTTTTGATGGGATGATGCTTATGATACTCGTTTATCTTCCATAGGTTATATGCTTTTGAAACCCGCTTCCTTTCACGGGTTATGCATTTATGAAATGATTATGAAACCTATTTTTTCACAGGTTAAGATATTATTACACGTTTATGAAACCCATTTCATTTCATGGGTTATGATATGATTATTTATGAATTTGTGTCCCATGTATGTATGATTTCATTATGAGATGGGTGGGACCTATATCTTCCTCCAATGCATTGGGTAAAGATTTATATCTCATGATATAGACATGGTTGGAATAATAAATGAACTCAGTTTAGTATTACAAGGTCGGAATGAGAAATGAACTCAGTTCAGTATTACAGGGATGGAACGAGGAGTGAATTTAGTTTAGTAATACAGGGTTAGAACGGGGTGTGAGCCCAATTCAATAAAGGAATTTTCCCACTAAGATGTACTTGGTATAGATTCCTTGACTACTATGGAAATCATTATATATTATTATGTGTTTGACACAATTCCATATTTTATTCATTTTTTATGATTTCATGTCTTATTTTCTTTATTTTCTTATGATTAATGTCTTATTAATTGTCAAGATTTATTCCGTGATTCAAGTTTATAATCATATGATATGAAGGGTATGATCATCTAATGTTATGGTCATGTTCTCATACCCCTATTCTCATGTTTATGCTTACATGTATCCCTTGTTTAACCTTAATGATTATATAAGATCACACCTTTTTATGTTTACTTTCCTAGTTTATGAAGATTTGTATTAAGTATGATGTGTCTAAGAATGGTGATAGTTTTGAAAAACCTATTGGGAGATAATGTAGTTCACTTATGTACTGGTGTTTATGTTTCCAAGTTTCCAAAGGCTCTAAACTAATACAGTCATTGGGCATCTATTTTTATAATGTCTTAAGTATTCTGAAAATGTTATTTAATGTTAATGTATGTAAATATAGTTTCGTTATATAGTTCATGGACTCTGAGCTTATTGAATAACCAAGTGTGGTGGACTTATTTATAAGGTAGATACCTAGGAGAGGTAAATCCATCATGATGTCTTATGTTATTATTTGAATTGGTTGTTTTTTGGTTCTGGGAAATCAAAATGAATTAATTGAATCATTATAAAATTCCATCCTTCCTGGTATTAGAAAATATTTGTTTCCACTTTCATCTATGGATCTTATTCATCGTTCATGTGTGGTTCAAGTAGTGGAGGTTCATCAATCTTATCCAATTGATCAATGAAGGGTCGATCCGGATAAAGAGGATGATCAGTGTCAGAGGACATTTTATGTTTTTTAGAGGTAGTATTTGAAGAAGTATGAGGGTAGTGCTTTAGATGTGGATATAAAGAACTGGTTAGAGGAACTCAAGATCACATTTAGTTTGATTCAATCCTCGAAGGAGTGCTGGATCCTGATAGTAGTGAGTCAGATGTGGGGAGATATGTGTCATTGGTGTACGATGTTTCTGGTTGAGTGGAAAGAGGTATATGTTTCATGGGTTGAATTTTATAAATAGTACCAAGTAAAGTCTCTTTCATCGAATATGAAGGCAGTGAATAGGTAGGAGATTATTTATCTTCATAAATGAATTATGTCAGTGCTGGGGCTGGGAATCAATTTCAAGGACCTTACGTGTTTTTTCCAGATATTTTTGCGGATGATGAGTCCCATGTGAGTCATCTTGAGGAGTCACTCTATCCTTTGATACATTATACAATTACTTATTTTAAATTTCCATTTTATCCATAGGTTGAGAAGAAGGTGAAGGTGATAGAGTGGATGCACTCATTAGAAGTTCAACCATGAGAGGGGATCTAGCAGGGTTCCTTGAGGAGTAGAGTTTTCAATGGGTGGTATCAGGTACTATGACCTTTAAGGTTTCAACCAGAAAGGATTTAACCTTAGCAGCTTTCATTTCAGCCTTATGGGGTCAGTGGTTTTTGTGATTTTCCTAGGTACTTTAGGTGAGTGTGTTTAGTCTCTAGGTTTTGTTTCTGTCACCAGAACTAGTTTCTAGTGGTACTTTGGGATTATTTTGGTGGAGGTGGATATGTTCAGAACCAACCTCAGTAGTAGTTATCAGTTATTTAGATTTAGGGAGTTGTGCATCAGTGGTGTATGATTTTTTTGGGTGAGTGGAAAGACATATATGTTTCATGGGTCAAATTTCTAAAATAGTACCAGGTAGAGTCTATTTTATCAAATATGAAGGCAGTGAAGATATAAGAGATTATTTCTCTTCATAAAGAGATTATGTTAATGTGGGATCTAGGAATCAAGTTCAAGGACCTTCTACATTTTTTACTAGATCTTTTTTCAGATGAGGAGTCCCATGTGAGACATATTGAGGAGGAATTTTATCCTTTGATCTAGTATACTGTTACTTCTTTTAAATTTCCATTTTATCTAGAGGTTTAGAAGAAGTTTAAGTTGATAGAGTGGATGCACTCATGAGGAGTTTTACCATGAGATTGGATCAAATAGTAGTTTTTTTTTCGTGGGGACTTTAGGCCAGTATGATTTGAATCTGGGGTTTTTTTCTATCGCCAGAACCAGTTCCTAGTGGTACTTTGGGATCATTTTGGTGGAGATGGTTAGGTTTGGGTATATGATAGAGTTTTTAGTTAGTAACTATAAGGTTTGTATGGTTTTTTATAAAAATGATTCTATTTGATCTTGGTACTTGACATAGGCTAGGGAAACTGGCTATAACATGGGATTTTAGCCCCCCCCGGGGATCCAATGCATGGACTCTAAGCTCATTGAACGACCAAGTTAAGTGGACTTGTTTATAAGGTGGAGACCTAAGATAGGTGAATCCATCATGATGACTTATGTTATTATTTTAATTGGGTGTTTTTTGGTTCTAGTAAATTAAAATGAATTAAATGAATCTTGATAAAATTCTATTCTACCTAGTCTTAGGAAATATTTATTTCCAATTTCATCTATGGATCATAGTCATCATTCACATGTGTTTCAAGCATTGGAGGTTCAATAGGCTTATCCAATAGATAAAAAAGGGTAAATATGGATGATGAGGATGATCAATGTCAGAGGACATTACACATTTTTTAGCGGAATTATTTGAAGAAGTATAAGGGAAGTGTTTTAGATGTGGATACAGAAATCTGGTTAGAAGATCTTGAGATCATATTTAGTTTGATTCAGGCCCTGATAGAGTATTGGGTCCCACTAGTAGTTAGTCATATGCGTGAAGTTATGTGTCAATGGTGTATGATGTTTCTAGGTGAGTGGAAAGAGGTATATGTTTTTTGGGTCTAATTTTAGAAAGAGTACTAGGTAGAGTCTCTTTCATTGAATATGAAGGTAGTGGATAGGTAGGATATTATTTATCTTCAGTAAGGGATTATGTCAGTGTAGGGAATGGGAATCAAGTTCAATGACCTCCTGTGTTTTTTCCTAGATCTTTTTGCAGATTATGAGTCTCATGTGAGACATCTTGAGGAGGCACTCTATCCTTTGATCCAATATAAAGTTACTTATTTTAAAATTTATTTTTATCTAAAGGTTCCAAAGAAGGTGAAGGTGATAGAGTGGATTCACTCTCTAGGAGGTTTACCATGAGAGGGGAGCCAGTAGGTTTATTTTAGAAACTGAGTTTTCGATGGTAGGTATCATGCACTAGGACCTTCAAAGTTTCAACTAGAAGGTATTTAACCTCAGCTGCTTTCACTTCGACCTTTTGAGGCCAGTTGATTTTTTTTTTCTAGGGACTTTAGGCCAGTGTGTTTTGTCTCTAGGGTTTGTGGTTATCACTATAAATAGTTCCTAGTGGTAATTTGGGCCCAGTTTGGTAAAGTTTGTTTTGTTTAGTGCCAGCCTCAGTAATAGTTTTTAGTGTGGTCATTTTAGTAGAAGGGGTGGTAGGCTTATTATCTACCAATGGGAGATAGATAAGGTATAATATGACCTCAAGATTTTCCTCAAGTTTAGGGACATCAACCCAAGAATGGTCATGGAGGAGGCAATTAATAGATTGGTAGAGGATATGGGCATGGTCAGTTGCAGGTAGTAGAGGTAGTAGTGCCAGAGGGTACATAGATTTTTTGATATACGCTAAGTTTATCATGTACTAATGTTTATGACTTGTTTTATCCAAGATATTCACACTCATTTATTTTACCCACTCCATTCGATGCTTTGGGACTAGATGTGGAGAGGCTTTTCATGCCCCTAGTGTTTACTACACTGGTCATAGGCCAGAACAACATGGTTTTTGTGTTCCAGGGGTGTATACTGATTATGAGGACACATCAATCCCATGGGGATCTATTCTTGCTTCATATGTAACCATATGACATCATTCTTATAATCTATTTGTTGTATTCTATTCATGTCATTATCAAATGCTTACATAGGAGAGTCATGTTCTCAGATGTATATGGCTAGAATGTGGTTTTCATTGGCGAGTGATGTTCAAGTTGGATGTTGTCTTGTAGAGACCCTTATTTCCTTTATGGATTATTTTTTTGTAGAATCAATGTATGGTGTGATGGTGGATATTTATAGTGATTTTGTGGAGTTTCTAGATGTTTTCCTTGAGAAGTTTGTGATGTTACCCCCTCAGAATGATGTTGAGTTCTTAATAGACCTACAACCTAGTGCCTCTTTGATTTTGATAGATCTTTATCAGATATAACCCTATGAGTTGCAGGAGTTAAAGATTTAGATAGATGTTCTGATGTAGAAAGGTTTCATCTGGCCTAGTGTGTCTCTGTGGAGTGCTCCAGTGTAATTATCCAAAAAGGAAGATGGTATTCTGATGTTTTCTATAGACTACCATAGGTTGAATAGGGTAATGATCAAGAATAGTTACCCTATTCTAAGGATTGATGATATTTTTTACTAGATGAGAGGTGTGATTTTGTTTTCTAAGATTGATATTCAGTCTGGATATCACCAGTTAAGGATGAAGGAGGATGATATCCTGAAGACATCCATCAGATGTCGGTATGGGAACTTTGAGTTTGTAGTCATGTAGTTCGGTGTCATGAATCTCCATCTATGTTCATGAGGCTCGTGAAATCTATATAATATGAATTTCTAGACCAATTTATAGCATTTTTCTTCAATGAAATATTGATCTAATCAAATTCAGAGAAGGAGCATGCTGATTATCTTAGAGATATCGTGCAAGTTCTTCAATGCCACCAGCTCTATGGAAAGATGTCCAAGTGTATATTCTATATGTGAGAGGTAAATTTACTTGGGCATGTGGTGTCTTGTAATTTTGTGATAGTAGACTCATAGAAGTATGAAGAAGTTGTTTCTTTGGAAGCAATTAAAAATGTGGAAGAGGTTTGTAGTTTCCTAGGTCTTATAGGATATTATCGTAGTTTATTACCTGATTCGTCTTAAGTTTAAACCCCAAAAATAGAATTTATTGGGAAGGAATAGTATTTTTTGTGGAGTGATCAATTCCAAGTAGTGTTCTTTTATATGAACTAGAAGTTAGTCAGTGCTCTAGTGCTTCAGTTTTTTAAGGAAGGGGTGGCGTTTAAGGTGTTCTATGATGCTTCTAGTATGGGATTTTTATGTGTGTTGTTTCAGTGGAATGTAGTGATGTATTATGGGTTTATTTAGTTATATCCTCATGTTAATTGTTATGCCACCCATGATCTGGATTTATCAGTGATTTTGTTTGTGCATAAGTTTTGGTGGCATTACCTCATTGGGGAGAACTTTGGGGTCTTCACTGATTACAAGGGCTTGAGGTATATCTTTTATCAACATGATTTGAATCCATAGAAATAGAGGTATAAATATTTTTTTCCAGATTATGATTTAGAGATATACTATAACTCAATAAAGGGAAATATTGTGGATGGAGATTTGAGAATTAATTTGTGAAATGATGTGGTTCAAGAGTCTAGTGCTGCTTGGAGATAAAGGGAGGATTTCACATCCCTGCACTTGGATACAAGGGTGGTTGATGGTAGATGATGTTTTTTTAGAGTGAAGTTCATCCTTATCTAATTTATTAGGTGTAGGAGTCTTAGTGGGGTGACTCGTAGGCAAAGTTGATGTGTGATCGTGTTATCTATGGTGATGCTCTGAAGGGATGGTCGGAGAATGGTCAGAATTGGATGTTGTTTCAGGGGAGGTTGTTTATTCTAGTAGTGATGCACGCGGGATTCCTTCATTATTTTCATAGATCTAATTTAGTAGTACACTTTTGGGTATCCAAGATGTATTGTGGATTGAGGATATAGTTTTGGTGGCCTGGGATGAAGTGGGACTTTGAAAATCGTATGGCTCGGTGTTTGACTTTCCTGTAGGTAATGGCTGATCATATTGTTCCTAGAAGTTTGTTAAATGTTTTATATGTTCTTGAGTGGAAATGGGATGACATATTGATGGATTTTAGCATAAGGTTACCTTAAGATTAGGAATTTTGTAACATAGTTTGGGTAATCATGGATCAGTTGATGAAATCAGCTCACTTCTTAGAAATCATAGAGTCAAGTGTTGTGGATGTTTTAGTTAAGAGATTTATAGATGAGGTGGTTATATTTCATGAAGTTATGAGTCCCATTGTTTCATATCAAGATTAAATTTTTACCTCACGAGTCTGGATGGGATTTCATTATTCTTTTGTAACTTAATTACTCCTCAGTATTGGTTTTCACGCTCAAATTTATAAGTAGACAGATCTGTATATCCATATGTTGTAAGATATGTTGTTGGAATGAATCTTATACTTCGAAGGATCATGGGTATGGAACTTTCATTTGGTTGAGTTTTCTTATAATAATATATATCACTTATCCATTATAATGGCCCCATTAGAGGCTTTGTACAAGTGGTTGTTCCATTATCCATTATGCTTGATAGAGGTTAGGGAGTCAACAATTCTTGGAACTGATATGGTACAAAGCTTAATAGAGAAGGTTCAAATTATTCATTAGATGATGAAAGTATCACAGGTTGGGCATAAGTATTATTCTAATTGTAGGAGTAGGCCCTTGGAGTTTGAGGTTGGAGACCATGTATTCCTGAAGGTCCCCCCTCAATATGGGAAGCAGAGGTTTGGTAGGGGGTAAGATTTCTCCTAGTTTTGTTTTCCCCTTTAAGTTATTGGGGTGAGTTGGTGAGGTGGAATACCATTTGGTGTTGCCACCATGAATTCACTAGATTTACAATGTCTTCCAAATCTCTCAGCTTTGTCAGTATCTTCATGATGACTCCCATGTCATTCACTAGGAAGAGTTGGATATCAAAGACGATGTGATGTTTGTAGAGCATATGGTAGAGATATATTATTATTGAGATAAGGTGATGTGTGGATGAACCATTCTATTTTTTGTGTGTTGTGGCGGCATGGTGTCCTGTAGGAGAGTACTTAGGAATAAGAGATGTAGATGTGGTCATGATACCTGTGGTTAATTTGAGTTTTTTCTTTTTTTTTCTTGTAATGTTTCAATATTGTATTTATATTATATGTGTTGTTATTTTGTTGTATTTTTTTGCATGATTTATGATAAATTTTTGACATATGAAAATGGGAGGACCTGATTCTTAATTACGATGCATTGTACTATGATTCGATTAAACCCATTCAGAAAATTCAGTTCCTCCCAAAGAAGATAATATCTTAACATGGAGCATGGAATTATTTGATTTGTATGCTGAGGTAACTGTATTTTTTTTAGTGGTTATTGGTTTGAGTTATATGGAGGTTTTATGGTTGTGTGGTGGTGTGATTATGTAATATGTGGTGGCTTTATGATTGTACCAGATGTTTGGTGTTGTGCCCGGAGAGAGGTGATTATGTGGTTGAGTGGTGATGTGGTTGTGTGATGTGTTTTTGGGTGTTTCAGTTTGTGAGTTTGCATGGTGGTAGTGTCTAAGGTGTGATGAGATCCTTGAGAGGTATCTCACAGGGTGGTTGTTCAAACCCCTTTCTTTTTCCTGTCTGGTTTTGATTCACGAGGATGATAACTTTTTGAGAGGTATCTGATGTGATGAATCAGGCCTTCCTAGACTATTACTTTACCATTTTGAAACTGATTCACAATGTGTAATTAAATTAGTCTGAGGCAACTAAATTTTCATTGAAAACTAAAAATTATAGAATTCCCATGGAATTCACATCGTGAAAGGATTTGACAACATGAAAGGGGTGGGTTCTAGGATGAAAATTCCTTTATTTAGCTAGTTTTTTTATTAATATAACCTTCCTTCTTATCATTTATGATAGATAACTAGGTTATTTTTATGGATATTCTATCCCTCCTTTACTCACCATTATTTTTTGGTTCTGGTGGATGCCTGTTAGATTTTAGTGGTAAGCCCTTCTCTTATTATTGATTGTTTTCTTGCATTATTATCTCAGTTATCTGCTTTAGTTGTGAAATTTTGTTTTGGGGTGTGAGTTTAGATATGTTTTGATGATCCTTGGGTGTAGTTTAGGTTGATCCATTGGTTTTTTTCATACATTTATGTTTCTCGGGTGTTTCTTCTTCTCCATGTGATGTGCAGTGAGTTGGAAAATCTTCTTTGAGGTAGGGTTTCTCTCATTTCTCACTTTTTTATCACGTGGGGGGGGGTTTACTCTTATTTATCCTTGGTAAGATGGTTTACACTGGCTTAATAAAGATAATAAATTGGTTTAATTTAAATTAAATGGGAAAGGTTTTTGATACATATAATTTTACATCTTTGATATTTTTTTAATGTTGTATTTGTATAGGGTGAATTCCCCACTAAAAATTATGTCTATTGGGGTATTTGTTTAAGCTAGTTTGGCATGAGTAATGGAACCTTTTCTTATTGTGATTTTTTTGACATTTCCCTAAAATTAAAATTGGTTAACCACTTATATTTATTTAATAAAATGTTTTTCCCTAGATTATGTCTTGTGTGAGAATGCCCTATATAAATAAGTGTAATTTGATAAAAAATAATTTTTCTAAATATAAAAAAAAGTGTTTTTTTTTTATGTGAGGACATGTTGTAGGGTGGTGATGTGTGGTTGGTATGAGGTCTTGTTTTTGGGTGATGATGTGTGTTGGTATGAGTTTTTGATGTGGGGTGGAAATGTGAAGTTATGATGTGGTCAATGATGTGGTTGGTATGTGTTCATCTTTTGGGGAAGTGATGTGTGGCTGTGTTATGTGGAGGTTGAGATGAGAATGGTTTTGTTCTGCTAGATTCTTGGGTAGTGATGGAATAACTAAATAATACTTTTTGAAATTTCATGGGTTGGTTTAGTTAATGGGTTGGGAATGAAAAATGGATGAATTAAAATGAGAACTGTGGTTAAATGTAGCTTCTGATAAATAATGAAAGGAATGATATTTTTAAATGAAATTGGCATGGATTTTAATGAAAATGGGTAGGTGGATTGTGTCTTGTGTTTTTATGTTGTTTTCTGCATTTAGAGGTGGTAAAAAATTGGCAGTGTCATGTGGTGGTTAGTGCTTTGGTGGTCAACCCATAGGTTGGTCTTGTGTGTAGCTATATATGTATACCTTTGTATGTTCCTTGTTATTTTCAATATGCATCCTACCCTCATCAATCACTATGTACCGACACACTTACATTTATATGAGGGGTGTTTTTCCAATATCTCAGTGATGAGGATAGATGGATGGCTACCCGCTCTCTCTTCTAGGAGAGTAGATATGTACAAGCTATGGTGGTTTGAGGTATGATAGTTCACTATGTGATGGTGTAAGTGTATTAAGGTGAGATGTGATGAGACCGACCTGTGGGGTCATGGCCCATGTGTCTTTGGGAGAGATAAGATGTGACCTTTCTATGGAGAGGCTTATGGTAGGGTTCATGCATGATAAGAGGAGGGTATGAGGTTTATTTCCTTCATGTTCAAGATACCCTACTATTCTGGTTATGGTTGTGATGTGATGACCCATGTGTCTTTGGGTGAGATGAGATGTGATTGTGCTATGGGGAGGTGGACCAAGTGTTTGTGGGTGTGATGTGATGTGATCGTGTTGTGGGGTGGTGGTATATGTTATACGAAAGATATGGAAGTGCAATAATGTACAATGATGGGGTGTGAGAGCATAAAATCAATGGGAAAGTGGTGTGGGTTACCCTATATCGATATTCTTCTTATTATGTTATTATACCAGGATGTGTTATTTGGTGAGTGCGTCATGGTGAGGATGGGGATTGGTTAGTTGACTTCTTTAGGTGCTATTTGGTTCTATTGTTTTCTCATGGGTTCATTATCATGCTTCTTTCACATGTTCATGAGAGACTTGGGTTACCCTACTAGGTATACTTATATGCTCACCCTATGTATATAAATTGATTTTTAGGTTTTTGGTGGGATTAAGTAGACCCTTCTAGACATTACTAGCTCAAAATTTTAGACAGTTGTTGTGTTTCTACTTTAGATTTTCTTTGGGGTATTTTATTTTGGATATGTTTATCTATATCAGTTTTATTTATACATGCATTGTAGGATGGGTTTTTTGGATTTATTTTTATACTATGTCATGGATTTTATTGTAGTTGATTTATCCTATCTCCCAATCTAATTTTATTATAGAGGGTAATTCTTCCCATTTATGAAATTTTTATACCCTCAATGTGAGTCACCAACCCGATGCCTATTGGATGTGGGACTCGGAGGGATCATTATCTTTCTATATTCATTGTGGTATCTTTGTTGTGTGGGGGTTGTGAAATTTTCATGTTAAAATAACCTTTTTAAACTAATAAATCTGATAATTATATTATGAATACCAAATTTATTAATATATCTCACAATATTATATCAAAAAAAATAATTCTCATCTTTATCTAATTCTTATATATTACTAAAAAAATTTACATATCTGAAATACAACTTTTGATTAATTAAATTTGAAAGAAAATATTCAACTCATACTGTTCTATCATCCTTTACTTCATTCAATTCATAATGAACAAAAAATAATATTTAAAATTTCAATAAAAAAATTAAAAATTCATCCATAAACCCTACATAATCACATATCCCTTCATCTCAACTAAATAACCACATTAATCTATCCACTCATAAGTACTATAGTATGATAAATCAAGATAAAAATGTATTTAAAAGGTAAGTTTTCTAAAAAAGACCTACCTCATTAAAGATCATATTCTTTTGGTGAATATTTTTTAACCTCTTACTTTAAATTATCAAATTCATATTTATGATAAATGATCCCCAGGATTCTTCTATTCACCCATCATATCCTTGAGATAAATAGAGAAATATAATGAATCATCAATCCACTATAAGAAAAGGTTAGGAATTCCACTTTCCATTTATTCTATCTTTGTCTTGATCATACCTATAAATAAAACCATTAATGGATGTTTAAGAACCATATAAATATCTTTAAAGATACTCAAAAGTCCATCCTAAGGCCAATGATAAGTATCAAGAGAAAATATATATTTTTTTGGTAGTTTCCATAATTTTTTAACTTAATTTATCAAAAACCATGGTTTTTCCACGTCCAACATGGCATGTTTTCATCCTCTAATTATTAATCAAATATTAATTACATATTTCATATCCCATATATATCATCCAAAACTATTTACCAAATAAAATTCTCATAAATATAGCCTTTAACATGATTTGTTGAAATAAACCATGATATGTTTATTCCCTTCATTAAAATCATCAACATAAAATCAAGTAATGTCACCTTATCCATGTTTCTCATCTTAAACCCCAATATTTCAATATAAATAACCATGTTATTTTTTTGAATAAAACACTTCACTTTTCTTTACCCTAAATTATAGTGGCTACACCAAACTTTTCTTTAAATCACACCTAAAAACCCTGATGTTTTCAACTAAACCATGATATTTTCAAAAAAAGTATTATGAGTTTACCTAGACTTTTTTTCCTTAGAAAAGTTTTCCAATCATCCTCTTCTATAACTGACCATGGTATCTCTCATACTCAATACAATGTTTTTCTCATGTTAGACTAAACTTATATTTAATTTCACCTTATCACCTCCCATTTTTTCTCTAAAACTATTAAAAATAAAAAATTATAGGCCTATACAATTATAGTACAAAAAATAAAGATAACATACTAACATTGAGGGGGGACTATCATAAATGGAAAAACATCCAGTCAAATCATTAGAAATAATGGATGTAAATAGAAAGAAAGAAATTATTATGGAAAACATTAATTTTGAATCTTTTCTTAGACATTATTATATAGAATGATATAATTTTGATAAAATTTAACCATAATATTCATTATATGTATATATAAATATCAATTTTAATGTTTATTTTACCTTTAATACCAAATATTTATAATTTAATCATTAAGGAATCAATAATTATGATGTTTTCAATATATTAATATATAAAATACTATACCACTAAGGTGTTTAAAAGATTTAATTTTTTCCATAAAATAGAAAAAATACTACTTAAAGAAGAGAATTTCATACGAATCATCCATCAGTCTATAGTGTATCCACTTCAATATATATTTTATAAAAAAAATTATGTTTCTCTTGTCTAATGTTATGTAAACAAGGAAAACATTCCACCTGAAGAAAATCTGCAGAAAAATTCAATTAGTATAATCATTTATAAATGACCCTTGATTGTTTTTTGAAACTAAACTAACTTCTATAATAAAATTTTCAGAATAATTATAAATATTAATTTCAATAAGATTCATTTGAGGATCATTCCAAATAACTACTGGAATAATCATTTTTTCATAGTCATGTAACATAATTTCAAAGAATCTAGGACATGAGAGAAAAAAATAACATTTACTTTAATGGATCTCACTATGATAAAGTTAAAAATAAAAAAAATTATATTACATATAACTATTACAAAAATGAATTTATATTTCTCATGAATCAAAGTATTCCTCTAAGGAATTATATACAACTTGATAGTCACAAGTATTAATGAAAACAAAATATTAAAATTATATTTTTTAACATGGATAAACAAATATATGAATATTTACCTTATATATATGAAATTATAGAGTTATATTTAAATAATGAAAAAAAATATCAAATTTAATCCATATTTACATACTACTATTATTTTGTAAAAATAATTGTTCTGTGTTATTAGAATTATAGACACATATAACACAAAGGGAAGGAAAAACATTCAATTTTTGAAAATTGTTATTAGAAGGAAAATAATTATTATACACAAATCAAGCATAGATAGAAATTATAATGGAAATATATTAGTATTATAATATAATTCATGATTTATGTACATGTTTACATGTATAAATATAATTAAATGTTCTAGTAAAACTAATATGGTCCTCAAAATTTATAATTTGGTTTAAATTCAAACTGACACATAAGTATATTTATAAATGAACTTATAGATAAAATATGGATTTCTATATTAGGAAATAATATATCTATCTCACTTGAATGTATAGAATTCATTAATTATTTTTTGAACTTGATTCTAAATCATTAGAGAAAAATATTTAGAAAGTTTATTATTACTCTTAATCCCTATCCCATTATTGTTATTGTGATAACATATTTTCCAAAATCAATCCAATTACTCAAATAAAATAATCATAATTTTCCAATAAAAATCATTTATTTTCTACTCAAGGATATACAAAGTATATTTGGAAAAATTGGGGACTTAAAGCTAATAAAGTGTATAAGAAAAAAAGGAAATATTTAACCAGTTTATGCTTTTATCCCATATAATAAAACATATATTTCTAGTTATTAATTTAATTATTTTATTTTTCTAAAACTATTAGAAGATTATAATATTTAGGTTTTACATTATAAGGTATATCTAAGATAGGTGGTGGGTAAATTAGATTTTATCATATGGGGATTTATTTAAATAATGTTAATTATATTAATAGGATTTATTTAAATAATGTTAATTATATTAATAGGATACTCTTTATCAATATTGAATATACCTTTATCAATCTTTATTGTAATATCAATGCTCATTTTAATGACATCAAGGAAATTAATAAGATTCATAAGATATTTATCATCACCTTGGGTGAAAATAAGAATTCCACCCATATAATCCAAATGCGTGCTAGAATTATAGTTTTAAGGAGAGGGGGAAGAGAAATTGTTTACTAGTAGGATTATAGAACCCCTGACCCACCCTCCTAGATCTATGGCTAAAATAACTTTCTTCAAACACTAGATTTTGTACCAAGTGAGATCTAAAAAACAAAACATAAATATATTTCAATAATTTAATCATTACATATAATAATAAGCATACAATCCCATGAATATAAGGTTTAGTTTCTTGATGATTAGACACTTAAGAAACTTATTTTATGATACTTATAACCATTTCTCCATAAATGAGCTACACTACACTCTCTTATAGACTTCTCATAAGTTATAATCATCTTCATAACCTGGGTAATGGAAACATGACAAAGGTGTGGGCTCAAATGCTTAGTAATGGAAAACTTATCGAAATTTCATCAAGGATTTAATAATAATCATATGATAAAAAATGGGCATAGGAGAAATATATTATTAAAAAGAATAAGGAATAATAAGATTTGTCCATAATTCATGAAGGAAGGACATGTAATCTCAAAAGAACAAACACGTACCATGACATAAGAGTGTAAGATAATAAACATAAGTCATGTAATATAAAAAAAATCATATAATGTAGAATTATGGCATAATAATAAGCATAGAAAATCATAAAATTGTGAAAATATCTAACCACATCAAGTTCATACTAAATCTTGTGAACATGGCTAATCCACATTACGTTCATGCTCAATCATGTGAACTTAGTTGATTTTCATCATGTTCACACTCAATATTGTGAATGTAGCTAATTATACTCATGTTCATGCTCAATCATGTGAAAATAGCCAATATTTATTGGGTTCACACTCAATCATAATAATGTCTCACCTTGAATCTTGTGAACATATCTAATGGAATCGATTCCATGATTAATCTTGTAAACATAGCTAGTATTCATCATGTCCATACATAACATATTCATCTAATGAGGTGTAAATATTTAACCAAATAATTTGAGGGTGATATAGTACCCCACCCATCAGGAATGCATATATATGTGTTCTACTTGAATTTAATCATTCATATTTTAAGCAACATGTAATTAAATACTAGAAAAAGATGAGTTTCATGAAAAACTATTCTAGAAAATTCCATTAGCCATCTAGAGAAATAAGTTATACTTTGGATAAAAAATATCCCCAATTTAACATAACTATCATTAAGTATGTTGATATATATAAAAATTACACTTTTAAGATCATTGTATAAATCACTTGAAAAATAAATGGAAATACCCCTTTTGAAAGGATTAAAAAATCCTTAAAATTGTTTTCCTTAAAATAAAATACTTTAATATTGATAAAAAAATTAAAAATGATCCTTTAAAAATAAAAAAAGGGTTTTCATAAAATGAATTATTTAAAAATAATAAACCAGAATACATTGGAACACTTGAATATTTCTTTCTTAAAATAACCTTCCTCTAAAATCTTTTTTAAAATCAATAATTCCATATAAAAATAAAATATTTATTTTTGAAAAATATAATATTATTTAATTTTCTTTTAAAAACAATTATTAATTAAAATAATTTATAAAAAAATTAACACATGGGAAGGAATCTTCATAAAGGATAATTCTCATAACTATAGAAGAAACTGTAAAATAGTTTTTAGAAAGTGTTTTTACCATGATTGTAAAAGATGATGTTCTAGGTCACATTAAAATGTAATTTTAAATTATTTGAAGTGAGAAATTTTTTAGTTTTTTTATTTTAAAAGTGGATCTTTAATAATAAAGATTTTAAAAATATATAAAGGTTTTTAGTGGAAATTTGGAGTGGAAGATAAAATAAATGGTAATAGAAGAGAAACTATTTAAATACATTAAAATACCATTGTTAAAATACCACATCATAAAAAGGGTTAATAAAAACTAATTTTTAAAAGAGGAGAAGAGAAATATGAGGGTTACATGAGATGACACAAAACTTAATTTACAAATATAATGGATAAATTGGATAGAAGATAAAAATTTGTCTATGGAAGAAAAAATATCATAAAATAGAATGAGAATTACTCTTAAAAATTAATAATTTTATGGGGAAGAAATTCATCGAGAAGGGTACTTGAATCAAAAGTGTCATTTTCCTTAGAGAGAAAGATAATTTTCAATAAAAATTTATAGGGGGAGAAACTAACCATATAAGTAGGAAGTTCATGATGAAAAATTATAACACAATGAAAGAGGGTTTGAGTTAACTAAAAACCCTTACATCATCATTATATTTTAAATTTAAAATCCATTATTATAAAACCTGATATAGATTTGTAAATACCATAAATATCATTAGTTATTATGATAAAATAAATCCATTTCCAATCTATATACCACACAAAGGAAATAATTGATAAATATGCATCATATCTCAATGAAGAAAAATTGAGATACAGAAACCCATACATTATGTCCTAATTTTATCTACGTGTAACATATTTTTACCCACTTTTAGGTAATTATCTTATATCCTTTTGTTTTCCTATTTATTTTGGGTGTGTTTTGGGAATCCTTAGGATAGAGAAAATTTTATAGGGAAAATGACCTAAAGTTCAAGGATGGAGGTTTGTTTGAATTAATGGAGTTTGGGTATAAATCTGTTAAATGCTGTGTGGATTTCTTCCCGAGTTTGGAGAATACCTGTTTTTGTGTGGGTTTTCCAGGAGAATCTGGACTTTTCACTGTTTGTAGGAGACAAACACACTATTTAATGGTTAAAAATTGTGAAATTTTTATATGTATTGTAAAATGTTCATGACATGTATTTGTTTCTAGGAAGATTTCATGAATCGATATGTAGCATGAGAAGTTTACACACCATAATATTTTTTACACACCATAAAATGGTAAGATATGGATTTTTAATCTAAGGATATTCATTTTTTTGGTTTTTTTGGGTTTTTTGGATTAAATGATGTGAAATATGGTTTCACAGCATGTAATTATCTTAACCTATGATTTTAGGGAATTACATGGATGATTTTTATTTCATTTGGTCATTGGTCTCTTCACTCTCAACCTAGGCGATCTCCCAAGACATTTTGGATACTTTCTCTCCTTTTGGATCAATTTTTTTAGTTATTGATCTTCATTGTGTTTGTGGTTCATTTATCTAGGTGATTAACCTTCTACTTTTTCATTGTTGTTGATAACAGTATCACTGTTGTGTTGAGTTATTATATCTATTGATCTATGATGATAATCTTCTTGACCCTTTCTAGATCCGTTTAATGATATTCCTATGAAAAATAAACCTTGTGTTTGTTGTGCTATTCCATGTGAGTTTCTTCAAGGTATTTCATGTTATGTCCTCTCCATTGACCATTTTTTTAATCAACTATGAGATGTGAGGATTGGTTCTAGGACCTCCATTGTTGTCTTTGCATTATTCCTTGTTGGTGGATCTCATTGTGGGAATGTGTGACCCAAGTTTTTATTAGGTGGTTCCATATATAGCCTATTTGGGATGAAATGAATTTCTATGGTTTTGATAAATTATTTATTAAATGAAATGTCATGATTTATTGATTGATTTGTGTGTGTGGAAATTGGTTTTTGAGAAAAGATGGTTTGCAACTTGTTTTGGTAAAAATAAAAGGTATTTTCAAAGTATTGTGAAATGGATTTATGAAATGTTATCAAAGTATGGTTTCAATGAAATGGTTTGGAAAATATATCACATGGGAAGCCTTGGATACTTAGGTGGAAGGTGTAGTAATAATACTTGTTTATTATTTGGGGGGTTCACTCATGGGGTTTTCCTCTACTCCCTAAGACCATTGATCATGGTAATTTATAGACCTACTATTGGGTTCACTTTCTTAGGTGTTCCTCTACTCTCTAGATTTGATCCATATATCTAGTGACTTAATGCATGTGATTGTCCATGTTTAGGTATGTGTTTCCTAATTATGTTGACCTGTAGTGATCCTTTGTGTAATGGTACTAGTGCTTTGGGTTTTAATGTTTTAGTTTGTATTTCCATGGATTTGATATGATATGTGATGAATTCTTTGATTTGATTTTACTACTTTGATTTATATGAAATTATTTGAAATATTTTTATCTACCTTATTTAGAAATCTATAAAAGGGGGAAATTAAATGTTTTTTCATGATTTTGATATAAAAACTATTAAATTGTTATCATTCCTTATTTTCTTTAAATTTTATCATGTTAAAATTATTTGAAAAAGACGTTATATGGAACACATGGGTGAAATCCTACTGAGCCTGTTTATGTCTCACCCTGCACACCCCTTCGGTTGTGCGTATACCTGTGTATGTCTTTCAATTCAAGGAAATACAAGGCACCGCAGTGAGGTAGAGAGGTTTCTGTTGAGTGATTTTGGGTATCTAGTTGGGATATGATGGGATTTTTACCATGTTTTTACATGGAGTAGTCAGTTTTTGTTTTAGTTGTCCTTTGATATTAGACTTGTACTTTGTGATGTTTTGATTGCTTTTGAGTTGCATCATTTCCGTTTTCTTCTTTTTGTTATAAAATATGTTTCTCTCTATTGTGTTTATATATATATATATTATTGGTTGTTTCTTTGGGTTGGTAGAAATCATTCCCTCTAATTTTTTTTGAATCCTAGGTGCTAGTAGCCAGCCCATGGTGATCAGTAACGCCCTTAGGGTATATGAAAATTCAAGTCGGGTACCAACTTGAGAGGGTGTTTGTGTTGGGTTTTCCAAAGTTTAGTATCAAAAGTGGTCGGTCCTCAAGATTCCCTATCTTGGGATATTTGGTAGACTAGAGATAAGATTTTTGTGACTTGATAGGTAGGTTGCGGTGAGTGACTAGATATCTCGTATTGTGACAAGACTCAAGTTACCATGGGATATTGGGATGTGTGTCTATTGTTTTGAGTTCTTGATCTTAATCTCAATTTTTTCTTATGTATCTATGGTTTGAACTAATATTATTCATTTTTCTAATGTTTCTTATAATTTTGTTTGTGGTGGTATTCCTTTGATATGTCTTCCACAGATTCCTTAGGAGGGTGAAACGGATGCTCCTCAAGGGAATCTATTTCTATACCACAATCTTATCAAGGATATCATGAAGGAAGTTTTTTTTGTTGACTATAATATATTAAAATCCTAGAACACAGTTGTTGAGGTACCTCTAGGATATGTATGAGAAAGGTATCGATCATGGGACTTCTTTCATGAGAACCCACCATCATTTAAGGGTATGAATGAACCTAAAGATGCATAGGATTGGATGGAAAAGATTGATCATATCTTAGAATTTCTGGATACACCTACGAGTATCAATGTGAAGTGTACAATGTTTAGACTTTAGTATCTTAGTAAGAGATGTGGGATTCCATGCTACAGGCAGATAAGCATGTGGGCTTGGACCGAAAGAGTTTCAAGACTTTCTTCTTCCAATAGTTTTTTCCAGAGTCATTGATGATGATGAAGTATCTAAAGTTCCTCTATTTTTATCAAGGAGAGTGTTTGGTGTCAGTGTACACCAATCAGTTTGTTGAGATGGTTCATTTTTCTCTATAGGAAGTCAAAAATGACTAGTTGAAGGGTCATAAGTACCTACAAGGTTTGTGGCTGGATATCATATCACATGTATTTATGACGAATCTTTCAACCTATACAGAGATAGTAGATAGGGTAATGATGATAGAGATGGATATGGTAGGTGAGGATGTTTATTATTCACATTCTCTTCCACCTAGTGGTAGCTTTAGTGGTACACAAGGGAAAGAGGAAGTGGAAAGATCATTGATGAAGTGGTCGAGGTGGTTATTAGCATCAGGACTACTCTGCACCTTTAGTTATAGTTATTATTGTGCCCCTAAATTTCTATCAGTGTGGAAATTTTGGACACACCAAATGTTCTTGTCATTCACTTGTGAATATGTGTAACAGTTGTAGAAATTATGGTCATCTACAGCATTTTCATCAAGCTATGTCTACGCATCATTATGATCAAGTATCTTCAGCTCCAAAGGCTTCTGTAGTGCATTTAGATACTTAAAATGCTATAGGGATCTAGCCATAGGCCTCGGGAGTCAATCACATTCACAAAATAGATGAGTTTATCATGGAGGTAGATGTTGGTCCAATGATAGTGAGAGGTACCATATTTATTTCATCTTCAGTAGTGATTGATTTATTTGATATTCATGCTTCCAACTCATTTATATATTTCCATTTTTTTGACATTATTAAACATACAATTGATCTAATTCCCTTTGTTACGGAGTTAAAAAAACCTATTAGGAATAGGAAAGAGCATGGGTTTCAATGTACTTCTTGTATTCTATTCATAACTGATGAAAAATTAGTCTATGATTACCTTGTTCTTAATCAAGATCTATTTGACATCATCGTCAAGGAGGATTGTCTTGTTTATCATCATGCTGATGTTGATTGTTATCATCAGCATGTATTGTTTCATATGATCGATGGGAGCTCATGGATGTTTTAGGGAGAGTGGGATGCGATGTATGGTCATGTAGGACCTTCCCACCCTAAGATCAGGAATTTTTGTTGTTGTAGTAGTTTAGTACAAAGATGTTTATTATGTTTCTGACCATCCTTATATTTTTTGAGACTTTCCTAACATTTTCCTAGATTATTTCTTCAGTCTTACTCCATATAGGGTGGTGGAGTTTATGATTGATCTGGTTCTAGGTACACAACCTATCTTGATACCTTCTTAGTATATGGAACCATCAAATCTGAAAGAGATCATGATTTAGTTTGATGATCGAATAGAGAAAGGTTTTGTTTTACCTTTTATTTTGACTTGTGTAGCCCATGTGCTCTTTTCTAAGAAGGTAGATGGTTCACTCCGATTTTGTATAAACTATCAGAAGTTGAAATGGGTAATAGTTAAGAAAAAGTACCATTTTCCTCATGTGTATTATTTTTTGATCAGTTAAAGGGGATAAAGTGGTTTTCTAAGAATGATCTTTGGTCTGGTTATCATCAGCTCAGAGTTTGAGAGTTTGATATACCGGAGATGAATTTTAGGAGTAGGTATATCCATTAAAAATATGTTGTAATGTTGTTTAGTCTAAATAACGATCCTGTAATTTTTTTAGATTTGATTAATCAGATATTCCATGAGTATATCGACACTTTTTTGGTAGTTTTCATGGATTATATTTTAGTTTATTCAATATCTGAGCATGAGCATGAGTACCATTTGGGATTACTTGTGGAAATCCCAAGAAGTCACAGTTTTTATGAAAATATTTCAAAATGTAATTTCTAGATCCAAGAAGTTAATTTCTTAGGTCATGTGATTTCTGAGCATGGATTATCAATTGATCCTAAGAGGGTGAAGGTTGTCTTTTCATGGGAATAACCACATAACATATTTTAGATTCCAAGCTTCCTTGGTCTTATTGGATATTATCAATGGTTTATCAAGGATTTATCAAACTTGGTTTCACCTTTGACTATTCTTAATAGAAAATGGGTGAAATTCATATGGGATTTAAAGTTTCAGTACTATTTTGATGAGATCAAATGACTTCTTACATGAGCACATATTCTGATCTCACCTGATCTCAGTAAGGGGTATGCAGTTTTTTATGCTTCTGTTGCTGTTTTGGGTTGTGTTCTTATAAAAAATCATCATGTGGTGACTTAAGAATCTATCTATCTTCGATATAATGAGAATAATTACCCCACTCATGATTTATATCTTTTTGTTGTTATGAATTCTCTTAAGTGTTGTCCGAAATATATTTTTTGGGAGAGGTTCATGGTTATTTTTGACCATAACAGTCTAAGATATATATTCCCTCTAAAATAATTTAATATCAAATAGTGGTGGTGGGTGGAAAACATTTAGACATTTGAATTTGATATCTCCTGCACCTTGGGGATGGGGAATGTCATTTCAAACTCTCTTAGTAGAAAAATACTATCACAGGCTATTTTGGAATCTAAGGAAGAGTGGAACCTTATGGGGATCTTCACTCAGTTGCACTTGGATAATCTGGAGGATGTTTCAGGTATGGTTATGGATAGTGTTTAGTTATCATCATCTCTCCTAGAGTCTATTTTATAGGGTCAATTGCATTATTGAGAGTTTAGAGGAATTCTAGAAACCATATATGTTGAGGATACCATTTCTAGTTGGTCTCTCTCTTCAGATGGTCTTCTCTATTTTGGGGATTATTTTCTCATCCCACCATCTTTTAGGAGATCAGTTTTGATTTAATATCATATTTATTCTTGTTACATTCATTCGAACACTATAAATATGTATTATGACATGATACAACAACTTTGGTGGCTGAGTATGAAGCATGACATTGCAGATTATGTGCCCCACTATTAAACTAGCCAACAGATAAAGGCAGAGCATCTGAAACCCCCTAGTTTTCTCCAGCCTCTTCCGGTGATGGTCTAGAAATGGAAAGAGGTTTCCATATATTTTTTCATTGGATTACCATGGACTCCACAAGAGATTAATTCTATCTAGGTGGTGATTGATCGGTTGAAAATTTCAACTCATTCATTCTGATCAGGGAGACCAAAAAAGTTAAATATTTGGGTAAGATATATGTTTAGAAGATAATGAGTTTACATAGGGTTACTTCTTCCATTTCTTTAGATTGGTATACTATGTTTACTTTGAGGTTTTGGAGGAGTCTCTATGATTAGATGGGGACTTAGTTCAGGATGAGTATAACTTACCATCCATAGACAAACTATCAGACAGAGTGTGCTATTCAGATCCTGTAGGATATGCTTCATGCTTTCATCTTGAATTTTGGTGGATTTTAGGATATTAATCTAAGACTAGTTTAGTTTTATTATAATTACATTTATCATTCATTGATCATAATGGATCCTTTATAGGATTTGTATGATAGCCCATGTAGATCACCTCTTTGTAAGAAACAGGTTGGAAAAGCCTCTTTAGTGGGATCGAGTATCATTCATGAGACATCAGTGATGATTCAGGATATACTTCGGTGTCTGGTTATAACTCATAGTTGACATAAATTGTATTTGGATAAATGGAATCATACTTTGGAGTTTTTCATAGGTATCCATGCTTTATTGAATGTTTCTCCTCGATTGGGTCATTGTTGGATTGGGAAATAAGTGAAGTTGGATCTGAGATATGTTGAACCATTTGAGGTTACTGAGCAACTTGGGAAGGTTTCTTATTAGTTGGTATTTACAGTTTAGTTGATGATCATTCAATATGTTTTCCACATATCTCGGATTTGGAAATACCATCCAAATCCCTCTCACATTATGATTTGGGAAGAAAATGAGTTGGATCCAAACAATTCTATTATGGAGAAACTAGTGGAGATTATTGACTCTCAATAGAAATTATTGTGTGGTAAGTTGATTCTGTTGGTCAGCCTTTTATGGAGACACATATCATATTCTCATGAGACGTGGTAGCACGAGTCATTAATGAGGGAGTCATGGCCTCACCTCTTTTTTGGACATCATTCTTATACATGACTTATTAGGGGTGGAAAGTCTTATGGTGGGGAGTTTGTAACATATCGTTACCCACTTTAAGGTAATTATATTATATACTTTCATTACCCTCTTTATTTTGGGTATGTTTTGGGACTCTCAAGGATGGAGAGCATTTTCTGAGGAAAATGACTTAAAGTTCAAGGATGTATGTTTGTTTGAATTAATGGAGTTTGGGTATAAATTTTTAAAAGTATTTGTGGGGCTATCCCTGAGTTCAGAGAATATTGTTGTTGGTGTGGGTTTTTTAGGAGAATATGGAATTTTCACCCTATGTAGGAGAAATAAGAATCGTGTAATGATTTCATGTCATGTATTTGTTGTCAGGAAGATGTTGTGAGCCAATACAGGGCATGAGAATTTGATACACCATGAAAAATATTACACATCATCAAATGGTAAAATCCAAATTTTTTATCTGAGGAGACATGTTTTTTGGTTTTTTTAGGTTTTGAGTATTACACTCTGTGAAATGTGGTTTCACGCCATGTTATTCTTACAACCTATGATTTTAGGTCTCTACATGGATGATTTTAATTTCATTATACCATGGGTTTCTTTTCTCTCAACCTAGGATCTCTCCCATGTGATTTTGGAGACCTTAACTCATTCTGAATCACTTTTTTCGGTGATTGATCTATGTTTTAGTTGCAGAGTGTTTTTCTAGGTGAGTAATCCTTCAAATTATTCATTTCCATTGATCATGGTAGAAACATTGTGTTACATTATTGGATTCATTGATATGTGATGATAATATTCTTGATCCTTTCTATATCTATTACATGATCTTCTTATGGAGGTTAACCCTTATGTTGGTTGCGGTGCGACATGTGATTTTCTTCGAGTTATGTCATGTTATATCCTCTCCTCTGACCATTTTGTTTTTTGAATTGATTATATGACATGAGGATTGGTTCTAGGAACTCTTTTGTTATCTTTTTTTCTTCCTTGTTAGTGGATCCTATTGCATGCATGTGTGACATGAGTTTGAGGTATGTGGTTCCATCTCTAAACTATATTGGATGAACTATATTTCTCTGGTTTTAATAAATTATTTTATAAATTAAATGTCATGATTTATTTATTGATTTGTGTGTGTGGAAATGTGTTTTTGATAAAATATGGTTTTCCCCTTTTTTGGTAAAAAGAAAAGTTATTTTCAATGTATTTTGAAATAGATTTATAAAATGTTTTCAAAGCATGGTTTGGATGAAATGGTTTTGAAAATAGAGTACATCGAAAGCCTTCGGTATTTATGTGGAAGGTGTAGTAATAGGTCTCATCCATTCGTTGAGGGGTTCACTCATGGGGTGTTCCTCTAATCCCTATTCTCTTTGATCTAGGGACTTTATAGACCTATTGGGGGGGTTCACTTTTTGGGGTGATCCTATGCTCTCTAGATTCTATGCATATATCTAGAGCTTGATGAGTGTGATTTTATATGTTTAGGTATGAGTTTCCTAGCTATCCTATCCAGTAGTGATCCTTGGTGTGACATTACCTATACTTTTTCTTGTACTATTTTAGTTTGTACTACCATGGATATGATATGTTATGTGATGTATGTTTCTCTTTGGTTTAAATACTTTGATGTATATGAAATGCTTTGAACTATTTTTACCCGGCTTATTTGGAAATGTGTAAAAAGGTGAAATTAAAATTGTTTCCCATGCTTTTGATATAAAAACCATTAACATTTTATCATTCCTTATTTTCTTAAAATTTGATCATGTTTATATTATTATATAGAGACTTGATATGGAACACCTAGGTGGGATCCTACAGATTCTATTTATCTCACACCCTGCGCACCCCTTCAGCGGTGTGTAGACCTTTGTTTGTGTTTCGATAAAGAGACAGGAAAGGCGGCGTTGTGAGGTGGTGAGGTTTATATCATCTAATTTTGGGTATCTAGTGGTGATATGGGGGTATTTTTTCTATGGTATCACATGGGGTAGTCCATTTTTGTTTTATCTGTCCTTTAATGTTGGACTTGTACTTTGGGATGTTTTAACTACTTTTGAGTTGTATCATTTTTTCTATCTTCTTTCAGTTATGGGTGTGTGTGTGTGTGTCTTTTTTTCTTTAGGTTGGGTGACATTATTCCCTTTGGTTTTTTTTGATGCTCGGGTGTTGGTCTTCCACTCGTGGGGATTGGGAACACCCTTCGGGTATGTGGAAATTTGGGTTGGGTACCACCCTGAGAGGGTATCCGGGTCGGATTTTCTATAGTATTCATATGCCTAACTTATTGAATAATAAAATGGAATTTATTAAAAAATAACATTTTTCAAATATATCTATTTTTATAAGGTCTATTTATTATCGTGTGTTATTCATTTATTAAATAGTTTTTTCTTATGTCGGTTATTTGAGGTGGTTTAAAACTTCCTTAGTATATTGATTGTGGTCAAAAGTATTGTAAAATAACTTCATAATATTCAGAAGTGTACTATGACCATTTTATGTATTTTATTATTCCATTAGTACAAAATTTACATAGTTTCTTAGGTATTCCAAAATGGATTCAAATTAACAAAGGTTCATTAATATGTTCATTTTTTGTGGTTGAGTTTATTATGACCATTTATTGTTAATATCACTTATATAATATCCAATATTATCTATCTAGAATATTAGTAGTGTCTTAAAAATAATTATTATACATTAAATAAATTTCTAAATTCATCTATGTTAGACAATAATGGGAAATTAAATACTTAATTATGTAGAAGTAGTAGTCCCCGCATACACAAAAGTAACACTTTCATTATCCATAGAATGAGAGGGATAGAAAAATAAAATAATTATAATTTTGGAATATAAATAATGTAATAAATATTTTATTTTTTTTCAATAAATAACTCTTTTAGACCAGGCCATGCAAGTATGTTATTAAAAATAGAACGCATCATTCATGGAGGCAGTCATCCACACGTACACATGATGATATCTTTATCTTTCAAATGGTTTTAGAGAAAGATAGAAAAATTATATTCCATTAGTATAATAAAATTTCATAATTTTAAAAATATTGATGTTATCATACTTTTTTTTATAGAAAAAATTGAGAATGTAGAAGAAGAAGAGAATTAAGAGAGCTCAGTTGAGAACATATCCTCTCTCTTTTGATGTTCTTCCTTGGGTAACACTTAAAGGATCTTTATCTTAGTCTTTTGAAGAGACCAAGGATTTTAGGTCATGGGGAGAGAGTTTAAGAGATATGAGGGAAGATTTTTGGTCAAAATTATATTTTTCTTTTGGAGAGACAAAGGCTTCTAGGATGTGTTAATTAGTTTATTAATATAGGATAGAGAAGTTAATGAAATATTCATGTCTTATATATGTTAGTGAAATAATTAATTTATGAAAAAAATGAATTTTCAATACCCCCAACAATTATCCCATCAATGTCTTTGATAGCTCTTATAGAAGAGAATCTATTTCTATTCATAATTTAGTAATTAAAAAACATAGTATTAGAATCACCCTTTTTAAGACATTTAATCCAAAAATTATTGAGGACGTATCATCATTATTTAAGGGATTCAAGAATCTAGGAACTAGACTAATAAAGTTTCTACCAATTAGAATCATTTGGATCAAAATAATAATAATTTTAAAATTAATTAACATGATCTTAAGTTTTTTTTTATTTTGTCAAAAATATATCCAAACATGTTTATATTCCAAGTTTTAAAGAAGTTTCGATATTCTTTAATTTTTTTAAAATATTACCATGGCACCCCAATCCTTATGATATATCTAAGAATCATTTATATTCAAGAGAAAATTAGTATAGTTAGTCCAAATACACTATAAATAAAACTACATAGGATAGGGATTCATCTTATTAATGATTTTAAGAAGAATTTGAAGAAATCTGAGGAATTTTTATTTAAAAGATAAGTTTGAAATTCCCTAACTAGTCATAGAAAACTTATAAAATAAGGTATCTATTGGGTTTTATATATTTCCTCTTATTATATCTAACAACATTACAAGTTAATTAACTAATTATATATGGTTGTCCAAGAATATTATTATTAATAAATAAATCATTCATAATAAAAGGAATAATATGAAGAATATCATTTATCTTATAAGAAATATGAAAAGTATTATAATATATCCCAATGATTCATTAAATATTAGAAATTTTTTTCAACCTATCAAAGACCAACCAAATTTTTAATATTTATAATCTAATGGATTTAGTATAAACCATACTCTAGAGGAAGGAAATATTATCTTCATGATAGGAAATCACACTTTGAATAAATTTCACATCATTTAAAAAAATGAACATGATTATAGATTCCTAGGTAATTGAAGTTTTATTTGATACATTTTATATCAAAATAAAATTTAAAATCTAGTAAAAATGCTTACCAAATACAATAATAGGTTTTAAAATAGAACTGGTAATTGTAATATTGTTTGTGGTCCAAATAATTCTAATTGAAACTTTTAATCATTGTAAAATATATTTGGAAGAGTGTGAACATTTACCTTTAGTGGAACTATAATTGGAATATGGTTTTTAGTCCAAAGCATAAGAAAAGTGTTTAAGATATTTCTTGTATAATAATTAATATTGATACTTAAATTAAACTCTTGGATTTAAACTATATTCAATTTTTGTGTCATCATTACATGGATGATAAAATAGGTAATCCTTTCATATAAAATAGTATGGTATTCCTAAAATGGGAGAAATTTAGAAGTAATACAAAGAGAATCATCATATTAAGAGATATCAATGACATAAAAAATATTGAAATCATTTCTAATTTCAATTGAGGAATTATATGTAATATGATCTTGAGAAATAAGGGCATTCAATAAGTAATGAATATCATATGAGATAACATAGATAAGATAATAATTACCATTCAAATGATTTTGTATAACAAGTGAATAAACCTACACCTTATCCATATTGGTGTTATTATAATTATGTGGATCAATAAAGAAAGAATTAGGGGTTCTCACCCTATAATTAAGATTATCTTCAATCGAAGGATAGGTAGGATTATGATCTATAAGAATATCTAAAATACAATAATCTGCCAATATGAGAAATATAGTATTGGGGTTCTTGGTTTTGGATGGATTAGGTTTCCATTTTTGTTTGGTAGGGAAGATATTGAGGTTGTGTGATTTTTAGGTTTTTTATGGTATTCTATATTGTTACAACGTGTATTGTTATGAAATGATTTTAAATCTGAATTAAAATTGGGGGAATTATAAAAAATACCCAATTATGAAATATTCTACTCACTAATCATTATTTAAATAAAATTAAAAAGAAGTTTAGAGACATTATGGTGACCCATCCTTAAACACAAACAATATCATGATTCTTAACATTCTTTTACAAAAAAATAAAATTAAAGGATCTAGAGGTATAATGTATTTGGAAGATTAGAAATGCAAATAAATAATCTTAAACATAAAGAATCATATTTATTTAAAACTTCACATAGTGCTCCTAACTCCCATAGATCTTCTAAAACTACATAGGATATCCTAGAGAAAATATGTAAGGAAAAGGGTGAGATAGAAATCCCAGTAAGCGAATAAACATGGAAATAAAGAATAACATGATAATCAAGAGGTATGTCATGATATCATAAAGAGGATGATCATAAGCATGGGGACATGGAATGATGAAATGATACCATAAGATCATAAACATGTGGCAACAATATAAAATATTATCTCATAAACATAAGTTAAGTTTCACTCCAAATACAATAATCATAAAGTGGACAATGTCCTGTGGTGTATTAGGTTCACTCCCTAATCCCTTACATAACATCTCAATAGATATAAAGATTTACCCAATGCATTAGATAGATATATATTTCTAGGACCACTTGTTACATAAATAAAAATCATACATATGTATGACACATGAGAAAAACAAACCATACATAAATCATAAGCATGATCAAAGCCATGACAAAGAAGTGGGTTTCATAATTCTTCTTTAAGGCATAATTAAAGGCTAAATCACCAGGATTCCCAAAATAAGAAGGAATTAAATCATTTGGATGTTTATATTTGAAGATTAAACATAAGTCATGATCATTTCATGCCAATATAAAGATTTTTTTAGAATAATCTAGGAGAATAAATAATAAAAATATACCACTTGGGTGAAGCTTTATGAAATAAATAAAGGATCCTTTTAGAGCAGGAAAGACCTTATCGCTTCCATACAACCTAAATTAAATCAAGTGGGTTCTCTATAAAATAATGATGATTTTTTTAATATTTTCATGGTTTAAAAACATTTCATATGGGTGATGCTCGACATGAGACAATAAATAGGAAATTTTCCTTTAACCGAGTTTACTTAAAAGTAGTAATTTTGAAGGGAACTAAAAACATGTATAACCAAAAAAATGAAAGGGGTATTTAACTAGGTATATCTATAAGGGACATATAAAAAAAATATGTGGTACATGAGAAGAACTTAGCATAAAATGGAGATAAATAAAGAGAATGTGTAACTGATAAGCCATGAAGGGGGTACGGAAGATCCCTTTTTATTTTTTAAAATACCTTTATTGAAATCCCATGTCATGAAATATGATAATAAAAATTTGGCTTGAAAAGTGGATAATGTATATATAATGTTAAAATGACATTATAACGCCCCAAAAATTCCTTTATGTTATTAATAGAAATCTTATTTTATAACGAATGTTTTATATTAAAAACATAGAAATACTTTTAATTTCCATAAATCTATTTTCACATCATAGGTCGAGGTGAAATTTTACAACCAGGAATAGTAAGAGGATATAAAACACTTACTAGAAAAACAACAACACTTTATTCCTTTATTTAAGAACATTACATTCAGTCTACAACAATTCCTACAATTAATCCAAATATTATAATTGGAAGACTAACAGAGAATAAATAAAGTAAAATATAATTAAAAGGGTCAGCTGGATCCCCTAGAATCATCCCACCTATGAACAACACTATATCAAAGAAACAAAGAGCTAGTAATAAAAAATTCATTCTGGAAATGGTTTAGAACCTTGATTGAATCGAAGTGAATGATGAAGTGTAAAAATGATAGTGTATTTATAAGGAAATATGATCAACTATATTTATGTGTATAAACTAATATGGTTGGTCGACATTAGGATCATTCATCAATAAAATTGTTGGTCATTAGTTTTTTGGTTACATAGATGCTTTTAGATGAATGTTAAGGTTATTTAATGATATAATCAAACTATATTATTTTTTAAGACAACGAAACATATTCTATTAAAATATGTTTTATATGGAAGTATTAATTAAAAATTTATTTCATATAATAATATTATAAAATTATTTCTAGATGACAATATATTTTAATGAATCCCAAAATAATTTTTATTATGTTCTGAATATTGATTTTTCTATTAAATAATTAATTTTCATTAAAATAATGATTTATTTTAAAATAAAAAATATCATTATTAGAGAATTATTTTTAATAAATAAACTTCATTTTTGGACATAGAACATAAAAATTAGCTTAGGGTGATTTTTTGAGAATTTTCTGAAACAATTGATTTTTTAGTGAAAAAGTGAAAATTACCACTTTAAAATTTACTGTACTAGAATTTTTTAACATATTTGTTATTGAATCGTGATTTAAAAATTCATGAAACATATTATTTATTAAAAATAAAATTTAATAATTATATAAATGATTAATAAATATTAGTTTTAATTTATAAATTTATACCTTACATTTTGGAACAAAAAATGTGAATCTTAAAGATAAAAATTATTTTTGATTTGTGAGCATTAATTAGGTGGTTTGGAAGGTTTCGTTCAATTTATGATGGGGTTGAACAACCACCCACCCTCTCTCAGTCTTAAATAGTCCATAAATATGGTTGGAATTGATTTTTTTCACATTTGGTTGGCTTATATAGTAAAATAATCAATATTTAATCACTTAAAACTCACCCCTCTTGTATAAATACCACCCTTTTCACCTCCTCTCCACTCAAAATTCAAAATCCAAGAAGTTATGTCCATTTAACCTCTCTAAATGTCCTCCAAGGTGTTCACAATGTGTCTCCATGGTCTTAGGGTATCCTCCTCTACAATTTAAGAAGCAACTTTTCAAGGTAAGAGAATTATCCTCTTCTCCTTTTTTATTCAAGTACTTCTCTTTTGTATATCTTATAAATGTAAAATATTCTTTATTTTTATGAACTTTTAATCATCCCTCTACTTCCCAAGTAGTTTTTTATCAATTGGAGACCTCAATTCCCTCCCATTATGCCTTCTTCTTAGTCAATGTTATGCATCATTATTTAGTAAGAGAAATTCTCATCTTCTTTTTCAATCAAGTAATCCTCTTTTGTGAGTCATCGAAATGTAAAATATTCTTTATTTTTATGCACTTATGATCTTCCATATACTGAAAAGGTAGTTTTTTAACAATGGGAGACCTCAATTCCCTCTAATTATGTCTTTCTTAGTCAATGTTATTTTCCATTATGATGCCAAATTTTTATAAGGAAATTCTCCTCCTCTTTCCCTTTCACATATTTGTTTTATTGTGTATCTTATAATTATCAAGATACTTTCTTTACATGAACTTTTAATCTTCCCTCTTCTTGCCAATTTATGTTTTATAAATGGGAGACCTTAGTTTCCCTCCATTATTCCCTTTCCATAAACGACAATGTATATCATTATGTTGCCAAAAAAAATTCTTGAATTTTTTCTCTTTTTCATGAAATATTTTCATATTGTGAATACCCAAACCTCTTCCATTTATACATGAGAATTCACCTAGATGTACAAATATACTATTGATTCTTTGATTTATATATATGAAACCCATATTCATTTTTTCATGGGTTAGAAAAAATTGTTTAAGACTTTAAGCACTTTGTACACAATGATTTTTATATGAAAACGGTTATTTATTTACACAGTTTATTGATGAAATGATTTACTTTATGTTAAATGTGGCTCACATGAATTAAGAAATATTAAGGGTGCGCCCTAATAGCGCTTCAATGCATTGAGTAATCAATTAATCTCTAGAGATGACATGCTTACGATACCTTGGTAAATAGCCTCAATAATTATGATTTATGACACATTGTGGATGGATATTGGTGATATCACACATTGGGGATGGACTTCGGTAACATAACACCTTGGGGATGGACCTTAATGACATGTCAACTTAGCGATGGACCTTGGTGAGATGACACCTTGGGGGTGGATCTTGGTGATATCACATCTTGGGGATAGACCTTGGTGATATGCTTATAAATGCCCTATTTGTATATTGTAACCACATTTCCATGTTATGATTCATGTTCTTTCTATTCGACAGTAACATTTATGGGGATTTAAATGAAGTTTGAAGTTCTCATCGAGAACTTATTCATTCGTCTCGTTTCTTATTTCTTCTATTTCTCAATAACTATTTTCAATATATTAAAACATTTTGATTTTACGAGCATGGAAGTTAGATAAATTGAAATAGGGGAATGAGATCGTTTTGGTAGGTACATTAACTTCATTCAAGTATAAATTGTTCATAGAAACTACCCTTCTACTCAATCTTCAAGTAGTAGAAATCCTTCATTTTCTAGAAACCAGTGAGAACTATTTCCAATTGTGTTTGGTTTCTAGTTTCTTGACATCTAGAATTCCATCTGAGAAGAGGAAAGTTTGTCTAAGGGTATCACATTATGATCAATTGAGAAGTTGTTTCTAGTATGAAATCGATTTCCTCATTATGTGGATGAGTTAATATTGCAGTTGAGAAACTATAAGGTCCATTCACCCACAGTTTGGGAATTTGAGAGAACCTCCCAGCTTCTTTTCACCATAGCCTTTTCTTGTTATGGTTTTATTGTTCTTTTCCTTGTTTATTTGGCCACACACTCCTTTTTCAGAAGTCCTTCCCTGTGGATTAACCCCTATTCACTAGTGTGCTGGTTTTAAATAGGGTTTAAAAAATAATTAATTTTCCTTGAACCTAATTGAAGACCTAGGGGCCCGATCAATATGTGTGCCACATGATGAAAATAAAACATTCATAAATCATTATCATGATCAAACCCATGAGAATGAAATGGATTTCATAATTCAGATTCAATGCATAACTAAAGGTTAAATCATCATGATTCCCAAGAGAAGGAATTAAATCATTTGGATGTTCATATTTAAAGATAAACCATAGGTCTTGATCATTGAATTCCAATATAGAGATTTCATGAGAAGAATCAAGGAGAAGAAAGAATAAAAATACACAACTTGGGTAAAGCTTTATGAAATAAGTAAAGGGTCTTTTTAAATAAAGACCTTATTGTTTTCTATAAAACCATAATTGAACCAAGATGATTCTCCATAAAATAAGAGTTTTTAGAATCTTTCCATGGTTTAAAAACATATCATGGGGTGATGCTTGACATGAGACAATAGATATGAATGTTCCCTTAAACCGGGTTTACTTAAAAGTTGGAATTTTGAAGGGAACTAAAAACATGTCTAACCCCAACAATGAAAGGGATGTAGAACTAGATATATATTTAAGGGGCATATATACAAAAATAGAATAGTTGCATGAGAAGAACATTGCATAATACAAAGCCTATGTAATCAGCCTTATATAAGGAGACACCACAACAAAATTGTTCACCACTGACACTACCTCCATAACCCCACCAAGCTACTAGCCTATTCCCAAACCTACATATTAGACATAACGTTTGCATGTCAACAAAGATACATTTGTCAAGTGTGAGTATAAAACTTAATACAACACCACCAATAGGACCCCTAATATTTTCCATAATATACCAAGTCAGTGTATACATGAATAATTAGACAATGAAATAGCACTCATCATTAAAAAAACAAGTCAAGTCATCATGTGTTAATCAGACCACCACAACACTTGACTCTACCTGCTTTGACTAGTGCTAGAGAATTACATTAGTCATACATGGATTTTGTACCATGGAGTACCATGGTCTCCAAACCATGTTACCAATCAATATATTAACATCTGAATAGTGAGAGAGGGGGGGTACATCGCTAACCCATAAGGTGTATCACATGGAAGGTACCCTAAGACTATCTCTCATCTTCATAGCATTTAAAATCATTCCAAGAATAATCCACACCATGGGCACCATAAGGGCGGTCCCTAAGATACCTAACACCAAAATCAATTGGAAAATCATAAGTGGGGTAACACAACTCACCGTAATCCCCTAATAACATCTAAGGCCACTTGATGATGAACCCACCGCGGGGTACCAAGATATGGTCCCTTAGGTCACTTAGAATCTTAAATCATTTGGAAAAATACACATGACGAGTGTCATGACACCTCAGTCATGACCCTAGCATCTAAGGCCACTCGAGAGAGAAACATTCGTGTGGAGTACCATAGCTCATTGTCATTTCATTACATTAAAAAAAACCATTAGGATTACCATCACATCCATACACACCAGACAACATAGTTAGGCTAATAAACATAACATATATCATACTTAGCCCATCCTTAACTCTCATCTTGTATAAAACACATCTAGCACTTACCATATGCGAACACACATTCTCCAACTTCAGTTATACAATTCCAAGCCCACCGTATCCCTAATACAAATCATTAATAATCATCTTGATGGCGATTACTTAGTCCAAAAGCTTCCTTCAAGCCCAACATACATGAATCACCCAAAGAGAAACCATCACCAACAATCAACCCTTACCTTATCCTTTGGTAACACAATTTCTATAGGTTTATAAGAGATACCAAGAATCATATATAAGTAAAATACCTTAATCACCTACATTTTATTCTCAAAATAGGACCCAAGATCCATGGATCTTATTTACTTGCACGGTCTCTAGGGAGAAAACAACAACAACCCTTAGCTATAAAGCTGGCCAAAACACAACTCATTAGAGGGACACACTAAGCAATACAAATCTCACACAATTAACGCAAGAAACCCAACACCTCAATCATCTCTTTAATGGTGATCACGAAGTCTTTAAACTATAATCATTTCTAACTAAACTGATCACCATGCCTCTCCCGATTTTTTTAAAAAAAATTGCTTCCCCATAGGCCATGTTCAACCCATTTCGAAGACAACCAACAAGCAACCCAATCAGCAAGCCATCCATCGAACGTTTTGGCATCTATCCCATGGGAGGGCCTCCAACATAGTGAAGAATATTCATTCAGATCATAGGAGGCTCTACCTAAATTATCTTAATATGTAAGGGATCACCTACCTTATGTTTAGAAAAGTTAACTCAACTATTATCATGTTATGATTCATCCTCAATTGAGAGAAACTGAGAAACCCGCCCAAAGGGACCAAATTTGGGGAATCTTCACGGTCCCAACAAAAATTAAAGGAGGGAGACAATCAAATTTACCATAGCCTTGCCTCTAGGAGTCCACTTCCGCAGACTTTTCATCGATCTGATGAGAGACTGAGTGTCGAGGGAGGGAAAAAGATTGAGGGAGAGGGAGAGAAACAAGACAGGGGCTCCCACGACCATCGTTGTCGTCACAATGCACCTTCATCATCACGAGTCATCACCGCTCTGAAGAATACATCTCCAACAGATATGAACATCAATGGCACCATGCCAAACAGTAGCCCGATGAATGGAACTGCAAGTCAGAAGCAGCCAAAAGGAAAAGCCAGTGTGAGAAGGGACCAGCACTAGCAGAAACAGAGCAATGAAACCACCAGCCAATGTCAAAACACCTCGTAGTAGCATGAACCCCGACTCCTCTACCGGGATGAAGTGGAGCTCATCCACTTGACCACAGAGGAAGCGCATCGCTACTCAGGACTGAAAACATTCCCATCCGGACCTAGAGGGACCCCCGAGAGCAGATCTGGGATAAACGACACAGAAGACCGCCTTCCAGGCTTGTGCTCTGAACCGAATCGAAACCATGAAATCCGTAGACGAGAAATGCGCAAATGATAAACCCACCCAAAGAGAAGAGGCGGACGATGACAATTAGGGAGGGGATCGAAGGGGCAAGAGGAACAACCACGCTGACAAAACCAAAAGGAAAACAGGAGAGACCATAAACGGGGAGATAAACCTCGGGATCAACAACGTCGAATAAGAAAAGAACGAAAGCAGGTAAACCGAGAGGAGCGGCAGCAGCGCCCCCAAGAAAAAACCCTACCTCCTGAGAGAGATCAACCCTCGGGGATTGCGGCACCATGTCTGTAAAATTATATTCAAAATAATAATAATAATAATAGTAGTAGTAATAATAGTAATAATAGTAGTAATCCTTATAAACCAAACCCAAATATCTATTTTTAATACCCCTCTCATTCGACCAGGTAACAACACAGGTTATTATAAACTATCCACTATATGGATTATCATCAATGAAAAGCATGTTCAATTATTTCCTTAAAAACTAAACATCCATAAGAAAAATATCCAAACTCATGCTCTTGAATCCACTCTCATATCATCCAAACACAAGATCCGATCAAACATTCAATTTTTTTAAATCCTCCCTCTCTGATCCATCACATGCACCCATCTTTTTCTGAACGACACATCTCAAACCATGCCCCCTCACCATCCATGATTATGTGTGAAAAATACAAGTTGATCCTCATATTTACCAAATCTCCCGCCCTAATCACTTTGAACCTACAATCGAGAGCACTACTTTCTCATCATAATCAAAATTTATTAACTCTAGAAACATTGTGAAATCACTTGAATATCCACACTTGAGTTTAAAATTTTCTTTCATTTCAATACACTAAATAACACATTACTTCAGTAAGCCCATTATCGTAATCTTTCTTAGAATAGAGATACCCTCTCTATATTGTTGTTAACTAAATTATTCATCAAATGCTGCACCATTTTAGTTACCAAATGCACTAAATCTACCCAAATATTACAGTTGAATCCTTGAATCTTGTATTTTTCTGGAAATAGATAAGACTCATTCACCCGTCACCCCAATACCGCAAAAAATAGAAATAAAAATAAAAATAAATTGTTATTGCCAACCAGTTGGATTTTTTATTCACGTCAAACTAAACATTTATCATAACCAATCTAACACAGGGTTTGTACTTAAGTAATCAAGAGGAGACTTAGTGCCATAGGCTTTTCTATATCATTATCTTACTAAACTGAAACACTCAACTACCTATCCCGAGAGACTCACTGTAGGATCTGAGGATATCGTGGAGCCCATGAAACAATAGTCCACTAGTCATAGGTCACCACTCACCATGACACTCAGTCTCCCACTAATATTTCATATCCCATATAAATAAACCATTTAAAGGCACCAATCAAAATCCTTTTAATGTCACAAAATGATACAATCATTGAAGGCGTACCTCAAAAATGACTATCTCCCACTGCTTCCCCATAACTATATAAGGAAGCCAGCTAGTTCTACTTGCAGAATCTTTGTAGATAGCCCATTATGCTACAGAAGTAACACTTCATCCTTTTAATAAGACACTTTAAACATGCATGCACTATCATTATACATTGGATGCAAATCAATGATCACTTCTTCTTCGATCAAAGTGGAAAAGAACCATCATAATGTCTCACCAAATAACTATTACCCTGATGTTCATCAGTTATCTTCCATCCTAGACTAGATGCCACTCATCTTATTGTAGTCTCCTACGGTAAAGAATCTTTTTCCTTGATCATTAGTGATTTCTTAACTACCTATGAGTAGGTTTCCCAGAAAAATGTTGCAATATGCGCCAATAATGATCGAGTCCACTCTCAAAGTAAAATTCCTTAAAAATGAAGGTTTCAAGAACAACGGAAGTGCCTTGGAGGAGAAAAACCCCAAGGTTATTATCGATTTGATGGATCATTTTCATATTGTTCATGATGTGATTACCATGACCAATGAAACTTTTCCACAGAATATTAACATAAGAGAACCACGATCCTAAAGAGGATCTTTTCACATTAAATTTATAATTAATTTATATCAGATAAGAAGAAAGAATATCTGATATGAGGAACTTTCTTTGAGGAAGTTGATGATCTTCTAAAAACCCTTTTCTCAATTACCTTTATTGCATAGGGAGGATCCAAGTGTAGAATCCCTCTAGCGGTGATCCACACGTGCTCCTTTGATCTCTGAATAATCACTGATGGAACGTCGAGTACTAGCATGAAAGATCAATTGTCTTGTGTTTTTCATATTTATCTCTATAAGATCCCTTGAGCTTGAAGGATTTTCTATTGATCTTCTCATTCTTAAGAGGAGGAGAGAAGAAGGAATTCCAAAGAGAAGTCCTTTGTGCGCAATGATTTTCAATTCTTGATTAACACTACACAATAGACTTAACCATCTATTTACAATGTTGGTTGGAGTATATGATTAGCCACTAAATAAGGCTAATATTCATTGTTAATTTATATAATATTCATGTGATTTATTATTCTTAAACACCATTTTAGTGCATTTTACACTCTGAACAACATTTCACATTATGATTGTAATACCTTCTTAAAATGCACTATTACGTGGTACATTTTTGAACATCGTTTGAAGTATCCAATGATTCATATGATTATACATATTTTAATTTGATATTTTTGGAAATTGATCTACACTTCAATATGAACATTTTTGATTCAGGGATCAATGGATAATTCATGGAAGAAGATGAGTATATTTTGTGATGAAAGGAAACAATTCTGGAGAAGTCAGATTGGACACCAGGCCATTGATGAGACTATGGGGCCCAACATACAAGCCCAATGAATCCCAAATTTCGTGGGATTCTATAATACATGTATAGGAACAAATAACTCTTCAGTATCCAATGCTAATTCGGCCTCCATGATTGTTATTTAGGCGGCCCAAATAGTATATCAAAATCTGGGCCAGAATCTGCGGTCCAGAAAAACAGCCCACCAATTAAACCATATCTCGAAAAACATAACTCCTTTTGGGATGAGATTTTACAGGATGTTAGGGGACAGCCGGAGCTTAATTTAAGTATTCTATGGCTCACACAAATTCAGCCATTTAATGCGCCTTTGTTTGGTGGATGCAAGCTGGATGCCTTTTCGGGTCAAGGGTGGAAAGTCTTCTTTCCACAAACTTTCCACCACCCTATGGCCTACCACAATTAATTGAGAAGACTTGGACTATTGGAGGCTCGACCCAAGGGCTCAAAAATTCCTATTTAAGGTAGTGTTGTTGGAGTATTGAAGAATCTTTTGAGCTTTCTTTCATTGTAATGTTATGCTGCGGTTTTGTTGTCTCAAATTTGTCTTCCACATGTAGGTTGTTTTAATTCATCCTTGTTTCTTAATAAAAGTTCTTATTCTATTATTATTCTGTTCTTCTCCTTATCACATTGATACCGTTGGTTCAAGGTGTGAACTTGTTCATACCAAACCTTGTGAGATTATCACACAACAGTGGAGTGATTTTTATTTTATTGTGTTTTTTTTACTTCTCCATTTCTTCCCTCATGAGTCTACTTTCCGCTTCCATTGAAACCATAGAATCAATGGAGGGATAACCCACTTATGGGTTGATCCAAGGGAGTAGAAAGTGGCTGTATTGGATGTTATTTATCACCTCATTAATGTATAATCACTTCTTTAATTGATATTTTTATTTGATGATTTTTAAACTCCATCGCCCTTATTGAATTTAAGGCCACACACTTCATGTGCTAATACGAACCTTTACCTTGAAGTGCTCAAAACTTTGATCCTTAAAGTTTATAGGTGATTAATATTAAAGGGTGTAGGCATTAAACCAACAAGTGATGATGTTGTTTTATCTCCTTAAATGAACCCATCTCAAATATAAGAAATTGAAATCATTGAAAAGGAAATATGTCCAATCCACCCCGAGCGATAACCTAGGATAAACTCATTCTTTTAAAATGAATTCACTTGAGTCTCTTAGAGTTCCTTTAAACCCATCTAAAATCAACCCACTTTGTCCACTTCATAGCCAAAAATAGTCCATAGAATGTACGTGTCTATAGGTTTCTTATTAGGTCTCTGAGGATTCGATAACCCAAGCTAAACTACAAGGACCGTTCTACCTTCATCTCTTGGGTAAATTTGAGCGAGAATCAAATTTTGGCGCCGTTTCTAGGGACCCATTTAAGTCATCTAAACACCCATTATATTCTCCCCCATTTCTTCTTTTCTCATCCAAATTCTCTTATCTTGTCCCTTTATCATTTTTTTTCTTTTGGCGCATGTCCGCCTACACCCGTGATCAATCAAACCGTCTAGTTAGGATGGATAGTCCTGGGGTTGGGGAGTCAAGTACACCAAGGGAACTCTTTCCATTATATCCTAATCTTCCTAACACCCCCGAGTCAAAAATTGAGCCCATTTCAATGGAAGGTCTTCAAAGAAACCAACTCATAAACCCGAGTGGGAACCAAAATGGAAACCCAAATGAGGCAGCCCCAAACTTGGGGAATGCAATGGATCAAACCATGAATGACTACCTCACACCTTCCTGGACCAATGCCCCCTCATGCATTAGACACAATTCTCTAAGAGATTCAAACTACATATTTAAACCCCATGTCCTAAACCACCTTCCCACATTCCATGGAATGGAGTCCGAGATGCCCTACCTTCACATTAAGGAATTCAATGACATTGTAGAAACCATGTGTCCCCTACATCAACTAGAATCAGATAAGATGAGGCTATTTCCTTTTTCATTAAAGGATCGAGCTAAAAATTGGCTAAACAATTTGATACCATCATCTACAAACTCTTGGTACCAACTACAAAGAGAATTCTACAAAAAATACTTTCCCCACCACAAAACAATTGTACTTAAAAAGAGTATCCAAATTTTTTTTGAAAAAGAGGGAGAGTCAATCTATGAAACATGGGAGAGGTTCAAAGACACTCTAAACATGGTTCCACACTATGGTTTTTCTATTCCTGAACAAGTGATAATTTTCTATGAAGGTTTGGATACAGGGAATAAACAATTTATTGACATGATGTGTAATGGAACCTTTAAAAACAAAGACCCAAATGATGCTTACGAGTATCTAGAAAGCCTTTATGAACAAAACCAAACATGGGGAACTACACCTTATTCTTCAAATCCACAAAGAACTACTGTAATTCATACACTTAGAGAAGAGGAAATCCTTAGGGCTAAACTCACAACACTCTCTAGGAAGGTTGAAGAGATAGACCTTAGGAAAGTCCATGAAATCCAAACCGTTGACCCTGTTTGCACAATTTGTGACAAACATGACCATAAGACAGACAACTGCCCAACCATTCCATCCATCAAGGATGTTATTTTAGGAGGACCCCTAGAGGAAGTAAATGCCTTGAACTTTGAAAAGCCTCAATACCAAAACAACTTCAAACCAAGGTATAATGACCACCCAGGCTTCCGTTGGAAAGATAACCAACAACCTAGCCAACCACAGGGACAAAATCCTTAACCCCATCAGAACTACCAATCCCATAACCAGTTCCAAACCCAACCTATCCAATACCAACAACCACCGGTTCATTTTCAACAAACCATACCACCTCCAAAATACCCCCTTGGGATAAACCAATCTTCTCAAGCACCAACCCAAACTGTTCCACAAAGCCTACTAGAACAACTGTGAAAATAAATGGAGAGGATGAACTCAGAAGTCTCTTCCCTAAAACAAGAACTTAAAACCATCAAAACTGGAAAGGCACCCATTCCTACTCAGGCGGTGCCATCCTCAACTTCAAGGGGAGAGTCAAGTTTTGCTCAAACAACTCATGAACAACTAAAGGCTGTGACTATTTTAAGAAGTGGGAAATCAATTGAGAAACCTACAAAACTAATTCAGAACCCACCTGAAGATTCAAACTTGGATTAAAATTCAAATGAACCACAAGATCAAACCGAGGAAACTGATAACAATGTGAAAGAAACAACTCTTTAACAAACAACCCCACAACCTGCACCATTTCCTCAACGCATGAGGGGGAAACCCAAGCCTGAACTGAGTGAAACATTGAGGGAAATCTTCTCATAAGTCAAGTTGAACATTCCCCTTATCGATTCCATCCAAACCATACCTGCCTACTCAAAGTACCTTAAGGACTTGTTCACTTTTAAAAGAAAATTTTCACATAAAAACCAAGTCCTTTTGGCTACTAATGTGAGTACCACCATTAAAGGGACCATTCATCCTAAGTTGAAAGACCCAGGTTTCCCTTACATCAATGTTGAACTAGGAGAAAGCAAAGTTGTCAGGGCCTTGTGTGATCTAAGTGCTACTGCTAATCTCATCCCCTATGCTGTGTACTGCCAGTTAGGCCTAGAAGAAATCCAACACACATCTGTCACACTTCAACTTGCTGATCGTAGCATTAGGGTTCCAAAGGGGATTTTAAAGTACATTCTGGTAAAGGTTGAAAACTTCATCTACCCTACTGACTTCATTGTCCTTGACAACTATCCAAACTTAGGAAATAAGGAACAAACCCCAATCATCCTTGGCAGTCCTTTTCTTGCAACAATCAACTCTGTTATCTGAGTCCGAAATGGGAACATGACCATCAACTTTGGGAACATGAGTCTAGAATTGAACATCTATAATTCAAGCTCACAAATAGGGGATGACGAGGACATTCATGAAGTAAACATGATAGGAAGAATTGATAATGAATCCATAGAACATCAAGGAATATTTGATGAATGTTTAAGTCAAAATGATATTGATTTCCTTTGTTCACATGAAGGAAATTTATCTCTTTGGCTTGAATCATTTTCAAATTGCTCTTATGATGAAGTCTTAGGTCCAACAATCAGTGAAACCTTTCAGGAAACCAATTTCATGGAGACCAATCAAACTTCCTTCCCTAAATCTGATCAAGCCAATCTAGTAGATGAAACTTCTACATATGGGGAATCAATCCTATCTGAAACTCTAAAAAAAAAAGAAATTGAACTTGATCCAATGTCCCAATATTCTGCTGAAATTCCAAACCAAACTGATCTTGAATTGAAGGAACTTACTGTTACACTCAAGTATGCCTTCCTATGGGACAATCAAACACATCCTATTGTCATTTCTTCTTCTCTAGATTCCAATCATGAGAGGATGCTTCTAGATGTCCTTAGGAAACATAAGAAAGCCATTGGTTGGACCCTGTCTAATATTCCCGGGATTAGCCCACTTATTAGGACTCATAGGATTGTTCTAGAATATGATTCAAAGCCATGTCATCAACCTCAACAGCGACTCAATCCTAATCTCATGGGGGTAGTAAGGAAAGAACTTCTGAAATTGTTAAAAGCTGGTATTATCTATCCCATAGCTGAGAGTGAATGGGTGAGCCCAATCCAAGTGGTTCCCAAGAAGGCAGGAATAACAATGATAACCAATGAGTATGGAGAGATTCTTCCAACTAGGTTGAGTAGTGGATGGAGGGTCTGCATTGACTATAGGAAGCTAAACTCATTCACCAAGAAGGACCATTTCCCCTTACCATTCATTGAACAAGTCCTTGAGAGAGTGGCAGTTCATGCCTTTACTGTTTCTTATATGGGTACTCAGGGTATAATCAAATTGAGTTCTCCCTAGAGGATCAAGGGAAGACTATATTCACATGTCCATTTGGCACTTTTTCCTTCAAACGCATGCCCTTAGGGTTATGAAATGCCCCAGGAACCTTCCAACGGTGCATGATAGGAATATTCTCAGACATGGTAGGGGATTTTCTAGAGGTCTTCATGGATGACTTCTCTGTGTTTGGGGATACATTTGAGGGATGTTTGTAGAATGTGGAGAGAGTCTTGTCAAGATGTGAAGAAAAGAATCTGGTCCTAAACTGGGAAAAAATGTCATTTCATGGTTAAAGAGGGACTAGTTCTAGGCCATCTGGTCTCAGGTAGGGTGATTGAAGTTGATAAAGCCAAGGTTGACATCATTCTTCACCTTCCATCACCCAAAACTGTCAAGGAAGTGAGGTCTTTCTTAGGACATGCTGGTTTCTATAGAAGATTCATCAAGGACTTTAGTTCAATATCTCGTCCCCTTTGTGCTCTCCTAGTAAAGGATGCTCCATTTGTTTGGACAGAAAGCTGTGAGGGTTCATTCTCAACCCTAAAATCCTCTCTCACCTCTCCTCCCATTATGAAATCTCCAAATTGGAACCTTCCTTTCAAACTTATGTGTGATGCCAGTGACTTTGCTGTAGGAGTTTTGTTAGGACAACGTTGTGATAAAACTCCTTATGTCATTGCTTATGCAAGAAAATCCTTAAATGATTCCCAAATAAACTACACCACCACTGAAAAGGAGTTACTTGATATTGTGTTTTCCTTAGAGAAGTTTATGTCCTACCTCTTAGGATCCCCCATCACTGTGTTCACTGACCATTCTACACTAAAATACCTCTTCCAAAAACAAGATGCTAAGGCTAGACTTATTAGGTGGGTCCTTCTCTTACAAGAATTTGACCTCACAATCATGGATAAAAAGGGAGTTGAAAATGTTGTAGCTAATCACCTCTCTAGGATGGAATTCAAAGACAACTCAAATCACCTTTCTGTGTCTGATTCATTTTCAGATGAACACCTATACTCTGTGAGTGACTGCCCTTAGTATGCTGACATAGCCAATTTCTTAGTTACAGGAGTCATTCCAAAATTCTTAGGGACTCAAGCTCTAAGGAAATTCCTTTCTGATGTTAGAAACTATGTGTTTAATGATCCATACCTCTAAAAGTTTTTCCCTGACCAAGTCATTAGGAGGTGTGTTCCAGAATATGAACAAGAGTCCATCCTTAAATTCTGTCATAGTGAGGCATGTGGAGGTCACTTTTCCTCTAAGAAAACATCTGCTAAGATTATTCAATGTGGTCTCTTCTGGCCCACCCTCTCAAGGGACTCCTACACATTTTGTCAAAGTTGTCCTAGGTGTCAACAAGTAGGGTCCATCACAAAAAGGAATCAAATGCCACTCACTCCCATCTTTGTGGTTGAAATATTTGACTTTTGGGGAATTGATTTCATGGGTCCCTTCCCAAACTCTAGGGGATATCTCTACATACTCTTAGATATTTATTATGTCTCAAAATGGGTTGAGTACATTCCCACTAAGTCCAATTATCATAAAGTTGTGATTCAATTTTTGAAAGAGAACATATTTTCTCGATTTGGAATTCCTAGGGCTATAATCAGTGATCGAGGAACCCATTTCTGCAACTTCCCATTCTCTTGACTCATGTCTAAGTATGGTATTTCTCATAAAGTGTCCACTACATACCATCCTCAAACCAATGGTCAATCTGAGTTAGCGAATAGGGAGATTAAGAAAATTCTTGAAAAAACTGTCAACCCCTCTAGGAAAGATTGGTCTGAGAAACTATTAGATGCTCTTTGGACCTATCTAACCGCACATAAAAGTGTTTTAGGAATGTCCCCATATAGGTTGGTTTATGGAAAATCATGCCATTTACCTGTTGAAATTAAGTATAAGGCCTTTTGGGCAATTAAGAAAATGGATTATGACCTCTCATTGGCTGAAACAAAAAGGAAATTAGATCTCAATGAACTGGAGGAACTAAGGATGGAGGCTTATGAAAATTCAAGGATCAATAAAGCTATAGTTCAAGCCTACCAATCTAGGAATATCAAGTTCAGACATTTTGAACCGGGAAAACTTGTGCTCTTATATAGTTCAAAACTTCATTTAAACCCAGAAAAGTTAAGGTCTAGATGGTCAGGTCCTTTCATAGTGCATTATGTGTACCCCCATGGGGTAGTCGAGATTCAAGATCCCACAAGTGGTTACATTTTCAAGGTCAATGGTCAAAGGTTAAAACCATTTAGTGAATCATTCAATAAACAGGAAATAGAGGTTGAGTTAACTGAGCCAACCTATGAACTAGGAAAAAATTGATAGATTTAGGATCCATGTCAGGATAATGACGTTAAACAAAGCGCTGCATGGGAGTCAACCCATGGTTTTCAAGTTTCCAATCATTTTTTTTGTTTTAATCAACTTTATATTTTAAATAGGATTAATTAATCATTTTGATATTTAATAAAAAAAATTAGACTATTGACCTGTTCTTCTTTTATGAGTATGGATGGGTATGAAAGGGGAGCATCGTATTAATTTGTGTCATGCGGTGTGATCCCTGAGTAATACCTTACCCAGAAATTTAAAAGAAGACAATGAATCATTAGTTTGATTTAAAAAAAACAAAAAAAAAAACAGGGAAAACCATAAAAATGACGATAACTTGGAATTCAATAAGTCATTGTGTTGTTTTTTTTGTCTAGTTTGTTCTTCTTTGTATGGTTCAGGGACTATTTTGGGTGATACATGTTCAATCAAGGAGGTTCCTATGTCCCCTAATAGATCAAAGGACTAATTGGAGCAGCAATAATTTCAACTTCAACCACCAGGTGACTTCATTCCATAATCCTCATTTTCAATTTCCTTTTTGAAATTTCATTATCTACCTCTACCCACTTCTAAATTTTCTTTTTTTTAAAACACTGGGGACAATGTTATTTTAAGTTGGGGGGGGGGAGATAAAATAAAAAATGATTTTGTGTAAAAAAAATGAATGATTTGAAAAAAAAAAGTGTAAATAGAAGGAAAAATTCCTTTAACTTTGAACATGATATTACACATTGAAAAATTTGAAACTGAATATCAAATAATTTAGCATGCCCTGATTCTGATTTTAATCCCTGTATAATTTCATGAGCATATATTTTAGAAAGTGTGGCTGTCCAATGTGATATTTAATCGTTTATATTTTCATCCAAATAAAAAAAAGATCACAATGCACGTCCCTTGGATAGTGGGGTATTAGTTTGAGTTCATGGGGTCCCCCAAATAAATATCATAGGTTTGGTGATCATTTTAGTTTTAATATGATTATTCAATAAAAAAAATTAAAAAAAACAATAAATTTGCGTGTAGAGCAATGAAATGACCTAATGCGTGGCTTTCGGCACTTGAGGATCATGACTCCATAGTTGTCTGGCCCAGAGTTAGTAATTTTATCTCTATTTTTGGTAATTTGAATTTGTTTTTGACTGAGTTAACTTGAGATGATGCCCGAGTATGTGGGATTCACTTGGTTCCCTAAGGTCTTTGAGCCTGGGAGTCATCGGCAAAGTCTCGCTACAGGGGTTGACTCTTTTGAGTGCAATTTCAATTACCATGGAAAAATTGCAAAAAAAAAAAACAAAACAAAAACAAAAAAAAAACAAAAAAAAACATGATACAAAAAAAATTGAATACTCATATTAATATTGAAATGTGATTCCACCTAGCGCTTCCGTCATTTCCCCCTTGAATAAAGATGAACCCCCATGTCTATTGTGATGCACAACACATCCACATACTTAATTGATATTGGATGGAATATGGCATTGAATTTGAACAAAGGAATGGGCTTGGGATTGGGATCTGCTTATGAAACTATCTTGTATTAAAATATTTTGATGGGTTTCATGATTGTTTGGTATAAGGGTTTATGGTGATCATTGTGTATTAAAATGTTTTTTGGAAAAAGTGAATTCAAATTTCATATTGTTGAGATATATTTTGATCGGGACTAGAAAAACTCAAGTTGGGGGTGTGATTAGACACTAAATGAGGCTAATATTTATTGTTAATTTATATAATATTCATGTGATTTATTATTCATAAACACCATTTTAGTTCATTTTATACTTTGAACAACATTTCACATTATGATTGTAATACCTTCTTAAAATGAACTATTATGTGGTACATTTTTTAACATCATTTGAAGTACCCAATGATTCATATGATTATACATATTTTAATTTGATATTTTTGGAAATTTATCTACACTTCAATATGAACATTTTTGATTCAGGGATCAATGGATAATTCATGGAAGAAGATGAGGATATTTTGTGATGAAAGGAAACAATTCTAGAGAAGTCAGATTGGACACCAGGAAACTTATGAGACTGTGGGGCCCAACATACAGTCCCAATGAATCCCAAATTTCGTGGGATGCTATAATACATGTAGAGGAACAAATAACTCTGCAGGATCCAATGCTAATTCGGCCTCCATGATTGTTATTTAGGCGTCCCAAATAGTATATCAAAATCTGGGTCAGAATCTGCATCCCAGAAAAACATCCCACCAATTAAACCATATATCTAAAACCATAACTCTTTTTGGGATGATATTTTACAGGATGTTAGGGGACATCCGTATATTAATTTAAGTCTTCTATGGACCACCAAAATTCTGCCATCTAGAAGGTGTTTCATTCGCCTTTGTTTGGTGGATGCAAGCTGGATGCCTTTGCGGGTCAAGGGTGGAAAGTCTTCTTTTCACAAAATTTCCACCACCCTATGACCTAGAACAATTAATTGAGAAGACTTGGACTATTGGAGTCTCGACCCAAGGGCTCAAAAATTCCTATTTAAGGCTGTGGTATTGGAGGATTGAAGAATCTTTTGAGCTTTCTTTCATTGTAATGTTATGCTGCGGTTTTGTTGTCTCAAATTTGTCTTCCACATGTAAGTTGTTTTAATTCATCCTCGTTTCTTAATAAAAGTTCTTCTATTATTATTCTGTTCTTCTGCTTATCACTTTGATACCGTTGGTTCAAGTTATGAACTTGTTCATACCAAACCTTGTGAGATTATCACACAACGGTGGAGTGATTGTTATTTTATTGTGTTTTTTTTACTTCTCCATTTCTTCCCTCATGTGTCTACTTTCCGCTTCCATTGAAACCATAGAATCAATGGAGGGATAACCTACTTATGGGTTGATACAAGGGAGTAGCAAAGGGATGGATTGGATTTTATTTATCACCTCATTAATGTATAATCACTTCTTTAATTGAGATTTTTATTTGATGATTTTTAAACTCCATCGTCCTTGTTGAATTTAAGGCCACACACTTCAAGTGATAATACGAAACTTTACCTTGAAGTGATCAAAACTTTGATCCTTCAAGTGTATAGGTGATTAGTATTAAAGGGTGTAGGCATTAAACCAGTAAGTTATGATGTTATTTTATCTCCTTAAATGAACCCATCTCAAATATATGAAATTGAAATCATTGAAAAGGAAATACGTCCAATCCACCCCGAGCGATAACCTAGGATAAACTCATTCTTTTAAATTGAATTCACTTGAGTGTCTTAGAGTTCTTTTAAACCCATCTAAAATCAACCCAAGTTGGCCACTTCATATCCAAAAACAGTCTATAGAATTTACGTGTCTATAGGTTTCTTATTAGGTCTCTGAGGATTCGATAACCCAAGCTAAACTACAAGGACTGTTCTACCTTCATCTCTTGGGTAAATTTGAGCGAGAATCAGTATGACACTCAATATGGGGGGTGAATTGAGTTCCTATCAAAATTTATGTTAAAAAACTTATTTAAAACTTCCCCAATTTAAAATCTAAATAGCTCACTTAACCAAAGTAGTAGATTTATAAGAGTTTTGAATGTTCAATTAATTTCTCAAAAGATTGATTAATTCTCTGTTACAACAATTTGAAAGATTGATATAACTTTTGAAATTAATTTACTAAATCAAAAATAATTATAAAAACTAACTAATATTAAATATCAATGTAATATTTAGTTTTCTGAAATATATGTGAAAATAGATAAAACTAAATTTGAAAATCGCAGCGGATAAAAATAAGAGGTTCAGTCTCAAGCAGAGACCTAATCCTCTTTACTTGGTGATCAGTTACCACCAAGAATTTTATATTAATAAATTTGATACACACCTTAGATCAGGATTCGTAACAGCACATAAGGCTGTCCAGGTCAATTAGGCCCCTACTACAGTTATTCGTGGGAAGAAAAATACAATTAGGCCACACAGGGACCTCTTCCATAGTTATATGTGGGTGAAAATGGTGTAGAAAATGAGTGAGTGAGGATATATTGTATCCTCCAGCTTAGCTCAGGAGACAATATGTGTTTGTGATATAAACACACACAATGCTCGAAAGAATAGTATGAATGTACATAAAAGAGAATAAATAATAAGAAAATGTTTAGAATTATCCTTATGATGTGATTGATGCTTCTGGACTTCTTAGGTGTAGCAGATGTGAAGCTTGAGTCCACTTCTAGAAACAAACACCAAAACAGAGTGTCATGGATGTTTTGTGTTCTAGTTTCCAGTGAGTTGAGATGCTCCTCAAAAGTGTTCTTCACTAGGGTTTGTTGCTGCAAGGATGTTGTGATTTTTTATTCACAACAAATCCTTCCTTGTTCACAGCGAGCAAGAAAGAGTGTTCTGCTCGTATATGTTTTTCTCCACTTTATAAGTTATCTCTATAGGGTTTCTTTGATTTTTTCTTAGTTGATTTCTTTATATACTGTAGAGGTCGATACTAGGCATGATCCACAACATGATGGCTTCCTTGTACCTCTTACTGGTCTTTGACAATGTCTACAAAAGACAGAAAGGGACATTAATGTAATAGACAATACCAAGTTTCATAAATATGACTATTAGAATTAATTTTGAATTTAAGAGTAAATAAAATTCCCTTAGTGTTGATCAGTAGGTCATTCTATAGGTAGGTTCTTTTTTCGATAGGTTGATGTGTCAGTAGGTCCTTCTGTCAGTAGGTCAGTGTATCGGTGAGTCCTTCCATTGGTATGTCCTTCTATCGGTATGTCTAGTGTTGGTGATTCATTACTATCAGTGAGTTGGTCTATCAGTAAGTCAAACTATCGATGACTCAGACTTGTATCGGTGACTCAACCTGTTGGTAGCTCATACTTCTGTCAGTGACTCATTATTCTATCAGTGACTCATTCTTCTATCAGTGAGTCATTCTTCTATCAGTGAGTTATGATATCAGTGACTCATACTTGTCCATTTTTTGTCTATTTGTCTGTCTTATATTATAAAAATTAATAGAATATATTAAACTTACAGTTGAACATAGATAATCATAATTAAGCATATTTGAACTTAAAAATTAAGACATAATTAAGCACGATTTGACATGATTTGTGAGAATTAAAACTGGAGAGGCCCAACAATCTCCCCCTTTTTGATGATAAAAAATCATGGCATTATAAAGAACAATCAGTTGATTCATAATGATCAAAGTATTCATTCTGCTTAATATCCCCCATTACTATTTTTATTAAAAAAAATGAAAGATCATGCTCCCCCTTTCATGTTTCCATATTATCCAAAGGTAAAATAATGCATAATTCTTTCTCCCCCTTTTGGTATTATCAAAAAAGAGTAAATGGAATCAAGGAATAAAGACTAAAAAAGAATATAAATAATCATAGCATAAAGAAAGAAATAAAGAGAAACTGAATTTCATATTCATGTGAAAGTACATTGGAGAAAAAACAAAACAAAAGTACAACAATGCAGCCCTATAAAAAAAAGTAACCCAAACCAATTCTTCTTCAAAGAGGAGTCCATCACTACCTTTCCCTTATAAGAATCTGTAGGGGTAGGAGCAGTAGATGTAGAAGTAGTGGATAAAGGTTCCGAGTGAATTCTGAGAGGAGGAAGAGGAACTCCAAAAAACACTAAAGGGTCCAAGTTTGGGCTAGAGGAGGAAGGAGGTCTAGTAATCTCCCTAAAAATGACAGGATGAATCTTCCTGAAAGCTTGATTAAGAGAGAGTTCTAGAGGAGATAAGGAGACAGAAGGAGAGGTAGTATATTGGAGAGCTTCTCTGAGAGGTGAGGCAGCTGGTACAACAACAACAATACTCTAGACATGCAGATGAGGATTGAGAAGGTTGATGAAATCCATCATAAGTTGTCCACAATATTCCATATCCTTGGTGAAATCTTCCTTGTTTTCTAAAAACTTCTCAAGTATAGGAGTAAACTCCTTAAGTAGTTTCACCTAATCTCTAAAAGCCTGTGTCACTGGAGGAAGTCTCAGATTCTCAACTGGATACTTGAAGTGGATGGTGAGCTTATTCTTGGTGTAAATTCTCTTGAAATTAAAATCTACTTTATTTGTTATTTATTCTTATAGAGTTGTAGCGCCATTGGAGTAAAATCTTACCATGTCATATATATGATCATGGTTCTCTCTAATCTTGGATACACTCTCATGATCAGTGCCACCCATCATTGTTTGAAGCTCTTCTCTGATCACATTCCTAACCATCTCAATATTTAGAGGGTGTGTGTCACGACCCGACCCAACGGGGCTCGAGCCGCGACTCCCCAAGCCCACCTCCAATAGGTCAGGGGCTGGCGTCTAGTGCCGAGTAGGCTATCACACACATGGGAGGCATTAGCCTAAGGTACCTATACACATTCACCCACATACATCTCCATGAAACAGTGTAGATATGTACATATAAAAACTAAAAAGGAAAATCATGCATACATCTATCCCAAACCAGAGTACAACAAAAGTACAAAAGGGCGAAACAGGGCCCACCAAAGGAAAACTACAAAAGCATCCAACCTGCTCAGAAGGAGGAAGAACGCTGCCAAAAGAACCTGCTGGTAAGCTCCTCAACACATCTCCAGTAAACCCCCCAGATGGTCGTGCACACTAAGCTCCGCCTGCTCTGGGTCCTCTAGGAACTCCGTCGAAAGGCCTGTAGTCTGCACAAGATACAAACATGTGCGGGCAAAGCCCATGCAGGGGTGAGTATAAAAATACTCAGTAGGCACCCCAAAACCCCAAAATAAAAGGGAGCAACTGAAAGACAACAATCAGCTCATCCCAGCCAGAGGGAACCCCAAACGAGATAGAAACTCCAACTCGAGACCATCCTCGGCTAAACACGACTAGTCTGCTCAACTCAAGTGTATTCCCATACATACACCATGAACAACCAGATATAATCAAACCACACACCAATCCTCATGAGGTTCTGACCTCGTAACCTACGACAAGTAGATAACTAGGAGAACACACTCCACGAGCTCTGTCACCCTAGATGACACACGTCCGAGATATGAACGCTCATCGAAAATCGTCACTGAGAACCTCACACTGAAACAACGGAAATACGAAGTTCCTCGGATAGGGGATCACTCCTAGGGTCTGTTAGGGGATACCACAACCCACACCAATATACAAAGATCTCATAGATATGGGATCACTCCCAGGGTCCATTGGGGGATACCACAACCCGATCTGGAATTTGAAGATATCACAGATAGGGGATCACTCCCAGGATTTGCTGGGGGATACCACAACCCGATCTGGCGCTCGTCAGAAACATGTCACTCAGATAGAGGATCGTCACCCGTGTAAAGGTGGTCACAATGATACCAGACCCATATCTGGTATAACTCTCGATGTAGGGGATCGAACCGACGATGCACCAACCCTACTGAGACCACGCGCTGAGTAGGGGATCATATAACCAATGATATCGCAACCCTACTATAATCCTCATGCTGAGTAGGGGATCATATACCCGACGATACCACAACCCTATTGAGCACATCCCACTACGTAGGGGATCATATTCCTGATGATGCCACAAACCCTATGGGGTTAACCTGCAAGATAGGGGATCACCGACCATGGAGAAGCGGTCACAACGATACCAAGAAGACGATCTAGGGAAACGATGCTAGAGGATCCTGCTCTGGGCCCACCGGAGGGATTCCATAACTCTAACAGATTAAAAAACCCATCGAGAGGATCACAAACCTATACTAAGGTTATGATGTCGCACGAACCCTCGTAGGAACGAACTAAGGGAGTACCCTCAACCACTGCTGGTCCAAACATCGCTAACCTGAGTGACCCACCACATTGCCATATTGTGCACCTCCTAAGCCTATACTGAGGCCACCATCGCAATCTACGTGGAAAAACACACGGGATAAGCTATTTACTCGCCTGAAACAGACAACCGGTAAAAAAGGAACTATTCACCATAACTAGCCTGTGTGAGGCCCACACCACAATCCTGAAACTTGTCAATCAGATCACACCATTGTGATCCTCTAGGAAAAACACACGAGATCGACTGCTCGAACACTCCAAACGGATGACGGGTGAAAAAGCAACATTTTCATCATAAAATGTGAAAACCGGGCCCTGTGGGGCCCGAACCCTTTTTTTATCTTGAACACTAAAATAAGCACCTCAAAAAGTCCGCACGAGAACTAAGATCAAGCTTCCGCTAACGACACTTCAATCGGATGTCCGGTTCGCGAGGTACGTCCGTTGCAAGCTTTAATAATAATTTAATATTATTAAATTAAAGCGTTTCGGGTCACCCAACTTCGAGAACAGAACTCAAAAAACCCAAAACTCATTTCAAAAAGTCCGTCTCAATGATAAAAATCCATAGCCGTTGACGGCACGTCGAACAGACACGCCGTTTAAAAGATACAACCCCTTAAACAAAAGGGGCCCAACTGGGCCGGTCCACCCCAGCCGCCCCGATCCAGACCGCCGGCCCGCGACCCAGCCGTGGGTTTGGTCCAGCTCGCCGCGGCCCACTAGCCATGGCCCATCTAGACTCCACCAGACCCCTCAGGTCTGGTTCCTCCAAATAGACCGGCCACTTGGCTGGTCTTTGTCCGCGCGCCGCCCCAGCAGGACCCGCGTGTTGCGGTTCCTTGTCCGCGGCTCCCCCCCCCCCCCCCCCGAGGTCAGTGCCTCAGGGATCCTCCCGACCGAGGCAGGCCAAGGCCACCGTTCGGACTCGCCGAGGCTGCCTGCCAGCGCTGCACCACCCGACGCCGTCGTCCGCCTCAGTCGCCGACCCGCTCAACTCCTCCCGGTCCCCATGTCGCAGCCGCCGCCTGGACTCGCCGGCACTGCACCGCCCGACGCCGCCGGCCCTCGCAACTCCTCTCGGCCACACCCCGTCCGCGCCGGCCACAACCGACACCATCTTCCTCCTCCAAAGCCCCGACCATTCCTCCCTTCAGCATCGTGCTCCGACCACTTCGCCTAACACCAGAACCCCTCCAGACTCCGCTCATTCGCTGGCTGCCGCACACCGGCCAAGTGCTGCCTCGCTAAGGCCTTGTGCTGCCAGTGCAACTCTGGCCAGTTCCACCGCTACGCCACCTCGACCTCCGGCCACCGCCCCTTGCCAGAGCCGAGACTTCCGTCGGCCGCCACGACCACTCCGGAGGCCTGATTTCAAATCCGTAGGTGGATTTGGAATCCTCGGGACGAGGCCTTCACAACGCCTACCCCCGATCGACGATCCAAATAAGTTTTGATGCATCTGAAAATTTGGATGAAGAATGACAAAGAACGCGTCGAACACGAGATTTAGAACGGGACTCGAACGGTGGCCGTGTTCGTTTGACCATCGTCCCAATTCTAAAATTATAGAATTTAAACAACGGATTTGACAAAAACTCAAGAAAAATTGATGAAGGAGCAGAAAATCAACTGAAAGCCTACCTTGATCTGGCCGTTCATCATTGGCGACGCGCCCGCTGCGATCCCACTTTGATCCGCCGGAGTTCGCTCCTCAATCCGGCGAAGAACAGTGAAGAACGATGAAGAATGAGAGAGAGAGGGGGGGAGAGAGAAGGGAAATTATGGCTTTCCCTTAATTCCAACACTTATGTGGAATTTATACTCTCTGAAACTCTGCCGACGGTCGCGTATTCTGAAACCTCCACGCCCACTTATTTTATATCACACATAGGAAAAACACCCCATTTTGAACTCAACAGATGTCTCAGATTCTCATTCTGAGACTTCGTCCCAAAGTTATTCGAAGAGAACACCAGTGATAAAAATCACTAAGTCATTATTTTAAAATGACGATTTTGCCTCTGGGTGACATCTCTCACAGCAGGCTCGCACCCGTAACTTTTACACCCTTCCTAAGGTAAATGGCATGCTTCGGACGCAATTGTGCCCTTAGATTCCTGTTATGAGCTACCGTTTATAAGATAACACACCCGTGCCACGTGCATAGTATTAAAATACTCTATTTTTATAAAATTAATTCCAGGAACACCATGCCTCAGAATCATATGCCGTCTTCACGCCCAGCTTTGGAATTATTCATAGGAATATTCCAAAGTCTGATAGGGCCAAAACCTAAGTAGATAAATCCTCTCCACCTTAGAACTTTTCGTCCCCGAAAATCCATAAGCACAAGGAAAAAAAAGGAACTCTCAACTAGGTCTCCCACGCCAGCGAGTTCACCAAAAACACCCATACCTGAACACATAAGTCAGAGGGACTCATCCACCACACCTCAACACTATATTCTTTGGGTGGCACTGACTCGCCCGCACGGTTCTGATCGCATCTCAGAAACGCGTCTCAGTGGGGGAAGGATCCCTATTACTCATGCATTTGATGCACGTCGAACAACATCCACACAGGGTCTTACCAACTCCCTGAAAAAAACTCGAGCAAGAAACGAAAAGGGAAGAGTACCAGTAAACAGTGTCTAATAAACTACTGTAGAAAGTAGAAAGGACACATGGCGTACCTCTATCCATTCGTGGAGCCTCTGGGTCAACAGCCTCTAGGGCATGCAGCTGTCTTCGTCCTTGCCCTCCAGCTCTTTGAACTCGACATGGACCACCTGGGGGGTGGAAGTGGTGGCATCTGATACTGCCCACCACCTCCTGCCACTGCACCAGCTCTGTCGGCACGTCCACCGCCCTGTAGACCTCCAAACTCGAGAGGTTGCCGCTGCCAAGATAGCCTGTCGACCGGCTCCCTCTCAGCATCTTGATGGGTCAGATAATCTCTAGCGAGGTGTCCCCGACCGTCGCAAGCATAACACTGCCTCTCCTGCAGCTGACTAAAATTGGTCTGCGAGTTCTGTGAGACCTAAGCCTCAGATCCTCCATCCTGGGGTCGCTTCTTGAAACGTCAGCCACGTCCAGACCCCTGCGTCTTCCGCCGGCTACCAGCTGCCGACGTCCCAGCCGCCACATGACCAACACTGATGGGCTGAATCTACTCATCCAGAAAGATCTCCACCACCAAGGCTCACTCCAGCACTCCAACATAGGTGGGCAGACACAAGGAAACCGCACCTGCCTGAATTTCTCTATATAGGCCCTACTCGAAGGTCCGAGCCCTAAAGAACGGGTCTTGAACCATATCCAGGGAGTAGTGCAACAGGTCTGTAAACCTCACTGAGTACTCCGACATATTCATGCCCTCCTGCCGAAACTATAGAAGCTCCTGAATCCGCACTGAACTCAACGTCACTAGATAGAACTCCTCCCTAAAGAGTTGCTCAAACTATGCCCATGTGAGCATCTCCTCATCATGGGACTGCGTCACCAAACTCCATCGTTGCCCGACCGAACCATGCAGAAGGCTCACCGCTAGGACCACCATTTGATCTGGAGGTGTCCTCACCAGGTGAAAAACTCGGGTGACCGTTGCGAGCCATTCATCAGCTGCCTGAGGATCTAGATCACCACGAAACCATAGAGGTCGCTGCCTTTGTAACTCGTGCAGTGCACTCAACCTGTGCGCAACCTCATCCTACACTACCTGCACAACCAGCAGCTCGAAAGGTGGTGTCTCAACTAGCGGACCACCTGGAGGTCCAACCTCAGAACCTGCACCCTGGTCCATAGCCTCTACATGGGGAAGATCGTCACCACAATCCCGCTGCAGAACTCTCGCTGGCTGTCGTTGTGGAGGCATCCTGAAATACAATCAAGATGCACCATAGTCAAAGGGTATATCTAGAGAGCTGACTCAAGAAGGACAAGGAAAAACCCAAAACCCAATCCTATATGATGTATGTATAGTTATGTCCCTAAAATTAGTGTCCAAATGTCTCGAGTCGAAAGGAAGGTTATCAGAGTCCTAGTGAATGGATACGTCGGCCGCCGCACCAACACTCGAGTCTCTGGCCTGAAAGCCGAACTCGAAACATCTTGACACAACCGCTATGAAACCCATACCAAACTCACAGCTAGACCAGCTACGCTCTAAGATCCCAAAGGTGGAACCTCCTCTGATACCACTCTGTCACGACTCGACCCAACGGGGCTCAAGCCGCAACTCCCCAAGCCCGCCTCCAATAGGCCAGGGGTTGGCGTCTAGTGCCGAGTAGGCTATCACACACATGGGAGGCATTAGCCTAAGGTAACTATACACACACACCCACATACACCTCCATGAAATAGTGAAGATATATATATATATATAAACTAAAAAGGAAAAGAATGTATACATCTATCCCAAACCAGAGTACAAAAAAAGTACAAAAGGGAAAAACAAGGCCCACCAAAGGAAAACTACAAAAGTGTCCAATCTGCTTAGGAGGAAGAATTCCACCAAAATAACCTACTGGTAATATCCTCAGCATAGATCTAGTAAACCCCCAGGTCAGTCACGCACACTAAGATTCACCTACCCCGGGTCCTCCTGGAACTCTGTCGAAAGGCATGTGGTTGGCACAAGACACAAACATGTGCGGGCAAAGCCCATGCAGAGGTGAGTATAAAAATATTCCGTAGGAACCCCAAAACTCCAAAATAAAAGGGAGAAACTGAAAGGAAATATTCATCTCATCCTAGCCAGAGGGAACCCCAAACGATAGTGGAACTCCATCTTGAGACCATCCTCAGCTAAACACGACTAGTCAGCTCAACTTAGGTGTATTCCCATGCATACACCATGAACAACCAGATATACTCAAACCATGCACCAAGCCTCATGCGGTTCCAACCTCGTAACCTGCGACAGGTAGATAACTAGGAGAGCACACTCCATGAGCTCTGTCATCCCAGATGACACTCATTCGAGAGATGCATGCTCATTGAAAATTGTTATTGAGAACCTCATGCTGAAACATTAGAAATACTAAACTCCTCGGATAGGGGATCACTCCTAGGGTCCTCTAGGGAATAACATAACCCACACTGGTATACGAAGATCTCACAGATAGGGGATCACTCCCAGGGTCCGCTGGGGGATACCACAACCCGATCTGGCATTCGAAGATCTCACAGATAGAGGATCACTCCCAGGATCCGCTGGGGGATACCACAACCTGATCTAGCGCTCGTCAGAAACACGTCACTCAGATAGAGGATTGTGTCCCGTGTAAAGGTGTTCATGATGATACGGGAACCCAATCTGGTATAACTCGCAATGTAGGGGATCAAACCGACAATGCACAACCCTGTCAAGACCACGTACTGAGTAGGAGATCGTATAACCAATGATACCGCAACCCTACTATAATCCCCATGCTGAGTAGGGGATCGCATAACCGATGATGCCACAACCCTATTGAGTACGACCCACTATGTAGTGGATCATATTCCCGATGATTCCACAAACCCTACAGGGTTAACCTGATAGATAGGGGATCGACGCCCATGGATAAGCAGTCACAAAGATACCAAGAACCTGATCTAAGGAAACGATGCTAGAGGATCCCACTCTAGGCCCACTAGAGGGATGCCACAACTCTAACAGATTAATCATCCCATCGAGAGGATAAAAAAACTATACTAAGGTTGTGATTCCGCGCGAACCCTCGTAGGAATGAACCGATAGAGTACCCTCAACCACTGCTGGTCCAAACATTGATAACCCGAGCGACCCACCACATCACCACATTGTGAACCTCCTAGGCCTATACCGAGGCCACCATCGTGATATATGTAGAAAAACATGCGGGATAGGCTGTTTACTCGCCCGAAATGGACAACTGGTGAAAAAGGCACTATTCACCATAACTAGCCTTTGTGGGGCCCACACCATGATCCTGAAACTCATTAAACAGATCAAAACATTGTGATACCCTCGAAAAAACACACGGGATCGACTACTCAAACACTCCAAATAGATGTCGGGTGAAAAAGTGACATTTCATCGTAAAACGTGCAAACCGGGCCCTGTGGGGCCCACACTCTGTCTTTAGACCGAAAAATGAAAGGATCACCTTAAAAATTCTACATGAGAACTAGGATCATGCTGCTACTGACTGTGCGTTGATCGGACGTCCGGCTCGCGAGGTACGTCTGTTGCAAGCTTTAATAATAATTTAATATTATTAAATTAAAGCATTTTGGGTCAGCCAACTTCAAGGGAAGAACTCAAAAACCCTGAAACTCATTTCAAAAAGTCTGTCTCAAAGAGACGAACCCACATCCGCATACGACGCATTGAATGGACGCGCCGTTTAAAAGATACAACCCCTTAAACAAAAGGGGCCCAACTGGGCCGGTCCACCCCGACCGACCCGGTCCAGACTGCCGGCCTGCGGGCCAGCCGCGGGTCTGGTCCAACTCGCCACAGCCCACGGCCCGCTGCCCGCAGCCTGTCCAGACTCCACCGGACCCCTCGGTTCCGGTTCCTCCAAACAGCTGACCACTTGGCCGGTCTTTGACCGCGCGCCACACCAGCAGGACCCGCGTGATGCGGGTCCTTATCTACGGCTCCCCCCTCCCCCCCGAGGTTAGCGCCTCGGGGCTCCTCCCAAACGTGACAGGCCGAGGCCGCCACTCGGACTCATCGAGGCTGCCTTCCGGCACTGCACCGCTCGACGCCGTCGTCCGCCTCACCTGCCGACCTGCTCGGCTCCTCCCGGTCACCATGCCGCCGCTGCTGCCTGGACTCGCTGATGCTGCACCGCCCGAAGTTTCCGGCTCTCGCGACTCCTCTCGGTAGCACCCCGTCTGCGCTGGCCACACCCAACATCGCCGTCCGCCTTCGAAGCCCCGACCGTTCCTCACCTGAGCACCATGCTCCGACCACTCCGCCTAACGCCCGAACCCCTCTAGACTCCGCTCATCCACTAGCCGCCGCACACTGGATGAGTGCCGCCTCGCCAAGGCCTCACACTGCCGGTGAAACTCCGACCGGTTCCACCGCTATGCCACCCCGACCTCTGGCCACTGCCCCTTGCCGGAGCCAGGACTTCCATCGGCCACCACAACCACTCTGACGGCCCGATTTCAAATCCGTAGGTTGATTTGGAATCCTCGGGACGAGGCCTTCACAGTGCTTTCCCCTGATCGAAGATCCAAAGGAGTTTTGGCGCATCCAAAAATTCGGACGAAGAACGATGAAGAACGCGTCGAACACGGGATTTAGAACGGGACTCGGACGGTGGCCGTGTTTGTTCGGCCATCGTCCTAATTCTAAAATTATAGAATTTAAACAAAAGATTTGACAAAAACTCAAGAAAATTTGATGAAGGAGCAGAAAATCAACCGAAATCCTACCTCGATCCGGCCGTTCGTTGTTGGCGATGCACCCGCTGCGATCCCACTTCGATCCGCCGGAGTTTTCTCCTCAATCCGGTGAAGAACAGCGAAGAACTCCGAAGAACAAGAGAGAGAGAGAGAGAGAGATAGAGAGAGAAGGTAAATTAGGGATTTCCCTTAATTCAAACACTTATGTGGAATTTATAAACTCGCTGAAACTCTGCTGACGGTCGCAGATTCCGAAACCTCCGCGCCCGCTTATTTTATATCATGCCTAGGAAAAACACCCCATTTCGAACACAACTGAAGTCTCAGATTCTTATTCCGAGACTTAGTCCGAAAGTTATTCGAAGAGAACTCCGGTGATAAAAATCACTAAGTCATTATTTAAAAATGACGATTTTTCCCCTGGGTGACATCTCTTACGGAAGGCCTGCGCCTGTAACTTTTACACCCCACCTAAGGTAAATGGCATGCTCCGGATGCAACTGTGCCCTCAGATTCCCATTCTGAGCTACCTTTTAGAGGATAACACCCCCCTGCCACATGAATAGTATAAAAATAATCAATATTTTTATAAAATTAATTCTGGACAGACCGGGCCTCAGAATCACACGCCTTCTTTGCGCCCAGCTCTGGAATTATTCATAAAAATATTCCAAAGTCTGACAAGGCCAAAACCCGATTCGCTACAATGTGTAACTGGAGCTGCTGAGTTAGATTCACCTTGCACTATATCTCTGAGTTCCCATATCAACTGATTAATATCAATATCAAGGGTCTGAGGTTGAGCAATAATATTTCTAAAAACTATATCCTCAAAAGTTTTTAGAACTTTATCCAAATATGTCCTGTAATCAATAGTCAATCTATTTATGATAGAAACCATTACAGTCAACTCATTTCTCATGCTCTGGTTATCCTTCATTATAGTTTCAATGAATGATATCAGCCTAATTTCCACTTGAGAAATCACTCTTTATGTCAGAACATAAATATCTCTTTCACTTAGAGTAGAAACAGGAGAATTTTGGGGTTGAGATGAATTTATAGAAAGAGATATCAGATCTTCCTTAAAACTTTCAAAAACTGATTTGGTGACATAGTCACTTGGTACTGAAACCACTAGAGGTAAAATAGAAGAAGAAAATGCAACTGCTGGAGGTGTCTTAGAATGAACTGGTTCCTCAACTACTAGTTTACTTGGAACAACTACACCATCCTTAGCATCTGAGTCAAAATAATCCAAACCAAGAGAAATATTACCAGGATACGTTTCCCATTAGGATACCACACTAACATCAAAAGGAGTAAGTGTATCAACTCTCACATTCTTGGATTGAGGCTTCCCCTCAATTATAGGTCTCCTTCTAGCAAAAACTAATCTTGGTACTGGGGATGCATGTGCTTCTACTTCACTACAAACTTCAACTACTACCCCTACTTCTGCACCATCTTCAGGAGGTTCTATAATATGTTCCTGAGCCACATGACCAATATGTTATACATTAGCACCTTGATCATCATTAGGATGATCAAAACTACAACCACTTCCACCAATTTCATGATCAACTTCATCTTCTCCATCATCTCTATTTTTATCACTAGATACTTCAACCTCTTCCTCACTACCATAGCCTTTATCTTCACTTCCACTTTCCTTTTCATCATTGTTTTCTTCCTCTTCTTCAGTTTCCTTATTTGAATCATTAGATTGAATTTTATAATCCATACTACCTAATTCCTTAGTCTCATCATCATCATCCTGAGCTAGAATAGGTTCCTTGGTAGGTAGAGATAAAGGTGGACTAGTAGGTCCAAAAGTCATCCCCTTAGGATTTTCACCAATATCAGGGTCACTCCTATCATCTATAAGAGACTCAGATTCTCTACCAGTTTCAGCTGTTTCCACTTCATAAGAATAAACAACATTAGCATCTGGTGGAAGATGAGGATCAACTACATTTCTTGGCCTAGATGGATGGTCAACATGGTTGAAATTTTCATATAGTTTCTCATTATCTACAACCCATTCCCCCTTATATGGATTCAAATTTATACTCATTATCATGAAAATATCCTTACTTAGGCAGATACCACTACAAGAAGAACTAGTTTCTTCATATTCACTAACACATCCTTTGGCTTTTAGCATGGCAGATATCATTTTTGGATAAAAAATGAATTTGTCTTACAATAAGGATTTCTCATTTCACTTATGTGGACTATTAAATACCTACACAGATTTACCTTATGTCATTTCTTCAAAAATTATAGTATATATACAACTTGATACTTGAGTGAAGCAAATTTTCCTTTCCTGGTAAACAACTGGTGTTGGATGAACTTGAATAACAACCTGATTTCACCATCCAACTCAGTAGAAATTGGTCTTCTATGCTATCATTACTAGTTAGATCACCCAAAGCTGTCTCATAGAAAAAGAAATCACTTGTGGGAGAATTACTCCCCTTATAGTCATCATAAATCCCTTCATGAGGTACGTTTAGACATTCTTCCCAATGACATGAAGAAAATGATACTCTTCTTCCATTCACCAAAGATTTAATCTAGTACATCTCACTGCCTTCTAGAATAAACTCAACATGAAGATAAAATTCAAGTACCATTCTAAGGTAATGAATTCTTTCATTATTTTTGAACCATTTCAACCATCCTTATGTCTGCAACACATTTAACAAGAGAGACTTACTTGTTAATAACCACTATGAGTGCACTTCTCTTTTAGGAATTACCACATAGTTTTTAAGCCCTTGATAAATAGCCTTATAATTGCTCGATTCTCCTTTATGTCTCTTTTCAGGTTGTGAATCATCTTTAGATACTTCCAAGAAGAATTTTACTCTAACCATTCCGAGGGTTTAGTTGAAGGTCAATAGGTGAAATCGTCAAAGGTAAAGAGAGTTTAAAGGTAAGAGTGTGAGAGTGGAAGACCGAGAGTAAGAAGTAAGTAGGATCAACTTGATTTTATCATTTAGGATTTTATAAGCCTTAAATTGAGTAATCCTAGTTGAATAAAAAAAAGTAAAACAACATCATTTTGAAAAGAAATAAAAATAGTCTAAGAGTTCTATTAGTGAGTGGCCATCAGTGAGACATCATCGGTGTCAGGAAGACACTGTCAGCGTGACCCTGTTAGTGTCGGCATGACACTGTCAGTATGACACTATCAGTGTTGGCATGACAGTGTCATAATGACACTATCAACATGACACTATCGATGTCGGCATGACATTGTCAGCATGACACTATCGGTGTCGGCATGACACTATCAACATCCTCCTAGTGAGTCATCCACAATAAGTTTTAATAGAGAGTTATTAATAGTAGGTACCCAAAAACTAATCATCCCTAATTCATGTATGATGTAACCCATACTTTCAGAGTTTAATGTATTAGTAAATATACCAGCAATATGATGTTCTGTGTGAATAAATTCAAGATTTATATCACCTTTTTGATAGTGATATCTCAAAAAGTGTTGTCTTACATCAATATGTTTTGTTCTAGAGTGAGAAACATGATTCTTTGATATGTTAATAGAACTTGTATTGTCATCATTTATAGGGACATGTCCAAAATGATATCCCTAATCTAGAAAAGTGTGTTTCATCCACAAAATATTAGCACAAAAACTACCAGCAACTATGTATTCAGCCTCCGTAGTAGATAATGAAATGGAATAATAATTTTTACTACACCATGATACTATAGACTTTACCCAAAAACGACATGTTCTAGATGTTCTTTTTATATCTAACTTACAACCAAAAAAATTAGCATATGAATAACTAACTAAATCAAATTATTTTCCTCTAGGGTAGAACAATCCTAAGTTGGTAGTATACTTGAGTTATTTGAAAATTATTTTAACAACATTTAAAAGAGATTATTTGGGGTTTGATTGAAAATGGGCACACATACATACACTAAACATAATATTATCCCAGCTAGTATTTAAGTAAAGTAGACTTTCAATCATCCCTATGTAATTGGTTTGATCAACAGATTTACCATTTTTATCAAGGTACGACTTACAAGTGGTATTCATTGGAGTATCACTACTTTTTATACTATCAAATCCAAACCATTTTAAAATATCTTTAGTATTTTTACTTTGAATTAAAATAATAACTTCTTTATTTTTAAATATTTTAAATCCAAGTAAGAATTTGAGTTCTCCCATTGAACTCATTTCAAATTCACTGTTCACCATTTTTGAAAAATCAATACATAAATAATTCTTTGAAGATCCAAAAATAATGTCATCAACATAGATTTTAACTACTAAAATATCTTTAGAAATTATTTTTATAAAGAGAGTAGGATCAACTATACCTTTTGTAAAACCTTTAGAAATAAGAAATGTAATTAGCCTATCATACCAAGCTCTTGGATCCTATTTTAAACCATATAAAGCCTTTGTTAACTTAAAAACATGGTTTGGAAACTGAGGGTCTATAAAACCAAGGGGGATTTCAACAAAAAAATCCTCAACTATATACCCATTTAAGAATTCACTTCATCCATTTGATATAGTTTGAAATTGAGATGAGATGCATATGATAGTAGGATTATAAAGGCTTAAAGTCTAGAAATTGGTGTAATGGTTTCTTCATAGTCAATGCCTCCCTCTTAACTATATCCTTGTGCAACCATTCTGGATTTATTCCTCACTATGGTGATTTCTTCATCTACTTTGTTTCTAAAGACCCAATTAGTGCCTATGGTCAAGGTGTCTTTAGGTCTATCCTCTAGTTTCTAAACTTTATTTATTCCAAACTGATTCAACTCTTCTTGCATAGCCATCACCCAAAAATCATCATTGATTGTATCATTAATGTTTTTAGGTTCAAGATGTGACAAAAAATCTTGGTGTTCAACCTGGTTCTTAAGAGAAGCTCTAGTGTATGTCCCTTTATCTAATTCTCCAAATACAACATCTAAGGGATGGTTCTTAAGGGTTCTAAAAAATCTAGAAAATGAAGGACTAGTTATTTCAGCTTCATCCATAAGTTAAGGTTCACTATGTCCAATGTCTAGTGATTTTCCAAAACTTGAGGATTTAATAGATTGCTTAATAGTAGGGTCAGGGGGTCTAGTATTTATGTTCATATTGGACAAATCATCCTCAATATTTTCAAGAGGGGTTTTAGGTTCATGTGGATATATTTCATCAAATTTGATATTTACATATTCTTACAAACATTTGTTTCTTTTATTAAAAACCCCATAGGCTTTACTAGATGTTGAGTAACCTAGGAAAACACCTTCATCACTTTTGGATGAATTTTTTACAAGATTGTAAATAGTATTGAGAATATACGCCTTGCAACCAAAAACTTTAACGTATCTAACTTTGGGTTTCTTATTGTTCCATAGCTCATAGGGAGTTTTCTTAAGAATCTCTCTAATTAAGACTCTATTAATTATATAACAAGCTATTTTGACATCTTCATCCAAAAAATAAACAGGTAAGTCATATTCATTAAGAATTGTTCGGGCTATTTCTTATAAGGTTCTATTCTATATTTCTACAACCCCATTCTGCTGGGGTGTCCTAGGAGTATAGAAGTTATGACTATAGCCATTTTGTGAGTAAAAAGATTCAAATTATTAGTTCTAAAACTCGCGGCCATGGTCACTCCTTAAGGTTTTTATCCTAAGACCGCTTAGGATTTCTATAGATCTAGCATACTTGATTAAGTAAGAACAATATTCACTCTTGTGAGATAAAAAGAAGGTATAAATATTCCTAGATAAGTCATATACAAGAACAGAGAAATAGTGGTTCCCATTAAGAATTGAAACTCTAGATGGTCCAAACAAATCCATGTGAACGAACTCAAGTGGTTGAGAAGTTGAAAATTATTTCTTTGGTTTGAAAGATATTTTGTGTTATTTTCCATTTTGACAAGGATTATAGACTTTATTGTATAGAAATTCAAGTTTGGTTAGATCCTTGATTAAACCTTTCCTTGAAAGCTTTCTAAGTGAGTGAGTGTTACAGTGACCTAATCTCCTATAACAAAGCCACGATTCTTTATGAAATACACTTAAGAAAGAATTTTTTTGAAAAAATAAGGAATCCAAGTTCACAACATAAACATTATAATTTCTAAAAGCAGGAAATACTAACTCATTTTCATAATTAAATACATTACATGCATCATTTTAAAATTTTAAATTGGAACCATCATCACATAATTGAGAGATAATGAGCAGATTATACTTTAACCCATAAACAAAAATTACTTTAGAAATTAAAATTGAATTAGTGTTATCAATTTTTCTAAGGATAATTATTTTTCCTTTATAATTTTCACCAAAAGTGACATGCACACCATCAATATTTATGAGATTCTTGAAGTTTGAGTAGTCCCCTGTCACGTTTCTTGAACATCCACTGTCCAAGTACCATAAGATTTTACAAGAGTGCTTCAATCATGATTCCTAAAAATAAAATTTAAACAAGAAAAGATTTTGGTACCCATACTTTATTGGGTCTAGTAATATTAGTAATTAATGCTTTGGGAATCCATACTTTCTTCATGGGTTTCCTACGAAGAGTTTGTAAAGTATTGGAAAAAATAAAATCTATTTGGTCTAGAAAAACTAGAACCAGTAAAAGATTTTCCACTATTGGAACTTGAAATTTTTTTTCAAATCTTGATACAAAGCCTAATTTTTCAGATTTTTATACAAAATTATTTTTAACTAATTTTCTTTGTCCTAGTTGATATCCTATACGAGTATCATATTTTGGTGCAACATGTTTACCAATCATTTGATTGATAGTGTTCTTTCCATTGTTAAACTTTTCTATGTCCCCTTTTAACTACTCATTTGATAATTTAAGCCCATTATTTTCTTTAACCAATTGATCATTTTTATCTTTCTCTGTAGTAAGCTCAGATTTAACAGTAGAAGTGAGATCATGTTGTTTCTTTGAAACTTTATATTTATCTTTTAATTCATTACATGTATCTTCAAATATTTTTCAAAACTAAAACATTTCTTCATTGGTTATGTTTTCAGAATCATATTCATCTCAATAATATTATGAATTTTGTATAGGTGATTTAAGGGTTACCTAAGAAGTGTTTTTCATGAATCAAATGTTATCTTGATCACTTTTCTCATCATGTGAAGACTTCGACTCACTGGATATATCCTCAAAATCACTCTAGGTGCCCTTTATTTCCTTCTTAAACCTTTTATCTTTGTCATTATACTTATTCTTATACTTTAAAATAGGACAATTAGCCTTTACATGTCGTCTTCTCTTACATTCATAACAGACTATCTCATTAGAGTTATCACCTCTCTTCGAGTCCTTTTTCTAGTTTCCCTTATAGTCATACTTTCCTTTGTAGATGGGATTCCTAAAGAACTTATTTCTATAAATTTGTTTAAACCTTCTGGATAATTGATCCACTTTGTCATTAATGTCAGATGGTGATTCTTCATTGATTGAATAGTCAGAATGAGTTTGTGACTTCACATTTTCTTTGTGTTTAGAAGTATTTGTCTTGAAATCCACTGACTTTCTCTTTGGTTCATCATTTTCCTCTTTTTTTACCTTTAATTCTTCATCATACATCATCATCTTACCTATCATCTCCTTTATATGCAACTTAATGATATCACAGGATTCTCTAATTGACACTGAGATTCCCCTCTATCTATCTGGTAGACATCTAAGAATTTGTATGATTTGTTCCTTAGCAGTAACATCCTTTCCTATAGAGATCATAATATTTACAATTTTATTAAACCTGAGATACATGTCAGATATAGGTTCATCAGTCTTCATTTTTAAGTTATCATATTTAATAATATATGTGTTAAGTCTCATTTCCTTAACATTATTGGTTCCTTCATGTGAAATAGCTAGAGTATCCTAAATTTCATGGGCTATTTTACATGTAGAAATCCTATTGAATTATTCATATCTTAAATAACAATATAAGGCATTCATTGCTTTGTAATTATTATTATAAGATGCTTTAGTTGGTTCATCACAAGTATTTTGGGAAGTATCATGAATCTTATATTCATCTATAATTTAAGAGAATATTTCAAAAACCATACTTTCTAAATGTATTTTCATCTTAATTTTCCACTGATCATAATTAGATCCATTGAAAAATGGAGTTCTGTTGGTAGCATCATCTTCCAATCTATTATCCATAACAAAGAATAAATAATAGGATTTTAAAGAGTTTAAAATTTAGAAATCATAGAAATTTAGAGATCTTTAAAACACAACTAAAATCACCATTTAAAATACTTGAAAAATCTTTGAAATCTTTGAAAATAGAAGATATATAACATTACTTTGATAATAAATATTGGTCAGAATAGTACACTCAAGAGGGGGTGAATTGAGTTCATATAAAAAATTTTATTAAAAAACTTATTTAAAACTTCCCCAATTTAAAATCTAAATATCCCGGTTAACCAAAGTAGTAGATTTATATGATTTTGAATGTTCAATTAATTTATCAAAAGATTTATTAATTCTCAATTACAACAATTTGTAAGATTGATATAACTTTTGAAAGTAATTTACTAAATCAAAAATAGTTATAAATGCTAACTAATATTAACAATAAAAGTAATATTTAGTTTTATGAAATATATGTGAAAATAGAGAAAATCACATTTGAAAAACATAGCGGATAAAAATAAGAGGTTCATTCTCAAGTAGAGACATAATCCTCTCCACTTGGTGATCACCTTCCACCAAGCAGTTTATATTAATAAACTTGATCCACATCCTGGATCGGGGTTCAAAAGAACACATAAGTCTGTCTAGGTCACTATTCCTATACCAAAATTATTCATGGGAAGAAAAATACAATCAGAACACACAGGGACCTCTTCCACAGTTATACGTTGGTGAAAATGGCGTAGAAAGATGAGTGAGTGATGATATCTTTCATCCTCTAGCATAGATCAGGAGATGGTATGTGTTTGTGATATAGACACACACACTGGTCGAAAGAATAGTAATAATGTAAAAAACAGAGTAGAAATAATAAGAAAATGTTTAGAAGGCTTTGTGTGATGCGATTGATGCTTCTGGACTTCTTTGGTGTAGCATATTTGAAGCTTGACTCCACTTCTGGAGACAGACACCAAAACAAAGTGTCGTGGAATATTTGTGTTTTGGTTTCCATTGAGTGGAGATGCTTCTCAAAGGTGTTCTTCACTAGGTTTTATTACTACAAGGATGTTGGGATTTTTGGTTCACAACAAATCCTTCCTTGTTCATAGCTAGAAAGAAAGAGTGTTCAGATCGTATATTCTTTTCTCTACTTCATAAGTTCTCTCTATAGGGTTGCTTTGATTTTTTTCTTAGGTGATTTCTTTATATACTATAGAGGTCAAAAATAGGCATGATCCACAACATGAGGGATTCCTCATACCTTGTACTGGTCTCTAACAATGTATACAAAAGACATACAAGGTCATTAATATAATAAAAAATTCTAAGTTTCATAAATTTTACTATTAGATTTAATTTTTAATTTAAAAGTAAATAAAATTATCTAAGTGTTAATCGGTTGGTCATTCTGTCAATAGGTTCTTCTATCAGTAGGTTGATGTGTTGGTAGGTCTTTCTATCAGTAGGTTGATGTGTCAGTAGGTCCTTTTTTTGGAAGATCCTTATGTCGCTAGGTTCTTCTGTCGGTAGGTTGATGTGTTAGTGATTCCATCCATCAGAATATCCTTCTATTGGTATGTTCAGTGTTGGTGAGTCATTACTGTTAGTGAGTTGGTCTGTCAGTAAGTCATACTATCAGTGACTCAGACTTGTATCGGTGACTCAACCTGTCGGTAGATCATACTTCTATCGGTGACTCATTCTTCTATCGACAACTCATTCTTCTATTGGTGACTCATTCTTTGATCAGTGACTCATTCTTTTGTCAGTGATTCATGATATCAGTGACTCATAATTGGCCATTTTTTTTCTATTTTCCTGTCTTATATTATAAACATTAACAAAATATGTTAAACTTATAGTTTAATATAGATAATCATAATTAATCATATTTGAACTTAAAACATAAGACATGATTAAGCATGATTTGACATGATTTGTGAGCATTAAAACAAGAGAGGGTTAACATATGGTGATAGAGTTTAGTTTAAACTTTTATTTAATTATGTACCGGCCCTTAAATAAAATAATAGTCATTATTAAACCCCATTCCATATAATAATAATAATAATATTATTATTTTATGGTGTGTTCTAACTAGCATAACAATAAATATTATTTTTTCATCTTAAGAATTAATATTTATCACCAGACATGATTTTGGCCTATTTGAATTCTTCCATGGAATTTATCAGATGTCTGAATAAATATTTATTAAATATTTTTTCATAGATAAAAATTATATTCACAGTTAAAAAAATAAATATATATTAAAAATTAATTATATAAAATAAATATATTTTCTTTAAAGTTTTGTGAATAAATATTTATTTAATTTATGTGATAATAAAATTATTCTTCGATTTTGTGACTAATATTTATTCCATTAATTAAATTCAAACAAAATTTAATCGATATCAACATAAACATTTAGTGTGTGATCCTCTAGGATTCTCTTTCTCATAGGAATTTGGTGGGTTTTCCTAAGGTCGATGATTAATGTCTATCAATGGGTCAAAGCACCCAAGAGAAATAACTTAAGGTCTCAATATCGAAAACCATATACAAACACTCACTATATAATATAATATCTTTGTAACAATATTTCATCAACCAAGTTGCACAACCATGTCATCAACCTATACGCTTGATACGTCTTTAATTGATTATCTAAAATAAACACATCATTACACCATGACCAGGGAATTTAATGTGATGGTTCTATTCTAATCAAAGAATCGAGATATAAAATTTCATAAATATGAAAGGGAAAAGTCCTTTCTCAACTTATCTACTAATAACATGTCACTCATGACATACCCAACGTATCTAACTTTACCATGAACTATATCATCAAGGTTTATAAAATACATCTAAGTGTGTGAACCATAATATGCATTAATAATAATCTTAAACTCTAAGTACAATTACACAAACTCATAGATAGGAATATCCGATTACACCAAAACATGCAGAATTCCTACTACTAGATCTGTTCTCATAATATACCGTCTTAGAGATTACCAAGTGCAAACTTCATGTGAAGAAGTCTCATATTTTTATGAGTACTCACACTTGACAGTCTATATACTATGTGTTTTAATAGTGGGTGGTCTAGGAAAAACATAAATAGTACTTTTCAATACCAAATCATGTATACAGTGATTTTTTCATGATGGTCTTTTACCATAATAGTGTTGATATTTCTACATCCACTATTTACATGGCAATGTCCATAGATTATTTTTATATCAAAAGGTTATTGTGATTCTCAAACTATAATGAGAACCTCAAGATACTATGAAAATAATTTTAAAAATATGTCTTAGGGTATAGATATATCATACTGTGAGAATATAGATGATGTCTAACTATCAGGTGTTAAGGTATTATAATCATTGATACTTCTTCTCATAAAGTTCGCACTTGGTGATATCTAGTAGATGAGACCATGGGGACTAATCTGCCAATAGGAACACCAGATGTTTCAGGTGTCAATGATAGTTTAATGAAGATAAAGTTTTCATATATTTTATTCTATAATTCAATGTTTATAATCTCACAATAGTATAATTTAATGGTAAATTGTCACTTTTTTAATTTTTTGTGGTATTTTGAGTTTATATGCAAAAATGGCCTAATTTTGGAATTTAACTATTTTATTTTTATTCAGTATTTCAGCCATAAAATTTTCTACACTGATTTAAATTATGATTTTTTTAAGATTCATGGAATATTATGATTCATTTTATTCTTCTATACCCAAATATCAATTCATCTTTTGGAAGGCTAAAATTATATCACAATCTTGGCCTTGAGATATGTGCACATATCTAGAAACATTTGAATATGGGCCTATATCTCAAATAGGAATAGTAAAAAAGATCTAAAATTAGAAAATTATATGTATAAGTCATAAATAAACAACTTTCATGAAGGAGGAAACATGTTAATTCACCAGTTTCAAGGTAATTATGGCATGGGAAGTTGAGGTTTGGGAATATGAAGAGTTTCCCTGGCCAGATTAAATGTTCCAAAGTAAAATAGAGATAACTCCTAAATATGATGGCTAATAATGATGACATTTTGATGATGCACGTGGGAGACAAATATAATTTTTTTATGAAGAACATTTTACAATATTCTCCCATTTTATGGGGATAACACATGTCATATTTTGGAGAAAATATTTTGGAGCCAAAATTTCTTACTTTTCCCTATAAATACATGTCTCACCATCCATATCGAAGAATAGCCATTTATCAGGGGGGATAAGGTGGATTTTTTATGGTGTAATAATTATTTTTATTTTTAATATATATTAGTCTTGATTTATTCTTCTTTTGTGCATTTCTCTTCTTCTTAATTTTGTATTTCTCCCACCTTTGCATATTTTTAACTCCATGTTTGTGGAGAAATAACCCTCACTGTTGTTCGAGGGGGGAAGTTTTTGGGTTTGAGTTTATTGTGATTTAAATATTTCTATTATTTTATTCTAAGAATTTAGTAGTGGTTAAAATGATTTTGTTGAGCGGTCATACCGCTTTCTCTATTATTGTCTTCCTCCTCCTCATTCAATAATTCTTCTTCTCATTGATATATAATTCATTCAAACAGTGGAGTTTAGATTGGGTATTAATGTAAAAGAGATTACTCTTACATGAAGAGGTCTTGGTGTAGGGTAATACCATTCAAATGAGAGGGTGGATAATGAAAGGTCTATATTTATACACTGAGTAAAATAATATGGAGATATTTTGAATAATAAGGATAACACCTCTATTAACCCCAAGGACAACAATTTTCATCTGCTGACTTCTTTGTTTTTCTTTTCTTCCTTTTATTTATGTTTTTATTTTCTTACTTATATATCTATAATATATATTTCATGTATTTTAATTATAAAACCCCCATTTATATTATTATATAAGTTATTTTTGTATTAGTTAGTTTATAATAGTGATAATATGAAGATAGTGTGTTATGAGCGGCCTCCTTGTGACCCTAGGGTATGAACTATGGTTCATTATTAGGATAATAATAATTTAATTGAATAATGGTTCAATACAAACCACTATCGTCAATTTGGCACCATTTTTTGGGATCCCAAGCACTTACACAAACTATTTTTTCATAAAAAAACAAAATAAAAATAAAAATTTCAAAAACTAAAAAAATTAGATTCATTGCACATCTTTTTTTAAGGTCGAGATGAATTTTTTTAGTGATTTTTTATATTATTGTCCTAGTAATTATTTATGTAGTAGGGGTGAATTTTTAAAGAAATAGTGTGAAGAAAACCTTAGAATAATGGAGGAGTTAAGAAATAAACTGAACAACCTTTATTCCTTCATTCAAGAATCCAAAGTACAATGGTCGGAACAACAAAAAAAGATGATGAAGAAGAGGTAATACTTATTCCAACTATATTTTAAGTTTAAGAAACCAAGGAAGACATGAATATGAAACTTCATGATCCAAACATCTATCCTTTTCCATTTCTTTAATAGGTTCCTGATGATTTCATTCCAGACAATACAACTATGGGATATCAACATGATTTGGATGAACATTGGTTAGGTTTTGTTGAAGACCAAAAGGTAAGTGATCCTAAAATATTTTAAAAAGAAGAATTACTACCTCTCTACCTCTATCTTACTATATTAGAAGATAAATAAAAACCTTATGAGATATAATTCCCAATTACCTTGTCTGAAGAGATCATGTTTCAAGATGACCTACATGAAGGGGGAGATTTCTTTATTGATTCTTCGCATTTTAATCATATTAAAGTAGAGTTATTTTTTGACTTCCCCTTTTATGATTTTTTAATATAGCATCACATTGGAAATACCTATAAGTTAAAGTTTAATAGGTCACACAAGTAATGGTTGTAAACAAAGACAAACTATTCTTCCTCATTCCCCCACTATGCAATATGTACTACATTGCAAAGGGGGAGGATCTATTTTACTCTATTCATTGGTTCCTCCATGTACAATGCAAGATGAAGAGATATGGAAGAAATAATATGTGGTGGTTCATGATCAAGAAACCCCATACCCCTTTATATTGGGGTTAAACCACTACAACTTCCTAACTAGGGGTAGAAAAATCCTAACACCCACATGGGAGTTCAAAACATGTTATATCCATTTTTCCTTTATTTATTTATTTTTTATTTATTTTTCTTATGATTTTCTTTATTTAATGATTTCTAAGTTTAGTGGCAGTACCTAGGAGATTATATCAAGGATTCCAATAGAAAATAAATTCATGTTGTATATTTCTTTTTCTTTAAATTTTCTTCCCTTATTTTTATTTTATTGAGATAAAATGAAGGTTAGTGAATTCTAAGTGTGGGGGAGTGTCAATTTTCTTAGTTCCTTTGTGAATTTTCTTTTAGGTTTTTAACTTTTTAGGATTATTGAGCTTCAATTAATATTCTTATCATTTTTCACACATTAATTTATTTTTATATGATTGACATGATTTTTGAAATAATGTATTTTAAATGATTGTTGATGTGATTTTCCCCTGGAATTGCATTTTCAAGAATTTTTATGAGTTTGACCAATTTTTGAAATATATTCCCATGAAATAATGACTCAAAATATTTTTCTAGTCCTATGAGTCATTCTGATCCATTTTGAAATATTCTTTCTAATACCCACACTTTCTTGAGAGAAACTCAGATTTTGTGTGAGAACCAAAATTTGTGATTTTTTGTCTTTTAAAGATTTGGATTTCATGGAAGGTTTTTAACATGATTGAGAAAATTATTTGGATAGAAAAATATTTAACTAAGACCTAACCTTAAATATATACTTCTTTTTCCCTTATATTCCATGAATTTCCTTATTGGTTTAAGCCACATTATAGGCTAATTTTCCCTCACCTACCTGCACTCTTGGTAAATTTTCATGGATATTTCAAGTTTGAGTATGGGGGAAGGTCCTTTAATGTGTGTTATTTGGGATGTGTTTCATTTTTGGATGGTTTGAGGTGTGTGTCAACATTTTAGGTAGTGTATAATGAGATAATTGTGCATTATTCAATATTTTATTGTGTTTTATTTATTTCACCTGGTTCTCCTCCAAAAAAAACGAAGAAAAGAAAAAAAAGAAAAAATGGAGATGAGCTTGAATTTTTCATTGTAATTTCTTTTATAAATCATTTAAATTTCAAAAATCAAGGACATTAATTTTCATTCATTAATTATATTCAATTTTCATCTCATCCTCCATGAAAAAAAATCAAATAAATAAATATATTAAAGTTGTGCCTTTCTGGAGCTTTACAAACAAAAGAAAGAAAAAGAAAAAAAACTTGGATGATATTATTAATTGTAATCACTGGTTGGATAATGCAATATATCATAAAAATGTATTGGTGTTGTGTTTCACATTTCTAAGGTAGATTTAGTGAGTAATTTATTAGTTTTCACTTGATTATTCATGCATTATACTTAAGAGTCAAACCTCCTCTTTTCAGCCTTAAAGTTTTTCAATCATTTTACCACCAACCCTAAGACACATAATTTACCTTGAAAATTTCCTCATGATTTAATTAATTTTCATGTCTCACATTGGGGATAAATAAAATTTTTCACAACATTATGGTGATACATGAAATTTATATGTGTGAGCATAACTGTAGATTTAATTTATCTAGAGTGAAGAATGACATAAAATTCAATGTGATCTTGGTTGTGATTGGGCCATTGATGAATTTATGAGGTTGAAAAAAAATATAAATGTGAGAAATTAAAATTATAGTGATTTTTTTTTCATATAATAGACAAGATAAAATTCTATTTTGGAAAATATCATTGATGTTTTCCCATTTTTGATGGCTGTGTGGATTTTGATTTGGATATATGATGATTGTCTGAGAGTGCAATTTTTAAGTGTGGGGGAGGGATGAAAATAACATTTTAATATATTTTATTCTATAATTAAATTTTTATAATCCCATGATAGTGTAATTTAATGGTAAATTGTCACATTTTTAGGGTTTTATGCTATTTTGAGCTTAAATGCAAAAATGGCCTAATTTTGGTATTTAACTATTTTATTTTTATTTAGTATTCAGACCGTAACATTTACTAAACTAATTTAAACTGTGAAATAATTTTTTTTGGATTCTTGACATATTAGGATTCATTTTATTCTTTTGTAACCAAAGCTGAATACATCTTTTGGAAGCCCAAAACCAGCTCACAATCTGGGCCTTGAAATCTATGCACAAATCTGTACACATTTGAATATGGGACTATATATCTAATTGAGAATGTCAAAAAGATATGAAATTATACAAGGATATAGATAAGGAATATATTAACAACTTTCATGTAGGATTACACACATTAATCCATTATTTTCAAGGTCATTATGTCATGGTAAGTTGAATTTTGGGAATACAAAGAGTCTGCCTGGACAGATTAAATATTATGGAGTAAAATAGAGATAAATCCTGAATCATATGTCAAATCAAGTTGCAATTTTAAGGTTTAATGAGTGAGACAAATAAAAACAAATTTAATTAATAACATTTTCCATGATTCTTCCATTTAATAGGTATAACATGCGTCATCGTTCAAAGAAAATATTTTAGAGCCAAACTTTCTTACGTTTTCCCTATAAATATGCACCTCACCTCCCATACCAAAGGATAAACGTTTTTAGGGGGATAAGGTGGATTTGTTATGCTGTAATGTTTATTTTTATTTAGAATATATATTAGTGTATCATTATTCTTCTTCTGTGAATTTCTATTATTTTCAATTTTGTGTTTCTCTTACCATGCTTCTTTTTTAATTCCATATTTGTGGAGAACTAACCCTCACTATTGTTTGAGGGGGGAAGTGGTGGAGTTTGATTTTATTGTGATTTAAATATTTCTCATATTTTATTCTAACAATTTATTAGTTTTTAAAATGATTGTGGTGAGCGGTCGCCCCACTTTCACTACTATTTTATTCTTCCCCCTCATTCAATAATTTTCCTTCTCATTGATACCTAATTCATTCAAACAGTGGATTTTGAATTGGATATTGATGTGGAAAAGATTAATCATACATGATGAGGTCTCAGTATAGGGTAATACCATTATAATGATAGGGTGTATAGTTAAAGGTCTGGATCTCTACATTGAGTAAAATAATATGGAGCTATTTTGAATAACAAGGACAACACCACTATGAACCCCGAGAAGAATAGTTTTCTTCTGCCAACTTCTTTGTGTTTCTTTTCATCCATTTCTTTTTGTTTTTTATTTTCATATGTATATATTTATTATATATATTTCATGTATTTTTAGAATCAACTCCCCATTTATATCAGTATATAAGTTAGTTTTATATTAGTTAGTTTTTAATAGCAATGTTAGGAAGATAGTGTGTTGTGAACAACCTCCTTGAAAGATTTACCCTAGGGTGTGCACTATATTTCATTCTTAGGTTAATAAGAATTTAATTGGATAGTGGTTTATGAAAAACCACTATCATCATATTTCCTATCCATGAACACATATAATGGTCTCTCGATTTGAGATTATTATTAGTGTATACTATTGGATTTTTCACTTTGATGCAAGGAAAAAACTATGGTATTGAATTCATAGTGAGGTAGCTTGAACTACAAAAAAATGAATTATACCAATAAAAATTCAATGACAGATAACATATCTTTTTGTAAAAATGTGTATTTCCAACAAATATCAAAACTTGTTGGTATTATTTTTAGGTACCAAAAAATGTTTTTCCCATCAACTATATTTGTTGGTATTAATCATTCAATACCAACAAATCTTTTACTAACAGTTAAATCTATTTTTTTATCATATTAATACCAATAATTATTTTAAAAACAAATAAATCTATTATATTAATTATTATTACTAACAAAACTTTTACCATTAGAAAAATATGTTGCAATAAATTATCCAATAATAATAATCTTTTAGTAATTATTTAATATATATTTATTATTTAGTCACTCCTAACATGTATTTTTTCGATAAAAAACACATGTTTATACATTGAATTATAATATAAATAATTTAATAATTTTTAATGAAATAAATATATATAATATACAATTATTGATAAATTATTCAAAAAAATACCAACTCAAAATTTACAAATTTAAAAAAAATTAGATGCATTCAAATTATATATATATATATATATTTAAAATTAAATATTTTTACGTAGTAATTTATTATCTATATTAAATTAATTGAAATGAAAAAATTTATTCCTCTTTTACCCACCACACAAAATCCCTCTAATTCGATACCTGTAAACCCTAAAACAATCAATAGGGGAGTAGACGATGCCAGCATTCTCCGCCACCGATGTCATGGAATCTTCCCCGATGCTTCCATCCTTTCAATTCGTCAATCCATATCTTCTACCTTCACATGGATCTTGCAAACACATACTTTTCTAACATCACATCTGAGGATCCCATCCAATTTTTCACATTCACAATTAGACTTTATTGAATAATGTCTAAAATGAAACTCACCTCAGATCCTTTGTTGAAGAATTTAAGAAATATTCGAAGTATCATTGGTTTCACACACATCGACACATCTTCCTCATAACGATTCATTGGATGGATGTCACAAACCAATTAATTTTTATAGAGGAGATCATTGAGGATCATCAAAAGTAAATGAGAATATACGTCGAGAGGTTCTTGGTGAAAATGATGTGGGCATATGATAATTCAAGCATGTTGGATCACACTGTCAAGGTGTTCGACAAAATGAAGGGCCAACACATGATGATGTCTTGCATTGATCTCCTGTATTGCTATCTCAAGATAAAAATGTTCATATATTTCCAAAAGATATTCCATGAGGTATTCTATAAGAACACCATAAACCAAAATATGTCATCCTAAAACATTCTTTTAGAGGGGCACCAGAAGATGGGGTCTTTGGATTATAGGGTTTTTGTGTTGGGTGAGATGGAGAATAATGAAGTGGATCTAGACAACATGACATTCAATTTGATTCTTGATACTTTATATGGGAATGGAAGGTTCTCAAAGGTGGAGGATTCATAGAATCATATGGGAAAGTGGGTCCTTTCCCCTTCCACATGGAATTACGATTCCCAAATTAAAGCATTGGTTTCTCATAAGAGAATGTCTGATGTAGTGGCATCATTTGAAGAACTGAAGCTTAAAGGTGTCCAGCCTAGCCTCCATACCTTCAATGCTTTGATAACTGGGTTTTGTGATTATGGGAGCTTTTATCAAGTAAAGAATTGGTACAAGTATCTAATATCACATGATTTTGGATTAATAAAAGGACTTTTGGGAGGTTTGTTCCTTTTTCATGTGACATGGGTGATTATTGTATGCATTTAAGATTTGTAATGCGGTGACCTCACAATGGTTCCTTCCTGATTTGGATGAATTATAACATGTGGTGGATGTAATGGTTAAACAATCATGGGTTGAGAAGGAATTGCTATTTGTTGAGATGGTCAGATATTTTGGTCATGAACTCAAACTGCCTCTGAATGATTAATGAAGTTTTCCTCTTACCTCTGAGTGTGATCTTTCTATGGTAATTGAAATGATATAGTTCAAATAGGGCTTGGGCTTGGAGTTTCTACAGATAGGGAATTTCAAACTGGTCCCCATGAGATTTCTTACTATTGATCTTAGAGGCTATGAGATATTTGGAATTTGGGGTTTCATCCAAGGAGGTTCGGGTTGTGAAGTTCTTAGTGGTTCCTTATATTCAGCTGCTAAGAATGGATAATTGAGCTTCAAAGGGGTTTATATTCTTGTTTAATGTTGCAGGTCACCGTCATCAATAGAATCTATCTAAGGATAGAGTTCATTAATCTAGAGATTTGTATTGTTCATGTGTTCATTGATTTTGAGCTAAGAAAGATCTAGTATTGCATGTTCGTGTGTGGTCATCAATATAAGATTAACCTAAGGATTTGTTTTTTGTGTCCAATGTAAATATCCCTTGGTTTAATGAAAGTTTAATACATTTAATGAGGTAAATATTTGAGATATTATTCATTGTGTGTTCAATATTTAATGGTTGTATTGCAGCCTGAAGTTTGGAGGCCTGAAGATGATGATGTTTTACATGACTTCTCATGTTGTTAATTCCAAAGTTGTATGATGTTTAATTGGGATATTTTTTAAGAGGAGAATCATCCTTGGTATTATAAACCAAATTAAAATTGAAATCAAATGAAGTGAATATAGACCAGCAACATGACAACAATGGAAGATAAAAGTCAACAGATATTAATTCTTGGTGTACTCAAGTTGTTAGTCAAGGTAAATTCTAGCCATTTCATAATACATTGTTAAATAGGATAAAAACTTGTTATGAATACTTCCCATACTTGGGACCTATTGGAAAACTGTTTTCTTTGGTTCTCTCCCTCTAGTCACTAATTCATTCTATAAAAGTGATGCTCTTGTGATGTTATTTTAACGGTCGTGATGTTGTTGTTCATCTACAAAGGTTGTGTCAAAGTTTATCTTCACTCGTACTATAATATCTTCACATTTTTATAATTTCTATTGGTCTATACAAAGTGAAAACTCTTGAAAACACTTACAAAGCTATACTTATTTTAGATTATTGATGTTAAATATCTCTTTTGTTGTTTGTTCTAAATAATGTATATTTTTTTTGTCTAGAATTAATGCAGCTTATCACTATACTATCATCTTCTTTCCATCTCATATGTTTAATTCATATAAAATGGCATGAGTTTAAAAAATTAGTGAAAAGTTAAATGAACCTTTATTCACATTTGAAATTTCAAGTTCTTAACAATAAGGCTTGAGAATAGTGAGTTTAGATTGAATATTTTTGTTTAGAAATTTCTAGATGAATAGGTTAGATCTCTTTGGAATTGAATTCCCTCATTGCGATTGTAGTGAAATATTATATCCATTTAGCATGGTTATATATATAATAAATGATTGTTTATTGTGAATTTAAGCTATTAATAGGGAAGAATCCTTTCTATGTAATGAAGGATATGTTTAATTGATTAACAAGCTATGTCTGGTCATTTTAATTCAAAATGATCATTCTAAATCCATTTTGTTTAGTGTCTTGAATTCATCATGTCATTTCATTCATCCATATACATATCATATATTCATTAGATTGATTTTGATCATTATTCCATTATATTTTTCTCTATAGAGGTGCTTATAGGTCATGCATGGGCATTTTACAGGTCTCCAAGTTGTGAAGAAATAAATTTTCTAGTTTGAAAAGAAAAATTGATGGAAATTTAGGTGAGTAAAGGTTTACACATTTCTAGATCTTGTACCTTCAACTGTAAGGTTTTTTATTCTTCTTTTTTTCTCTTGTTTTTTCTATTTTCCATTGGTATTTGTGTTACTCAAAGATTTTTAATCTCATTTCTTACAACCATTTTTTCTAATAAAATAAATTTCTTATGAATATTTATTGTTTCCATTTTTTTATATGTTCATTTATTAGTAATTATTTATGATGATTAACTCATATTTCAAGCAGATGAATGATTTATCAGGAATTTATATTAACAATGGAATTGAACCCTATACAAGTTTGTTATGTTAGGTGAGGAAAATATTATGTTGCAACCTCAAATTTTCTACTATGGGAGCATCGATCTGGTGTACAGTTGGATGTGATGTGCAGTGCTGTGGGTGAGGGCATTGCCAGAACATTTTACCCCATCCATGACCAAGGAACAAATTTTCCATCCCAATAGAAGTCTTATTCCCCTTGAATGGTCAATGTTAAATGACTTCGATGATGGTTTCTCCATCATCACTCCTTGTTCCGTTGGTACCTCATTAAAAGAGAAAGGTAAATAATATCTATACCAATTATAGGAACATTGGAAGGATCTTTTAGTGCCCAATCTCTACGACTTTCCTGCCGTTCCTCCCTCTACTGTGGAGTACAACTTTGCCAAATATTTTGCTCCATATTTTATCAATCCCAGACATGAACAATATGTTTATCTACATGCTAATAGATTGTGCATCATTGTCTTAGCTCTGACCCATGTTTCTCTTAGGAATAAAGATGTCACTTCTGTAGATTTCAATGTTGGAAAGTCCGATCACACTGAAATTATGGTGACTGGGAAGCGCAAGAAGAACACATGAGTCTTGGAACCCAACTCAGCTTTATATAAAGTCTTCACTTCTAATGATTGCTTCAACATGAGATGTTATGTGAAGGGACTGATACTGTATGTGAATGATAGATTAGTGAAGTTCCCTAAATTTATCAGTATAGTGGTGAATTGAGAGGGTTATGTTGTGATTATGATACCTAAACCTATATATTGGTTGAAGATTAAGGGTTCATTGCTGGTCCTTGCCAAGTAATAAAGGATGAGAGGGATTGTGACGCAGAATGAACCCAACACCTGATTTTATCGAACTAATTGCCTCACCCATCAGTTTTTCAAGAGGTAAGAATTGGTTTTGATATGATTTTTTGATCCATTTTTTCCTTTCATCAAATTAACCACTTCCCCACCACGTGTATCTCACATACGTTCATAACATAAATTGATTATTTTTTTCACATTTTTAATATATTTTCTCATACTATGGGAGCATTAATACATGCATGGGGAGCATTTTATGGTGGTTCTATTGCGACATGGAACATGCATGAGAAGAAGATGCTACATTGGAGACTCATGGGTGGGGATGTCATGACATAGAAGAGGCATGGGGGAGCATGTCATGGTGGACAATATTATGCTGCAACTTCAAATTTTCTACTATGAGACAATCAATGCATTCATGGAGAGCATGTTATGGTGGTGTTGTTGTGGCATGGAACATGCATGAGTAGAATATGTTGGAGTGGAGACTCATGGGTGGGGATCTCATGGAAAGCAAGAGGCATGGGGAGCATGGCATGGTGGGGGGACAGATGATTACTGCATGCATGGACCCACCACTATTGTAAATCTTGGACAAACAAATGATGTTTGAGAGTTTGGAGTTTCACGGAGTTCAAATACTTTTAAACATATTTGTAACATGTTTCTTACACCTTCATGTCATGTTTTAGTTAGTTCATATAATCTAATTTTATAATGAATATATAATAAATATGATATATATAATATATATAATTATATCAATAAACATAATTTAGAAATTTTTTAATAAATGTTTCAATACACGTATATAATATTTTATTCAAAATATAATTTATAAATAAATATTAATCATTGATATTTCTTATAATAAATGGAAAGATAAGAGTTGATAATATTACCAATATATAAAATTTTCATATTAAACTGTTGATAAATTTTTTTACCAACATAAATATTATCTATTTGTATTATTATAATTCCAAAAGAACTATTTTATCCATCACAATAACATTTAGCGATAGATTTTTTACCAACAATTTAGTGATATGACAATTTTTGTTGCTAAAACATTTTATAAATAGAAAATAAACTTTTTCAAATAGATATAACCTTTTTGGAAAAAACTATTTATTTTATAGTGTTATGTTGTGTATGTCATTGGTAGTATGACATTGATTGAATAATCAATATATAATTTTTCACTTTCAAAAGGAAGTGATATCTCATGACTAGTTAACCAGGATGGTAGTACCTTCACTAAATCCATGATCATTATAGAAGAAGGTAAGTCCATCCTGTTAGTTCAATGAATAATAAATCAAGAAAGTATGATGAAACAAAGTGTGCATCCTAATTTATGAGATATCATGATACAAAGAGATTATATTACATGACATGTGTTTATAGGAAAGGATGTCATTGCTAGGAATTTTACCTATCTCCATAGGGGCCTTGATGAGTTTCTAGACATTGCTATTGGTCTATGAATAGTATTTACTACTAATGAGATAAAGTCCTAACGGGTCACACACTTAGCATATTCAAATTTCCCCCCTATTTTAATGAATTATATTATAGGACATGGTGGGCCCCATTGTAGGGTCTGAGAGATGTTTGAGAATATTCAATCACTATGAAATAAATAAATTCATATTATTTGAGTTTAGAATAATTGATATTGAATTTATTTATTAAATTTATTTATAAGTATTAATGTAAATAAATGAAAAAATATTATATGAATGAATATTATTTTAATATTAAAGGTTCATTTAATATTTGAGGGAATAAAAATTCAAGTTAAAAACTCAGTTTTATTATGTAATATATTTATTATATTAAAAAAACATGATTAAAATATAAATGATATTTATGACTCAATAAAGAAGTCATAATATGTCATTTATAGTGGGTAATAGATATCCAAGGGACCAGAATCCATTTTTGGGTATTTTAGAACCTCACTATAAAAAGAGAATGAGACTCACATGTAATGTATGATTCACTACACAATGGTTGAGGGCCTATCTCTCCTCTACCACTTTCTTAATAGGAAAGAAAACAATCTGAGATTTTGATTCAAGTTCTTCTTCATATATCGAAGGATCATCGCTGCGGTGATCATCAGGATGTTGAAGGATTCATTAGATCTCCACGCTAACACCTCATATTTGATGATTTATGCTCCCATAGACTTTTGAATCATGTGTGGATGATCTTGTTGGATCATAAGAGTTTACGATGACTATAAGAGGGGGAGGGGGTGAATTGTAGTTTAAAAATTTATACTAAAAAAAAACCTCTTACATAAAAAATGATCGGACTTAGACTTTGTCCAATGATCATAACAATAAAATTAGAACCAAATATTGTCCGATTATATCAAAGTTATTTATCAGTATCACACACACACTGAAAAAATAGTTTTTTAGAAATATAAGTATAAAAATAGCTTTCTAAGACACATACATAGTGGAAAGTAAAACTTGTATAAATAAGAAATACGAAATCTTATAAAAGTAAGAATGAATTACAAGATTTAATAAAATAATTTAATCTTCAACATTAATAGATAAGGTGGTTAGAAATCATGACTAAATAAATACATAGTTTTATACTTACTGTAAAGATCTGTCTTTCCTTACGAGGAAAAACCTCAATACAATGATCAATATGGATTCATCTTCTAATCACATAGAATCCCTAGAATTGATGGATTGGTATCATCTCTATATTTCTTTCAAAAGAAAGTCCTCAATACAATGATCATTCACTATCTTCCTAGCCCCATAATCTCTCAATCTAATGGATCCAATTTACCATCTTTTTATCCCTAGAAGTCCTCGATCAGTACCACAATTGGATTCACTGAATACAAAATAAAATAGTTCTAAGGAATTTACAACCCTCACAAGGATTCCTTAGAACTTCAACTCTCTAAAGGATTATAAAAAATTAGAATGAGATATTCTTGCAGAGAAATATTTAGAAAAATTGAGTTGAGAATACATTAGCTCCCAAATCTTTAAATGACCTCATATTTATAGGCAATCTTCCAATGATAATATTTTATAGTTGGTTGCAACAACCTCAGACATCTTGAACTTTCTTGGCTTATAATGATCTTGATCTTGAACTTGACAGCTAAGCATTTCATTGTCTAAAATCATTTAGTTTAGCACCATTAAAATGATATTATTAATTTTATTTTATAGAAATAAACCTATATACTCCGATTATAAACTTTGTATAGTTTGATGAAATATACTATTAATTATCAATATGATATACTTAATAGAGTTCAGTCCGATGTATCAATACTAATGTCAGTCCAATGGTCCTGATTTTTGTCAGTCAAATAGATAATACAAAAGTATAACCACTGGTCAGGAATATAGTTGATCTGATTTATTTGACACACCTTCATTTCTATGAATATGATTGAATAATAAAATTTTATATTCACTTTATATTAAAACTATTTCATCATTTGGTATAAAATAATGCTTTCAAAAAAAACAAACTAAAACACTTGGGAAATATAAAGTTAGTGAAATAGTGTTTTAAGATGTTTATGATTTAAAAAACTAAGGAAAATAAAATTAAAAAGTATAAATTTCAACTCAATAATCTCCCCCCTTTTGGAAATCACAAAACACAATACTTAAAATGAAAATTATTCACTTTAAAATACTTACAAACCTTTATATTTTTAATAAAATCAAAGACATTATTCAAATTATAACTCCCCCATAGTTTATGACTTACTTTATAAACTGATGGAAAGTATTAATACTTTGGAATCTATCCTTTATAAAAAATTATTCTTTAGAAAGATTTTCCCCATTTAGGTAACAAATACCCTTGAAATAAATGCTCTCAAAACTTCTCAAATACTTATCCTCCTTTTATAAATATCCCCCTTAAACATGTCTTCTTAAAACATCTCCAAAAACTTCTCCCCTTAAACTTCTCTATTTATACTTATAAACTTCTCCGCCTTTGTGATTTACATAAAGGATAAGGAAGGAACTATAATTTCCTAAAAAGATTGAAATGTAATAACACATAAAAAATTGTATGTGAATTATCTAATCATCCATGATATAAAATAAATAAAATTCATCAAAAAGAATTTGAAAGACATTCAAACATATATTATATGGATAAAAAATCAATCACATTCAACATTCATTCAAAGAGTTTCAATATTACATTAAGAGTTCAAATAAAAATGTACATTCTTCCTCTAAAAACTTTTTCATGATCTTTTTCATCTTCTTTACATCATCACGATCCTTCTAATATTCCCCAATTGATGACCCAAGCTTCACAATATTATCCTCCATGACCACTTTCTTTTGGACTACTTCATTGAACCTTTATTTTCCTCACTAACTTTCTTATTCTATTATTTCATAAGATAAAACTCATATTTACATGTTCATAATATACTATTTTCTAATTCCATGTTTTGACCTTTTCATAACTTTTACTTCTTAATTAAGATCATCGGTCATGTCTCTGAAGACTTCTACAAACATGACAATGTTTGAGAAATACGTTGATAACTTATCAAAGGATTCAGCCAATTCAAGAGAAATTTTCTCCACTTCTATAAACCGATCATCATGGTCCTTGAGATCATTATCAACTTGGTTTGATACCATATGATTATAATATCTATTTTGTGACTTGGTAATTTCTTTGAAATATTTTAGTTCAAATTCAATCTAAAGAGATAATTCTATCAAAACTTTTAGTGATTCTTATTTTTAATTTAGGTTATTCTAAATCAGTTTTCATCATGCCTATATTTTTTGAATATATAATATCAAATCACTTAATTGTTTCAATGTTCGGAAAATATAATTAAATCCATTCTTAAATACTATTATTTCAGAGTTCGATGACTCTAATAGTTTCTAAGGAGCATGTGGAAGAATTTGTATGATATCTTTCTTCCTTATTTATTTAGGTTTTTCTTGGTTCAAAACTTTCATAATATCTACATACTTATCTTATTCAAACTTTTCTGATACTTTTGTGTGAGATTTTTGATCTTATTACTCTACTTTTAAAGATAACCCATATTCCTATTTAGATGATGATTTTTCTTCCCACATATTCTCTAATTATAGATCATTGTCAGACTGGGAAGGTAACCGAGTTGAAGATGAAGATGTCTCTGATTTAATATTATTTTAATTTGTCTCTTCCTCAGATTTTGTTTCTTCTTTTTTCAAATTCTTATTCTTCCTATTTTTCTTCCTAAACTTATTCCTATTATTTATCAAAATCGTTTTCCAACTTCCATGCAGTTTTGAGAACACTTTTAATAACTTTCTTAACAAATTTTGGTTTTTTCATTCTCAACTTTATTCTGAATTTGTAGTGGGATTGTTCTTGTAACTTCTTCAACAACCTCTTTTCCTTTACCCTTATTAGTAACTAATAGAAATACAGGTGGAATAATTGAATACACTAATGAAGTTTCTTTAAAATATAGTATAAAATCTGTAATAACCTAATTAGTGTGAGTAACTTTTCCGGACTAAAGATCTAGTTGTACCAATGATAGAGGATAAACTAATAAAATTAGATTCTATGAAGCCTTTTCCACATCCTTCATTAAGCTCTCTATACTTTTTGACTCCACTAACTTCTTCTTCTATTTCTTTCTTTACTTATCTTATTTTAACTCATCAGCTATTTGAATATTCAAGGATTTGGACTTATCCTTGTCAAGCCAAAAATTAGGATCAATAAGTTATTTTTGAGCCTTATCAGTCATAAGTCTCTTAAAACCATCATCTGTCACTGTCTTAGGTTTCCTTTTCTTTTTCATAGGGAATTACTTGACCTTTCATTTTTTATTTTAGAACTTATTTATATTTTGTTGGCCCTACATCAAACATAGTTCTTTCAACTCTATCAATAAACCTATTCAAATTTTAATAAAAAACTAACTTCTTTCATTACAAAGTTTCTTCACCAATTAGGGAAATATTTTCCCTCATAGGATAATTATGATTCTTGATACAAAAAAATACCATACAATTGACTAACAGTTTGGTGATAAAACACAAAAACATCAATTTTTTTGACTTCTTCAATGAAATGTTGATTGATTCTATAGTAATACAAAAAAAATTCACCAAGTTTATTTGCCTCATATTCATTAGATAATCTAAAAAATATTTCCAAAACTTTTAGGGATTCCCTATCACCATTTCTTTGCATGATACATCCATGAATCCATAACTCAATGACCCTTGTGTCTAGTGAAAGGTGAGATACCTTTATAACTTTCTCATAAGAAGAAAATAAGGATGCCTCAACTTTTTTATTTAACAAAAATTCAAATCTTATAGGGTAAATTTTTCGAAGGAAGATATGCTTCATCCTGAAAAGAAACTTCCAAAAACTCAGCTACTTGTTCATAAAAAAGTTTATACTTCCCACAAAATAAAGTAAAATAAACTTATTCTTTACCTTCCTCAAAAATAAATTCAGCCTAAGTATAAAACTATATAATAATCTATGGGTAATATAATTTAAAATTATTTTTCTAAATAAAAATCTTTTCCCAAAACTAAAATTTGATAACACTTTTCGTAATATAATCAGATTTCTCATACAATTTCTTCTCAATGGGTATTTCTATGAGAATTTCTCTCTTCACAAAATCTTTAGAAATTCTCATCATACTGAGGCTGGTACTAGTAGTTAGATGGATAGAAAAAATTTGGAGTGATAACTAAAGGAGGTAGTGATATTTGGGATCAAAACTTTTTAAAACCGATGTGGGACACGGTGTGACCCACCCTTATATAGGCACAAAAAGCGAAGATTCGAATTATAGGAATTTCTAAAGCTTAGATTAAGTATCCCTATCTAATATGATGACCAAGACTTAATTGAAGAATGATTTTAAATATAAACTTAAACTCTTGTTTTTTTTAAGAAATTTTTTATTGGAGTATATAATATTCTATTTAGAAGAACTTTGATGTTTGTAAGAAAACAAAGTTTATAAAACTAATATAATATGAAATAAACATTAATAAACTAAAGCAATAGATAAATAAAAAAATAAAAGAATAATTCCTTTTTAAGTAGAAATTTTTCATTGGTATTAGTAACCTATTCTTCTTGGTTTTTTGTAATTGAAACTGGTTATGATAGAGTTTATAACAAAAGAATTATATGGAATTTTTTATAAAAATTTTGAGTTCAATTTTTTTTCTTATAATTTTGATTTAGAAATTTTTTTATAAATTTTAACTCTAGATAAATTTATAAAAATTTTGAATCTGGAAAATTTTTATAAAGGATATTGAATCTAAAAAATTTGAGTTTAGAAAAATAATGAGTCCAGAAAAGTTAAAGTTTTTAAAAAACAAGAAACTTTTTATAAAAGTAATGTTTTATAAAAAAACATATGTGCTCACACTTTGAGAAATATTTCATTAATGTAAGGATATTGATAAACAATAAGTAAATATAAATAATCACTTAATATTGATCATTCCTAGATTCTATTGAATGTACTCAAATATACCAGAACTAGGGGGTTTTGTAAAAATATCAGTAAGTTATTATTGAGATGTGATGAATTGTAAAATTATATCTCTTTTTTCATGTAATCTTAAAGGAAATGGTTTCTTATATCCATGTTCTTATAACATTAGTGATGTGATGAGATTTTAATTAAGGAAATGATGCTTGTGTTATCACAAAAAAAAACGAGTTTTAGTAAAACTGATGCCATAATTAGTGAGTGTGTGTTGCATCCACGAAACTTGAGCAAAACAACTTCCAGCTACCACATATTTGGCCTCAATAGTGGGAAGTTATACTGAGTTTTGTTTCTTACATGATTAAGAAACTAAATATTATCCTAAGAAATAACATGTTTTGGAATAACTTTTCCTTTCCATTATACATCCACCAAATTCAGTATTTTAATTTTTTTAACTCAAAATCATTTCTAGAAGATTAAAACAAACTGAAATCCATAGTTCCCTTAAGGTAATGAAAAATTATTTTAATAGATTTTATATGGGATTCTTTTGGATTGGATTAATATCTAACACATAACCATACAGAAAACATTAATTTTGGGCAACTAGCTCTTAAGTGAAGTAAAATTTTAATCATACCTCTAAAAATATTTTAATCAACTGGTTTCCCATATTCATCAAAATCTAAAGTATTTGAGGTTCTGATAGGAGTACTAATAATTTTATTGTTTTCATATACAAATTTCTTAAGATGATATTTTATATACTTATATTGAGATATAAAAGTTCCTTCTGGTTTTTATGAAATTTGAAAACCTATAAAGCATTTTAACTCATCCATCATACTCATTTAAAACTCGTATTTCATAAGATTTACAAAGGAATATTTTAAAAATATTTTGATTTGAACCAAATATAATGTAATAAATATATATTTTTATAATCATAATACTTTTATTATCTTATTTTAAAAAAAGGGTTGGATTCATAGACCCCTTAACAAAATAGATTTGTAACAAAAATCTAGTTAATCTATTATACAAAGATATAAGGGCTTGTTTAAGTACATAAAGTTCCTTATTAAGTTTATAAACATGTTTTGGATGTTTTTTATTTTAAAAACCAGTTTATTTTTCTACATAAACTTCCTCCTAAACACATCCATTAAGGATATCACACTTCACATCCATTTGAAATAGATGAAATTTAATATTTTTTCATAAGATAGAAGTATACGAATAACTTCATGTCTTGCTACGGGAGAATAATTTTCTTTATAGTATATTCCCTCTTATTGATTATAACCCTTATCAATAAGTCTAGATTTATTTATAACTATTATACCATTTTCATCACATTTATTCCAAAAAACCCATTTACTCCAATTATATTAGTATCTTTAGGGTGTTTAACTAGAGTCTATACGTGGTTCCTTTAAAACTCATTGAGTTAATCTTATATTGACTTTATCAAATCCTTATCAACTAAAAGCCTCTTCAGGATTATTCGGTTTGAATTGTGATAAGAATTATAGATGTTCAATTTCATTTCTAAAAGAACTTTTAGTCCTACCGTTTGATCTACATCACCAATGATATTATCACTAGGATGATTATTAAGAAACAAATGTTCTCTTGGGTTTTCAAAAGTATGCTATTCAATTAAAGGTTTAAAATATTATTAAGGAATAACTTTAGAAACACATTCTTTAGTTATTTTCTCATGAGAATAACTTTCTAACATATGTTGAAAATCAGTTTTAGAAATAACATCTGAAGATGTAGGTTGGGGTTGTTTAAAAACAAAGGGATTAGTTTCATCAAACTTAACATGTTTTGTTCCCTCAATAATACTTGTATTTTTATTAAAAAATCTATAATCCCTACTAGTTATGGAACAACAAAAAAATATTCCTTCATAAGATTTTGGTGAAAACTTATATAAATTATCTTTAATATTCAATAAGAATACTTTGCATCCAAAAAAACTGAAGTAAGAAACTTTTGGTTTTCTTCAAGTCATTAAATTGTAAGTATTTTTATTAATAAAAGGTCTAATTAAAACTCAAATTATAGAACAATAATAATTACTAATTCCTTCAACCCAAAAATGTTTAGCAACTGAGTATTCACTAAGCATGGTTCTAGTAATCCCCTGAAGAACTCTATTTCTTCATTTAGTTACACCATTTTCTTCTGTAGTTCTAGGTGAAAAAAAGTTGTGTACAATACCTTTCTTACTAAAAAAAGATAAAAATTAAAAATTTATAAATTATCCACCATGATCATTATGAATAGTTACCAAGGAGATGTTTTTATCATTTTTAACTATGAATACAAAATTTTTAAAATAACCAAAGGATTTAGATTTTTTTACTATAAAATAAACCTAAATATATCTACTGTAGTCATCAACTAAAAAATATACATAGTATTTTCCACCAATACTTCTCGTTTGTGTAGGGAAAAATAAGTATATGTGCACTAATTGAAAATAATCAAAAGTTGAAACTTCACTAATAGATTTAAAACATGACTTATGTTTCTTACCATATTGACAAGGATCACTGACTTTAGGAGTATAAAACCCAATCTCTGATAAATTCTTAACAAGTCCTTTCTTAGAAAACTTTGCTAAATTTCTAAGGTTACAATGTCCTAATATTCTATTCCATAACCAAGAGTGATATTCCATTTCACTAAGACAAGGTAAGTCTTGGAACCTAATGTCTTCTATGTTTAAAGTGTAAACATTATCATGCCAATGGGAAGAAAGAATAAACTCATCATTAAAACTATGAACAATACATTTTTCATTCCTGAATTTCGTAAGATTACCCTCATCACATAACTAACTTATGCTTATGAGGTTGTTCTTATATCCTAAAATAAATAAAACATTTTAAATTAATGATTTTCCAAGAAGAAAAATATTACCTATATCAAATGATTTCTCCTTGAGTATTATCTTAGAAAGTTACTTTCCCACTTTTCATCTTAATAATATTATTAAAGAAATATTTTTTCCAGTCATATATATGGAGAAACCACTATCTATATACCAAATGTTCTTATTTTTGATATATTCTATATTTTCCTGAAAACAAAAATATTAGTGTTTCAGAACCCAAACCTTCTTGGGTTCCGTATTATTAGAAAATAATATTTTAGGTAACCATATTTGTCCAACATTAATACTTTGAGAAAATTTCATTTCTTAAGAAAAATATTCTTTATGAAAATCTAAATATTGAAATATATTTAAAGAACATTTTTTCTTCAAATTTCCACTACTTTTACACTTTTTACAAAATGGACCACTCTTTGGAACAAAGTAATTGTTAATAAAAAGGTTTTTTATTAGTAAAACCCATTCCAGTAATATCACTACGAGGTCTAATGTGTTTATAAATTTTTAAAAAGTTTTCCTTCCTAGAGGTAAACTTATAAAAAAAGTTTATTTAAATTAGAAATTTTATATATTAGCTTTACAACTAAGTTCTTACCCTCATTAGAAATAGTATTCGAACTAATATTTTCAAAATTAGTTTGTAAACTATTTTTCTAAAAAATAGGCTTTTCAAGATATTTATAAATAATGTTATTTTAAAAATCATACTTATAATTATCTTTTTAAAGATATAATATTTCTTTAGTTAAATTAGTAATTCTCTAATCTTCCTTAACAAATTTTGTTTTGTAATTATCAAGTTTTTTTATGAATTTTACAATTTTCATATTCAAAACATTTTTCAAATCTAGATATTTATTTAAAACTAGGTAAGGTATTATTCTCATAAACTGAGGAAGATTCTTCATCCAAATATGTATAATTTTTATCATCATTATTTTCAGGGTAGTTTTCATTTAAAGTAAGGTTTTTAAGGGATTCAATAGTTTGTACCTTTTCCATGAAACAATTATTCACCGATGGTATTTTAGTAAATAAACCCAAATACTTTGTCTATAATATTATTATTTTAAATAATTATATGAAAAACTATCTCCTCCTCTTTCAATCTAAGAGTTAGAATCTTTCAAACTCTTCTTTATCTTATGCTTGTAATACTTCTTGGCATTTCGATCAGAATTACTCTCTCTTTTTATCCTTCCTTTTCATCTTAAGACAATATAATCAAATTTGTCCTATATTTTTAAATTCATAACATATAACATCAAAATAATATTTCTTGTCATTATTATCCTTATTAATTTTATTGTATATGTATTGAAAATATTTCTTTCCCACAATCTTGTTCATCCTACTTGTAAGATTTGATAACTCTTTCTCAGAAGGTGATGATGAAGTAGAATCAATCTCAATAATCACTTTCTTTTTCTTTGAATATTTTAAAACTTTTTCAATGGATTGAGATTTAGTAGGAACATTAGATTTTGTTTCTAAATAAAATCCTCTATTTTTATTTTTCATATTTTCAGCATCTCTTTTCAATCTACCTTCATATTACACGAGAGTACCAATAAAATCATCAAGATTTAGATTTTTAATATTCCTTATATCATCCAAGGATATCCTTTTGGATTCACATTCATTAGTCATGGTTTATATAATCTTTTTAATAAATATTCAATCTGTTAGATCTTTCTATTCAAGAGAATGTAAGCTATTAACAATAGTCACAAATTTCTGATTCAAAGGCTTGATAGTATGCGATCATCATAGATATTGTAGTCTCAAAAACTTTAGAAGATCAAAAGTGAGTAACTTATAAATTTTTTATATGTAATTTTGTTCTTCACATGAAGATATTTGGCTATATATATTCCTAATCATGAAATAAAATAGAGTATTACTTAATCTATAATTTAGTCGATATTCTTGTTTTTACTAATGAGTAAAGGTAGTATCTTCCTTATCATGAATCTTATAATCTCTAGTTAGTATAAAAAAGTTATCAAAAAAAGTATTGATAATTAAAGTTTTCATTCTGGCACTCCAATACTCATAATCATTTTCATCAAAGATAGGTGGTAGATTGAGATTCATATTTTCTAAAGTACCAAAATTTTTACCGACCATCTTAAAGATAATAGAAACTCTTTTCTACAAACACGTAAGTGTAAAAAATTTATAAATAAAAATTTTATAACAGAACATAATAAACTTTTAGTTAATGAAGAGAAAAAAACTTAGCAAGTATAGCAATAGAACCTGCTCAGATACCAATTGTTGGATCGTAAGATTTTACGATGGCTACAGTGGGGGTGAATTATAGTTTAAAAATTTAAACTAAAAAAAACACAAAAACCTCTTAAGTAAAAAATTATTGGACTTAAAAACTTTGTTTGATAATATGAGTATTGAAATCAGAACTAGACATTTTATGATTATATCAAAGTTTTTTATCTGTATCACAGACACACCGATAAAATAGTTTGTTAGAAAGATAAGTATAAAACTAACTTTATAAAACCCATGCACAACGGAAATTAAAATTTATATAAACAAGAAATATGAAATCTTATAAAATTATTAATGACTTACAAGATTTAATAAAATAATTTAATATTTAACTATAAGAGTTAAGCTAGTCAAAAATCATGACTAAAGATATCCATAGTTTTATACCTACTATAGAGTTTGGTCGTTTCTTACTAGGAATGCCCTCTATATGATGATCAGTATGGCTCTATCTTCTAATCCCATGGAATCCCTTGACCCATTGGATTAGTATCAGCTGTATCATTATTTCAAAATAAATCAATCGATATGATGATCAGTCACTATCTTCCTAGCCTCGAAATCCCTCTATCGAATGGATTGTATTCACCAAATTTATATCCTCGAAATTCCCCAATCAGTACCTTGATTGGATTCACCGAATACAAAAGAAAATAGTTCAAAGGAATTTATAACCCTCATAAGGATTCATTAAAATATCAACTCTATAAAATATTACAAAACCTTGGAATGATATGTCCACACAGAGAAATATTTATATGAATTGAATTGAAAATAAATAATCTCCTATCTCTTCAAATGGACTCAAATTTATAAGAAATATTATAATGGTCATATTTTATAGTTGATTGCAATGACCTCAAAAACTTTCACTTTGAAAACTCATAATGACCCAGATCTTGAACTTGAAATCTAATCATTTTATTGTCTGACATCATTTATTTTAACACCATTACAATGATATTATTTATTCCTTCTAATAGAAATAAATATATATACTCTGATTATAAACTTTGTACAGTTCGATGTACTATACTATTCATTCTAAAAATGATAAATTGAATAGAGGCCATTCTGATGTATTGGAAATAATTTTAGTCCAATGGTCATAAATTTTGTCAGTATAATAGATAGGACAAAAGTCTAACCACTTCTCAGGAAAATAGTTTATCCGATGTATCAGACACACCTTTAGTCCGATGAATATGATTGAATAATAAAATTTTATATTCATTTTATATTAGAACCATTTATTCATTTGGTATAAAAGAATTTTTTCTACAAAAACAAGATAAAACACTTTGGAAATATAAATTTAGTGAAATAGTTTTTTAAGAAGGTGTTTATGATGTCAAAAAATAAGGAAAGAAAAAGTAGAAAGTATAGATTTTTACTCAATAGATATAGGGGGAATCATCTTTGGTTACTTTGAGCAATGATCACCAATGATGTCTAGATGTTGAAGGTGGATTAAGATCAAAATATGTAGTTTTTGCTTTAATTTTTGTGTTTAAAACCTTCATGCGATGTCCTCAGGAGTTGTACTGGGCTACACTTCATCGACGATGACATAGTTACATTGATCTCTGATAAAAAAATTTAAATCCTTGGTCTATATACTTCCGATATGCGCCCCAGTACCTTCACAATGTGTCCTATCATAATACGCTATCTGAAAACAAAACAATATTAAATAATATCATCATGGTACTTCAAGATTATCATAATAGAAGAGAATTTATAGGACCTTATCAATGTGATAAATACTCTTCATGCAAAAAAATGAATAATATATAATAAGATATTTAATAAATATTAAAATATTTTAATATACATGTAATCCAAAGTGTAAACTATTGGTTCTAGAATGAAAAGTCCAAAAGACTCCCACTTGGACTAGAGATTACTACCTATGACTTTCAGCCTATCAGACCTCACATAATAATCCTGTTTCTACTTAGTTAAGGCTTCATTCAATAGGTTTAGAATGTTTTATTCTATGGATATTATATTCAATGTGAACTCTCCTCTTTGAGAAAAATCCCTCAAGAGATGATACTTTTGAAGTATGCGATTCAACCTTTGATTTGAACTTAGATCCTTTGCGAGAGCCACTATTTTAGTATTATTACAATAGAATGTGATATGATCTTTACTGTTAGGCACAATGTCAAGATCTTGGATGGTGTTGTGTATCCAAGATACTTCATTAGATACCCTAAAAGCCACATCATATTATAAATTTTCTATATAATCTATGAGCATATCCTACTTTGATCTATCTTATCTCAAAGAACCTCTATTTAGAGTGAAGTTTCATCCCATCTATGATTTTAGATCGTATCAATCTGTTTGGAAACTAGAATCTACATATCCTCTGATGAATAGTTCCTTATCTCCTCCATATACCAAGAACATATCCTTAGTATTCCTCAGATACTTAAGGATAATATTGATTTCCATCCAATGGCGGTCACCTGGGATAGCTTGATATCTTCCTAAGACACTCAAGGAATATGATAAATCTAGCCTAGTATATAGTATAACATACATGACCGACCCAATCACTAATTCATATGGAATCATTGACATGTTTATCTTTCCTCATGTGTCTGAGGACACATTTTCATAGAAAGATGGATTCCATGTGACATTGTAAACAATACCCTCTTAGATTGTTCCATACTGAATATCTTCAGTATCTTGTCAATATATACACCTTTACATAGACTAATTAGTCTCTTGGATCTATCATAATGGATCTTTATCCCAAAAATATATGCTATTTTTCTTAAGTCCTTCATAGAGAAGCATTTATTTAACTAGGATTTAACAAACTTTAAGAGTAGCATTTCATTTCCAATAAGTAATATGTCATCGATATATACTATTAATAAAATGGACATGCTCCCAATAAACTACTTATAAGAACAAGTCTCACATTCATTATTTATGAAACCAAATTATATTATGACTTCATCAAACCTAATATTCCATGAGCTAGATGCTTTCTTTAATCCATAAATGGATATTTTCAATTTACACACATTTTTTGAATCTTTTAGAGTCATAAACCTTCATGTTGTTTCATATGGAAATCTCCCTAAAGGTTCCCATTATGGAAATATATTTTGAAATTCATTTTCTAAATCTCATAGTCTTGGAAGGATGCAATGGAAAGTATAATTTTGATGGATTTTAGTATTGAAACAAGTGAAAATATTTTATTGTAGTCCCCACCTTAACTCTATTCAAAAATTATTTCAACCAGTCATGCATTATAAGTATTGAATCATCCATCCATGTTCATTTTCTTCTTAATTACCCATTTATAACCATTGATATTTACATCCACTAGAGGATCTACCAAAATGTAGAATTGGTATTGGTACATGGAATCTATTTCAGAATTCATAGATTCTTGACACTTGGAAAAATCTGTGCCACTTACTACTTCCTTGTAGGATAGAGGATCATTATTATCAACTATTAACGAGTCACTATCCTTGGTGACTATAAAATTATACCATTATTATTCTATAACCTCTATTTTAATCCTATGTATTACTTGTGTATATTGAACTTCTTTTGTAATATCTTTTTTTTACAATGATGATAAACTCTATTTTGTTAAATTATTAATATCTTAAATGGGAAAAAATAATTTATCTGTGACATTTTGATAAATTTGTTAAAGGAATTAAATTCCAATTAACATCTTTTAATATTTAATTGAATATTTTTGGAGTTTGACACTGAATTAGTGTGAGATTCCAAGGCCCGGAAAGTCTCGATGAAGACTAAATAAAACTATTAAATATAATATATTAAGTGAATAATTTTTATTCAAAATAATTGAATAAATCCAAAATGGTATATCATATGAGAAATATGATACCACCACTTGGTCTTGAATGTGGGGTTTACCCTTGGCAGGGTATAACATTTGTAAGCTCGAGCGTTTGGACGCCTTGGTCGAAAAAATAAACCGATTTAATTAATTAATTATTTGATCCATTTTTTGAATATTAAATAATTAATATCTCTCAAACGGTGTTCTATATGGGAAATTTGAAACCACTGATGGGTCGGGAATGAGAGGTTTACCCTATTGGGGGTATAACATTTGTAAGCATTGTGCATTTGGATGCCTCACTCACAAAATAACCCTGTTTTATTTTAATTAATTATTTGATCCATTTTTTAAATATTAAATAATTAATATCTCTCACATGGTGTTCCGTATGGGAAATATGAGACCACTGTTGGGTCTGGAATGAGGGGTTTACCCTATAAAGGGCATAAATTCTTTGCGCAATGGACGTTCTATCAGATCACTAGTTAATTTTAATTTGTTTAATATTTATATTAAATAATAACAATTATTAATTAATAAAATTGGGTATTGTTCACGTTCTTCCCCAAAAACCACCGAACCTCCTTTAAAGCACACATATGGTTTCATATCCATCTGTTTTTAAGTGTTTTGACCTGAATAAATTTACAAACCGTTAATGAGTCAAAACTAATGACCCTGTCATCAATTATTGGGTAAAATGGTTATTAAAATTGGTGCTTAATGTTATAGTTTCATTCACTATGATTTTTAGGGTTTTTTAAATACCTGAAATACTTCAAATTTGGATTGGAAGATCCAATCGAGTTACGGTGACCCCAGATCTACCTTGAATGCGATCGATAAACCTTGGCTTATCAGATTTAGATCGACCAGTGGTCTCCTCTTACCTGGTGCACCACCCCTAGATAAAGAAGGTGATTTAATTTTATTTTTATTTCATTTTATTATTTGTTTCAATATTATCTTTTCTACAACTTATTTGTTATTTATCGGAATTATACGTCATTGATACCATTGAATTCGTCGCGACAAGTAGAAGCAAAATAATATTTTTTTCTATGGAAATAAGGTATTTCTTGATCCATTTTTTACATTTTAAATGGATATTTGAAAATATATTATCAAAGGATAATCTCTTTGTTTTATCGAGTTATAATTTATAAAATTTTCATACAATAATTGATTTGAGTTATCAAAGGACAATGGCACATTTTATAAAAAATAATTAACAACAAAAATTATCAATGTATAATTATATGGTAATTATCACGTGACATAGATTATTGAAATTAGCATGGGATAATTAAGTGTTTTATCAATGTATAATTATATGGCAATCAGTATTGGTTCTAGAAACCCTTAACAAACTTCAACCATTGGTGTGTCAAGGCTTATGATAATAAGTCCATGAGGAGGTGTATTGAACCACATAGGGTGGTTTATAATTTCCACTAACATCAATGATCTTGAGGTTGGTGGTTCCATACTGATTATCTAAACTGATAAACCATGAATTTCTTGATTTATTTCAATTTATGATTTAAATTCAATTGCTCAAAATTTCTTTCAATTGATTTGATAAAACCTGATTCCAATAGATTAGGATATTTGAAATGGTTTTGGCACAAAAATTGGGGAAACCCCCCGATTCCTTGGAATTGGGGTGTGTTTATTGAAATTAGTTGATTTAAATTGTTAAATTTAAATTATATATTTAATGTAAATGATTTAAATTAAGCTATTGAAATTAATTATGGAAAAGAATTGTGAAATTTTTGGAATTAGTTTTTAATGGATTTGAAACTTGTGAAAATGGATTAAAATGTTTTGATAGAAACCCAGTGGTTTCATCTAGTTAAAGAGGAATGTTTTTGATTAAAACCTGTTTTGGATTTAAATGAAAATTTGGCATTTGAAATGGGGAAATGGGATTTAATTATATTTTAAGCAGTCTTAAAATAAATTTCCCACCATTTATTGTGTAAGATCACATGAAATCCTTAGGTAGATTGTGAGCTATTTGGACACACTCTATGATTACTAAAATGTTCTAAAAGATACATGCATCATGTCACATCCATTAGGTGATAGTGATGAGTCCTCTCTGACCAGTGTCCAGAGGAAATATGTTTACACATATTGCCGTGATCACTTAGAGAGTGAAGATCCCTATATCCTGAAACATACATACCTATTTTGAAGATGACCATGTTGCTTCCTTTTTTTTATATTTGAGATATAAAATGTATTCTAATATTGTTATAATTTTGTTACATGCCCTTTCTGAATTTATATAAACTATTTCATATAAAATGTTTTATTTAAACCATTGTTTTAGAAATATTCCACACTTATAAAGTAAATCCTATGCTTAATGTATTTTTCATCATTTGAACTGTAGAGCATGATTTTTTTGAAATATTATTTGAAATGACAAACCTGTTTACTTTAAAATTGAAAGAATTATTTTGGTTAATCTTTCATTTGTATCTATTTCAGAATCCTTAGTGAGGCCCTACTATAATTTTTATCTCACATCCTACTTTTTCCTTTGGGTGTTTGTAGACTTTCTTCTTCTATGTTCAAGAAAGGGGATAAGATCTCTTGGAGGTAGATACATTTGTTAAACCTTGGCATGGAGAGTTGCGTCCTTAGGGACCTGGGCTATTTCCCCCTATTTTGGTACTTTGGTTATATTACTTTGGGCTTGTTTATGCCTTGTTGTATTTTGGTACACCATTCCCAGTGAAGTTTCTTTTGTTATTCATACTGTATTTCTTCTTTTTCTTTCACATTGTTAGTGGAAAAATCATTCTTACTTCCAGTTTGTATGATTCCAGGTGCTAGTCTCCAACCTATGGGGATTGGGAACACCCTTTGGTGTATGTCAGGGATCGATTGGATATCAGGTTACTAGGTTACCCGAGCCAGTTTGTGACAAAGTGGCATCAGATATCCAGGTTGATATTTTTTCTTAAAGTCAGTATGCATTTGTGAAATTTTTTCAGGACTTAAGAGGTAGTTGTGATTGAGTGCATGAACCACTCTCACTGCAATGAACCTTAAGTCACCAGGGGTGGTTTCAAAAAGTTGTATTATGGATTAGTTCCAGTCTTTTTCTTATTTTTATTTGGATAAACTGAAATCCAAATCTCGTTTTTTTTGTTGGGAATAATTTCCATCATTTATCTGTTTTACCACTACCTAATGTCTTCAATATTGTGTGCTGATGTTGTGTAACATCATGCATATGAGAATATGTACAAACCAGATCTAGGAGGAGGCTGATTCTGAACCTCAGTGAGTGAATCCTATTGTGGATATGAATATAGTTGAGGTGATTAAGTGTAATGTCCAAGCTTTGGGGTAGGCACCACCACTAGTCCCTATTCAGGATCCAGTTATGGATCCTCAGGGGGATGTTCTTTGAAATCATTCTCAAGAGTTACTTCTCAAGAAACCACCTATTTTCAAAGGCTCCACTGATCCTCAACATGCTTAGGAATGATTGGGCAGGATAGAACATCTATTTGAGTTCTTGGAGACATTGGACATGATCAAGGTGAAATGTGCCACCTTCATGCTGGAGGTACCAAGGAAGAGATAATGGGACACGATGGTGATTACAAAGAAACATAAGGGATTAGAGTGGAAGGAATTCAAGTTTATTTTAACTGACTAGTTCTATCCAGAGTAAATGGTGTTGGATAAGGTTGTGTAGTTTTTCAATCTTGACCAGGCTGATAGAATTATGACTGAGTATTCAATTTGTTTTGCTGATTCGGTGTAGTTTGTGCCTCAGATTGTATCTAATGAGGGGATGAATTCTCATCAGTTCGATTTGGGGATTCAATCATATATCAGTTCTTAGGTTTTCTTGTGAAATATTCCCACTTATACTGATGTGCTGGATAGGGTGATGATGGTTGATATGGACCTTGATAAAAATTCAGGGTTGACAGGAGTACTTTTTTCTCCCAGTGGCAACATGAGTTATTTTAAAGGAAAGAGTAAGTGTGCTAAATCTCACAGTAGTTCATGATAACAAGGTCTTTTTTGACATATTGAAGTTCCTGGAAGAAGCCCTTTGATATGCTACTAGTGTGGTCTTACAAGGAATTCAAAGAGGGTTTTCACTAAGTCACCCAATAACTATGGCTCCTGCGGATGTTTGGGGAACTTGCAGAAGTTCTGCCATAACTTTTCCACTGTGCATAGTGGCACGAGATCATAAAAACCTCCAAAAACTATGAGTCAATCAAATTCTTCACATACAAAAGGTCTCTTTCCACAGTCATCCATAATGAAGCTTCTTCATGTAGTGGAAGAGTCTGCAGAGGATGTTGATATAGGTCCAATGATCATGAGAGGTACCATTACTATAGATTTATATTTAGTTACTGCTCTATTTGATACCAGTGCATCTCACTTGTTTTTTCAACCTACACCATTAATCTCCTTAATCTTCCTATGTAGATTTTATATTGTTCAATGGATATTAATATACCCCTTGGCACGAAGAGAGAGCATAGTCTCCATAGTCCCTCTAGTTTCTTCTCTCTATCAGATGTTGAGCTTGCTTTCTATTTTCTGGTACTCGACATGGAATATATTGATGTCATATTCGGGATGGATTGGATCATATACAATAAATAATGGATTTATTTTTATCTTAGATGGGTAAACCTTACTACACCCAGTGGTGTGCCTCTTATCTTTGAAGGAGAATGGGACCCATGGTCGATGTGAAGGGTGCAATGTCTGGAAGCAATAAAACACAATAACCCAGATGCCAAGATCAATGATTTATTTCCAGTATATTGATGCAATTACATAGAGAAATAGCCAAAATACTAGGAAATATAAATAAAACACATGAACATAAATATTTATGTGCTTTGGCCCCTTTTGGGACCTACTGCATGACAAGAACACCACCCTACCCATACAATTTTATTAAAAAATTCAAAGAAACTGGAACATATTACAATAGAAAAACCAACCAAAAGAATGAAATGAAAATGTTACAAAACTTGAATGAAGAAGAAAAAAAACTATTACTTACAGTTCCAGACCAAATTTAGTTTGGCAGTCCTAATCACTTCAAGAAGACGAAGAATGCATATCCTCCCAGATCTAATGGTGCTTCCACCCCATAGTTGCTATTGGAACTACTAGTTTCATCAAGCATAGAGCCTCACTTCTTCCAAGATTAGAAGGATGCCAATATCCACCATGAAATGGCTTTGTGATGAAGCCAATGGAGAATATCAGGCTCGATTTCACTCCAATGAAGGGGGTAACAACGAAATACAAGAACCAAGGAAGTAATAGGGGTTTGTCAAAGCATTAATAGATCACTTGTTCCAAGGGAAGAGACAATGAAGAACTGAAGCGGTGATACCTTGATTGAGAGGATAGACAAGAGTAATCAAACCCCTTGACAGCCATAACAGAACACCCAATACAGGGCTACCACGATCCCAAGTAGCGAAACAAAAATAGTACAGGTGGACAACCAGATGACAAAGGCCATCTCAAAGTAATGAATGGCTGTAATTCATCCTGCCAACACAAATGGATTACCATTGTGTTAATCAGTGAGCGAATAAAACTACGACACAAGATTATTACAAAAAGTATTAAAATCAATATGGGTGTAACAGTTAAATGGAAACTGAATAATACATATTAAATCACAATTTTAATATGAAAAAAAACTAATATTCTAAATTAAAAAAACTTAATTCACAAATATCTACCATTTTAAAAAAAAATTGGTGATTTTCTTGCACTTAAGGTTATAGAAAAGGAACCAAGTTGATTATATCTAACAAAAATTGAACTTAAATGATGTCACAACTTTAGTCAAACTATCAGATAAGTTTTTATTAGTGTGTATCTTATTGACACACATGTTCCCTTGTTCTATAAAATCTCTAATAAAATGTAATCTAATATCTATGTGTTTTGATTTTCCATGGAAAACTAAATTTCTTGATAAATGGAGTGATGAATGACTATCAGAATAAACATTAATGACTGAATTAAAAATTTTGAGATCATAATACAAGACTTTAAGTCATAATGATTCCTTTACCACCTCGGTAAGATCAATTTACTCATACTCCGTAGTTGAAAGGGCAACCACGGATTTCATGTTTCACTTCCAAGAGACAGGGCCACCACAGCCAGTGAACACATATCTAGTCAATGATTTTATGGTGTCAATGTTACCTGTATAATCAGCATCAACAAATCCTACCAAAATATCATAAGTATCAATATTTTTACCATAGAAAAAAGTTAAATTATATGTACATGATAGATATATAAGAATCCACTTAAGGGCATGCTAATGTGGCTTTCCAGGTGCAGCCATAAATCTACTTAAGGTGAAGATTTCAAAGGCAATTTTAGGCCTGGTGAAAATCATAGAGTACATTATACTACCAACTATGTTAGCATATGGAATTTTAGACATAAATTTCACATCATCATCAGTAGTGGGTGCTTGTGTTAAAGATAACTTAAAGTGTTGTGCAAGAGGTACATTAACAGGTTTGAGATATTCAAACATGTATCTCTTTAAAATCTTTAAGATGTAAGCATGCTGAGATAAGTATAAATTTTTTTGGTCTATCTCTAATGATTTCAACACCTAATATCTGCTTAGCTTCGCCTAAGTCTTTCATCTCAAAATTACCTTTTAATTGGGATTTAATAGAATTGATAAAACTCATATTATTACATATTATTAGCATGTCATAAACATAAATCAGTAAGTAAATCATACAAATTTTGATTGATTTAAAGTAGACACATGCATCATATTGACTTCTGGTGAAATGGATATTTATCATGAAGGAATAAATTTTTTTATACCATTTCCTAGAAGTTTTCTTTAAACCATACAAGGAATTATATAATAGGCATACTTAGTTTGGTTTGAATTCATTAGAATAACCATTAGAGGGTTTCATATAGAGTTTTTCATTTAAATCCCCATGTAAGAAGGTAGTCTCAACATCTAGTTGTTAGATGTGTAGATCGAGATATGTATAAAAATCTAATAAGATCCTAATAGAAGAGTGTTTGACAATGGGGGAGAAAATTTCAACATAATAAATTCCTTATCTTTGAAGGAATCCTTTTTTGACTAGTTGAGCCTTAAATTTAATTTTATCTCCCTCAGTATTGTATTCCATCCTATTATAGATTCACTTGGACACGATTACCTTAGCATTAGTTGGCTTGTTGACAATGGTCTAGGTGAGATTTTTCTTTAGAGATTGCATCTCTTGATTCATGGAAAAAATTCAATGTTTTGAATATTTATCTTTTAAATATTTCCTATACGATTGAGGATCATCATCTATGAGATTATAGGCCACATGAAAGGTGTATGAAGCCATATCATACTAGATAAACCAAGCAGGAGGTCTTGGGACTCTCCTTTGTCTATCTCAGGATAATTGATAATCCTCATGAGTGGTAAAAGGCCCAGAATCAGAATCGGTACCAGAACTAGACTCAGAATCAGCTGCATCAGTGGGATGAGGAGGAGGTGGAGTAGGATGGACATCAGTCTCAACATGAGTTGGTGGCTCATGTTCATCAGAATTATGAAGGTCTGTTTCACAACTTCCAGGTGTAACAGTGTTGGTCTTAGAAGTAGATGATTCATGAAAGACCACATCCCTACTAACGATACACTTTTGGTATCCCAAATTATCAACCCAGAGTTTGTATCTCTTAACTCCCCTGGGATAACCAAAGAAAATGAACTTGAAGGCTCTAGGTTATAATTTATCAGTCTTGACATGATCATAGGCTGTAGACCAAAAAACCCTTAAGTAGGAATACGAAGGGGGATTATCGGTCTAGAGTTCTTCAGAAGTTTTGAATTGATTTGCAGAAGAGGGACACCTATTAATCGGGTACACAACAGTGCTGGTGGCCTCAAACCAAAAATATTTGGGGAGGCTTGAGTATGCAAGAATACTATGGACTCTTTCAAGTATAGTCTGATTCATTCTCTTTGCTAGGCCATTCTGTTGGGGTGTTTCCCCCACATTTCTATTCCTTTTAATACCTTCGAACTCACAATATTGAACAAACTCAGTGGATAGGTATTCAAGCCCATTATCTATTATCATGGTCTTGATTTTCTTTCCAGTTTTATTCTCAACTGAATATTTTCAGGTTTTGAGTGTTTGGAAAACATCAGATTTATTCTTAAGGATGTAAACCCAAACCTTCCTGGAGTAATCATCAATAAAGGTGACAAAATAGGATCCTCCACCATGAGAGGTGGTCCTAGTTGTACCCCATAAATCCGAATGGATATACTCAAGTGGGGTAACAACCTTGAAGGATGAACTATTGAAACTCACCCTCTTAGCCTTACCCATAACACAATCTTCACAAAATAGGAGATTTAAAGGTGTGATGTCACTCAACAGCCCCTGCTTGTTGAGTACTTCTATCCCTTTAGACCTTACATGCCCCAACCATCTATGCTAGAGCATAGTGTTGTCAGTGTTTGTATTGTAAACACTAACCAACTATCTCAAATGGGTCCTTCTATTCAAGACATACAACCCGTTTACAAGAGACCCTCTTATAATGGTTCTAGATCCTTTAGAGATTTTAATAGAACTCAATTCAAATCTAAAAGTGTATCTTTTTTTTATCAAGGAATCCTAAGGAAATCAAGTTTCGTTGTAGGTTGTGGACCCAACTCACATAAAGTAGGGTGATAACTAATTGATCATCCAATTCTATTAGGACATAGCCTCTACCCCTCAACATTTCACTTCTTGTTATTTTTTAATAGGACATCCCCATTCAGTCTTTCAACCAGATCCAAAAAAATACTCTCTATGAAAACACATATAGAAGGAATATCCAGATTCTAAGAACCACTCTCGGTTGAGTGTATGGCTAGAAACATTTAGAACTTCAGTAGTGTCATACCCAGAGTCAACTAAGAGAGACTGTTTGGTGGGCTGTTTGGATTCTAAATCATGCTTGAGTTTTCTACACTTGGGCTTAGTATGCATAGGCTTTCCACAATGGAAGAAAGTTACCTTTCTTTCCTTAGATCCATTTTTGGGTTTTGGGTGTTTGTTCTTGTCTTTATCTTTGGTAAATTGTTTCTTTTTACCCTTTATTTATGGTCTACCCTAGTTAATAGTCTCTCTGCCTCACCTTTAACTCTCGTCTTGGAGTGTAGTTCCTTAGATTAGAGGGATGAATTAACTTCTTTGAAGGCCAATGTATCTATGCCATACATCATGGTTTCGGCTAAAGAGCTGTAATTATGATCAAGTGAAATTAAGAGAATTATTGCCTGATCTTAATCATCTACTATTACGTTTATGTTGTCATGGTCTAACATAATTTTATTAAACTCATCAAGATGAGATTTAATGCAATCACCATTTTTTATCTTAAAAGTGAACATATGATGTTTTTTTATAGAGTCTTCCAACCAACGAGGTAGTCATATACAATTTTTCTAACTTCAGACAAATACTGATAGTAATGGACTCAAAGGCAACCTCCCTAAGGGATTTATCTCCTAAGGACAATAAGAGAGAACTATGTTCTTTGACTAGCACATCAGAAAGGACATCTACATATTTAGTACTAGTCTACCTGGTCTCATTTACAGTGATAATAGGTTTATTAGACCCACATAGGGCATTTATTAGGCCTTTCTATAAAATTAAATCTCTCATCTTAATACTCCATAGGTTAAAATCATCTCTGCTGTCAAATTTCTCGATTTCATACCTCATTATGGACATGTTTACCCACAAGGTAGATTCCAAGCTCTTACGGACAATGCTAATCATACGCCCCCAACAACTGACCCATCACTTAGGTAAATGATGATTCAATGAAGGAATATGAAATATAAATAAATTTTACATGTGATAATGTTTTAACAAATACAATTTAGATAAACACTATGGTGATTTAAGACTGAGGTAATTGTTTTGCAGAAACAAAAAAAAATAGTATGCAAAATTGTAAACTAGAGACCATAAGGCTACATAGGAAAAAGAAGCAGCGAATTAATAGAAGACTAAGAAGTAGATTATAAATAGTAGTAGAAACTTTACAAACAATAGAAGTATACTAAAATTGAGGGGCTAAAGTCATTAATCCTGGACAACAACAATCATATAGGCTTCAATACCACATGTGAAGGGTGTAGTGTGTGGAAGCAGTAATAACACGACAACCCAGATGCCAAGATCAATGATTTATTACTAGTATATTGATGCAATTACATAGTGGAACAACCATAATACAAGGAAATATAAATAGTACAAAGAACACAAATATTTATGTTCTTTGGCCCCTTTGGGACCTCCTGCTTGGAAGGAACACCACCCCACCCACACGATTTTATTAAAAAACTAAAAGAAACAAGAATAGATTACAACAGATGGACCAACCAGAAGAATGAAACAAAAATGTTACAAAATGTGAAAAAGAACAAAAAAACTGTTACATATAATTCTAGACCCAAATTAGTCTAGCAGTCCTGACCACTTCAAGCAGATGAAGAATGCAAAGCATCCCGGATCAAATGGTTCTTCCACCCCACATCCACTGCTGGAAATCCTAGTTTCTTCAAGCATAGAGCTTTATTTCTTCTAAGATAGGAAGGGTTTAAATATCCACCACAAAATGGATTTAAGATGAAGCCGAGGGAGAATAACAGACTCAATTTTAATCTAATGAAGTGGGTAACAACGGAATCCAGAAACCAAGGGAGCAATAAGGGTTTGTGGAAGTGAGAACGGATAACTTGCGCCAAGGGAAAAGCTTCCGAAGAACTAAAGCGGTGATACCTTGATCGAGAGGATAGGCAAGAGCAATCAAACCCCCTGTGAGTCGTAACAGAATACCCAATACAGGGATTACATGATCCCAAGTAGAGAAACAAAAACAATATAGGTGGATGACCAAATGACAAAGGCTGACTCAAAGTAATCAATAGAAGTAATTCATCTAGCCAACACAAATGGATTTCCAGTGTGTTAATCAGTGAAAAAATAAAACAACAACACATAGTTATAACAAAAAGAATTAAAATTAATATGGGTGTAACAGTTAAATGGAAACCAAATAATACATATTAAATCAAAATTTTAATATGAAAAAATAATATGCTTAATTAAGAAACTTAATTCACAGTTGAGTAGAGCCAGAACTTTTTATCTAGAGTTAGGGAAAGAGCTAAAGTCCCAGTTGGACAATATTTTAGAGAAAGAATTTATACGCTTGAGTGTGTCACCTTGGGAAGCACTAGTTCTCTTCGCTAAGAAATAAGATGGTTCTCTTCACCTATATATTGATTACAGAAAGATCAATCGAGTGATAGTAAGGAACATGTATCTATTATCATAGATTGATGATCTATTTGATCATTTTAAAGGGTCCAAGTGGTTTTCGAAGATCGATCTTCAGTTTGGTTACCATTAACTGAGAATAAAAGAATCTAACATTCGGAAAACTGCATTTCGAAGTAGGTACAACCATTATGAGTACCTTGTTATTCCCTTTGGTGTAAAAAATGCTCCTACAGTTTTTATGGCATTAATGAACAGGATTTCCCATGAGTATATAGACACCTTTGTGGTAGTCTTTATGGATGAAATCCTTTTATACTCTAAGTTTGAGGAGGATCATATGAATCATCTGATAAGTCAGTGACTTTTTTCTACAATTCTTAGTGGATCATGAACCCAATAACCACTAAGATGATCTATGATATGAGGCATAAGTTCTAGTGACCAGATATGAGACGGGGAATTACTGAGTATGCTTCCCATTGCTATACATGCCTACAGGTGAAAACCAAGCACTAGAAACCTTTTAATTTTCTTCAACCAATTCTAGTATCTACTTGGAAGTGGGATGAAATCTATATGGACTTTTTGGTTGGGTTTTGTCATACCCATATAAATAAGAACGCGATATGGGTTGTGACTGAAAAGATGACCAAGTCAACTCACTTTATACCCTTTTTAGATACAACCAAAGTTGAGAAGTTGGGAAGTATCTATGTGAAAGAGATTTTTCATTTTCATGGAGTTACATCTACTATAGTCTCTAATAGGGATCCTTAGTTTACTTATCACTTTTGGGGAGGCCTTCAAGAGGCACTGGGATCTTAGGTCCATTTGAGCACAACCTACCATTCATAGTTGGATGAACAGATAAAGAGAGATATACAGATCCTTGAGGATATGCTTCGCACTTGTGTTATCGACTTTGGTGGGGCTTGAGATGATCATTTGGGGATGGTTGAGTTTTTTTATAACAATAGTTACCAGTCAGTGATTAGAATGACTCTTTTGAGGCCTTGTATGACTGTCCTTGTAAATCTTTGCTGTGTTGGTTAGAGATTGGTGAAATTTCCTTGGTTAGACTGAGTTTTTTCCAAGAGACAATAGCTAATATTTAGTTGATTCATCAAATAGTATTGACAGGATAGAGCTGGTATAAGTATTATGTTGATCATTGTTACAGGCCTTTAGAATTTTCAGTTGGGGACTAGGTATTCTTAAAGGTTTTACCCTGATTGGGTCATTGATGGCTTGGGAGGAAAGGGAAGATTGCTCCTCATTTTTTTGAACCTTCGAGGTTATTGATCAGGTGGGGAAATTTTCTTACCAATTATAACTAACAATGCAGGTGACGTCGATACATAATGTGTTCCTTATATTGAATCTCTGAAAGTATCTCTCTGATCTATATCACATTTTGATCAGAAGTGATCTTAAGATTGAACCTGATTTATCCTTGATAGAGCGGACAATTTGGATAGTTGATTCTGAGACCAAGGTAATTCATTAGTGGAAAATACATTTGGTTCATGTGCTATGGGAGCATGGTTATGATAATCCATAGATGTGGAAGTATGAGTCTGATTTTCGAGCTCACTGGATTGAGTTGTTTGATCAATACCGCTAGAGATGCTTCTCGAGGATGAGAAGTTGATAAAGGGGGAGAATTGTAATATCATTTTTTTAAAATGATGATAAACCCTAATATGTTAAATTAATATTATCTTAAGTGTAAAAAAATGATTTATCAGCAAAATTTTGATAAATGTGTTAAATTTCTTAAATGCTAGTTAACATCTTGGAATATTCAATGGAATATTTTTGGAGTTCGACATTGAGTTAGTGTGAGATTACAAGTCCCAAAAAGTCTTGGTAAATACTGAATAAAAATATTAAATATAACATATTAATCACACACTTTTTATTCAAAATAATTGAATAATTCAAAAATAGTGCATCGTATGAGAAATAAAAGACCACCTCTGGGCCCAGAATGAGGGTTTTACCCTAGGCGGGGTATAAAATTTTTAAGCATTGGTCGTTTGGACACCTCACTCACAAAAATATCACTTTTTATGTTAATGAATTATTTGATCCATTTTTCAAATATTAAATAATTAATATCTCTCAAACGGTGTGCCATATGGGAAATTTGAGACCACTACTGGGTCTGAAATGATGGGTTTACCCTAGGCTGGGTATAACATTTGTAAACATTGGGAGTTTGGATCCCTCACTCACAAAATAACTCTTTTTTGTTTTAATTAATTATTTGATCCATTTTTAGAATATTAAATAGTTAAAATCTCTCAAATAGTGTGTCGTATGGGAAATATGAGACCACTGTTGGGTCTGGAACGAGGGGTTTACCCTAGAAAGGGTGTAATTTCTTTGCGTAGTGGATGTTTCATCATATCACTAGTTAATTTTAATTTATTTAATATTTATATTAAATAATAACAACTATTAATTGATAAAATCGAGTACTGTTCATGTACTTCCCCAAAAACTGTCGAACCTCTATTAAATCACATAGATGCTTTCAAATCCATCCATTTTTCAAGCATTTTGACCTGAATAAATTCACAAACCATAATGTGTCAAAACTAATGAATTTATCATCAATTATTAGGTAAAATGGTGATTAAAATTGGTGTTTAAAATTAAGGTTTCATTCACTATGATTTTTAGGGTTTTTGAGATACCCAAAATACTTCGGCTTTGGATTGCAAGATCCAATCAAGTTATGGTAACCACAGATCTACCTTGAACGTGATCGATAACCTTGTTTTATCAGATTCCAATCGAGAAGTGGTATCCTCTTACTTGGTGGGCCACCCCTAGATGAATAAGGTGATTTTATTTTATTTTATTATTGGTTTAAATATTCTATATTCTATATATTCTTTGTTATTGATCAGAATTACACATTGTCGGTACCATTGAATTCGTCTCGATGAGTAGAAGAAAAATAATATTTTTGTTTTGAAGGCAGTAAGGTATTCCTCGATCTATTTTTTCACATTTCAAATGGATATTTGAAAATATATTAGTAAAGGATAATCAATTTTTTTATCAAGATATAATTTATAAAATTTTCATACAATAATTTATTTGAATTATCAAAGGACAGTGACACGTTTTATAAAAAAAATTATCAAAAAAATTATTAATGGATAATTATAAGGTAATTGTCACGTGACATAGATTATCAAAATTATCAAGGGATAATTACATGTTTTATCAAAAGATAATTATCATAATTTTGATATGATAATATCATATAATTGTCAATGATAATCACACTGGATTATAAAATAAAAATTTTAAATAAAATTATCAAATGTTGTTTATCAGGTTATCACATGTAATATTTTGAAAGATAAATCGAAAATTATCCAGGAGAAAGAATGTTCCATCGCATGTAATATTTTATTTACTTTGGAAATAAAATAACTGGTATTGGTTCTAGGAACCCTTGAAAAATGTCAACCATTAGTGTGTGGATGTTTACAATAATAAGGCCATGAGAAGGTGTATTGAACCACACAAGGTGGTTTATCATTACTGCTGACATCGATGACCTTTAAGTAGGTGGTTCCATCCTGATTATCCAAATTTATTAACCTTTTATTTCTTAATTTATTTAAATTTTTTATTTAAATTCAATTGCTAAAACTTACTTTCAATTTATTTGATAAAACCTGATTCCAATGGATTCAGATATTTGAAATGGTTTTGGCCTAGAAATTGGAAAAAAACCCAATTCCATTGAATTGGGGTGTGTTTATGGAAATTGGTTGATTTAAATTGTTGAATTTAAATTATATATTTGATTGAAACAATTTCAATTAAGTTGTTTAATTTAATTGTGGAAAATAATTGTGAAAATTATTAAATTGGTTTTGAATGGATTTCAAACTTGTGGAAATGGATTAAAATGTTTTGATAGAAACCCATTGGTTTTATCTAGTTAAAGAGGTATGTTTTTTTTATTAAAAACTATTTAATTTTAAATGGAAAATTGGAATTTGAAAGGGGGAATGGTATTTAATTATATTTTAAGTAGTCTTAAAATAAATTTCCCATCATTGATTGTGTAAGATCACACGAAATCCTTAGGTAGATTGTGAGATATTTGGATACTCTATGATTACTAAAACATTCTAAAACATACATGCAGTAATTCACATCGCTTAGGAAATGGTGATGAGTCCTCTTTGAATATTTTCTAGAGGACGTATGTATACACATATTTTTATGATCACTTAGAGAGTGTCGATTCCTATAGCCTGAAACATACATACTTATTTGACAGATGACCATGTTTCTTGCTTTTGTTTATATTTAAGATATAAAATGTATACCAATATTGCTAAATTATTTTACATAAACTTTATAAATTTATATAAACTCTTTTGTATAAAATGTTTTATTTAATCCTTTGTTTTAGAAATATTCCATCACTTGTGAAGTAAATCCTATGATTAAAGTATTTTCCATCATTTGAACTATATATCATGATTTGTTTAAAATATGATTTCAAATTCCAAACCTATTTAATTTAAAATTGGAACCATTATTTTGGTTAATATTTCATTGGCATCTGTTATGGAATCCTTAGTGAGAACCTACTGGTCTTTTTAGCTCACACCTTAGTTTTTCCTTTAGGTGTTTGTATAATTTCATCTTATAGGTTCGAGAAAGGGGATATGATCTCTTCGAGGTAGTTCTAGAAGTTGAACCTTGTCATGGTGAGTTGTGTCCTTAGGTACTTGGGCTATTTTTACCCTATTTTGGTACTTGGGTTTCAGTACTTTGGGCTGTTTTATGCCTTGTTATATTCTGGTACACCACTCCTAGTGGAGTTTTCTTTTGTTATTCACACTGGCTTGCTTCTTTTTCTTCCACATTGTTTTTGGAAAAATCTTTCCCACTCCCACTTTTTATGATGTCAGGTGATAGTAACCAACCAATGGGGATCAGGAAATCCCTTTGAGCTATGTTAGGGTCATCTCATTTATCAGGTTACCTGGGTACCTAGGTTGGTTTGTGACATCTTCTTCCATGAGGCTTTGTGGAATTTGTTCTTGTACCAAATATTTTATATCTTGAGGTGTAAATTCATCAAATTCTATCTCCCTCCCACCATATATTTTATATATACGATCCTTCTCAATAAATTTGGGACACCTATCAAACAAAACCTTTTTAACTAAAGTATTGTATAGGAAGTATCCCCTTGTTTCCTTGGAAAATCCTATAAAGATGCACTTTGTGCGTCGGGGTGAAAGTTTGTTACCCAAAGAGGCATTAGCAATTGCTTCATATCCCCACACATGTAAGTATAAAAACACATGTTTCTTTCCACTCTAAAATTCTTATGGAATACCTTATTCCTCTTGAGTTTCTACTCAGTTTAGTATGCATGTTGTTATTTGTAACATGTATCCCCAAAAGGATAATGTAAGACTCGCATAAATCATCATTGATCTCATCATGTAAAAAAGGGTGTGGTTCCTCATTTAAATCACACCATTATACTAAGGTGTATAATGAGGATTGAGTTGATATAGAGTCCCAAATTAAATAAAATAATCAATGAAGTCTTGATTAAGATATTCTCCACCACATTCTATGTAGAGTTTCTTAATCTTCTTAACAAGAGGGTTATCAAATTCATTATTGTATTCCTTGAATATTTCAAATGAATCTGACTTATAACTTAGTTAGTATACATATCCATATCTACTTAAATCATTAGTAAATTTTATTAAGTATGAGTATCCACCCCTTGTTTCAACTATAAATGGTCCACACACATTAGTATGAACTAATTCAAGAAGATCTTTGGCCCTTTCACCTTTTCTACCAAGTAGAGATTTGTTCATTTTGATTTGTAAACATTTGTGACATCCACCCAGTGGTTTTAGTTAAAAGGAATCTAAATATACATCTTGGTGTAATTTATTCAAACAATTTTTGTTTACATGTCATAGCCGGTGATTCCAAAGTTGGGTGTGGTATGATTCATGTGAAGTAGTTTCATTATCAATTTCTATTAATTAGTTTGTGTAATAAAACAGATAAATAATGTTATTTGAATGTGCATCACCATAAAAAATACCATCCTTGTAAAAAAGAAACATTTATTTTAGAATTTGAAAATAAATCAATCCATATCATGTCTGGATATAAAAATAATGTTTTTGGTAATAGATGTCACATATTAACAATATTTTAAAACCAAGATCATTCCCATTAGAAACATGAAGTGGTAGTCATTGATAGACACACACATAAATTTGGATTCATTGGTTTCTTATATATCTACCCCCCTTGATCAATCTTTCTAACTCTACTTAGTTCCAGTATTTGAATACACATGTGAGAACCAGGAGATATATCTAATACCCAATCTGTAGAAATAAATAAATTGCACTCAATAAAAAACACACCTGAAGTTTCCCTTTAATTTTTTTTATGGGTGTAATTTTTCTTATAGTGGTACTTATTTTCACTTGTGAAATAGGCAACATCATGTTACCTTACTCATCCCTCGATCTTTTTCTTATTAGAAGGGAATTATGAAGAAGAATTGGGCTTAGAGCTCTTCTCCTGGCCTTTCTATTTGTTCACCATAAGAACAAAATAATTTTCATTCTTTTTATCCTTATCAAATTTGAGAAGAAGTGTGAGTATATCTATGAGATACTTATCAATGTTTTTCATATTAAAATTAACACAAAATATGGAGACACTCTGAGGGAGTGATGTAAGAATGAGACCAGTGCATCGTTCATCAGGGAGTTTAAACCCTAAAACACCAAAATGATCAATGTAGCTAATGATTTTGACTATGTGAGGTAAAAATATAACATCCTATCGAACATTACTCTGAATAGAGTTCCTTGGATATCTCAAACCATTCCTATATTTCTCTCTCTTAGTAGAGACCACAAAGATGCTCGAGCATGCTACAAGTAACCATATTTTCATGAGGCATAATGAGTTCACTAGACATAGATGAAATTATTAAACATTCAATATTGATTTTTTTTTCAAGTGTTTTACATTTAAAGTGAACTATTAATAATTTTTCTTCTTTTCAAGTGGATTAGGCAGTAAAGATTCTAGCACATAAAATTTCTGTTCATAGGGAAACACAACCCAAAGGTGTCTGAATATTTCTAAAAATTTAATGCTACCAAGAAGATGGTCCATCTCCAATATTGATCATGGGTATATTTTGGATGATGAATTATCCATTATTATAAAATTATAAAATAAAGTATTATTATTACTTTTCTTTATTACAAATTATGTAAGAAATAATAATAATTAATTTTATTAAGTCCCCCATTATTTTATCAATCCACAAAAGAACTCACCATTGAACTCAGAATATCCTATCAAACAAGTCATTCTAGTGGAAAGGATCCATAATTTCTTTCTTATCATCCCGACACAGGCCATGAAAATTATAAGAAAGTATTTAGGTAGGCGGTCTTTCCAACTATGATTTTGTAACTCCTTGATCTATTGAGTGGGCTCTCCAATCTATAAACCCTTACTCAAATTTCTTCAATACTTGCCTCTAAATTTGTATTTGATAGAAGTAGGTCATTAAACCCAATATATACTTGGTTAAGTTGACCCACTCTCTTATTTAAGACTTCTTGATAATTAAAAGTTCCCTTGATGTAGGTCGAACTGACACTTTAACAATGGGTTCATATTAATTCAAATAATGGAAGGCTTAATCTGACTTAATATTAAGTTGAAGGATTTTTCATTTGTTATGCATAAATATTAATTGGTTTATAATTTACAGGTCTTGTTAATATTTAGTGGATTTTACTTAAGTGATTAACTATGTTTTGATAAAACATTTACACTTAATCAATTTATTTAAATTATATATCTACACATTAGTTTATTTTTTTATGTGATTTCAGTCTTGCATTTATAAAATAAATAATTCATATGATATAAATAAATAAATAAATAAATATATAACCCAATCATGATTTTATCTAATGGTTGATTTATTGAGCGGATAATAAATTAACCTATGACCTAGGTTGAAACTCATTGTTCTAGTCTTGGCAAGAGTTGAAGCACTCCACCTATCCACTAGTGTATTACCCTAGATTGATATCATCTTGGTTCTATCTTGAACCACCTCCATGTGCCTTGGGACACTCTATTATTACATGTATTTATAATTCACATGCAGGGGAGGAGAACCAAATTATTGGTTAAGGGGAATTATAAATTACTATATAATAGTGGAGGGAAAGATAACTCACAAGCTATCATATTTAATTTAATAATTAATAATCATGAAACCATGCAATAAATTAAATTAAATAAAACCAACACATACAATGTCTTATTCAAGCTCATGAATGGTCATACATTCAATGAATACAAAAAATTAAAATGGATAAAATTCATTTATGTTCATTCTTTATTATTAAGATAGACATACTTGTATTAATTAATTAATTTATTAATTAATTACCTTTTACCTTAATGGCCATCTGAATTCTCTTAGAGATACCTATCATAATATTATTCATGGAAAATAAATGACATAAACAATAATTTTCGATAATTAAAATATATTAATTGAGAATTTTTAATTTTTGAGTTACACTCTATGTTCCCCAACTGTCATGTACCCAGGGTAAACATTTGAGGATTTGGATTGTACCTCTTTCAGACTACATGACATGTACTAACCAGCTACACACTGTGTATCATGATTTTTTTCATCCACACAACATGCTGAAGGACTCAATGTGTTCTTCTAATTCGATACTAAACAATGTGTACATCAATCACATGCCATGTGTTCCACTTCTTTTCTATTCTCTAGACTCTCCAAAGGACTTGGTGTGTACTTTGTATGGGGTACCACATGTTGTGTACTCTATCTATACATTGTGTGTTCTCCTAGTTGTGTGTTTGTATGACCCCCCAAAATACTTATCATGTTTTTTAGATGTGGTAAATAATGAACTATGTTCTGTATATATCAGCTACACGTCATGTATTTCATTAATGCTCTAGGTTTTCAATCTCATGCTGGGTTTATCCATCTATTTGAGAACACAGTTTATATGAATTTAACCATTAAACCATGTAGACTACATGATATGTATGCTAGATACACACCATGTAATATGAAAATTTGTGTTCTAGGTTGGTCCGGTTCACATGCAGTATACAATAAATGCACCGTGTTAAGTTACAACATGGAATTCCATGTATCTCACAAATTGTCTAGATATAGTGAAATAGGTTACATGAAGTGTACTCCCAAATGCACACCATGTAACCAAATCTCACTAGCCAGAATCCTTGAAGCTTCCTGATAGATTCTCTAGTCATTCTTTATCTTTTCTTTGTTCTTTAACAAAATTAAACCCTAAAAAATTATAATTAATATATTTAAATCCTATTAATTAAAAATTATATTAAGGAACACCTATTCTTGATTTGAAATCTTACCACTCTTGTGAAAAATTATTAATAATCAAACAAATAATTATAAATTTTAAACATGAACCCTTTGATAAAACTTGAAGGTTTCAGGTATAGTGGAAGTGCCTTGGTGGGAGAAAAACCACAAGGTTATTGTTGATTTAATGGATAATTCACATATTTTTCATGACATGAAATCCATGAACAATAAATTTTTTCAACTGAATATTGATAGAAGAGAACCCCAAACTCAGAGAAGATCTTCTCACATTAAATTTATAATTAATTTATATTAAATATAAAGAAAGAATACCTGATCTGAGGATCGTTATTCACTAACATTGTTGATCTTTTGAAAACCCTTTTTTGGATTACCTTTGATGCATAGGGATGATACAAGTATATAATCCCTCTATATACAATCCACACATACTTCATTGATCTATGAAAAATCACTGATGGAACACTGTGTGTTAGCATAGTGGATCAATCATCTTTTGTTGTTTGTTTTGATCACTATAAGAACCTTCATTCTTGCAAGATTCTCTCTTGATCTCCTTATTCATAAGAGGATAAGAGAAAAATGAATTTGATAGAGAGGTCCTTTGTGCACAATAATTCACAATTCTTGATTAACACTACATAATAGACTTAACCATCTATTTATATATCTAGGGTTTGTGCAAAAATATTATTTAATTATGCACCAACCATTAAATAATATAATAATCATTATTAAACACTATTCCATATAATAATTATAATATTATTTATTATTGTTTGTGCTAACTAGTAAAAAGATAAATATTATTTTGTTGGCTTGAGAAAAAATATTTATCACTAGAAATGATCTTGGTCCACTTGATTTCAATAGAATTTATCGAATACCCAAATAAATCTTTATTCATAAGTAAATATTCTATTAATAGTCCAATGGATACATATTTATTAAAAATTCAATAAATAAAATAAATATATTTTATTCAAAATTCAGTGAATAAATATTTATTTAGTTTATGTGATCAATAAATCTTAAATAAAATTATCCCTCGATCTTGAGAATAATATTTATTCCATTAATTAAATTTAAATAGAATTTAATTGATATCAATGGAAACACTTAGTGTGTGACCCCCTTGGATTCTTTCTCATTATCATTAGGTAGTATTACCTAAAGTCTAAGATTACTATCTAGAAATGTGTTAATGCACCTAAGATAAATAAATTAATGTTGTGACATAGACAATCACATGTGAACACTCATTTTACAATATAATCCCTTTGGAACAACATATCATCAAAAATATTTCACAACCATGTCATCAACCCATATTATTGATATTCCCTTATTTGACTATCAGAAATAAAAACGTCATTACACCACAATCATGGAATTTAATGTGATGGTTCTATTTCAATCAAAGGGTAATGATATAAAATTACATAAAAATGAAAGGGAGAAAAAATATCTTGACTTATCCATTAATAAAATGTCACTCAAGATGCACCCAACATATCCAACTTCTCCATGAACTACAGAGTCAAGGTTTATGAAAAACATCTATGTACGTGAGTCGTAACATGTATTAATAATAATATTAAACTCAAAGGAACATTACACACACTCGTAGAAAGTAATATTAGATAAAACCAAAAAATATATAATTAATACTGGTGGGTATGTTCTTATAATCTCCCATGTAATGTCCCAGACTGGGTGCCACTAATCTGGTGCCCCTAATCCGGTGCCTCGAGACGATTCACCACTTGACCTCAAGAACGCCTCCTTGTACGATAGAGGCTTCCGACAAGCAGTGGGGGTCTAAGATGGTACTGTGAGGAGACTATAACCCCATATCAGAGTGCACAACTAGAAGTAAATAACCAAACAACATACACATTAGAGTAAGTGGAAAGAATAAATAAATTGAATCAAGAAAACACTATAGTAGAACTAAATATAGTAAATACCCAAAAAACTATTCCATACATACAACATCGATCTCCCACTAGGCCAATCACATATACATAATAAAAAAATGAAAAATAAATACATCTAGCCTTGCTACCAACTCTGGTCCATATAACATACCCAGTCTCCTATATACTATCAATAATCTATAGCTCGATCCTTAGACTCTACATTAGAAACCATATCAAAAATTCAATCATGGCCCTATACCCTATCCATCATGCATCCATGATCAACCTGAAAGCATACATAAGGTCTACATGTACACCAAGGTTAATGTATAAGGGGTGAGAAATATATTTCAGTAGTCCACCCCCAATGGTGAACCTATAAACTAATTCCATAAGTGCATGATCATTAAATATGATCAACCTATCCGAAATATAACTAAAATAATTGAAGAAAAAACCATCATCGATCCTTAGATACAAGACCTTGATTGACTATAACTTCTTCATCCAATGCAGGGGTGTCTTTGAGAATGTATCAATGACCGTGAATTCCAAAAAACATATGGTATCCACTCCCATAGCAGACACAACCAAACTATACTAATTTACTCATTATCTCTTACTTGATACCTAGACGCATCAGTCTTAGGTACTCATCACATGAAGAAGTACAACCAAAACCCAATGAATCAGCCTAATATATAACCCAAGTGTCTCAAATAGTAGTTCCCAAAGCATTAGTATGGAACCTAAACCCTTGATGGAGAGCATCAATCCAAAATCCATACCACCCAGTATATAATCAATGATGAGAGTATCAGTATGGAACTCAAACCATGGATGAATAGAATCAGTCCACCATCCATACTATACAGTGTACAATCAGTGCCAATAGAATCAATCTAAAACTCAAACCATGGATGAAAAGTGTCAGTACACCATAAATACCACCTAGTGTACAATCAGTGCCTAAAAAATCAGTTTGGAATTCAAACCATGAATTCCAAGCACTAACCCAACATCCTAATCCATACAAAATATTTAATACTAGTGGTGCCTAGAGTATCTGTCTGACACCTAATCCCTGGATGTAGAGTTTCAGTGCAAAATCCTAATATCATGGTTCTTAGAGTGTCAGTCCAACACCTAATCTATATATAATATAATATGATTGGTTACTATAGAATAATTATGATACTTAATCCTCAGATGTAGAGTGTCAATCCGATATCCTAATACCATGGTGCCTAGGGAATTAGTTTTACACCTAATCCTAGGATACAGAGCATTATTCCAACATACTAATAAAATATATATACATCATCGCTACCACAATACTAAAAAAACCAATGTGTCTGGATCCTCACCCTAACAACCAAAATAAAACATATCAAGGGTTGGTTGAACGCCCATTTACATCATCAAAATATCTACCTAAATGGATCATACACCAATTCAGGTCCCAAGGGAACACTCGAAACCATTATTACCCAAAAAGACATACCCACATAGGTTCAGTCTATACAACCAAGAACCCACCTGGTCCTCTAGGTTAATGCATAAACAGAGGCATCCCTCTTAGGATACTTAGGGTCATAACATAAGAAAAGAAATCCCTCTCCCAATTTGTGGTCAAAACAAAACACTTAGCCCAAAAATCATCACTCAGGGGTCACACATCCCAAAAATAAATATCTAGAAACTCATAGCCTCATAGTCTTTAATGTAAGTAAACCTCATTAGTGAAAATAGCCTCATGCCCATCCCCTTTCTAAGAAACCCAAGGTTAGTCTGAACACCCAACCTATCCATCACATCATATCATAACTTGGTTATACTAACCAAGGAAAATCTCATACCCAACACTAAATTAGGCTTCCAATGAACTCATATTATGTCCTCCAATTATTCTCATTACCCTCACTCAATTCTCATCCCATGTCTCACTATTAAGAGATAACTGAACTCACTTTCATAAGTAAAACAAATCCACCAAAACTTACTCACCCCAAACCGCCTCTTAGAATTCCATAAAATTCCCCAAGGGCCCCATCATCACATTATACATGAAAAAAACTAAAAATGGACTCCACTTGTGTCCAATTTCAACTTTGAGGTTCCAAAACATCCAAAACCCCTCAAAATAGTAATAAAAAGGGGCAGTACATGGTTTATATGCTCGAGTACACGGTGTGTACTCCCATTTCCCCACATGGGCATGTAATTTAACCATACTTGGTGTGTAAAATCCAAGTACACGACATATTAAACATGTACATAGAATGTAACCCAAATGGGGTGCCTTCCTGTGTACCTAATATGGCTTGGCCATGTGTCTCTATTTGGATGTGTACTCTTACACGACGTATAACCCACATAGGGTTAGGCTGTATACCCTACATAGCCATGTCTCCTTTACATGGGTCATCTGGCCATGTACTCAACCACATGCTGAGTGACACCACATGAAGTGTCCTTTAGAATACATGTCTTTTAGTCATATTCTTCTCTTATTTCTCAAACATGAAGAACGCGTGACATGTGTTCTTAGAACCACACATTGTGTAGTGAGTATTTACAAACAAGAAAACCCTATAAACCTCCCAAACCCCTATTTTTTATCAATTAGGTACAGATAGACCCAATGGGATCCTTATTAGTAAATAAAAGGCTCTAAAACATGAAAAAAAACTAAACTATAGGGATCATGGCATAAAACTAAAAAATCGGCCTAACTCATGGGGTAAATGCTGAAGCTTCGAGTCTAAATTCGCTCTTGGAAGCTGTTGCACCACAATCCAGTCTCAATATATGAAACGGAAAAAGTCTGGTGACTTCTCCTCCCCATTCACATCTTGATCCAATAACCATGTGAGGTAGAAACCCTCTACCCCTCCTCCTGCCATATGTGAGAAGCAAAATGGGGGAGGGGGGAGGTGGTTTGCCTATTTTAATTAATTAATTTATCATTTAAACACTCAACCCAAGTACCAGAACCTAAAGTGGGTTTATACATCACCTAAGAAAAACCCCCATTCTAGACTCAACTGTAAAAAAAATCTCAATATGATGCCCCATTCAAAAGATATCACCACCTGAATTCACATAGATAATTTAATAATTTATTATATATTAAATATTCTGGAAAAACTAAAACTATTAATAATTCCACCAAAATTTTTCCATTGGATAAAAATCTATTTTGGGACCAATAGAGTTGTCAGAAAAAATTATAGATCATATTCTACGAAAAAATGACCATTTTACCCCTTACGAGAACATAAAACCAAAAATTCAAACTTCTGATCAAATTTAGAATCTGAGGAAACACGAGTCTTTACAATATCCCCTCTATAAAACTTATAATCCTCAATAATAATAAATATTCATTGAACTATACATCCCTAACCACCTTGGTCATCAACTCATACTCAACTGGACGCGTTTTACTCAAGGACGACAGCCAAGTTCCACTGCATAACTCCAAGGATAAAGCGCACAACCCATCCCAAGGCCAAGAAACTACTTTACATTATCATCAAACAACTCGGAAAATGATTATCATCAACCTTACACCTTGATACAACACAAATTCATCCAAAACTCACCACTAGACTCACAATGCTCCCCACTATAGAACTCAACCCACAATGTCCGCTTCCAATCCACAACACTTCCCACCATCAAACTCTATTATAAAAAAACATCCTTAGCTATCCACTGAACCAATCTATGTGGTTCCCAATACATCCTTGACCCCATCTACATAAAGATCATGTCACCATGACTGATCTGATACTCCCTAACATAAGAGTATCCTTACTATCACCTCACAACTGAACACCATCTTCACGACCTGTTCCCCGATCCCAACCAAAACTCAGAATCAGACATGGGTGTATCTATAGTGACCTAGGTTTATCATACATGGATATTACATATTTTTATATTAATATTCATTACATTATAAAAAACACCTTAGGACCATCATAATTTAGTTCCTTTGGAAACTTAGAACACTATCTTCTAATCTGGTGAAATATATTCAAATTTTCCCCCAAGGATATTTCCATTTATCACTCTTAATAGACATACCCTACATAAAACCTTTCTTCATAACTAAGGGAATGTAAACATAAGAAAGGGTGAGATCAGATTCTCAATAAGGGTAAACACAAGAGATATCAATCTATGACCATATAAAAACATAAGATAAGTATAAGGGTATATAATAATGATCATAACTTACAAAACTCGTACCCAAAATATCATACTTCATAAACATGAGTCATGACATAAATATTGGTAGTTCATAAGACATGAATCATAAGGGAATCAAAGAACATGATCCATTAAAATATAACATTAGAATAAGAAAATCATAGAAAATTTTACATAAAGGATACCCATCAAGAAATTCATAACAGATTTAGCATGGGCGAACCACCCATGCACCTGCTTCGGGCTCAGGATTACCTATCATGTACCCTATTTGGGGCTTAGTATGACCACCCATGTACCCTCTTTTTTAGTCTTGGGATAACCACCCATGTACCCTCTTTTTTGGGATTAGAATAACCACCTATGATCTCTCCTTTTAAGTCTTGGTATAACCACCCGCGTACCCTTCTTTTTGGGGTTGGGATAACCACCTGTGTACCCTCTAAATTCATATAACATTTATCATTACTACATGCATTAGAGGGAGATATAGGTCCCACCCATTGCATAATGAAAACCATATTTATGTATTCCACATGATCATAAAAATTCATCATATCATAACCCATGAAATGAAAAGGTTATTATAAACATTTCATCATATCATAACCTATAGAAAAGAGATAGGTTTCATATTCATTTCATTATAGAATAACCTGTGAAATGGAGCATGTTTCATAAGCATTTCATCATGGTATAACCCATGAAAGAGAAATGAGTTTCATAAACATCATTAAATAAAAAAACCATTCATAGAAATAATATGAATGATATGCTTGGATCATATCCCTAGTAAGGAATAGGTAATACCAATAGATGTCATCTTAGATGGAAAATAATTTTTAAAGATCATTTAAATCATTTTTTGAGGAAAATATCCTTTCCTCTTTGAAAAAAAACTTTTTAAAACATAAATCATTTTAAAAAAATTATTTGAAAATAAAATTTAAATATTATAAATTAATATTTTAATAAATTATTGTTCATGACATAATATAATTCCATTCATTCTATACACATTAAAATGAAGTTTTATTTTCCATTTTTGATAAAAGCTAAATGAGGATTATTTTGAAAATTACCTAAATATTCCTTTCAAAACATTATGTAAAAAGTAAACCATGGGTAAAATGTAATTTTAAAAATAATAAGATATTAATAAAACATTTTTGAAATAATTTTTAGAAAATATGGGTTTTGAAGAAAAAATATTTCCAATCGAAGAGAGAGGTAAAGTCATATTTTATTAAAAACATTTTCTTAATAATTTTAAGTACCAAAGTGTGGGAAAATGGTACCATTACTTGAAGATATAATGAATAAACATACGATAAGAAAATTCATAAGATTTATTGATATATGGGTCATGATATTTTATTATTGGAAACATTATCATAATAAGTCCTGATAAATGATGAGATTGTAACATGAAATCTTTACCACTTTGGTAACTTATAATCATAAGAACCATAAAAGAATAACATAAAATGAAACTTAAAATATTATAAGGATTAATAAATTCATAATATTACATTACAAATGGTCTGTATATACACCTCATAAAATAATATAGGTGCACAACATTACATATGTCTCAAAGAAGGAAAATTGAGACAAAATTCCCTTATTGATCTAGTAACTTTTGAACCGTAAATCCCATGAAAGAGAGTTACTTAAATTGATATTTAAAGACCAATAATTTTAATTTTAATAATCATAAAATATATTCATGGGTTTATATATACAACATAAAATAAATATGTGGTGAACATTACATGTGCCTTATAGAAAAATGAAGGTGAGACGAAAATCCCTTACCTTAAGTCTTGAATTTATTCATACACTTTCAAAAAAAAATATAATAAATACAAGTTTATTATAAATATATTAAAAAACCTTAATAATATATATCATACCATATATGAATTTATTATGACCTTTTATTACCAATTTATTAACAATTCCATGTTAAAGTCACATTTTGGGCAATAACTGCATTGTTTTTCATATATGTATTGATTTGTTATTTTTGTTTCTCTTACTTTGATCATAGATTAATAATCTAAATAATATTAAACATGATATAAATATCATATATATTCAGTATATATTTATTTATAGTAACTCATTAAATTTAGTGATTGGAAATGAAATACACCGTTCGTAGAGATAGTAGGCTGTATGTACGCACAAATGCTAATTTAATTTTCTTGTTGTATTGAAAGAAATAAAATTAAATGAAATATATTGTTATTAAATAAACATATTTATATCATAAATATAACATATTTTTATTAAACCCATCCTTAATATATTCCATGTAATTATTGAATGAATCACATCACTTCGTGAGGCGGTAGTCCGCCGTACACACAAATGATGTTATTGTATTTATAAAAAATGGAGAGTATTAATGAATGTGTGATATAATAATTAAATAATCATAATAAAATCATAAATATCATAAATATTATATATAAACTACAAATACATCATTATGAACAATCTTTAGTGGAGGAAATGAAAAAATGAACGACATCGGTTCGTGATGCAGTAATCCTCCATACACACGAATGATGATTTTGTAACCCATTTGATGGAAGTGGAGATAATTTTAAGTAATTAAATTAATATAAAATATATCAGTCTATGTAAAATAATTATTTTATTATATAATAATTATATAATAATTATATAATAATAATTTAAAGGGGTAGAGGAATAAATAAAACAAAAATGCTCATTGATGAATGTTACCTATTCCATCGGTATCATCCTTAGGTTTGCACTAAAATACATCCTAGGATAAATTTATTCCAAAAATATGGATTATAGGATTATGGGAGGGAATTTAGGAAGTGTTTTTGTTAGGTTTTTTAAGACAAATTTCTTGAGAGGTGTGAGGAAGTGAGGGTAGTGAGTTCTCATTTATAATTGAGGAAGAGTGGAATATTTGTAAATAACCAAAATCATTCACTTTTGGGAGGTCAATCACACCTCATGTGGCTCAAAAATTAAATAATAATGGATTTAAGGTATTATTTGTTCTATAAACACCTCTAACACACAAAACAACCCAGTTTTTTATCATGTTATTCCTCAGTCTTTAAGTTTACTGAATTTTATCCTTTAGTTTTTACCAAGGTAACTTGTATCTTTTTATTTACCTAGTTAATTTATCCTTTAGGAATATGATTAAAAGAGATTTATTTTATAACTTAGATATACTTATTCTAGAGAAAAAATAAAATTTATTAAATAAAAAACCTATGTCCGTGTAAAATTAATTTTTACACAAACACATGTAATGTGAAAAATTCTGTTTTAACCATAATCACGATAATCAATTTTAACTGTTTTCACTAATAATTATGGTAAAAAATTAATTTTAACTTATTAGATAATATAAATTATGATTATTAAAAATATAGAATCAAGTTTTATAAATTAAATCACATAAGAGGTAAAATTAAATTTAAAAATTAATCTCACATATGAAACGAGAAAGTGAGTTTTTAAAGAGAAAAAGATCAAAAGTTTACAAAGTTTTTATATCAAATTTTAATATGATATTTATTCCAAGGAACTAAATTGGATTAATAAATGTATAATTTAACTAGTTATAATTTAAAAAAAAATTAAAACATAATTTTACTTTATAAATAATTTAGGAAAAAAGACAGTTTTCAATTAAAATTCAACATTTTTTAATATTCATAAAAAGATAAAACTTTTAAAAAAAGAATGAAAATTTAACCTAATATAATTATGAAATTAAAAAATCAAAAAATAATTTTATTTTATCAAATTAATTTCATAAAATTTTGAAAAAAATTAATTTTATCATTGTTTAAAAAAAGACATAAAAATCAATTTTTTTGAGAAAATATTATTTTAAAAACATATAAATACTTTATAGAATTTTTTTTTATTTTATTATAAATATATTTTATTTATATATAACCATTAAAATTAATATTCAAAAATTAGTTTTAACTATTTATATCTCTAGGTTTAACGACTAGGTTATTACAGTTGGGTTTAAATAATTAATATTATATCATGGTTTTGTTAAAACTCAATGTTTCGTGAAGGAAAAGATTAAATTGGTGTTTCATATAATACAAAACATAAAAGAAATTTAATTTATTTGAAAAAAATAATTCATAAAATCTTGGAGTGTTATAGTATTACACCCACTGGAGTCATAAAACAAAAAACAATCTATCATTTGTTCTCAGTATCCAAGAACGAAACCCATTGGTATTCATTGACATTCAATATATCATGAGGGCCTCACACAAAAAATGGCCGATGGTACACTCCCATCATATAGTTTCACACACACCATTCCCTGAGAACACTCTCGAGAGGCCATTTATCAGAACAAAGAAAAATCTATATAGCTTGGAATATAGATGATGTTCTCTCAACATACTCAGGATGATGTCAAGATATTATAAATGATCATCTATATACTAAGAGCATACTAATATGTCATATATGAATACCACCCAAAAATAATCTATTTAAAATGTCACCTCTATAAGTAGGGACATATTAAACCCATTCAAAACCCATGAGCCTCTCTTCCCATAAGTGTTTCATCACACAGAAACTGGTTTTCAACCTACTCATGACTACCTCCTCAACTAAAACATCATGAGTGTACACTTCTATATCACCCAATATATAAACCAAATGAAAAAGCACATCAAAATTCATTCTTACCTCCATAATATAATCAATTTTTAACCATTACATGATCTTGTGTAACCTAACCATAGAGTCTGTTCTGAATCCATGAGTCACATCCTATGAAAAATCAGCTTACCAGTCCTACCCACACAACCTCAAGCATCCCCTGTGCTCTAAAAATAACTCATAATAATCAGGCACATCCAACCTGCACAATCATTACCTAGTCTAGCCACTTGAACAAACCTTCCACTCCTGAAACCAACCAAAAGTTTCAAGTAATAATGTACAAGTGATCCTTATCAAAATAAAAGGAATCCAACGAGTCTAAACCTTAACCCAGATGCACCCATCATGCACCTTTGTCAAAATTCCAAATCATATATCAATGACTCACACCCATGGGCACTCATAACTCAGCCAACCCCTTTCATAGGCTGTAATGCCCCAACCCCAGTTACCCAGAGTCGGTGCGTTATTACATAACATTGGCATGATCACAAAAGATCAAGTCTCGAAAGACTGATTTGTTTAGTAGCCTTGGAAACACTAGATACATTCGTAAATGTTACATTACATCATAAAATAAAAAAAACTACAACAACATCTTGTCTTCATATAACCTCATATTATCCATGCAGGTCAGTCATAAAATAATTCTTCACATCCTGGAAAAAATTAAAACATTGAAAGGGGTGAGATCAGATGCTTAGTAAGGATAACAATATAGCGGAAGATTTCGTAAATAAACATAAACATTTAAGGCAATGTATAACTAAAACAAAAGACTTTTAAACTTGAACTTCATCATAATATGGAAAAAGTAAAATGAAATAATGCCATTTACTTACTCACATGGATATTCTACTAGTCGAATAATCACATGCAATATCAATAACCACTTTCATAATGATGGAATGCATAATGCCAGACTATCATAACCACGTAGCCAAGGCCTCATGCCAAGACTACAAATAAGATTTTGTCAAGGCCTCGGGCCAAGACACTAGTTTGTCTCATGAGACCTACCGATGCATCGAGGAGCTATAGCGGGCTCCACCTGTCACTTATTAAGTCCAATGCATTCCTCATATGAACAAGTTTAAACATATCATAAACCATAACATAATCGTATCACATAAAACATGCATAAAGGAAACATAACATTTCCACATTTCAATCACAATATATCAATACAACACATTGATATAATAAAAACATTATCAAAACCATTTTCAATACCAATATAAAAGAAAATTAAAACTTGGTATTTATTTTTCTTTTAAAAAAAATTATGGCTTGTAGAGGAAGCTGAAACTCAAATAATGGTCACGGCGGAAGAGAAGTCATTGTCGCCGCATACATACGACAAAAAAACATTCCCTTTTGTCATTTAGTAAAACGCTTCGTATAAAAAAGATTACTTTTGAATAAACATAAAAGTCAAAGGGTTTTATACATCGTATAAAAGAAAGTCTTGTATTAAAACAAAATATGCCTCAATGAAAGAAGATTGAGACGAAGTCCCTTACAAAGATAATTTTTTAAATAAAATAGACCTATTATGTGTATTCACTATAAGTACACAAAAATGAAGTATAAATACAAGATAGAAGATAATAATATCATGACATAATTTGAAAGTAGGAGATTAACCCAAAGAACGGAAATTGGGTTAAGAAGTTCCCTTACCTCGTGTCCGACTTGACTCGATCATTCTTTAATCTCCTGAATAATAAAATAGAGTTAATTTATACTTTCTTAAGAACCTTTTTCAAGTTCATTATTCCTTTTATATCACTTATTACCATGTTATGAACATTATGTAACTATTTAAGTTAATAACAATCGTTTTGTCGATCTTTGGTACTTGAGTCAAAAATAAACTTCTTATAATTACAAGTTGTTCATGTGGTAAAATATCCATTATATCCAAAATTATATTCATGATGTAGATATCATATATATCATATATATCCAGTATATATATGTATTGATAATATTACATAACATTTAGAGGTAAGAAATGAAATACACCATTCATGGAGACGGTAAGCCGTATGTACGCATGAACGCTACTTTCATTTTTATTTCATATTTAATGGAATTAAATCATAATTATATAAAGGTGTATTATAATTACAGTATAATATCATATATAATATCATTTACTCAATCCTTTACATGTCCCACATATGTCATTAACGATTCAAATCACTTTGAGGGGGCGGTAGTCCGCACTTCCAAAAATGAAATTATCGCGTTTACCCATAATGGAAATCATAAAGTTATGACATAAATGAAAAATACATAAGCATAAGGAAAACATAAAAATAATATATATCATATATAGAAATAGTTTCATCATAATTTCCACCATGAGAGGTGTTAAAAGAATATTGAACAATCATCGTTTCGTGAGCCAGTATTTCACCACCCACAGAAACAGTATGTTTTTTAACCATTAGACGGAGGTGTGTGTAAGTGTAAATCAAATCATTATCATAACAGCATCCTAGTATATTTTATATACTGGTTTTTAAAAAAATAAAGTAATAAAAAATTTTAAGGGGTTGGAGAAGCAAAATAAAACAAAAGAACATAAGAGAAGACATTACCTTAAAATCGGGTAACTCTTTTTGATTTGAGCCAAAGGCTTCCTTGGGAAGACTTCTGCCCAAAGTGAGGATTCTAGGAGTAAGAGACGGAATTTGAGAGAGTATTTGGGTAGAGGTTGGGCGAGCCAAAAGGCTTTTAAGGCGTGAATAAGGTGGTAGAGGTGGGGGCCTTTTATAAGAGGAGAGGAGGGGCACTCTTGGAAAGTCATGAAATGTTACATTATTATGAAGTGATTTTCAGATTTCAAAGGTCCCAAAATTATATATTTCTAGGATAAGGTGATAAGGGTTCTAAATATACTCATACAATAGGTTTTTGACAAGTGTAAGCCTTATATTTTACATTATCTTTTCATTTTATTTAAAAAGTTCATTAATGAGGTAATCACTGCATCATCATGGTGTGATAAATAAATTTATTTATTTAATTCCTAAAAATTATAAAAAAATTACCATAATGTAGGAAATATTTTTATCTTTCCAATGAATAATTATAGTCTAAAATTTAACTTATATAACCCCATGTAATAATTGTTTTATTAAAATAACACATGTTTGTGTCAATTTTATTTTTACTTTAAATAAAAAGTTATTAATGCCATTTTCTTACCCAAGTGGCTCTATGGGGTTCCCAAGTTGACCCATGGATTGTCTTGGTCGTCCATGAATCACCCAATAAGGTTAGGATAAGTGTAAAGGTAATTTCATATTATTATAATATCATTTTTACCTTAAATTTCACTAATTACCTTTAATCACGAATAATAAAACTTAAAAGTTACTATTCACCAAAAAATTATTTTAATCCCATTGAACCACATTTTACTTTCTAATGAAAATTATGTATGTCAGATTTTTGAAATTCAAATCACAGAGGTGGTAAAATTTCATTTAAACGAAAAATCTGTTTTTTTAACTACCACTTAGTGGTTTCACTATTTATCAAAAATCGATGTTTTTCAGAAAAATACCAAAAATTCACCCTATGATATAACTGATATTCTGAATTAAAAAATGATGTCTATTTTACAAAATTCCAGACTTATAAGTTGCATTAATTAATTTTATAATTAGTTCCCGCTGTCAAAACAAATAACGTGTTTTTAAGAAACAATATCAATCAAAAGATTGACAATTGTTTATGTCCAATTTCTAAGTGAAATTAATTCTAATGACCACCATTGGATAAAATGGTAAACGTATATTCTAATTATACTTTAAAACCACTCAATAGTATAATTTATCACTATAAATTATTTTGATTAAAAAAGTTGTTTTTAAGTATTTTTTACTATTCATAGAAAATTGGAAGTTCTCAGAAAATTACAAAAAATTCAACTTAGGATAATTTCGATATTCCGAATACAAAAATGAAGTCCATTTTGAATTATAAAATCAATATAATTTCAAAAAGTGGTTATTACTATTCATAACAGCTACTTTGATTGGTCGCGGTGTGTTAGAATCTTGAACTTGCGTACAATGCAAGCTATTACATTATTGAAAGAGAAGCGTATCATGAAAGCTTGGGGTGTTACATTCTCCCATACTTTAATAAATTGAATCCTCATAATTTTAAATTGTTCTTTGAAAATAAATGGTTGAAAATAGAAAATACCTTCGTTGAAAACCCACATCAGAAATAAGGTTATTAAAATTTAGCCTTAATAAGAGAGAAAGGGAAATGAAAAAGTCACCACCAAATTATGATCTCAATTTGGAGAACATTGGTGGAAATTAGAGACATATAATTGGAGGAAAAATGTAAATATTTGTAGGGAGTGATTGAGGTTATCAATCACAAACAAGTGTAAAATTGAGGGCCTCAAAGCCATTAATCTATGATGAAAATATCATCTGTTCAACAAAACATATGGTATTAGGATAACACATTTTTTTTAATATCACTTCCCTAAAGTTTAAGAATTAATTTATTCATATAATAAGAGAGAGTTATATATATATATATACTTGACAAGTAGAGTTTCAACCCTCAACTAATTTCTACCACAAACTCATCTTTCACTGAAAAAGATAATAGAACTCAAAAATATTATATTTATCCTAATCGTACAAGGTTACAAATATTAACACATACCATTTAGATTAGGAAAAATATTTTGTAATAACCAGGGACTTCCTATAGGCTAGTGGTAGGTAATAAAGGCCTATCGCACTATGGTTGTGGGTTCGATTCCTGCAGCTTTGTCCGACACGACTGGTTATCCCCCAACCTGTAGGTTGTCCTTTTCCTAAAACTATAGTATTATAATATTCCAAAAATAATCTTCAGAAATGTTTTAACCTTAAACAATACTATCAAAAGTTAAACTTAATCCATTCCAACCTTTATATTTATCCAAAATACCTCTGTCCATAATTTCTCTAAAAGGTCTATAAATTCCAAAATCAATTCATCAGATTCCCCAAACAAAGTAAATATTTTCTTATTGTCACATACTAAAAATATGATTACCTTCATCATATTAAAACCTTAATGAAAATAACAAGTAATGCAGTACAATCCTTATTTATATCACATTATTCTTATAACCAGAATATAATCCTTGAGTCCAAAAGCACCAATACATTAATTATTCTACTTCAACTGTAGTAACAACATAAGATTGGCCTTGATCCCTTGGCCTTTTCTGAGGTAAGTTTCCTTGATGATTAGGACATTCATTTTCATAATGCCAAATTTCCCTATAATTGTAGCATTCAACATTGATAGCCTCTTTCTTTCCCTTGCAATCACGAGCCTGGTGACCTTTTTCTCCACATTTATAACAAACTCTCATTCCTTTTAGGCAAGTACCAGGGTGATTCTTCCCACAATTATTGCATAATGGAAAATCCTTCTTTCTCTTTTTCCCTTTATCTGTCTCTTGTTCCACCATTCTCTTATTCTCTTACTTTACTTTACTGTCATAAGATTTATAGAATTCCTTTTCTATCTTGATAGCACATGAGACAATATCTTCGTATGATGAGAAATATTGTGAGACTAAGGCTCGACAGAGAAACGGTTTTAACCCATCAAAGAAACGATCAATCTTACTTCTTGGGTTATGTATATAATCTGCTGCATGCCTCACTAACCTTGTAAAGTTATCCTCATACTTTGCGACATTCTCATCCTCCTTTTGTCTCAGACTCAGAAATTGCCTTTCCATATCTGCTCGATGGTCACGAGGAAAGTATTTTTCTACGAAAATATCTTTGAACTCCCTCCATTACATATTTGATACTTCATCATATTCCTTTGTGTTTTGAATCAATGACCACTATTGATCAGCATCTCCAGTGAGGTGGTAAACTACCATGATAACCTTTTCCCTTTCACTACTCCCCAAGGCATGGAATATTTTCTCTAAGGAATTTATCCATTGCTCAGCTACTAAGGGATTTTTACTCCCATTGAATGTTGGTGGTTGTTGCCTCATGAAGCGGTCTAACATTGATCCTCCACGTTGCGGATCAGGGTGCTCCATACAAGTAAGGTTATTATTCATAACCTGAGTGAGTTTTCCCAGTATAGTGATAAGTTGATCAGCACCAGTTGTATCACCAGCTCCACTATAATTATCTTGAGCAGGAGGGAAATCCCTACATAGAGTGTGTGCATTGATACAGTTTCCATTCCTTCCACTAGGCGCCATTTCTAAACAATGACATAAACTAGATCAATTTATGAATCAAAATACATAATTCCATACTAGTAAAACATTTAACATAAATTGAACAGTTTATAGATATAATCCATAATCATAAAAATGTTTTCTTTAAGGAAGTATATACTCATAAACCCTTCATAATGGTTTGTAAAGAAGATGGGAATTATCCTAAGCATATCCCCTGAGAGTGTCGTAACCAAGAGTGCATCAAGGCCCGTTGTCGTGCACCAGTTCCCATTCAAGTCTATCTCAAAGCGGTGTTTTCAGGTTTTACCCCTAGGTACATCTATGCCAGAGCTGCCTCTACCTGCTCGTATCCATACAGGGATGTATTGCTCAGAAAACTCACAAAATCTCTATAATACCAAAATTCTAGGAAGTTCTTCTATACTAATCCTCAAAGTCTATCTTAGGGCTATGTGATCTAATCAGAGTTTTTCTAAATCTACCATCCAAGGTTAGTACTAAACTTCTTCTGATACCAACTGTAACACCCCGACCCCAGTTACCCAGAGTCGGTGTGTTATTACGTAACTTTGGCATGATCACAAAAGATCAAGTCTCGAAAGAACGATTAGTTTATTAGCCTTGGAAACACTAGATAAATTCGTAAATGTTACATTACATCATAAAGTGAAAAAAACTACAACAACATCTTTTCTTCATATCCCCTCATACTATCCCTGCAGGTCAGTCATAAAATACTTCTTCACATCCTTGAAAAAATTAAAACATTGAAAGGGGTGAGCTCAGATGCTCAGTAAGGATAACAATATAGCGGAAGCTTTCATAAATAAACATAAACATTTAAGGCAATGTATAACTAAAACAAAAGCCTTTTAAACTTAAACTTTAGCATAATATGGAAAAAGTAAAATGAAATAATGCCATTTACTTACTCACATAGATATTCTACTAGTCGAATAATCACATGAAATATCAATAACCACTTTTATAATGATGGAATTCATAATGCCAGCATATCATAACCACGTAGCCAAGGACTCGTGCCAAGACTGCAAATAAGATTTTTTCAAGGCCTCGTGCCAAGACACTAGTTTGTCTTATGAGACCTAATGATGCATCGAGGAGCTATAGCGGGCTCCACCCGTCACTTATTAAGTCCAATGCATTCCTCATATGAACATGTTTAAACATATCATAAACCATAACATAATCGTATCACATAAAACATGCATAAAAGAAACATAAAATTTCCAAATTTCAATCACAAGATATAAATACAACACATCGATATAATAAAAACATTATCAAAACCATTTTCAATACCAATATAAAAGGAAATTAAAACTTGGTATTTATTTTTCATTTTAAAAAAAATTATGGCTTGTAGAGGAAGCCGAAACTCAAACAATGGTCACGGCGGCAGAGAAGTCGTTATCGCCGCATACATACGATAAAAAAAAACATTCCCTTTTGTCGTTTAGTAAAATTATTCTTATAAAAAAGATTCCTTTTGAATAAACGTAAAAGTCAAATGGTTTTGTACACAGTATAAAATAAAGTCTTGTATTAAAACAAAATATGCCTCAATGAAAGAATATTGAGACGAAGTCCCTTAAAAAGATCATTTTTTAAATAAAATAGACCTATTATGTGTATTAACTATAAGTACACAAAAATTAAGTACAAATACAAGATAAAACATAATAATATCAGGACATAATTTGAAAGTAGGAGATTAACCCAAAGAATGGAAATTGGGTTAAGAAGTTCCCTTACCTCGTGTCTGACTTGACTCGATCGTTCTTTAATCTCCTGAATAATAAACTAGAGTTAATTTATACTTGCTTAAGAACATTTTTCAAGTTCATTATTCCTTTTATATCACTTATTACCATGTTATTTATATTATGTAATTATTTAAGTTAATAACGGTCATTTTGTCGATCTTTGGTACTTGAGTCAAAAATAAACTTCTTATAGTTACAAGTTGTTTATGTGGTAAAATATATATTATATCCAGAATTATATTCATGATGTAGATATCATATATATCATATATATCCAGTATATATATGTATTTATAATATTACATAACATTTAGAGGTAAGAAATGAAATGCACCGTTCATGGAGACGGTAAGCCATACGTACGCATGAATGCTACTTTCATTTCTATTTCATATTTAATGGAATGAAATAATAATGATATAAATGTGTATTATAATTCCATTAAAATATAATATATAATATCATTTACTCTATCCTTTACATGTCCCACATATGTCATTAATGATTCAAATAACTTTGAGGGGGAGGTAGTCCACACTTCCTAAAATGAAATTATCGCGTTTACCCATAATGGAAATCATAAAGTTATGACATAAATGAAAAATACAGAAGCATAAGGAAAACATAAACATAATATATATCATATATAAAAATAGTGTCCTCATAATGGCCACCATGAGAGGTGTTAAAAGAATATTGAACAATCATCGTTTCGTGAGGCAGTATTTCACCACCCACAGAAATAGTATGTTCTTTAACCATTATACGGAGGTGTGTGTAAGTGTAAATCAAATAATTATCATGAAAACATCCTATTATATTTTATATACTAGTGTTGTTACAAAATAAAGCAATAAAAATATTTAAAGGGGTTGGAGAAGCAAAATAAAACAAAAGAACATAAGAGAAGACATTACCTTAAAATCATGTACTCTTTTTGATTTGAGCCAAAGGCTTCCTTGGGAAGACATATGACCAAAGTGAGGCTTCTAGGAGTAATAGAGGAAAGTTGAGAGAGTATTTGGGTAGAGGTTGGCCGAGCCAAAAGGCTTTGATGGTGTGAATAAGGTGGTAGAGGTGGGGGCCTTTTATAAGAGGAGAGGAGGGACAGTCTTGGAAAGTCATGAAATGTTACATTATTATGAAGTTCTTTTCGGATTTCAAAGGTCCCACAATTATATATTTAGAGTATAAGGTGATAAGGTTTCTAAATATACTCATCCAATAGGTTTTTGAAAAGTGTAAGCCTTATATTTTACATTATCTTTTCATTTTATTTAAAAAGTTCATTAATGAGGTAATCGCTGCATCATCATAGTGTGATAAATAAATTTATTTATTTAATTCCTAAAAATTATAAAAAAATTACCATAATTTATAAAATATTTTTATCTTTCCAATGAATATTTATAGTCGAAAAGTTAACTTATATAAACCCATGTAATAATTGTTTTAGTAAAACAACACAAGTTTGTGTCAATTTTATTTTTACTTTAAATAAAAAGTTATTAATGTCATTTTCTTACCCAAGTGGCTCCATGGGGTCCCCAAGTTGACCCATGGATTTTATTGGTCGACCATGAATCACCCTATAAGGGTAGGACAAGTGTAAAGGTAATTTCATATTATTATAATGTCATTTTTACCTTAAATTTCACTAATTACCTTTAATCACGATTAATAAAACTTAAAAGTTACTATTCACAAAAAAATTATTTTAATCCCATTGAACCAAATTTTACTTCCTAATGAAAATGATATATGTCGGATTTTTGAAATTCAAATCACAGAGGTGGTAAAATTTCATTTAAACGAAAAATCAGTTTTTTTAACTACCACTTAGTGGTTTCACTATTCATCAAAAATTGATGTTTTTCAGAAAAATACCAAAAATTCCCCCTATGATATAATTGATATTCTGAATTCAAAAATAATTTCTATTTTAAAAAATTCCAAACATATAAGTTGCATTAATTAATTTTATAATTAGCTCCCGCTGTCAAAATAAATAGCGTGTTTTTAAAAACAATATCAATCAAAAGATTGACAATTGTTTATGTCCAATTTCAAAGTGAAATTAATTATTATTACTACCATTGGATAAAATGGTAAAATTATATTCTAATTATACTTTAAAACCACTCAATATTATAATTTATCACTATAAATTATTTTGATTAAAAAATTTGTTTTTAAGTATTTTTTTACTATTCATAGAAAATTGGAAGTTCTCATAAAATTACAAAAAATTCAACTTAGGATAATTTTGATATTACGAATACAAAAATGAAGTCCATTTAGAATTATAAAATTAATATAATTTCAAAAATTGGTTATTACTATTCATAACGGCTACTTTGATTGGTCAGGGTGTGTTAGAATCTCGAACTTGCGTACAATGCAAGCTATTACATTATTGAAAGAGAAGCGTATCGTGAAAGCTTGGGGTGTTACGTAGGCCACATTTGAAGGCCAAATAACACTAGCTCCCTAAACTAGAGTTACATCAATTAGGTCACAAGGATATCCCACCTATCCCCACTAACCAAGTCTCATGTCAGGTCACTAGTCCACACCACCTAGGGTCAAGCCAACTCAAAGAAGGCCACACTTCATAGGGTGTCAAGAATGATCTCGTCCCATCAATAACTAACATCACCATGTCAAAAAACCCATATATATGGGCTCACATATGAAAGGTATCAAATGATAATCCAACCAGCCACAACAATCGAACCCATCCTATTAGAGAATCTACACATCATACTTCTCCCTAGAGGACAAAGTTAACAACCGACCTAAAAAAATGACCCACCAGGTTCCATCAGTCATATACTTATACCAATCTGACCCACCAGGGTCCAATAGTCATATACTTATACCACGCTAACCCACCAAGGTCACTATACTTACTATGCACAAGGACTACATCAATATCCTTATCATCAAGCATCTCACCATAGATCTACAAAACCTACCATCTAAAAGAAATCCATAAAATCAAACACTATAAGGCCTATAACATGTGGATCCTATGTGCCTATCATGATGCATGAGATGCCTCTTGAGTTTGTAGGCCAATATTAAAAAATAAATCACATGGCTCTTTTTAATGATCTAAGAGCCTGAAATCCATTATAATACATCAAATACAAACAACATTTGTATCTTCCAAGGTGAAAAAATATTCAACTGTAACATTGAATACCAAGAAAAAAAATCCCAAACTTGGTAACCTAGACTTCTTAATCAAATAGGTGTTCATGACACACCAACCGACATTCATCACAAGATCCGAAACACTCATATGCCTCTAGTATACCAAAACCCGAAACAATAAAGTAACAAGAAAGAAACTCCTCTGATATCACTTTGTAAATTTCCGACCGAGGTGCTACTAATACATTTTCTCGAGCCAGTTTTATACATGACCTCAAGCACACTTGCTCATACGTAATAGGATGATAACTAGTACTGAGCGTCTAAGATGATACTATGAGGATACTATACCCCATATTATAGTGCACAAGAAAAAGTAAATAACCAAATATCATACACATCATAGTAAGAGGAAAGAATAAATATAATGAAACAAGAGCATGCTGTAGTAAAATGAAATACATTAAAGTCTTGATTGGATATTCCATATATACATCATCAATATCCCATTAGTTTGATCACATATAAAAAATAAAAAAAATAAAAAACAAATACATCAGTCCATACTGCCAACTTTAGAACATATCACATATCTGATCTCCTATATCCTATCAAGTAGCTCAAGAACAATCATCAGACTCTACATGTGAAAATCGCTCAACAACACAATCTGGGGATTCCTCTCTATCTATCATGCGTCTGTGATCAACCAGAAAGTATATATAATGTTGGTATATGCACCAAGGTGAATTTACATAGGGTGAGAAATAAATCTCAGTATCCCACCCCAAATGGAGAACCTATAAAATACTAACATAAGTGAATGCTTATGAAATATGCTCAACCTAACTAAATCATAACTAAAATAATCGTAGAAAAAAACCACCATTGATCCTTTGGTCTATCACCTCGATCTGCTATACCTTCTTTAACAATTTCTAGGGTCTCTGAGCATGTCTCGATGACTATGAATCCCAAACAACACATGAGCTCCACCCCCATAGAAGCCCCAACCAAACCTCATGACTTTACTTGTTATCTCTTATTTGATACCTAAACACATCCATCTTAGGAACTCATCCCATTATAAGGTATAACCAAAACCCAGGGCATCAGTCTAGCATCTCACCGTAGTGTCTCAAACAGTAGTGCCTGAAGCATTATTATAACACCTAAACCCTATATGTAGAGCACGAAATTGCCATCCATACCACCCAGTGTACAATCAGTGCTTAGAGAATTATTTTTGAACTCAAAACATGGATACAGAGCATCAGTACACCATCCATACCACCAAGTGTAAAATAAGTTTCTAGAATGTTATTATGGAACTCAAACTATGGATACAGAGCATCAACCTACCATCCATACCACCTAGTGTAAAATTAGTTCCTAGATAATTAGTCTAGAACTCCAACCGTGGATGCTTAACATCATTCTAATATCTCTATATAGAATATATAATACTAGTGGTGCCCAGAGAATCAGTCTAAAACCTAATCTTTAGATGTAGAGAATCAGTCTAGCATCCTAATAAAATGGTTCCTAGAGTGTCATTATTGCACCTAATCCATACAAAATATACTATTAGTGGTTTCTAGAGCATTAGTATGACACCTAATACCTAGATGCAGAGCATCAATCCAAAATCCTAAGACCATGGTGCCTAGATTGTCTGTCTGACACCTAATACATGGATACATAGCCTCATTACAACATCCTAATACCATATATATACATCATCACTACCATTATACTCAATAAAAAACAACGTGTCTAGAGCCTCACCCTAACAACCAAAATAAAACATATCAAGGGTTGGATGAATTTCCATGTTCATCATCAATATCTCTACCTCATTAGCTCATTCACCAATTTGGGTCCCAAGGGAACACCCACAACCATTATTACCCAAATAAATGTAACCATTAAGGGATATTCTATCAAACTGGGAACCCACCTGGACCTCAAGTTCAACACATTAATAGAGGCGTCCCTCTTAGGATACTTAGGGTAAGAACATAAGCAGAGAAATATCTCTCTCGATCTATGGTCACAACTAAACTCTCAGGACCATGCTCTTCACTTGGGGTCACACATCCCAGAACCCAATCTATGGAAACTCATAGACACATAGGCATCAATGACAATAAACATCATGAGAGAAAAAAAACCTCATTCCCATAACATTTTTAAGAAACCCTAGGTTGGTTCAAACACCCAACCTATCCATCACCTCATGTCACAACTCAATCCCACACACTAAGGAAAATATCATAACCAATACCAAATAAGGTCTCCAAAGAACTCATACTAAATCCTATAATAATTTTTATAAACCTATCTTATCTCTAATACCATGTCTCACTCTCAAGAGAGAGATAAAATCACTTTCTAGATGAAAAAACTTTGTCACAAATTAATCACCCAAAACCCCCTCATAGAAGTCCTTTAAATGACCCAAGGGACTCACCATTGATTTCTACATTATAAAACACTCAAAATGGTTTCTTATTGTGTCCAATTATAATTTTGGAGTGCCAAAACATCCAAAAAATTCAATAGGGTAACAAAACAGATAGTACACAGTGTGTATCCCTGAGTACACGGTGTGTAATCCCATAGACCCACATGGGTGTGAACTCCAACAGTACTTGGCATGTAAAATAAAAGTACATGAAATGAAAAACATATACACAATGTGTAACCTAAATGGGTTACCTTCCCATGTACCTCAAATGGATTGAAAATATGTCTATATCTAGCCATGTACTCTTAAACGACATATAACCCACACAAGGTCTAGCCGTGTACCCTACACAGCCATGTCCACCCTACACAGGTTGTTTGGCCGTGTACTCAGCCACATGCTGAGAAACACTACATGGAACTTCCTTCTAAATATACGATGTATAGTTATATTATTCTCTTCTTCCACGAATATAAAGTACACACGACATGTGTTCTTAAAACACACATCATGTAGTCAGGTTTTCCGAACTAGAAACCACTACAGACCTCCTTAAAACCTCATTTTTTCATCGATTAGGTACATATTGACCTCCATGAGGTCCTTATAATTAAATATAGGGATCTAAAACATGAAAAAAACTAAAATATGGGGATTGGGGCATTAAAATAAAAAACAATCCTACCTCATGGTGTAAAAACCAAAGATTTGGGTCTAAATTCACTCCTGGAAGCTGCTGCACCTTGATCCAGTCTCGATCTCTGTCATGGAAAAAGTACGACGACATATTCTTTCTCTTATAATCTTGGTACAACCTTTGTGTAAGGGTGAAAACCTCTCTAACTCCTCCTTACATGCGTTAGAATATAAATAAGGGGGAGGTTTTTTTTATCAATTTTAATTTAGTAATTATATAATTACTTAATTATTTAATTTCCTATTTAAACACTCAACCCGAGTCTACGAAATCATACTGGGTTTATACCTCACCCAAGAACCCCCCAGTTGAGACTCAAACAAAAATTAAAAATCTCAATCTAATGGTCCGTTCAAAAGATATTTCCACCCGAACTCACATGGATTAATTTAATATTTAATTTTTTAAATATTAAATATTTCTGCAAAACATAAACTGCTCAGAATACCACCAAAATCCTATAATATGGTAAATTCCATATTTTGGGACCAAAACAGTGGTTAAAAAAATTACATGAGATCAAATTATAGGTTGAAATGAACATTTTACCCCACAGGACCACCCAAAACCAAAAATTCAAACTTCTATTGAAATTCAGAATCTAGGGAAACATGGGTCTTTACATCCCACCTTAGAGATTAACAAGTGCGAAATTTATGAGAAGAAGTCTCATATTCTTATGAGTAATCACACCTAACAATAAATATAATATGTTACCTATCATATTATGTTATCCAATCACATAAATTTATTTATGAATATCATAATGGCACCTCCAGGTTCTCATAACAGCAGGGAACTTCTATGACCTTATTAATGTGAATGATAACCTTTGAAATTATTACATCAAATTCATTCATAAAAATAAAAAATATGTAATAATATGTTTAATTAATATTCAAGTATTCAAATATACACGTAATCCAAATTACAAATAGTTGGTTTTAGAAAACCAACTCTAAAAAAACATATTCACTTTCAATGATAACAAGTTATGGAATAGACTCTGAAATCAGTAGTGTACTCCATCATAAACTACATATGATACTAAAATTTTATAAAATTATATAAAATTTTATGATTCACTATCTCTGGGATAGATTTATCATAAAATAGTGAATGGAATATGATCCATGGTACTCCATCATCCACCATTTTTAGTTTAATGGTGTTCCAAAATTATAATGATTTACCCTAAAATTTAGAAACTTCCTGTTACACCTACATATCCCTTGGATTATTGATCCACCCAAATATGAAATGAATTTCCTCGTACCAATTTTTAGCATCTTTAATCCTCGTGTTTCTATAAAAAAATATACAAAACTTACCTTAAATCTCATGGATAGATTAGATATTCATCACATCACTTTCTGTAGGACTCTTTTCAAGGGATCCAATGAATCACAACATAGTTGATGTGAAAGGAATATCTAAAAGTGTGCCAACTCTAGGAGAATGCACTACCATTTCCTCTCAAGACTCTCCCAAGGAGTTTTGATCACATATCCTCCTACCAAAAGATAGTAATGAATCATATGATCATTTTATAATGATTAATAAAAAAATAAAAAAATAAGAATTTGGTATTCATACATGCACCATTCACTATATCTATATGCAATTCACCTTAATAAATGAAAAAAATCCCAACTCAATCCAAAAGTACAATAATTTATCATGGTTTCAAATAGGTAACCAAAGTTGTACTACCATATTTCTCATACACATTTTATAACACTCACCCAATTTCTCCATTTTAAAGTGAAAAACAAGGAACCCACATACCAAAAAACTCACAAACAACCACCCAAAAAGGTATACACATTATTATTTGAATAATACTAACACAAATAACACCATTGAGAGTTGTATCTCACATTACAATAGTAATTCACCTTTCAAATCAACCCACTCTTTGGTTTTTAACCAAACAAGGAATACCATGCCCATATTAACCCATATCCAATTCATATATTAGCTAAACCAATACGCTACCAAGGAATATAATGCATCTACCCACCAACTAGGGATATCCTAATACCACTTGTATAGATCAACTGTATAATAATATCAGGGTAGTAAACATTAAGAAAACTATCCCATTGGTCTCAATTTATCAATAAACCCAAATTAGTTATTGAGAAAAACAAAAAATAATTTATTGTTGAATTTTTATTCGACTAAGGATCATTTCCACAAAATCATTCCAAAATCCTTCATTTTTGATTTTTTACCAAAAACCTTTTCCTAAAATCCATTTTCCAATCCCAAGAAATCTCACACATGACTTGTAAACCAAATTAATCAGTATGATACATGTATGCACACCTTTTGACACCCTTAAACTTGAGTAAAAGAATAAATCAAAACCTACAACTTCATAATTTAATAAAAAATCAACCATAACACTAAGAAACTGTAACAAAAATCCTTACACCCTGGAAACTTGGAATTTTCATGGTGTAGTTATTTTCAAATTTCAAAAAGATATATATTACATGTTCTGACCAATCCTAAGGTGCTATACACTACAATAAATTTAAGCTATAACCACGATTTTATAGTTCCGTGGCTATAGCTTGTTTATAGACACAGTTTAATTTTTGATTCATGGCTACACAATTCTGTGCTCCTTTTTTCGATTCCTATCGGGATCTACCTCCATCCCTGATATGCATCCCCTTTTTTTTATTCTAGTCGGGATCCTCCTCCATCCCCAATATGAGACCCTCTCACCACAGTTCCCTCCTCCCCCATGACCTCTCTCACCGCACCCTCCTCTCTTCCCTCATGGCTTTCCTCTCTCACCCTCACTGCTATCCTCTATTTCTCATCCTCACCGGCTTAGGTTCCTCCATCCCTCATCACGATTCCTTTATTCACGGCAAAGATTCTACAATCGTGGCTCAACTTATCCATTTGGGGTTTCCCCATCGCTCGAGTAGTACTCCCTTCCTCCATACCATTCTTTGGGCATTCCTCCTCCATTCGATGTATCAAAAGAAGGGTTCCTCAATACCCTTATTCGGGCCTTCCTCCTCCATACAGTGCATTGGCCCAACTAATTTACTTAATTCTATTATGTGGATGCTGTTTGAAGTTTTGGTCTTAGTCTAATGAGTAAATGTAGTGTTCCTTGTAACTTTGGAACTTTCCCCATGATCCATGACTCATGCTTGAGAAAAATATAAATATTCATGCCAATAATGGTTGATAAATTATTAGCAAGTATGGATTTTGGTTTTCCAAGGATGTGGTAATTTTTAGAACCATAATTTTGTTAGAGAACATATATTTGGAAATTCTCAATAAGATTTTCAGTTAGGTGAATTGAGGTATGAGGGTGATATAGGCTCTCAGGTGTGTGTCTGAGCATAGATGAGTAGACCTGTAACCATTTTAAGCTTTAGGTTTTTCACCATGGAGCCTCCATGGAGTAGAGATCCATGTGTTGGAAAGAAAAATACCCAGGTGGAGTGACCTTTTCCCTATTGTTAGGAAATTTCGTTTTACTTGTATCCCTATAGTAAAATATCAGTTTACCATGGCCATGGTTTTGGTTGTTTCATCTCTTCTTGGGTGATTTGGTCAGGTGTTTTGGAGGGACTGTCCCATGGGATTATCCTTATTAAAAAAAGAAAGAAAAATACCATTTTGTATTGGTTTGGCATGGTGGAAAATTGTGATGGTTGAGGTGTTTTGTTTTGGTGCCCATTTACACTATGATTGGATAATTATGGTGCCCTATATTCACACCTATGGAAACATCAAGTCAAAATGCACTAGATGGGAAATTTAGGTGATAATGGTGCTTCTTGGGAAATATAACCCTGATATAGAACCTTATAGTTGGGAATTTTTTAAAGAGTTATAGATGAGGGGTTTCATTAGTTCTCAGTTGAAAAATTATTAGAAAGTGTTGAGGGATTTTTATGGTTTATAGTGTGTATAGGGATTGTGGGTTTCATTGGATAGATCCATGACATCATAGAGGAATGGAACTGTGTTTTGTTTGTTTGGTACTTCTCAGGATTCCCCCTAGTAAATGGAGAGAACCACCATAACAAAATGAATATTTTAATGGATTCTGAAATGATTAGGATGGAGGATCACTCAAATAAAGGTAAATAAATATTTATCCACTTCGAGTTTTTAAACAAATCACCCCTCCTCTCTTCCTCCCACACATGTGAGTAAATCAGGAGAGGTTGAGGGAGCTTCATACCTTATTCACCTTCAATTTCACCTTTAAATGTGGTGGTTTTTATGGACCTCCATGGTTATTCAATGTGTGATCTCATCTTCCTTTCATTCTAGTTTCCCATTTCTTTTCTAACTAATTTAGTGAAAACGAGAACAGAGTTGGAGATGATTTCCACTAGATTATGGTGGAAATCATCCAATATCATGGGTTTTTTTGGAATCACATGTGAGAGTATAAAGATGATAAAAGATTGTATTTCCATTTATTTTCATTGAGGATCATCATTGTATGCTTTTATTTATAGTTTTTTATTAAATTATATTAAAAAAGTACGTGAATCAATGTTTTTTTATTATGGTTTGGCATTCAGAATGTATTGGAATATGATATGGACCTTCCATCAGTGGTTGGTCACCATAATATTTTGAATAGGTTATATGATGATATTATAGACAATTCTACCATTATTTGTCTTATGTGAGGATTATTAGAGGATTAGTCCCCACTGCAATTTAAATTGTGACCAAACTTATGCAATGAGCATAAGGGGACTAGTCCGCACTAGACCTAAAATCATGACTAGAATTTTGTGATGAGCATAAGAGGACCCTAACTTTACATATATGAAAAGTATAAGATTTATTATGTGATAAGAATAGAATGATTCAACTTTACTAATGCAACATAATCCCATCCTTCCTCATGCAATGAGAATGGAATTCCTTAGGTGATGAGCATGGAATTCCTTAGGTGATGACCCTAGAGTTCATTAGGTGAAGAGCCTAAAATACCACAGGTGACTAAACTATGATGAATTTGGTGATGAAGCTAGGATTATATAGGTGATGAGAATAGTATTCCTTAGATTATGAGACTAATATGTATATATGGCTTGAAAAAAGAAGATATAACAACCTTCCTTCCCAAATCATAACTGAAGATCCATACTTTACTTATATGTGGCAAGCATAAGATTCCCTCACTTCCAAAAATGAGAAAGATATTTATGGGATTGTCTAAATATACAATGTAATTGAAATTATAGTCAACTTTGATCATCAGGTTGTCACCTTGATAAGGAAGCAAGTGACATTATTAATTAATGTCCACATGAAGATGGAATCAAGAAAAATATTCATGGGAATGTGTTAATTATACAAGAGAAATATGGATTGGGAGGGGGACTAGAAGGGGGGTGTCCAGGAGGGTCTACAGGGGGGATGGAAGGGGGGACTGACAGGGGAGGGGGTGTCCAGGAGTGTCAGTGGGGGGGGGGGGTGCTGGCATGGGGTACTGACAGGTGGGCGGGACTGGCAGGGGGAGGGGGGTGTCCAGGAGGGTCTGCAGGGGGGGGGGCGGCAGGGGGGAATGGAAGGTGGGTGGGGGACTGGAAGGGGGAGGGGGTGTCCAGGGGGGATGAAAGGGGGTGGGGGTGTCCAGGAGGGTATGCATGGGTGGTGTCCAGGAGGGTCTATAGGGGGGTGGCAGGGGGGACTGGCAGGTGGGGGGGGGGACTGGCAGGGGGAGGGGTGGGGGTGGTAGGGGGTGGTTTGGACTGGCAGGGGGGAGGGGGTGTCCAGGAGGGTCTTGTTTATATCTATTTTGATTTATGACAAACTTCCAGAACCACATCCCATGATGAAGGTTCCTATTTTTTTACCTTCATTCATGACTATTAATTAATGACACCCTATGGTTGTGTCCTCCCCAAGAGATTCATTTTATATGGATCACTCCTCATTGATTGGTTTTAACTCTTTTTTAGTGAAACCATATCTCACCATACTGATATCTACCTCCTGTGAGATCATTACCAGAAAATGTCCGCCATTTATTCTGCACTTTCACCAGAAGCAGATGTAGTGGTTGCCACATGTTTAATGTTGATGAGTTATGATAATGTAGATTCTTCTTCCAGATCCGAAGCTGAAGGTAGAGCCAAAGCTATAGCCGGAGTCGGTCCCAGTGCCGGTACTGATACTGATGCTAATGATGATGCTGGTGGCGTGAGAGGTGCTGATGGTGTTTCTGTAGGAGGTGTGGATGAGGGTTATCATTAATTTGATAATACTAATATTGTTACTCACTATTGATGTGAATTGTATTTTTGGATTGTTAATATTTGTAATTTAATTATGTAGTGAGGTTTGATTATTTTAATACTGAATTGTATTGCGGTGTTTCTGAATGTTTCTACATATCTTGAATTATTCTATTATGAGATATGTTTGTTTATGTAGTAGTTAAGTTTTATTATTATTATATTGAATTGTATCCTCCTCCGATGTGACCATCATACCTCCTCGATGACGCTACTCTGAGGTGGCCCCTCTATCTCCTCCGGCACACCTATGATGGTATGTAGTCCAATTTTCCATTTTTTTCTTGAGGCTTCCACTCTATTAGTTTCACTGATCATATTGTGAGTTTGATGACTTAAACTGGTATGTAGGATAACGATGGATGCTATGCAGAGAACCAACAAGAAAACATAGCCGATGCAATTGATTCACTCCCATGACTTGCAAATGGTGTTTATGTGAATATAAAATTCAGAAGGTAATGGTTATTTTATACCATTTTTTTCTAGACATTAGTAACCATTTGTTGTGTTTTTAATCAAATTGACTTGGCGTACACCATGCTTGTAGAATTGATGATTTCAAGTTTACTCTTGAGTGTGCAATATTCGATCTTCTAGACATTGGTCTGTATCATGGTTGGATAGTTGATACCTAGGTATGCACTTTTGAATCTTTTACCTTTATATTTTTGTTTATAACAAATGATAAATTATATGCATACCTTCATCATATTTATTTATTTGAAAATATGAATATTTTTTAATGAAATAGGTTTAATATGAATTGAAAATGGATATAATATAATTGTATAACAAAAGATTATGAGGATAAGAAATGAATGTATCTAGAAAATTGGTAGATAACATACAATTTATTATAAAATGAACCAAATAATAGATAATTCCCTTTTTTATTATCTTGACCCTTATCCATTATATAATCTAGGCCTTACTCGGCTTCACACAGTTTCCCATAAGTCATCAATGAATTGGGAGTCTACATTATTTGATAAGGATTTCCACACCTAGCTTGAACTAATTTCCCATATCAATTTTTTCATTCCCTAAAAAAATAACATCATATATTTCTTTATAGGAAACATCTATGCAATTCCATTGGAGTCTTCTTGTAAGAATGTCTACAATACCTTCTTTTCACACAATTGAATTGCTTGGTTGGATTAAATACAATAGAGTACACTGAGGAACTCTTACTTTGACCCATATAGTATCTTTCCAAATACTTCTAATGATCTTTCCACTTCCTAATATTGTAAGTGTATCCCATTGTAATGATAGAAAACTCAATCATGGGCCTTGTATAGAGTTTAATTAATCATTCTACCTATCCTCATATATACCCTTCTTGATTAACAATTCCTTGCACAACACATTTGGTTATGATGTCATATCAAATATCCTTACCTATAGTTTGATATCCAGATGGTGGAATATCTAGAATATACGAGCCTTTTGGGCCTTGATTACAGCTAGAAATTGGGAAAATCATAGTCGCTCTATGAAAAAAGAAGATTACATGAATACACTTCTAAGGCTCTTCTGCATCTCCATAAACATATGGTAATAGTTCAACTTCATCATGTTAGTAATTTATTTTTCATGAAAAACCTCTATGAATGTTTTCTATGAATGATCATCCTGTCTTTTATCTTTATTAATGGTATTACACCATTAAATGGTTTATTTATGGAAAATGGAGGTCTCTAGCATCACTCTCTTATCCATAGATGTATGGAATCGAGAAAAAATGCACTTGTTGTTGTCTATCCAATCATTTGCATCCTACATGTCTGTAATACATAGAAAGGGTGGTGGATGTGGGAGATAAAACACCTGATTATGTCTGATCATGGAATATATAATGTTTCCACCTTACATGAGAATAATCTAATAAAATCCTTAGTAAACTAGCTCTACAACATGAGACACCAGAGACTATACAGGGTGGGGGGGGGGGGAGGGGGGCAGGGGTGGGGTGTGCAGGGGGGCAGGGGGTGTGTGAAAGGGGGCAAGGGTGGGGTGTGCAGGGAGGGGGGCAGGGGGTGTGAAAGGGGGGAGGGGGGAGGGAGAGGGGGTGTTTTCCAGTGGGTGGATCTTCTCAAATTTTCTTGATCCAAATCTGTATATTAATCACCACCACCAACATCTTCAAACCATCATTTCCATGTGAATGGATATTCAAACATATGCCACATGAGAACTTAATTCATCTCATCAAATGAGATCCAATAGATTCTACACATCAGCTCCTAGAAACTTCATCATTATTTTCCATAACAACTCACATCACCAATCATATTTGTCATCATGTGAATATAATGGCAACACTTCCTTATTTTGTTCATTTCTTTGTGACATAATCAGTGGTGGCAGTTTACATCACTTCCAAGCTTCAAGATAATTCTTCAATCCTCATATAATATTTGCATACTAACACCTTTTCTTGGGAACTTCATATTCCTTCTCAACAAGCTTGGGAACTTCCAACTCCCTTCTAATATGTCCAACTCCCAATTGTCTCATAAATACTCTTGGGTACTCTAACTAACTTGCAAGCCATTTATCATCTTCATATTTTCATGAAACAACTTGTCTTCCACATTGAAAAAAACTATGACACAAATACAATGTGGATTTAAAAATCTTTCACTTTGTGTTTATTGTCAATACCAATCTAGAAATTGGTATGTCAAGATGTTCTTTAATTTTCTTCTCTCATCTTTTTCTCATTGACTTCTCTCATTTTATTTTCTCCCCTTATTGACAATAAATAAAAAGTTCATTAAAGAGGATGGTATCACTTAATTCTTAAATAATGTGCCATTATTGTTTATATTCAAAGTATATGTGATCCATGTTTGGTGTAGAAAATTTGAGGGTTTGATTTAGAAAACAAAGATGTCCCATTAACAAATTGAACATGATACCAACTAATTCTAATTCCCATGACTCATTTAGGGTATGTTCAGATGTCCTAAAGTTGAAACCAAATGATTACAATTTATATCTTCATTATTTTTGGAATTAAAACCTAGGATCTTGCACTTATCTCAATACACATGTTGAAAACATTCAAGTACATGTAGCAGGTTTTAGAAATCAGCCTTGAGATCTCAAATTTCTTCAACTTCTTGTCATTGATTAATTCAATTTATCCCCCTTAATATCAGAATTTATTTGGTCATTAAAAGGGATGAGATAAATGCATACCTTATCAATGAATTTTTCATGCACTTTCCAAAAATTCCATATTTGGTGTATAAAATTGTAAGTTCATTTTAATAATTCTCATTGTTTCCTTCCCTTCTGTCAGACTTCATTCTCGCATGCATGAACTTGCATCTATTTGTGTTTTCAACTTTTGCTGGGTTCTATATGGATAGGTTTCAGCTAAATCAATGATTGGGGTGAGTGAGTCCTGTAAATGTGCACAAATTTTCAAGGTTTAAAATCAACTAGGTTTCCATTTGTTTATTGTTATTGAATTTGCAACTTGTATACTGAATAATTTTAGTCATTTTTTGCACCTGTTATTTTCAGGTATTTGAGTATGCCTATAAGTCACAATTAAGCATCGTAATAATTGATGACATTGAGATGCAATTACAATCAATTTCAACGCAATACTACTTTTGTTCCTTTCGTTCGATAACCACTGTACTGTTCTTTTTAGTACAGGCTTTTAGAGTACATTTCCATTGGACCTCATTTTTCCAATATTATTTCTCAAACTCTAATGGTACTTTTGAATGGATTCCTCCCCAGGCATTATTCTCATCCCTTTTATTAGTATAACTCATTCCGAATATATCTTTATGAGGTTTTATTTGTCTCAATGTCTTCACAAGAACAAGATTTATTGTGTGTATTCTTTCGCATGATGGGTTGTGTCTGTGGATAAGGATGCATTCTATGAAGATAACCAACAACAAAACATAGCAGGGCAGGGGGTAGGGGTAGGGGGAAGGTGGAGGTCTATAGGGCAGGGGGAAGGGGGAAAGGGGCAGGGGGGAGGTCTGTAGGGTAGGGGGCAGGGGGTAGGGGGGAAGTCTGCAGGGCAGGGGGCAGGGTGGAGGGGGGTAGGGGGTAGGGGCAACGGGGAGGTCTGCAGGGTAGGGGGAAGGGGGTAGGGGTAGGGGGCGTGTGGAGGGGGGCAGGGGCAGGGGGCAGGGGGAAAGGGGCAGGGTGGAGGGGGGTAGGGGGTAGGGTGGTGTAGGCTAGAGGGGTGGTTCAGGGGGGAGATAGTGTAGGAAAGGGGGCTGGTTTGGGGGGGAGGGGTGCAGGGGGGGTGCAGGGGGCAGGGGGCAGGGGGTAGGGGTCAGGGGGTAGGGTGGAGGAGGCAGGGTGGTATAGGCTAGAGGGGTGGTGCAGGGGGGCTGGTGCAGGCTAGGGGGCTAGTTTGCAGGTGGGGGGGGGGACAGGGGTACTGGTTTAGGCTAGGGGGTGGTGTAGGGGGGTTAGGGGATGGTTTTGGGGGAGGTGACTGGTTTGGGGGGGGGGGGGGGTTAGGGGATGGTTGTGGGGGAGGTGACTGGTTTGGGGGGGGGGAAGGGGGGTTGGTGCAGGCTGGGGGTGCGGGGGGGGGGGGGGGCTGGTGCAGTCTAGGGGGCTGGTTTGGGGGGTGTGCAGGGTGAGGGGGGTGTGTAGTGGGGAGGGGGGGGGGGTGCACCTAGGATTGTCCTGCCATTCAAAAACCCATGTTGTTCATCTAAAATCCAATGAGGTAGAAGCTGGGACAGATGCGTGTTAACCACACAATCCAAAATAGCATTTTATATTTAATTTAATGATTTAGTTAATTTAAAAAAAACTGGGCATAAGAACATCAGGGCATGACCCCTGGATAATGAAATGAATCTCCTTCTAAACACATCACGGTGTGACCCCCTGGCCCACAATGTATTTTTAAAAGAGATATATAACCTAAATCCAATTTTTATACGATAAAAATGGGTGATCATATTTAATTATTGATGGAATCATAAAGGCATATAAATCATATCCTGTATGTGATAAATGTATATATCATATCAAATGATTATGGGATATATAAAGGGGTAATAAAATGTGATTTTCATACCAATTCCATCACAATCATAAAGCATGATTGGGGTAGTCATAAAGTAGGCATAGAATGAGATTTCATACCATTTCATTCTTCATCCAATGAAATCATAATCTACGATTAGATTAAGTCAAAAATAGTTGTTTCAAGGATTTTTCATTCCATTGGCTTTGAAAATTTTGGTAATCTAGGATCTTCCACATTGTTTGCAGGGCAGGGGGCAGGGGGGAGGGTGGAGGGGGGCAGTGTAACACCCCGAACCCTCTAGATAGGATCCGGTGCATTACTTGTGTTATTGAAATGGTTAGAAGGAATGAAAATCCCAAAGGAACGATCAGTTTAGTAGTCTTGAAGAAACTAGATACATAGATTTAACTTAAGTTACATTGGATAAGGTTACAAGATACAATACATAATGAAAAACAATAACTGCATCCACAAGCACTCAATAAATGACCTACTTTTCATAACCTATTGAAGGTAAACAATGAAAGGGGTGAGCTCAAACGCTCATTAAGGGTTACAAATAGTGGAAGCATGAGTACAATAATAAATTAATCATAATAAATCTGACATAATCAAAATGGCATAGTGAATAAATGAACTACTAAGGCCATTAATAAACTGAGAATGAAATTGCGTCCATAGATTTTGTCATAGTGAAAACCTCATGGATACTAATAATAACTGATAATGAATAAATAGAATTATTATTAATTGGATGCCATGTATCTGGCACATGAACCATAATACCGTAAAAATAGTTTAGTTTTATGGGTAGAAACTCGTTTGATTTTTGGAAACAAAATCGAAGGGTCTGTCCCCAAAATGATTTGTCTCATGAGAACTACCGATGCATCGAGGGGTTGTAGTGGGCCCCAACCACCTCTACATCCAAAGTATTATTTATAAATATATTCAATACACGATCAATATGTATTTACATTATCCGTATAGAATAGAGGATACAGGTTTATCAACATTTCCACAGTCAAAACAACATTCAAAATAAATACCATATGTAAAATGGTATACGCATTAAACAATAATAATATCCATGATACTAGAATATGGATATTTAAATGGAATACAATTTCAATTGAAAAGTGATCTCAAATGGGCATTAGGTACACCAAATAAGAAAGAGTAGGTGCACAATTACTAAGAAAGTCACAACAAAGTGAAAATTGAGACAAAGCTCGTTACCGTGTTGTATTCAATTGAGTCATATGAAAAAAGTTAATAACCACAAAAAGAGTCACAAAATACAATTAATATAATTAGAACTATGACAAAATATTTCAAATGGCAGTACACATATACCACATATAATAAATAAGAGGCGAACAATGAAAATCTCACAGAATTGAAGATGAGATGAGAAAACCTCTTACAAACATTTTGGCATGGTAACGAGTGTTATTGAAAGGTATTAATGAGAGGTAAAGGGGTATAATTATTTATATGTCAAAAGGGAAGTATGGGGGATGTGAGATAACATCCCCCATCATTATAAAATTAAAAAAAAAGCACACAGGATAGGGTGGATTCTTGAATAAAAGTGAGAGAAAGGACCCCTTACCTTATTCTTGAAGGTGTTCTTGACTTGTTATTAAAGACCTGAATAAACAAATTAGGATTATTAATTCATAATTCCAGAACCTCTTTTATATGTAAATGATTTATTATAATCCTTTTTAGTTCATTATATTCCTTTTTGTTTGGTTATAAGGTTCAATTTCATTGTTCGGGCTTGTTTGTTTACTTGGTTTTAAATGATTGGTTCTCTTATATTCAAGTTCAGATAAATATACAAGATGGATGTTTTTGTACATAAATGAAGTTATACACAATTAGTGAACATACAGGAGATTACATGGTTTTAAATTTAATTCAGGCTACTTAGATTGAAGTTGAATTTTTATATATATATAACCTTAGTGATAACCATTTTGGTTAATCGGTGGGTTTGATTACGATGAACATGTTTTGATTTATAACTTAATACCATTTGTAAAAAAGTATTAAAGAACTAAAAATAGGATATATTACATAATAATATGGTTCAACCATCACAAAATTTTTTCCTGACCAGAATTAAAGATTATAATAGAAATCGATAAATCGTTGTCCTTGAATGTGCTAAATTAGCACATCTCAAACGGTGATTTCATTTATTTCAAATAAAAGTGGGGAAAGGAGAGAAGATAATGGAATATATACCATTAGAATAAAAACATTACAGTACATGTATGTTACTGGATTTATCAAACTATTTTGGTGAAGGGAGGTGAGAAAATAAACAAAAATAAAATAACTTAAAAGAAAAATAAGGGATTTGAAAGAGGAATTTAGCTCTTGAGACTTCCTCCTTTGAGAACCTCTTAAGGGGAGAGGTTTTGGTCTTTTTATGAGACCAAATCTTGCTGGAAGTGGGGAGGAGGTTGTTAAGGCATTTGGACAGAATTTGGAGAAGGCACAAGGCTTGAGAGGAGTGAATGGAAGGGGGTGAGAGGGGGATTTTTATAGTGGAGGAGAGAGGGGTTTTCTTAATATAAAACTCATTAATTTATTATTTCTCCTCAAGACAAGGAATAGTGAGTATTCCATGACCAAGAATAGTAATTTTATCATGTGATCCTGAACCAAGTGGTCTTACATCAGTAGAACATCACACATGACTCTATAATTAGTGTATTTATCTTAATTTTGCAATTTATGGTATGCCACTATTCATAAAAAATTCATGTTTTTTAGAAAAATACCAAAAATTCACTCTAACCATTTTTCGACATGTAGAATCCAAAAATGAAGTCCATTTTTCAAAAATAATTTTCTAAATATGATTAATTAAATCATTATTAAATTGAAATATATAAACACTTAGAATATTCGTCTTTATCTTTAGGGTGTCTAAATTCATTTATACACTCAAGGGTATGGATACCATTCAAAAGAGTCATATTACTATTCATAAGGGTAAGTTACTATTCCTAAGGGTATATTACTATTCATAAGGGCAGGTTACTATTCATCGAAAATTAAGTTAATTCTATCACACTCTAAATATCATCTTGAACACAACCGTGTATATCATATTTTTAAAATTCAAATAACAGAGCTAGTAAATTGAAGTTTAGTGGCTAAGTTATGGCTATATCCTATAAGTAACCATATTTTGTTCCATATGGTCTCAATGATTCATGAAATATAGGCTACCTAATGAATACAATGTATTTAATAGAAAAATACCATAAAATGATTGGGGTGCTACATTATTCCCTCCTTCGGAAATTTCATCCTCGAAATTTTATGTATAAAGCCCACCAAAAAGATGTTGGTAGTTATTATTCATAAAATCCTCATGTTCCCATGTTGTTTCCTCCATATTATGGTTTGTCCAAAGAACCTTCACTAGGAGAGTTGTCCGATTTCTCAATATCTGCTCCTTTGTGTCAAGATTCCCAATAGTATTTTCACAATATGACAAATGAGGTTCCGGTTCAATTTCTTCATATGTGAGAACATGCGTTGGGTTTATCATGTATTTCTTTAACAATGACATGTGGAACACATCATGAACTCTGGAGAGATCTGGCGGCATCGCTAGATGGTAAGCTACAACTCCGATTCTTTCCAGAATTTCAAATGGCCCGATGTACTTGGGGATCAGTTTCTCTTTCTTACTGAACCTTTGGACACCCTTCCATGGAGATACTTTCAGAAAGACATGATCTCCCACCTGGAATTCCAAATCATTTCTCTGATTGTCAGTATAACTCTTTTGCCTACTTTGGGCTGCCTTAATATGGGCTTGGATTGTCTTCACCTTTTCTGTGGTCTCTTCAATAAGTTCTGGGCCTATAAGTTTCCTCTTACCAACTTCATCCCAACAAGTTGGAGTTCGACATCTCTTTCCATACAATGCTTCATATGGAGCCATTTGAATACTAGAATGAAAACTATTGTTGTAGGAAAATTCCACCAAAGGTAAGTATTGATCCCACATACCTTGGAAGTCAAGAGAGCATGACCTCAGCATGTCTTCTAAAGTTTGAATAGTCCTTTCAGACTATCCATCGGTTTGGGGGTGATAAGCAGTACTCATACAAAGCTTAGTATTCAAAGCTTTCTGGATACTTTTCCAAAACTTTGATGTAAACTGGGGATCTCGATCGGATACAATTGATAGAGGTGCATCATTAAGTCTTACAACTTCATTAATATATAGTCTTTCCAGGCGTTCGAGTGGAAAATCCTCTCGTATAGGAAGGAAATGTTCTAATTTTGTGAAACGATCAATAATTACCCATATTGCATCGTTCCTTCTAGGTGTCCTCGATAGTCCAGTGATAAAATCCATCGTAATGTTATCCCACTTCCACATAGGAATAGGTAGAGGTTTCATCACTCTTTTGGGATGTTGTCTCTCTACCTTCACTTGTTGACAAAGTAGACACCTTGACACGTAATCAGAAATTTCCCGCTTCATATTATCCCACCAGAAATATTCCTTCAGATCTCTGTACATCTTGGTGCTACCTGAATGTATAGAGAAATTTGAGCTCTGGGCATCATCTAATAGTTCCCTTTTTTGCTCAGGTACTGATGGAACGCATAACCTCTTCCCAAATTTCAAAACTCTTTCTTCATACACGAAGTCAGCCAGTCTTCCATCCTTGACAACATTAATTTTCTTGTGTAGATTCTCATCATCAGATTGAGAGCTTTTTATTTTCTCTAATAAAGATGGTTTAGCAATCATTTTAAATAGAAAATATGTTTTCCCTTTCTTAACAATTCCCATATTCATCTTCAATATATCCATGAATATAGGATCTCTTTCAATACTCATTTGAGTCAGAAGGCCATGAACTTTCCTGCTTAATGCATCTGCCACTTTATTTGCCTTTCCTAGGTGGTAGTGTATTGAACAATCATAATATTATAGTAACTCAATCCATCTTCTTTTCCTCATGTTGAGTTCTTTTTGTGTGAAAATGTATTTCAAACTCTTGTGGTCCATATAGATCTCACATCTCTCTCCGTAGAGATAATGCCTCCATATTTTCAGAGCAAACATTACGACTGCTAACTCAAGATCATGAGTTGGATAATTTTTCTCATGAGTCTTCAACTGTCTTGATGCATAAGCAATAACTTTATCGTTTTGCATAAAGACACAACCCAACCCATTCTTTGATGCATCACTGTATATCACAAATCCATCACTTCCAGATGGAAGAGTCAAATTTGGAGCATTGACCAATATTCTTTTCAATTATTCGAAGCATTATATACATTCTTTTGTCCACCCAAACTTAACTCCTTTACGTGTGAGCTTGGTTAGAGGGTTAGTCAGTCGGGCAAAATTCTGAACGAAACCCCGATAGTAACCTACTAATCCAATAAAACTGCGCACCTCAGTTATGTTTGTTTGTGTGGTCCAATCTTGGATTGCCTTTGTCTTCACAGGATCAACTAGGATTCCATCCTTAGAGACAATATGGCCTAGAAAAGAAACTGATTGAAGCCAGAATCCGCACTTTCTATACTTCCCATATAATTCATTTCTTATAAGAGTTTCCAGAATAATCTGAAAGTGATTCTCATAGTCTTTATAGCTTTTTGAGTATACCAGGATATCATTGATGAACACCACAACAAAGTTATCAAGATATTCCTTGAAAACTCTATTCATTAAATCCATGAAAACAGAGGGTGAATTAGTCAGTCGAAAAGGCATCACCGTAAACTCATAATGCCCATACCTGGTTTGAAATGTTGTCTTAGGAATATCTTCCTTCCTCACACGCAGTTGATGATATGGACCGAAGGTCAATCTTTGAAAAGTATTGGTCTCCTTGGAGTTGATCAAATAAATCATCAATATGAGGAGGAGGATACTTATTATTTATTGTAATAGCATTGATTTACCTATAATCAATGCATAGCCTCATGGATCCATCTTTTTTCTTGACAAAAAGGACCGGGGATCCCCATGGAGAAACACTAGGTCGAATAAATCTTTTTTCACTCAAATCCTCTAGTTGTTTCTTTAGCTCCACTAACTCCACAGTGGCCATTCTATAAGGGGTCTTTGATATAGGTCTTGCACTGGGAATTAAATCAATAGAGAACTCAACTTACCTCTCTGGAGTATGTCCAGGTAAATCCTCTGGAAATATATCAATGTACTCTTGCACTATGTGCATGTATTCAATTTGAAGATTTCTTTTATCACCCATAGATATTGGTTTATCTTCCTCTCCAAGTATTGCATTTAGTAGAGCTAATGGGGTTGGTTCTCGATAAGAATCAGGTGGCGATGTTTCTTCCCTAAAGACAAGGGATTCTACACCATTTTCAAAGATTGTAACTTCCTTCTTCTTACAATAAATCTTCACATCATAATTTGGCGGCCAATCCATGCTGAGAATTATATCAAATTCAATCATTAGTATGATGACAAGGTTAGAAACTAGAACATGTTTTGGTGACTGGAGGGGGACTAGTCGACATGCCTTTGTTGCAATGATACACCCCCATGAGTTTTGATTGATAACTCCTTTATTAAATCAAATTGGACATATCTAATTTTCTTGGAAAACTAAGAAGATATAAATGAATGTGATGATCCAGAATCAAATAAGGTGTTGGCTAAGTTTGAGGAAACAATTAAAGTACCTGCCACCACATCATTAGGAACTTCGACCTCCGCAGTTGTAATCGCATAAGCTATCCCTTGCTCTCTTGGAATTTTTTGAGTCATGTTTCCTTGGTGTTTATGACACTCATTTTCATAGTGTCCCATCTCTCTGCAATTGTAGCATCGAATATCATTGAATTGTTTCTTCCCCTTACATTCATCAGATCGATGGCCCTTTTCTCCGTAGTTATAGCAGACTCCCATGCCTTTCAAGCATTTACTGAGATGATTGTTTCCACAGTTCTCGCATAATGGGAAACTATTCATTCCCTTGCTCTTCTTTGGTGCTTCTCATTTTCCTTTGTTATCAGAGTACCGCTTCTTATCTTGGTTTCCTTTGAAAAGATTTGATCCAGAAAATTCCCTCTCTGTTTTGATGGCACTTGATACAATTCCATCATATGATGAAAACGTTTGAGAAGCCAGTTCCCTCCAAAGACTTGGCTTAAGACCTTCAAAGAAATGATCAAACTTGTCTGCTGAGTCACGTACGTAATCTACGACATACTTGGCTAGCCTTGTAAAAGTGGCCTCATACTCTGCAACACTGTCTTCTTCCCTTTGTTTTAAGCTAATGAATTTCCTCTTAATTTCAGTTCATTGATCACGAGGGAAATATTTTTCGAAGAATATTCCCTTAAAAGTCCTCCATTCTATATCTTCTATTTCTTCTTCTTCCATGGTATTCTGAATCAGGGACCACCATTGGTCAGCGTCACCCTTGAGACAATATACTGCCAACACCAACTTCTCATTCTCATTACATCTTAATGCCATGAATATCTTCTCAAGTGACTTGATCCACTACTCAGATACCACTGGATTAGTAGTCCCACTGAAAGATGGGGGCTTCTACCGCATGAAATGATCCAACACAGGTGTGGAATGGTTATTCGTTACAACTTGAGTAAATTGTCCCAATATAGTCATGATCTGATCTGCTCCAACATTGACTGTGTTGACTTGCTCAGTAGAGAGATCCCTAACTTTCCCATGAGTATTGATTACCCTTCTTCCATTAGACACCATTTATAAATAATGGGATAAACTAGATTAGTTTATGAATCTTAAATAGAAAATCACTCAACCTAGATTTAAATTCTATGCATAGCTAATCTTATAAACATGGTTTATCTTAGGTAAAATTTACATTAAATCCTTCATAATGGATTGTAAATAAAATATGAATTATACTAAGCATATCCCCCAGGAGTGTCGTAACCAAGAGTTCAGCAAGGCCCGTTGTCGTGTACTATTTCCTGTTCGAGTCTAGCTCAAAGCAGTGTTTTCGGGTTTTACCCCTAGATACATCTGTGCCAGAGCTGCCTCTACCTGTTCGTATCCAGACAGGGATGTATTGCTTGAAAGATACACATAATATATTCCTTACCAAAATACCAGGATGTTCTTATAAGTTTATCCTCAAATACTACCTTAGGGATTTGTTACCTACTATATATTTCCAAATCTAGTTTCCAAGTTTCCTAGTAAACTTCCTCTGATACCAACTGTAACACCCCGACCCCTCTAGACAGGAGCCGGTGCATTACTTATGTTATTGGCATGGTTAGAAGGAATTAAAATCCTAAAGGAATGATCAGTTTAGTAGTATTGAAGAAACTAGATACACAGATTTAACATAAATTACATTGTATAAGGTTACAAGATACAATACATAATGAAAAACAATAACTGCATCCACAAGCACTCAATAAATGACCTCCTATTCATAACCAGTTGAAGGTAAACAATGAAAGGGGTGAGCTCAAATGCTCAGTAAGGGTTAAAAATAGCAGAAGTATGAGTACAATAATAAATTAATCATAATCAATCTGACATAATCAAAATGGCACAGTGAATAAATGAACTACTAATTCCATTAATAAACTGAGAATGAAACTGCATCCATAGATTTTGTCATAGTGAAAACCTCATGGATACTAATAATAAATGATAATGAATAAAGAGAATGATTATTAATTGGACATCATGTATATGGAACATGAACCATAATACCATAAAAAGGGTTTAGTTCTATGGGTAGAAACCCGTCTGATTTTTGGAAACAAACTCGATGGGTTTGTCGCCAAACTGTTTTGTCTCATGAGACCTACCGATGCATCGCGGGGATGTAGTGGGACCCACACACCTCTACATCCAAATAATTGTCTATAAATATATTCAATACAAGAGTAATATGTATTTACATTATCCGTATAGAATAGAGGATACAGGTTCATCAACATTTCCACAGTCAAAACAACATTCAAAATAAATACCGTATGTAAAATGGTATACGGATTAGAAAATAATAATATCCATGATACGAGAATATGGATATTTAAATGGAATATAATTTCAATTGAAAAGTGATCTCAAATGGGTAGTAGGTACACCACATAAGAAAGAGTAGGGGCACAATTACTAAGCAAGTCACAATGAAGTGAAAATTGAGACAAAGCTCGTTATTGTTTTGTATTCAATTGAGTCATATGAAAAAAGTTAATAACCACCAAAAGAGTCACAGAATACAGTGAATATAATGAGAACCATGATAAAATATGTCAAATGGCAGTACACCTATACCACATATAATAAATAAGAGGCGAACAATGAAAATCCCACAGAATTGAAGGTGAGATGTGAAAACCTCTTACAAACATTTTGGCTTGGTAACGAGTGTTATTGAAAGGTATTAATGAAAGGTAAAGGGGTATCATTATATATATGTCAAAAGTTAATTATGGGTGAGATGATAGAACATACCCCATCATTATAAAATTAAAAACAAAAGCACAAAAGATAGGGTGGATTCTTGAATAAAAGTGAGAGAAAGGATCCCTTACCTTATGCTTGAAGGTGTTCTTGACTTGTTATTAAAGACCCGAATAAACAAATTAGGATTATTAATTCATATATCCAGAACCTCTTTTATATGTAAATGATTTATTATAATCCTTTTTAGTTCATTCTATTCCATTTTGATTGGTTATAAGGTTCAATTTCATTGTTCAGGCTTGTTTGTTTACTTGGTTTTAAATGATTGGTTCTCTTATATTCAAGTTCAGATAAATATACAAGATGGATGTGGTTGTCCATAAATGAAGTTATACACAATTATTGAACATCCAAGAGATTACATGGTTTTAAATTTAATTTGGGCTACTTAGATTGAAGTTGAATTTTTATATATATATAACCTTAGTGATAACCGTTTTGGTTAATCGGTGGGTTTGATTACGATGAACATGTATTGATTTATAACTTAATACCATTTGTAAAAAAGTATTACAGAACTAAAAATAGGATATATTACATAATAATATGGTTCAAACATCACACAAATTGTTTCCTGACCAGAATTAAAGATTATAATAGAAATCGATAAACCGTTGTCCTTGAATGTGCTAAATTAGCACATCTCAAACGGTGATTTCATTTTTTTCAAATAAAAGTGGGGAAAGGAGAGAAGATAATGGAATATATACCATTAGAATGAAAACATTCCATTAAATTTAGGTTACTGGATTTATAAAACTATTTTGGTGAAGGGAGGTGAGAAAAGAAACAAAAATAAAATAACTTAAAAGAAAAGAAGGGATTTGAAAGAGGAATTTAGCTCTTGAGACTTCCTCCTTTGAGAACCTCTTAAGGGGAGAGGTTTTGGTCTTTTTATGAGACCAAAGCTTGCTGGAAGTGGGGAGGAGGTTGTTAAGGTATTTGGACAGAATTTGGAGAAGGCACAAGGCTTGAGAGGAGTGAATGGAAGGGGGTGAGAGGGGGATTTTTATAGTGGATGAGAGAGGGGTTTTCTTAACATAAAACTCATTAATTTATTATTTCTCCTCAAGACAAGGAATAGTGAGTATTCCATGACCAAGAATAGTAATTTTATCATGTGATCCCGAACCAAGTGGTCTTACATCAGTAGAACATCACACATGACTCTATAATTAGTGTATTTATCTTAATTTTGCAATTTATGGTATGCCACTATTCATAAAAAAATCATGTTTTTTAGAAAAATACCAAAAATTCACCCTAACCATTTTTCGACATGTAGAATCCAAAAATGAAGTCCATTTTTCAAAAATAATTTTCTAAATATGATTAATTAAATATTTAATTAAATCATTTTTAAATTGAAATATATAGACACTTAGAATATTCATCTTCATCTTTAGGGTGTCTAAATTCATTTATACACTCAAGGGTATGGATACAATTCATAAGAGTCATATTACTATTCATAAGGGTAAGTTACTATTCCTAAGGGTAGGTTACTATTCATAAGGGTAGGTTACTATTCATTGAAAATTAAGTTAATTCTATCACACTCTAAATATCATCTTGAACACAACCGTGTATATCAGATTTTTAAAATTCAAATCACAGAGCCGGTAAATTTAAGTTTAGTTGCTAGGTTATGGATATATCCTATAAGTAACCATGTTTTGTTCCATAGGGGCTCAATGATTCATGAAATATAGGCTACCTAATGAAGACAATGTATTTAAGAGAAACATACCATAAAATGATTGGGGTGCTACAGGCTGGGGGCAAGGGGCAGGGGGCAGGGGGCAGGGGGAGGGGGTGGGTCGAGGGGGGAAGGGGGCAGGGTGGAGGGGGGTAGGGGGTAGGGGGAAGGGGTAGGGTGGAGGGGGGTAGTGGAGAGGGTGGAGGTTGGAGGGGGGCAGGGGGCTGGGGGCAGGGGCAGGGGGAGATCTGCCGGGCAGGGGGTAGGGTGCAGGGGCAAGGGGTAGGGGGAGGTCTGCAGGGTAGAGGGTAGGGGGGAGGGTGGAGGGGGGCAGGGTTCAGGGGGGAGGTCTGCAGGGCAGGGGGGAGGGGGGAGGGGGGAGGGTGGATGGGGGTAGGGGGAAGGGGGAAGGGGGTAGGGTGAAGAGGGAGGGGTGGGAGGAGGGGGGAAGGGGCAGGGGGTAGGGGGGAGGGGGGCAGGGGGCAGGGGGGCAGGGGGCAGGGGGCAGGGGGCAGGGGGCAGGGGGCATGGGGGGAGGTTTGCATGGCAGGGGGCAGAGGGAAAGGGTCAGGGGGAGGTCTATAGGGTAGGGGGCAGGGGGCATGGGGGAGGTTTGCAGGGCAGGGGTAGGGGGCAGGGGGTAGGGGGTGGGTGGAGGGGGTAGGGGGTAGGGGGCCGGGTGGGTGGGGGGGGGGGGGCAGGGGGATGGGTGGGTGGGGGGGCAGGGGGCAGGGGCAGGGGTAGGAGACAGGGGGGATGTTTGTAGGGCAGGGGGGAGGGGGGAGGGGGGAGGTCTACAGAGCAGGGGGGAAGGGGAGAGGTCTGTAGGGTAGTGGGGAGGGGGGGGGGGTGGGTGGAGGGGACAGGGTGGAGTGGGGAGGTCTACATGGCAGGGGGCAGGGGGGTGGTCTGTAGGGTAGGGGGGAGGGGGAGGGGGTGTAAGGGGGGTGGGGCAGTGGGGCAAGGGGGGTGGGCCAGCGGGGTGTAGTTAGTCTCTATAAGTTTATTTAATCTTAGATAAGGTTGAATAACCATTACATAGCTAGATTCAATATGATATTTTAAATTACATTAGATATATCCAAATAAACCACATTTCATCAAGTCTCTGTAAATAGATATTGATTTCTTCTACATTTATGTAAACTCTAAACAATAAACAACCACGTTTTTGATTCTTATTTTACTAAAAATAACAAGATGCCATGTTTTCGATGTAGGAACAACTTCCAAGAGAGCATATTGATCAATAAAAGAGCGTCACATATTACGATATCTTACAACATTCAATGTTCTTAATTTCTTTTGTTATACAAAAACTTTAATTTATTTCCAGATTTATGTTTCTGTTGTACTATATGGTTGTTGATGTATCAACCAAGTCTTTTTGTGCTAGGCAAGGATAACAGTTTGGATCATTATACATGAATATATCAACTCTCTATCACTGCAACAACCTTATCGATAATGAAAATATTATAATACCATATAGTAGCATACGAATAAAAATTGGCAAGACCATTCCCTAAAACCAAACATCCTCATAGATTTGACAATCTGTCCAGGAAGAAGGGGGTTCTATCCAGGGGGTGGGGGTCTGTCCAGAAAGGAGGGGGGGTTTGTCAAGGAGGGGGGGGATATCCGAGGGGGGGGGGCTGTCTAAGGGGGTGTCCAAGAGGTGGGTTAGGAGGTGGGGGGAGGGGGGGGGGGGGGTGCAAGGTGGGTCTGTAGGTGGAGGGGAGGGGGGTGCAAGAGGGGTCTGCAAGAAAGAGTGGGGGGGGGGGTCTGCAGCGGGGGTGTGTAAGGGGGGGGGGGGGGGTCTGTAGGGGGGGGGGGCAAGGGGGTGGGGGTGTCCAGAAGTGGTGGTGAAAGGGGGTACAGTAGGGGGCAAGAGGTGTGCACGGGATGTGTAGGGGGGGATGCTGTCCAGGGGGGTCCAGTAGGGGGGCTGCTGTCCAGGGTGGTCCAGCAGGGGGGGCTACTATCCAGGGGGTCCAGTAGGGGGGCTGCTGTCTAGGGGGGTCCAGTGGGGGGGGGGTGTTTAGGGGGGCTGGGGCTACTATCCCGGGGGTCCAACAGGGGGGGGGGGGGGTTGGGGGGTTGCTGTCTAGGGGGTCCAACAGGGGGGGGGGGAAGGGGTGTGCAATGGGGTGTGTAAGGGGGGGGGGGGTGCAAGGGGGTGTGTGCAAGGGGTGAAAGAGATATGGGGGGAGGGCTGCTATCGAGGGAGTGCAAGGGGGGAAAGGGGTGTGAAAGGGATTTATAGGGGGGGCTGCTGTCTAGGGGGGTCCAGCTGGTGGGTGGGGCTGGGTTTTTTATGAAATGGGAAAGGTTTTAGCCATGATTTCAAACCGTGGCTAAAACTCTATATCCATGGTTCATTGACCCATGACTGGTATTGGTGTGGCTATAGGGCCAAACCTATAGGCACAATTCAAACCGTGGCTATAGGGATATAGGTACGGTTGGAAACCATGGATATAAGTCTATAGCCAGGGTTCAAACTGTGGCTATAGGGCTATAACAAGGGTTTGAAATCGTGGAAATAGGTTTGGCCCTATAGCCACGCCAATACCAGCCATGGTTCAATGAACCGTGGTTATAACCTATAGCCACGGTTTTTGGGCTTATAGACATGGTTCCAAACTGTGGCTATAGCCTAATTTTCTAGTAGTGATAGATCAGTACTCCTGAATATAGTGCTAAAATCACATTATTTTTAGATAGGATTTGATATTATGTGAGATAATCCAAGATAAAATTCTATATATTTCACATTAATATCATATCTCATAATAATTTCACATAACCATGAGAACATTTTGGTTAGAGTCTTTGAACATTAACTTCATAAAAAACATATTTTATAACCCTTATAAATATTTATTCATAAAAACACCATACTAGTTACCATTATAGATATTTTCTTGGTTATACTTATGTTCATAAATTGGGGAATGGAAAACATAAGAAATGGGTGAGCTCAAATTATCATTAATAGAAAAATATATCAACATATCATCAATGTTTATGTCATAATAATGTGATTAAACTTAAACATGGAATAAATATCTAATTAAAAATAACGTGGAACAATATGAGTTTCCCATGAGGAATAATAGAAGAACATGTAATCTAAAATGATCAAATACATACCATGATATAAGTGTGAGGAATCATGAGGAAATAATCATGTTCCATAGTGCATAACAAAATCATAAAACATAGATATGTTATAAAACATAAGTATAAGAAATATCAACCTTGTAAAGTAGAATTTTAAAACTAATTCCCACAATATATTGAGATAGGAATAAAAAACCATTTATCCTTTTGACCTTAGGCTACCAAATTATATACCCTATTGGGTTTGGGATACTACCTATTTACCCTCTTGGGATTGGGATATTACTCATGTAACCTATTGGGATTGGGCTAAAAACCTCGACACCAACTTGGGATTGATATAAAACCCTACTTTTCCTCTTTTTATTAGGATAAAAAACCATTTACCCAATTAGTAATGGGATAAAAACTTTTTTGTAGTTTTGGGATTGGTCTAATAACCCATATAAACTCTTATGCCTAGGAAAAAAACTTTTGTACCCTTTTGGGCTTAGGATAACAACCTATATACCCTCTTTGGCTGGGGAAAACAACCCATGCACCATTTTTATCTCATGATATATAAATTTTACCAATGCATTCAAGAGTTATAATAGACCCCCTGTCATATAATATCAAACCACTGATATGTATTCCATAAGAACATGGAGTCATTTAGCACTCTTTAAAAGCTAAATTAATCCATGGTTTAGAAATAGGTTTCAAAAAAACATCTTTAAAACTCCATAGTCATATAAAAAATCATGAAGAACCCATGGAATCAATATTGTTTTAATAATATTTCTAAATAGTATCACATGAAATGACCTCAAGAGTTAGATCAATTGATACCAAAAATTCAATTGTAACTCCCCAATATTTTTGAATATATTTCTAATTAATAAATAAATGTTTTTGATATATAATGAATAATTTAACCCTAAAATTATGCAAATTATGCTTATGAATTATAAAATGAATCACATTATATGGTATTTAATTGAAATATATATTTTTAAAATAATTTCCAATTAATTTAGGAAATATTATTGATCGTAAAGAATTATTTTGAATTATTTTGTTTACAAGTATTATTATTTTTCATATATATTGTTTATAAATTATTTTATTATATTAAACTTCTAAAAAGTTATTTTTTACACATTTATAAAATTAATTAATTGGTTATCAATAGTTTATAAGTGAAAATAAAATCATTTGAAGGTATAAATAGACGTTTCTTTTAAAAAACCACTTTAACAAGGAAAATGTGTTTTTATCTTAATAAATTAAATCAATCACTATTAATGAATGATTTTAATGAAATTAGAAGATTATAAATTCAATAAGAAAATTTTATATTCATTTAATTAATTTTACTAGGCATGTAATTAGAATCAATTCAGTGTTATGCTAAAAATTCATTAAAAAATTATTTACTTTGTATTTTTACATTAATTTTAAAATGATTTTTTACAAGCTAAAAACTTGAATATGGTAAAATGATTTTCATATTTTTAAACATGATTTTATAAATTTTTGAACAATTCAATTTCATTTTTGATCATAAAGAATAGTAACTGAGGTAAAAATTCATTACTACAATAAGGGTTAAAAGGGTTAATGAGGGGCTAAACTAAAGAGATAAGGGTTAAAATATCCTAAAAACATAGATAAATGTGATGCTAATAGGATGATGTAAAAATGATGATAAAATAGACATTCAGTCTATGTTAATAGGCTACTTGGCATTGGGCCTATAGGCTATGTAATGGGTCTCCATCTACCAAGATAAAAATAGGTCCTTGCTTTCATAACAAAAAGTGCATTTGGCCACAACATAAAAAAAGTTTTTCGCAGAACTAACTTATTAAAAGAGGTACTCCCCCTAAAATACTTAACAAATTTTATCTATATATCTTGGATAATCCCTATCCAAATAAATTCTTAAATTCATTCTCCATGTACTATAACTTTTGGTATTCCCAAAATACTAACCTTTGAAGGGTTAAGGTGTAATCCAAAGGAGGTTTCCTAAAGAAGAGGTCATTAATTTTACTAATATATTTTGTGTTTCTTTCTTCCTTAACCTCATTAAAATAATCTAAAAAATATATTAAAATGATTAAATAAGTATCATTACTATACTTAAATGTTTTATGTTAATGTTATATCCATTTTATACCTCTTTTCCATCATATGAAAAATGATAATGTCATTTGTGTGTATGTGTGGACTACCACCTACACAAAGTGATGTGATTCATTTTTCATTTATACCATACCGGGATGGTCATATGGACGTATTTGATGAATATATATTATATTTATGATATTATTATTCATTAAATATAAATTATTATTTATCATTTTTTCACTCCATTCATTTGAAAATGAAAGCATTTCTCATGCGTACATATGAACAACCATCTCCACAAAGTGTTGTAATCTATTTTTCATTACCACATTATATGAATGGGTATTTAAGTGTATATAATGAATAAATATTATAATTATAACATTATTAATATTTTTGAGATGATAAAACCCTAACCAATGTGAAATGACTAGAACTGTTGAACTGAAACATGTATGGAAGACATAATAATTTTCCTCCAAATGTTGATTTTAATGAAGAATTATTAATAAATGGGTAATTGAAAATTATAATAGAATAATATATTATAAGATAATTATTAATATTATTATTGTATATATGTATAATAAATATAAATTTATTACACAATAACTGAAGATCTCACATAAATAAATCCAGGACATGCTGTCAGGGTTTATGTTACAAACTCATTTTTAAATGGGATTGTTTATGATTTAATCTAATTTAAGGGATTTTTTTTATATATCTCTTAAATACCCAATATTTTATTTTTTATGGTTATTTATGGGGGTTTCATGTTTTTATTTCATTCTCCTCTCTTTGATACTTAAAACTATAGAGAAATATTTTAAGCAAAGCCGACCTTATTTCCTCTTTGGTTGATGAGCTTTTTTTATCTATGTTCATGTTATTAATTGTTTTTAAAAAATGTTGTTTTATATAGTAAAATTATTATTTAATGTTATTTTAAAACATATATTATTTTATTTTAAATTTTTTAATAGGAATAATCATGTCACTTTTTGAATGATATACTTTGGAATTTTTACCAAATGTGTGAAAGGAATTTTTGTTTTAATGTTTACCGCAAAAATGAAATTTTACACAACCATAATTTTTTTATTTAAATATTCCATTAAAATTTGACATGGTTATTTTCAAAGAAAACCATTTTCTCAATATTCTAGGAATTTTTATTTTTTATAGATACTAAAGGAAAATGATATTTTACCTATTTTCAAAGAAATGTTCAAATGTTCTTTTAAAGTTATTTTTAATATATATTAGTATACTTTGATGTTTATTATGCTTAATTAGGGATATGATATAATGATTCCATCTATAATCCATCTATGTATTTCTTATGATTATGTGATGGGAAACACATTATAAAACCCAATTCTTTTACATAGATTATTCTATGATAGAATGGTTAATAATTATATGATCACGTGGCACACATATGTATAGTTTTTATTATGTGATGGGTGGGACTGATAAATCCCTCCAATTCATTAGGTAATGACTGATATCTCATAATATAATATGTAATAGGGTGTTATAATCATGCTTGTATACCCTTATTCTTATCTTATGATTATATATGATCAAATTTTGATATCTACCATGTTCACTCTTTTTGAGCATATGAGCTCAGCATTTCTTATGTTTCATTTTTCATGATATAAGAAGAAAGTTTTTAAGTATGGAATGTATAATAAGGTTATTATGAGAGAAGAAATTTATAATAAATATTGAAGATCTTTCTAGAAATATGTTGATTATGTATCTAGTCTTCAAAGACACTAAACCTTCACGGTTCTAGTGTATGTGTTATTGTGAAATATATTGAATATTCATCTAAAATAATGTAATATTTGTATATGTTATGCTTGGTTTGTATCATTTAGTACTAGAGAAGGGTTTATTTATTTTTTTCTATTATTTTAAGAATAATATAAGGATATAACTTAAGGAAACCTATAATTAATTTATAGTGATATAGGGTGAACCTATGATATTTCTAGGTTAATAAAAAGTTATCAAAATTTAGGACATATATAGAATAATTTTCATGATTATATGATTTACCTCATATATTATTGTTTCTTTATTCTTAAATTGTGATTTTTTCTTTTGTTCAATGATTGGAACTAGGAGGAAGCATATTAAAAATGAATGTGGTGGAGAATTCAATGATTGTATTCTTGAGAAACTGAATGGCATGGGATTTGGAATGAGAAATCTTGTTTCTATAATCACATAACTCTCTAAATCCATGAATTATGATGAGATTAAAAATGAGAAAACAGGGGAAAAATACACCATTTATTATTTCATAATGAAACATCCACTTTCTTTTACCAGGTCCTTTGATCCACTAGTGATAGAGAAATGGATCGGTTCCACTAAAAAGAAATTTTTTGTTCTCTAGTGATTGGAGCATGAAAACATTGTACTAGAGGTGTATTATTTGTAATAGGAATTAGATTAATTATATAATATTATTAATAATATTAGGTAAGAGGAATAAATTGACTCGATTGAATTGGATGAGTTTAAGATTGTATTTTTTAATAATTATTTTTTCCAAACTCTATAAACAAAAATAGAAATGCAATACCTTAAGATTAAGAAGTATAATTAATCTATTTATATACATTAGGATAATTTTATAATATTTTCATGGTATAATTTTGGTGTTATCATTGAACCTGAAAGTAAAATTGATTGATTCTTAAATGGATTAAAAATGAGTTGTTGGAAGGTGTTATCCATAAGAAACTTTAGCATCTATGAAGAAATATTTTGATGTGATATCAAGGTAAAAATGTAGAGAAAATATTCCCATTATTATCATAGTTCTAATAAGAAGAGAAAAATGGAATTTTGAGGAAATTTTAATCATAAAATCCATGGAGGAAAGAAAATAAATATTTGTTTCTTCCATAAGTGTGGAAAGAACCATGGGGAAAATTGTTTTAAGGGAACTAATTAATTTTTTATTTATAGAAAAGAATACCATCAAGTAAGTGAATTCCAAAGATATGTAAAGAGAAAATAAAATGAAATGAATGTGGAGAGATCTAAACTGAATTCAACTCCCACACGCTAATGTTAAAAATAAAATAAGTATATTAATTATGCCAACCAGCACTCAAATCCAAGTGTTAATGATTAAATTTGGCATCAACAAACTCAAAATATAATAGATAAATGGGAAGATCATGAGATAAAAATTTCTTAAGTGGGTTATAATAATGAAGGGGTAAAAGGTACACTTATCACCAAATCTATAACTAAAAGGCTATTTTTATTCTAGTTATACCTACTCTTTTATATCAGAGTAATTTTATAAGGGTACCATATCACCACCTCAACCATTAGGTATTGAATCATTGTTTAAAACTCTCAATGGTACGATGATTTCATCTTAATTATATATCTCACATCTGACAGAAGTCTGTGTGAATGTGCTTCCTGTAAATATTGAGATTCTATTTCTATTTCTATTTGATGTGATTTTGGGTATGGATTATATTTGTATATATAGATCCCATATCAATTTTCGATGAAGTAAATTGATATTTGATATTTAAAATCAACCCATGATTGATTATCATTGTGAGTATGAATATGAAAATCCAATGGAAATAACTTTCATTGTATGAATCTTATTACCCATTAATTAGTAGTATCTATCTCAAATGGTTGGATATAAACTCAACATTGAAGATATGCCTATTATAGAAGAATATGATGATGTATTTACTCAATAGAAGTATAGTATTCCATTGAATATTGAAGGTGATTTTTAAATATACCTCATTCCAGGTGATATTACTATTTCAAATACAACATATAGAATAGCCTTGATTGAGTTGCTGGAATTAAAGAAGAAACTCCAGGAGGATCTTGATAAGGGATTCACTTGAAAAAGTGCATCACCATGGGATGTGACTATTCTTTTTATTAAGAATAAATATTGGTCAATGTGTCTTTTAATTGATTATTGAGAATATAACTTGATTAATATCAAGAAAATGAATCCTATACCCCATGTTGATGATTTTTTTGATCAACTAAAGGAGATAAATACTTATCAAAGATTAAAATATAATTGGAATATCATTATTTAGGGGTCAAAAAGGAGAACATATCAAAGAAAACATTTCGTATGAGGTATGGTATTTATGAATTTATTAGGATTCCATTCGGAATTACTAATGTCCCCTCTATCTTTATAAATCTAATGAATAATTTCTTTAGAGACTACTTTGATAAGTTTATGACAGTCTTTTTAGATGATATTATTATATATTCTAAGAGTATGAATGGGCATAATGATTATTTAAGGATTGTGTTGAAGAACTTATGGAAGGATAAATTGTATGAAAAATTTAATAAATGTGAATTATAGAAACATAATTTACCATTATTAGGTCATGTAATCACAAGAGAAGGGATATAGGTGGATCCCTAAAATACTAAAGTTATTGAAAATTTTCCTAAACAAACCACGGTGAATAAAATACATCATTTTCTTGGGTTGGATGGATACTACTGATTACTTCTGAGAAATTAATCATCGCTATGAAATCCACTAAACAAGTTGATGTGGAATGGATTCAAGTTCCTTTGGATAAATGAATGTGAAGAAAATTTTATAGAACTAAAGAGAAGGTCGGTTAATGTACTAGGCTCACACTACCCTATAATGAATAAGGGTTTGTGATATATAGTGATGCATTATAGAAGGGTCTGGGATATATTCTAAAGAAGAATGGTATGGTAATAGCTTATGCCTCACTCCAATTGAAGGTTCACGAGAAAAATTACCCGAATCATGATTTATAACTAGAATTTATAATATTTTTCATTAAAGTTATATAAGCATAATATTTATAGATAAAGGTGTCAAATATATACCGATCATAAAAACTTGATGTATACATTCACTTAGAAAGAGATGAATACGCATAAAAGGATATTTTTGGGACTAATTAATGATTATGTTTGTTCAATAAATTACCACCATGGGAATGAGAATAAGGTGGAAGATACTAATATTTGGAAGGAATATGTTATTTTTTCCAAGATAAGGATTGAAATAGATAAAATACTTTTTTATTTTTAAAGGATGGACCATGAAATCATAAGGAGAGGAGAATGATCCTATCTTTATCAGACGAATGTTCAACCATCTATTCATATGAAGATTAAATAGGTATATAAAGAAGATATGGATCTATAAAAGAAGGTAATGAATGATCCCAATTTCAATCATGATAGTGATGGAATGATAAGGTTAAGGAATAAAGTATGTGTCTCCTCAATACCAGAATTGAAGGAGTTATTAGATAAAGGTCATTGTTCTTTATTCTCTATTAATCTTGGAATTATGAAAATTTATAAAGATATAAATGATAATTTTTATTAGGATAACATGAAGATAGATATTATATAGTATGTATCTCAGTGAATGGTATGCTAGAAAGTCAAGACTGAGAGATAAAAATCTATGAGGATGTTATAACCATTACCCATACTGGATTGGAAATGGGAAAACATCATTATGTATTTCACCATGGGACTCCACAAGACATCTAAATGGAATAATTGTATTTGGATTATAGTCAATCACCTTATGATATTAGTATAATTCATTTATATTAGATAAGATTTATCCTTTAGTCAGATCTCCAAGTTATATATTAAGGAAGTGATAAGGTTTCTTGGAGTACCATTCTCAATTGTATCTGATCGATATATAAGGTTTAAATTGAAGTTATAAAAAAGTATTCAACGTTAATTGAGTACAAAGATGAGATTTATTACTCCATATCATCCTTAAAAAAATGGTCAGTCTAAGAGGATGATTCAAAATTTGGAAGATATGTTGAGATATTTCTCTATGGATTTTAAAGGATGTTGCAATAAAAACATTACAATATATGAATTTTCATACAATAACAAGTTTAAATAATGAATTTAGATGACTTCTTATGAATTATTATATGTAAAGAAGTTTATAACTCCAATATTCTAGGATTAATTTAAGGGTAAAAGATATTAGTACTCAAGAAAGTTGAGAAAATGGTACAGAAGGTTTGTGATATTCATAAATGAATTAAATTTTCTTAGATTATACACAAAATTTATACTAAAAATATTCAATAATATATAATAGTGATAAAGAATTCCTTTGAATATCGCCTTAAAATAATTTTATCAAATTTGGAAAGAAAGAGAAGATGATCCAGAATAATATCAGTCTTTATGAGATTATTGATCATATCATAATGGTATATTATCACTTGAAGATTCCTCCAAACCTCACCCATGTTCATGATGTGTTCTATGTATCTTTTTGAGGAAGTACATACTGAATCCTTCACATGTACTTAATTTAGAGGTTATAACATTGGATCATGGTATTTCTTTTGAAAAAAACTTATGGAAATATTGTATCATAAAGATAATGTTCTATGAAACAAGACTACTCGCTGAGTTAATATTATCTATTGGAATCCAAAATTTAAGGAAGCTATGTTTGAACCAAAGTATGTGATGAGGTAGTGGTATCCTCATTGTGTTTTACGTGATTATTTTAAAATGAATTTCTAAAACTTATAGAAATTGAATATGGTAAAATGGTTTTTATATTTTGAATAAGGATGTTTAAATTTTCGAATTTGTTTAATTTTATTTTTGGCTCTAATGAATAGAACCCAAGGTAAAACTTCATTACTACAATAAAGGTTAAAAGGGTTAACAAGGGGTTAAACTAAATAGATAAGAGTTAAATTAATATAAAAAGATTTATAAATTTGATTAGTTAAATTAATATATAATTTTTTTATTATCTCTAAATTTTGGGTTTTTGGTGAAACTTTCACATGGATATGATTTTATTACCTTTTAATGTTTTAAGTATTCACAAGGTTGCCACCCACCTCACTTATAAAAGGAGGTCTTCTCCACCTCACTCATTCACATATTTTAATCCATATATCACATAAAATAAATTCCCAAACACCTTTATAACTTCCTTTCACATATCCTATAACTTTTTATCTTCCAAAAATAATAACCTTTTAATTCTTAATGTATAACACAAATGAGGTTTTCCAAAGAAGAGGTAATTGTCATTACTGATATATTTTGAGTTTATTTCTTTCTTAACCTCATAAAAATATTAAATAATAATTTTAAAATTATTAAATAAGAAAAATAACTATATTAAAAAAATTTTATGTTAATTTCAAAAAAAAATTATACCTTATTTATATCCTATAATAAATGATAACATTATTCATGTGTACGTGTGGACTACCACCTATAAGAAGTGATGCGATTCATTTTTCATATCATCCATAAATGGATGGTTATATGGATAGATGTAATTAATATATGTGATATTTATGAAATTTTTATTATTTTATAAAGATATATTGTTATTTATCTTTCTTTATTTCTATTTTTTTGGAAAATGATAACATTACCCATGTGTACGTACAAAGTGCCTTATCCATGAAGTGATGTATTCATTTTTCATTACCACCTTATATATATGGTTATAAAAGTGTATATAATGAATAAATATTATAATTATAACATTAATATTATTTTATATATGATTAAATCATGACCAAGGTGCAATGATCGGAACTGTCGAACTGAAACATACATGGAAAATGGACCAGTTTTCACCTGAATGTTGATTTTAATAAAGAATTGTTAATAAATAGGAAATTAAAAATTATAAGGGTATGATATATTATAATATAATTATTAATATTGCTATTATTTTTTTATTATAATTCTAAATTTATTATATAGGATCTTTAGAGTGCATATGAAGATATTTAGTACATGAGGTAAGGGTTTATGTTCCAATCTCATTTTTAGTAGGGAATGTTTGTGCTAGAATATCATTTAGGGAAATTATATGATCCTTATCTCTTAAACCCATTATATTTTCTTATAATTTATTTATTTATAGGGTTTTAATTTTTTTACATTCATTATCCTCTCTTTTATAATTAAAAAAATTGATAAAGTATTGTTAAGAAAACCCGACGTTATTTCCTCTTTGGTCGATGAACCTTTTCATCGATGTCTATGTTCTAAAAAATATTTTCAAGAGTGTTATTTTATATGATCAAATGATTATTTAAAGTAATTTTAAACCATATTTGACTTTATTTTAAATTTTTTAAATGGAATATTCTTGTATTTTTTTTGAATAAGGTACTTTTGAAATTTTTACCAAAAGTGTGAAAGAAATATTTGTTTAATGTTTAACACAAAAACACATTTTACCACTATCATAATTTTTTTTATTTTTAATTTAAAATAAACATGGTTATTATCAATTAAAATAATTTTTCTAAATATTATTGTAATATTTTTATAAATACCAAAAAGAGAATGATATTATCTTAGTTTTTAAAGAAATGTTCAAATGTTTCTTTAAAGGTATTTTTATCTTTTTCATCATATTTTAAAATTTATTATTATTCAAAAATAATATGATCTAGTGATATAATCCATGTTATTTATCTATATCTTTTTAGGATTATGTGATGATAAAAAATTTATGAAACTCATTTCTTTTCCACAGGTTATGTTATGATGGAATGTGTAAAGACCCGTAAAATTCAAGGGAAATTTTTTCTTAATTTTCTTTGGAATTTTACAGTAACAGGTTTCTGACGGCACCTGATTCCGAGGCCCGGTGTGCCCGGAATAAATTTCCGAAGTTTGGCTCAGGTACATTCAGTGAACGAACGAGCGGGAATTTCTAACTTTTGATCCGGTGCTCGGAATTGAAATCCGAGGACACCGATGAACTCGCAGCGCCGATATTCACTTAAGGAGACCTTTTTTGAGGTTGCGTTTTATGCGGAATGAAATTTAGTTTTGGGAAAAATTAAAAGAAGTTAAATAAATTGTGGAAACACATTTTATTTTTAACTTGTTGGTTAACTTCTCCCAAAGGGAGTTAGGGGTGGGACCAACATCCACTTAAACTCCCTTGAGAGGATTAAGTGTGCTGGGGCCCACACGAACCCTAACACCTCACCTTCTTTCTTTTAACTCCCTTTAACTCCCCTTTTAATGAACTTGACAACTTGGGTTATTAAATGGGTTGAGTTGTTTATTTTCAAACCTTTGAATTTCAAAATGGTTTGGTTGTGTAAATAAAATAAGACTTTAGATTATTTTATTTGGGTTAGAATTCTCTAGCCACCTTGAGAGAATTTTGGAGCTTCCTTCTTCTTCTTCAAGCTTTGACGAAGAACGCGAAGAACTTTCGGACATCGACGAAGAACGCCACGTTCTCGGGAACCATCTTCCGCGACGCCATACCCGCGACACCGACCACGTATCCTTTCGCGTCATCTCTTCCACGATGGTTTCCCGCGACGAAATCGCCGTAAAAGAGCTTCGAATCCTCGCTTCACGACATCGACGTCCTTTTTTCGCGATGCCGACCGCCGCGACGCTCGTCTTCCGCGGGTCGTTGATGAGCATCGTTCTTGAAACCGAGGTAGGGGTTTGTTGTTGTTTAATTTATTTATTCTCGTTCTTGGTTGTAGCATGAAAATATTGAGGATAAATGTTTAAGTGTTTATCGTCTAACGAGAGGGGGGCCGGACCGCACAAACACGGCCGAACCCCCCTCCTTTGTTCTTGAATATTTTCTTGCGGATGAAACGAGATGGCGTGGTGCCGTCGCACCACGCGGGAATCACACGGCAAATATTGCACGGCGCCGTCGCGCCACGCTGTGGAAAGATTATCATGAACGCGACGCCGTCGCGCCACGTCGAAGGAAACCGAAGGCGCCGCGGCCGGAGCGGGGACGCGGCGGAGGGGCGCGGTTCCGTCGCACCGCGCCGGACGACGAAGCCCGCGGCCGGTTCCCGGCCGCGGCGGGGCGTGATGACCGGAGGCCAGCCGGGCCGCCGGTGCCGGAAGATGGAAGAGGACCGGCCCATGCCGGTCCTGTTGAGTAGAAGCCGGCCGGCCAGGTCGGGCCGGCCGGGATGGTGCAAAACCGGGGGAATTAAATTCCCCCGGGCGGTTAAATTTTCCCCCCATAATGTGGGGGGGCCGGTTTCACAAAGGGGGGCAGGCGGCCCCACGTTTTTCCAGCGAGCTCGGCCTTCGGCCGAGCTGGCAGCGCGCCTGGCCGGTACGCCAGGCCAGGCCGGGCCGGGCCGGGCCGGGTCGACCCTGTCCGGGGCGGGTCGACCCGGTTCGGGCCATCCGGGGGGTCTCGGGCCGGGACGGCCCGGGCCCGAAACCCCCGTTACCGAGCGGTTTAGATTCAAATGCACATAACTTGGGATACAGATCTCCAAAAGACGCGCCGTCAGCGGAGATGCGATCCTTGGATCGAGACGGTCGTTTCGGTATATCGCACTCAAGGTTTAGGTTTACTTTGAGTTCAGCCGGGTTGGTTCGTGCACGAAACCAACCGGGCCCTCGGAGCGGAAACGCTCATATCTTGAGCTACGGACGTCCGAATGACGTGCCATCAGCTTTGTTGTGTTCCTCTTAGTGAGACAGATCTTTTGGCTTACTCCGCCCGAGGTTTGGACACTGTTGAAGTACGGTCGGGTTGGTTTTGCCTTAAAAACCAACCGGGCCCCTGGGACGAAAAAACCAATAACTCTCAGACCGGGCGTCCGATCGACGCGCCGTCTCTTGCGTTGAGTTCCTGTTGACGATACAGAACTTTTGGATACATCAACTCTGGACTATGTGACAGTTGATGTATCAGCCTCTCGGCTCGTGGAGCGGACCCTCCCGAACGAGCTTGCTGTGTGCGGGAACCCTAGATCTGGCTGCGACTGCGACTGTGACTGCTACTACTACTGCTACTGCTACTGTGACTGCGACGACGACAGTACAGAGATCCTTGGTGGATTCGACGATGACTACAGCACTCAGCGATCCTACATGGATCAGTGCTACAGGTCCTGTGTGGGCCCGATCCTGTGTGGGTCCGATCCTGTGTGGGTCTGCGCTCAGCGGTCCTGTGTGAACCAGCGCCTACAAGTCCTATGTGGGCCCGATCCTATGTGGGTCATTGCGGGGGTTAGTTACCTATCGATCCTTCATGGGTCCGACGACTTAAATGGATCAGTGATCATCTTTATCGTTATCCGAAGAAGTATACCTGTGTGAGCTGAATCCTGTTGCTTTCCTGTGTGGATTGTGTTGTGCTATCCTGTGTGGATTTCGTTTTGCTTTCCTATGTGGAATACGTTTACTTTCCTGTGTGGACTGAGTTTTACTTGGGCTCGGAGGTTGGAGCGTATTGGAATTGATGACTTAGGTATATGTATGGGCATATACCTAAGCAGTGTCGGTTGTTACTTCGTGATTGTATCTTCCTTTGTGGTTTATCATTTGTGGATTTTGGGAGACCTTCAGGGGTCTCGGGGTCCCTACTGAGTAGCTTATACTCACCCCTGCACGGGCTATGCCCGCACTACATTGTGTTGGTTGCAGACGACGGACAACATTGATCGTGCCTGAGGCTTGCAGAGCAGAACGGTACCTGGAGGTGGACCACTGGGCGGGACGTGCCTGGAGCGGACGGTGGGACCCGAGGAGCAGTGGAGCTATCTGTACCCACCCTTCAGGTGGGATTTCCAGTGGACATCTCGGTGTAGCGGCTTTTACTTTACAGTTGCTGTTTTCCCTTTCGAGTTGTACTTTACTTTCAGTTTGGGTTTGTATACTGGCCCATTTACTTTTCCGCACTTTCAGTTGTACTCTGTTCTTACTTAGTGTTCACTTTTCCACTTGCTTACTCTGCGGTTCTTGTTTACTTTACAAAGGCAATGCCTTCCCTTTTTACCGGGATTTACGCCTTGGTGCTAGTCGCCAGCCCCTGGCCTATGGAAGGCGGGCTTGGGGTAGTCACAGCACGGGCCCTGAGGACGGGTCGTGACAAATTGGTATCAAAGGGGTTCGGTTCTACAGCGAACTCTAATCTTTTCTATGTGAAGCAATAGTGTTTAGCGTATTAAGTGTGGTTATCAGTCCAGGGAGTCCAGTGTTGGTGCAGCGGCCGACGTATCCGTACACCAGGACCCTGACTACTGATTTCCGACTTAATGCACGAAAACATTGATTGCGCGTGTGTTTCAAAGTTTTCTTTGTGATTACTTTATATCAGCTCACCAGGCATACTGTTCTGACCGTGGCACACCTGTTTCTTTTTCAGGATGGCCCCACGACGACAGCCAGCTAGGGTTCCGAGAGTCGATTGTGACGACAACCCACCGAGCGACGAGGCCTCGGTGCAGGGCCCTTTGTCAGCAGTGGCACCGGCAGTAGCTCTACCCACCGAGCCACCGATGCTTCCAACACCAGCCGCTGATGATGCACGTCACCTTAGAGCTCTGCACGAGTTCCAGCGCCAGCGACCGCCTAGGTTCCGTGGGGGGACGGACCCCCAGGCAGTGGAGGACTGGCTAGAGGCAGTGGTATGAGTTTTTAGGCTAGTGAGGACACCTGCAGACCTCATGGTGATCCTCGCTGCGAGCCTACTACACGCAGCAGCAGGACGATGGTGGAGTTTGATGCTCCAGGTGCACGATGAGGCATATCTACTTTGGACGGACTTTGAGAGCCTCTTCTGCTCGGATTTCGTCCCAGCCACCCTTCGTGCGGTGTGTATCCAGGAGCTTCTTCAGCTACGACAGGGAAGCATGACGGTCGCTCAGTACTCGGTGAGATTTACTGATCTCTCGCGCTACTCGACCGACATGGTACGAGACCCATTCTTCCGGGCCCGGACCTTCGAGCAGGGTTTGAGACACGAGATCAGGGCATCGCTGATCTCCCTCAGCATACCGACTCAGACAGAAGTACTGGAGCGGTCCCTTTTGATCGAGAGCTTCCTTGCTGAGTCTACACCAGCGCCGAGACCCACCGCAGGGAGGCACATGGCAGAGACATCTGCAGCAGGAAGTCGACGGATGACTCAGGGGTCCAGGCAGACCAGACCTTCAGGAAGACGACCTCAGGAAACTGGCTCAGCAGTGCGGGGCACACAGCGCGGAGCCAGTCTTTCAAGAGGCAGACAGTGCTACTCGTGCGGCGGGCAGGGCCACATGGCTCGTGACTGCCCGACCCGCCGTGCCGAGGAGCAGCAGACGGTTGAGGGACCACCGAGGCAGAGGCATAGGGTCGACCGTGGCGGTCCGCAGGGAGGAGGCGGATGAGGCAGAGGAGCTGGCTGCGCAGCAGGTGGTGGGCGACGCTTTGAGGCTCTGCCACCACCACCACCAGGAGGTCCACCCTGACCACAGGGAGCTGGCGTGCAGAGACAGGCACAGCTCCAGGCAGTAGAGGCCTACGACCACGGAGTGCCAGAGATGATTCGAGGTACTATATGTGTCTATTCCACCCTTGCTGCAGTACTTATAGACACAAGAGTGATTCACTCTTTCATAGCCGCTGCCCTTGTTCGGAGCTCGGAGATTCCGACAGAGCCGTTGGCTCGATCCTTACGGCTAGAGACTCCTACGGGAGCAGACTCGACGATTACGCACTGGTGCTGGCAGTGTGAGCTTACTCTAGGAGGCGAGAGCTTCGGCTGGGATCTTCTTGTAGCAGCGTCGAGGCCTTACGACGTCATCTTGGGCATGGATTGGCTATCTACGGTCCATGCACAGATTGACTGTTTTAGGCGCAAGGTGCGATGTGTACACACCGACGGGAGCAGGTTCACCTTCACCGGCGAGAAGAAACCCTTTGCAGCACAGGATGGACTTCCGCGGAGGAGAGGACAACCCATCACTCATCAGTTGTCTAGCCTCATCCTTGGAGCAGTTGATGTGCAGAGTCCTGGTTTTCCTGCAGTGGTGGATCAGTTTGCGGATGTTTTTTCCGATGACGTTCCAGGGCTACCTCCTCGCAGAGAGGTAGAGTTTTATATTGACCTGTACCCCGGGACAACCCTGATATCCAATCCAGCATATCGGATGGCCCCCTCCGAGCTTCGAGAGCTACGGGTACAGTTGGAGGACTTGCAGGGCAAGGGGTTCATCCGACCCAGTGTTTCACCCTGGGCTTCCCCGATATTGTTTGCCAAGAAGGTGGACAGGAGCTTGCGACTTTTTGTTGACTATCGTCGCCTGAACCAGGTGACAGTGAGGAACAAGTATCCGCTACCGAGGATTGATGACCTCTTTGATCAGCTCAAGGGAGCATAGTGGTTCTCGAAGATAGACCTCAGGTCAGGCTATCATCAGCTCAGAGTCAGAGACGAGGACGTGCAGAAGATGACCTTCAGATGTCGGTATGGCCACTATGAGTTCTTGGTTATGCCTTTCAGCGTAACCAATGCTTCAGTAGTGTTCATGGCCCTCATGAATAGGATCTTTCAGCCATACCTTGATCGGTTTGCTGTGGTCTTCATCGACGACATACTGATTTACTCGACGACTGAGGAGGAACACGCATACCACTTGCGAGTTGTACTAGACACACTCCGAGAGCACCAGCTTTATGGTAAGCTCTCGAAGTGCCAGTTCTGGATACGTGAGGTCCACTTCTTGGGACACGTCATCTCTGAGGCGGGAGTTGCAGTGGATCCCGCGAAGATCGAGGCAGTGCTAGCTTGGGAGCCACCCAGGAGCGTGACGGAGGTTCAGAGTTTCTTGGGACTAGCTGGATACTATCGGAGATTCGTACCAGACTTCTCTAGAGTTGCGGCACCACTCACAGCTTTGACGAAGAAGGGGAAACCCTTCGTGTGGTCAGACAGATGTCAGCAGAGCTTCTAGGAGTTGAGACAGAGATTGACCAGCCCACCTACCTTGAGGTTGCCTGAGGAGGGAGTAGGGTACGTAGTCTACTATGATGAATCAGGGACCGGACTCGGATGTTTTCTGATGCAGGAGCGGGCAGTGATCGCCTATGGATCACGTCAGTTGAGTCCGCATGAGCAGAACTATGCTACCCATGACCTGGTGTTAGCAGCAGTGGTCTTCGCTCTGAAGACATGGCGACACTACCTGATGGGCAAGCGCTTTACAGTCTTTTCTGATCATCAGAGTCTCAGGTATATCTTCTCACAGAAGGACCTGAACCTGAAACAGCGGCGATGGCTCGAGTTCCTCCAGGACTATGACTTTGAGATAGTCTATACTCCTGGGAAGGGGAACGTAGTAGCCGATGCCCTCAGCCGGAGGACGGGCATTCAGCTACTTGAGGAGGCGACAGAGCAGCTAGCCTCTTTGCAGATATCCTTCATGGATAAGGATGGAGCAGCCTTCCTCCAGTCTCTCACAGTCACCCCCTATACTACTGCATCGGGTCAGAGAGGCACAGCGTGAGGACGCTGACTGTGAGACACGGCGTGCACAGATATCCTCGAGACAGGCACCTGATGGTTTCTCCATTGGAGCAGAGCACAACATACTTTTCATAGGACGTACCATGGTACCAATCACTTTGTGAGAGGAGGTGCTGAGAGAGTTTCATACTTCTCCTTTGGCGGTACATCCTGGAGTGGCGAAGATGTACCAGGATCTCAGACGACAACACTGGTGGCCGGGCATAAAGAAGGCTGTAGCAGAGTTCGTTTCTCGATGCCTCACCTTCCAGCAGGTGAAGGCAGATCATCAGGTACCAGCAGGCTTGGTACAACCCTTGGAGGTTCCGGAGTGTAAGTGGGACGGCATATCTATGGACTTCGTGACTGGACTTCCACGCACTTCCAGAGGTCACGACTCCATTTGGGTGATTGTTGACCGACTCACCAAGTCGGCACACTTCTTACCCATCAGAGAGCAGGGCTCAGTGGAGAGCTTGGGACGTCTCTACGTTCAGGAGATTGTGCGGCTCCATGGTGTGCCATCATCTATCGTCTCTGATCGAGATGCTCGCTTTACTTCCCAGCTTTGGAAGGGGTTACAGGAGGCGTTCGGGATGCAGCTACGTCTGAGCACAGCCTTTCACCCTCAGACGGATGGTCAGAGGGAGAGGACCATTCAGACTCTCGAGGACATGCTCCACGCATGTGTCCTTGACTTTGGTCGCAGCTGGGAGGACCACCTACCCTTGGTGGAGTTTGCGTACAACAACAGCTACTACTCCACCATCGGGATGGAACCGTACGAGGCATTGTATGACCGACCTTGTAGATCTCCTTTGTGCTGGACAGACCCTAGGGAGTCAACACTTGTGGGACCGGAGATGGTCCAGGCCACGACAGAGAAGGTCCAGGTCATCCAGGAGCGGATGAGGACAGCTCAGAGCCGGCAGAAGTCATACGCTGATAGGAGGCGGAGGCCACTAGAGTTTGAGGATGGCGACCACGTCTTCTTGTGGGTCTCACCTCGACGTGGTATACAGATATTTGGCCGAGGCGGCAAGTTATCTCCGCGCTTCATCGGACCATTCCAGGTCCTCAGCAGGATTGGCGAGGTGGCTTATCGCCTGGCTCTACCACCTCAGTTGCACCGGGTACACGACGTCTTCCACGTATCTCAGCTGAGGAGATACGTGCACGACCCGACGCACATCATTGACCATGGAGAACTTGACGTTGATGATGGGGCGACTTTTACGGAGGTTCCGGTGGAGATAGAGGATCGACAGGAGCGGGTCCTACGTGGATGGTCGATTCCTCTAGTGCACATCAGATGGAAGCATGGGAATCTCCAGAAGAGCACTTGGGAGCGGGAGGCTCAGATGCGTGCTCAATACCCTCATTTGTTTCCCTAGTTTTTTATGTATCTTTACGGGGACGTAAAACCCAGAGGTGGGAGTAATGTAAAGACCCATAAAATTCAAGGGAAATTTTTTCTTAATTTTCTTTGGAATTTTACAAGAACACAGTTTCTGAGGGCACCTGATTCCGAGGCCCGGTGTGCCCAGAATAAATTTCCGAAGTTTGGCTCGGGTACGTTCAGTGAACGAACGAGCGGGAATTTCTAACTTTTGATCCGGTGCTCGGAATTGAAATCCGAGGACACCGATGAACTCGCAGCACCGATATTCGCTTAAGGAGACCTTTTCCGAGGTTACGTTTTATGCGGAATGAAAGTTAGTTTTGGGAAAAATTAAAAGAAGTTAAATAAAATGTGGAAACACATTTTATTTTTAACTTGTTGGTTAACTTCTCCCAAAGGGAGTTAGGGGTGGGACCCACATCCACTTAACCTCCCTTGAGAGGATTAAGTGTGGTGGGGCCCACACTAACCCTAACACCTCACCTTCTTTCTTTTAACTCCCTTTAACTCCCCTTTTAATGAACTTGACCACTTGGGTTATTAAATGGGTTGAGTTGTTTATTTTCAAACCTTTGAATTTCAAAATTGTTTGGTTGTGTAAATAAAATAAGACTTTAGATTATTTTATTTGGGTTAGAATTCTCTAGCCACCTTGAGAGAATTTTGGAGCTTCCTTCTTCTTCTTCAAACTTTGACGAAGAACGCGAAGAACTTTTGGACATCGACAAAGAACGCCACGTTCTCGGGAACTGTCTTCCGTGACGCCATACCCGCGACACCGACGACGTCTCCTTCCACGTCATCTCTTCCACGATGGTTTCCCGTGACGAAATCTCCGTCAAAGAGCTTCGAATCCTCGCTTCATGACATCGACGTCCTTTTTTCGCGACGCCGATCACCGCGACGCTCGTCTTCCGCGGGTCGTTGACGAGCATCATTCTTGAAACCGAGGTAGGGGTTTGTTGTTGTTTAATTTATTTATTCTCGTTCTTGGTTCTAGCATGAAAATCTTGAGGATAAATGTTTAAGTGTTTATCGTCTAACGAGAGGGGGGACGGACTGCACAAACATGGCCGAACCCCCCTCCTTTGTTCTTGAATATTTTCTTGCAGATGAAACGAGATGGCGTGGTGCCGTCGCACCACGCGGGAATCACATGGCAAATATTGCGCGGCGCTGTCGTGCCCCGCCGTGGAAAGATTATCATGAACGCGATGCCGTCGCGCCGCGTCGAAGGAAACCGAAGGCGCCGTGGCCCGAGCGGGGGCCGCGGCGGAGGGGCGCGGTGCCGTCGCACCGTGCCGGACGACGAAGACCGCGGCCAGTTCCAGGCCGTGGCGAGGCGTGATGACTGGCGGCCAGCCGGGCCGCCGGTGCCGGAAGATGGAAGAGGACCGGCCCATGCCGGTCCTGTTGAGTAGAAGTCGGCCGACCAGGTCGGGCCGGCTGGGATGGTGCAAAACCGGGGGAATTAAATTCCCCCGGGTGGTTAAATTGGCCCCCCATAATGTGGGGGGGGGGGGGGGTTTCACAAAGGGGGGGCAGGCGGCCCCCTGTTTTTCCAGCAAGCTCGGCCTTCGGCCGAGCTGGAAGCGCGCCCAGCGTGCTGCCTTGCGCCAAACTGGCGCGCCTGGCCGGGTCGGGCCGTGCCGGGCCGGGTCGACCCTTTCCGGGGCGGTTCGACCCGGTTCGGGCCATCCGGGGGGTCTCGGGCCGGGACGACCCGGGCCCGAAACCCCCGTTACCGAGCGGTTTGGATTCAAATGCCCATAACTTGGGATAAGGATCTCCAAACGATGCGCCGTCAGCGGCGATGCGATCCTTGGATCGAGACGGTCGTTTCGGTATATCGCACTCAAGGTTTCGGCTTACTTTGAGTTCGGCCGGGTTGGTTCGTGCACGAAACCAACCAGGCCCTCGGAGCGGAAACGCTCATATCTTGAGCTACGGACGTCCGAATGACGTGCCGTCAGCTTTGTTGTGTTCCTCTTAGTGAGACAGATCTTTTGGCTTACTCCGGCCGAGGTTTGGACGCAGGTGGAGTACGGTCGGGTTGGTTTTTCCTTAAAAACCAACCGGGCCCCTGGGACGAAAAAGCCAATAACTCTCAGACCGGGCGTCCGATCGACGCACCGTCTGTTGCATTGAGTTCCTGTTAACGATACAGAACTTTTGGATACATCAACTCTGGACTATGTGACAGTTGATGTATCAGCCTCTCGGCTCGTGGAGCGGACCCTCCCGAACGAGCTTGCTGTGTGCGGGAACCGTAGAGCTGGCTGCGACTGCGACTGCGACTGTGACTGCTACTGCTACTGCTACTGCTACTGTGACTGCGACGACGATAGTACAGAGATCCTTGGTGGATTCGACGACGACTACAGCACTCAGCGATCCTACGTGGATCAGTGCTATAGGTCCTGTGTGGGTCCGATCCTGTGTGGGTCTGCGCTCAGCGGTCCCGTGTGAACCAGCGCCTACAGGTCCTATGTGGGCCCGATCCTGTGTGGGTCATTGCAGGGGTTAGTTACTTATCGATCCTTCGTGGGTCCGACGACTTAGATGGATCAGTGATCATCTTTATCGTTATCCGAAGAAGTATACCTGTGTGAGCTGAATCCTGTTGCTTTCCTGTGTGGATTGTGTTGTGTTATCCTGTGTGGATTTCGTTTTGCTTTCCTGTGTGGAATACGTTTACTTTCCTATGTGGACTGAGTTGTACTTGGGCTCGGAGGTTGGAGCGTATTGGAATTGATGACTTAGGTATATGTATGGGCATATACCTAAGCAGTGTCGGTTGTTACTTCGTGATTGTATCTTCCTTTGTGGTTTATCCTTTGTGGAGTTTGGGAGACCTTCAGGGGTCTCGGGGTCCCTACTGAGTAGCTTATACTCACCCCTGCACGGGCTATGCCCGCACTACGTTGTGTTGGTTGTAGACGACGGACAGCATTGATCGTGCCTGAGGCTTGCAGATCAGAACGGTACCTGAAGGTGGACCACTGGGCGGGACGTGCCCCAAGCGGTCGGTGGGAGTGGAGCTATCTGTACCCACCCTTCAGGTGGGATTTACAGTGGGCAGCTCGGTGTAGCGGCTTTTACTTTACAGTTGCTGTTTTCCCTTTCGAGTTGTACTTTACTTTCATTTTGGGTTTGTATACTGGCCCATTTACTTTTCCGCACTTTCAGTTGTACTCTGTTCTTACTTAGTGTTCACTTTTCCGCTTTCTTACTCTGTGGTGCTTGTTTACTTTACAAAGGAAATGCCTTCCCTTTTTACCGGGATTTACGCCTTGGTGCTAGTCACCAGCCCATGGCCTATGGAAGGCGGGCTTGGGGTTGTCACGGCACGGGCCCCGAGGATGGGTCGTGACAGAATGATGAATGTTTCTATGGATGTGTGACAAAAATACGTATGATTTTCATTATATAATGGGTGATTATGTTAAATTAATAAAATGAATTGGATAATTATTTATATTTCATAATATAACATGGATGAGGATGGTGAGTGAACCCATTTAGGGTTAAACAGTGGTTGGGGAGTGAATCTAATCCGTTATGGCACATTTTCCACTATGTCATGATGGTGTTGGTAGTGAGCCTTGACTAATGAATTGATTTTATTTTATTATGAATTTTAAATAATTATAATGACATGATATTTTGAATATTATATCCTCCCATGTATCATTATTTAATAATGATGATTCCTCACTCTTATGACTCGTGTCTTTTGAAATGTAAAATCTTAATGCCATAACTCATGATTTATGATCAATGATTAATTGGGTATGGAAATTTTAAGATAAAATAATTATCTCATACCATTATGTTTTTATTATTATTACATATAATAATTGATTTATATCTCTCATGTTTACCCTTATTGAGAATCTGAGTTCACCCTTTTTTATTTTTCCATTTTCTCAAGGTTATGAAGAAAGGTTTTGAGTAGGGTATGACCAAGAAGGGTACTATTAGAGAAGAATGTTATAGAATATGATGAATATATTTCATGAAGTAAGTTGATTATGTATAAAGTATTAAAATAAACTAAATATTTATAGTTCTAGTGAAAGTGTTATTGTTAAATGTATTAAATATTCATATAAAATTATATAATATTTATGTATGTCATACTCAGGTTTCCTCACCAATTACCTAAAAGGGGTATTTCAAAATATAATTTAGGGGAGATTCATGAAACATAACACCAAAGGAGATATATATTTTTATGATAAAGAAGAAAATGTAATTAAAATAATTATAATAAATTTCATAAAATAGTTTTACCATTGTTGAAAAAAGATAAAGTTATGAGTAACTTTCAAAAATCAATTTTGAGATAGTAACCAAAAAACCTTTTTAAAAAAAATTAAAATAAATTCCAATAATTGAGACTTTAAAAATAAATAAAGGTTTTAGTTATTAATTTTTTTGTGTAAGATAAAATATATGATCATGAAAGGAAAAGTCTTTTTAAAAATTTAAAAATTACTTTATTAAAACCCACATTATAAAAAGTAAAATAAAAAATTATTTTGAATTGAGGTAAAGAGAAATATAAAGGTAACGTGTGATAAAAAATATTTGGGTTTTAAAAAATTATATTGGAAATAATTTTTGAAATTAATGAATTTGTATATAGAGGATAAACAACCATAAAAGAAGATGAGAATTATTCTTAAGAATGTTTCATTTTTTATAAAGAAAGAAGCCTGTTAACAAAGAATAATTGAGTTAATGAACCTTCAAAAAGGTGTTCATGATAATGAAGCAAAAATACCTTAAAACATAATATGAATAAAAATATTTTTCAATCAAGGGGTAGATTATATAAAATATATAATAATAGAGTTTAAAAATAATGATCATAACTCAATGAATAGAAATTGAGTTAGCAAAAATCATAACGAAGTATATTTTTAATAAAATGATATTGAAATAGATAACCTGAAATGGATAATTAAATTATATTAATATAAATATAATCATTACATAATATTTCAAAGATAAATTATATACATCTTATAAGGAAAATAGGTGGATAAAAATAAATATGTTTCTAAGAAGGATGTTATAGAAGAAAAACCCTCACCGTTTTACTCCCAACATTCTTGAAAGACCTCTAACCTCCTATATAGTAAACATAACCATATTAATCACTTATTTAAAAAAATTATTCATATTTATTACATTTTATAATATTTTATTATAACAATTCAATAAACATGTATTAGTTAGTTAATGTTTATTCTCATCATCAAATGTGAGTAATTTCGATTATTTTATTTATGTTTCGTAATAGAGACGTCGAACCCCATTATTTGATAAAAATATCATAATTAAAATATTATTCAAGGTAAAATAATAGGATTTAAAAATAATTTATAAAATTCCATTATCATTCCATGATATTTTTAACTATGATTCATGAAGATTAAATTAGTGACGAGCTTGTTTTAGGTAAGTTATCATTATTAATAGATTACATTTTAATAATCATTGTTTATTATTTCATAATTATAAAACCATATTCATGAAATATATTAATCCTTAATATAATATATATTCATCAAATATATATTATAACCATATATTTAAGGTGGATATGACAAATGAAACATGTTATCCATGAAGGCGGTAGTCCACACAAACGCACGAGCAATGTTATCATTTTTCAAGGGATGAAAAGAAAAGAAGTAAAATAATGTTTATTTTTATAAAATAATATTCATGTCATTGATACAAAATTTATTCATTATATAAATTTCTTATAGCCATACCTGTAAGGCAGTGATGAAAAATTAAACACGTCATCCATGGTCATGGTAGTTCACGCGTATGCACATGCGATGTTTTCATTCTCCAAAATATGGAAATAAAGGTGGGTATATAAGGATTTATATTTCCAAAATCAGAATTATATTATGAATATCATATATATTCATTATATCTTTATATATATCAAGAAATAAGTGAAAAAGATAAAAAATGAAATACATCTCTTGATTGAGGAGGTAGTATGTACATACACACACGTGGCGTTTTCATTTTTCAAATGGGTTAGAGGAGAATAGATAATGTTTTTCACAAGAATATAATAACATTTAAGTATAAGAATGATAATTATTTAATTAAATTAATATGTTTAGATTATTTTTTTGAGAACAATACTGAGAAAACAAAAAATTAATGAGTGGGTAGCACTCACATTGGGAAATTAAGACTTCCCTTGGAGGACCACATGAAAATAGAATATTTAGGGATTTATATTGAAAATATTGGATGAAGAATGTTGAATAGGGATATATTTGATTTATAATGGGTATATTTTCAAGGTAATTTATAACTAGAAGTGTGTCTAGAAATGGGTGTAAGTGAGTCCCTTTTATAGGTGGAAAAGATAGAATTTCTCTTGGAAAATAATGGTAGGTAAGGGGTAAGAATAGAATTTCATGAGGTTTTGGTGTGTTAGGTGAATAAATTTTGGTGAGTCATATAGTTATAACATTCATACCTAAATTAGGTATTCTAAAAAGTGTTTTTTTCAAGTAAATTTAGTAAAATCCAAGCCACTATAAATTACTCATATTTAACAATATTTACCTTGATTATAAATTAACTATGGTATTTAGTTTTTTACTAAAAATATAAAATGATCCATATTACCAAATTGTGATGTTATGTAATACCCCAAGATTTCATAGTACGTTATCTAATTAAATTAATCCAATAGCTTGTGCTACACGCAACACCGAGTTCGAGCGCACCACAACTTACCAAACTAGCCTTTCAAAAAGAAGTTATGAATAATATTAACTGAATTTTGAATCTTATATACTCTATATAATTTTAACATCCATATTATGTGTTTCTTAGACATAATATAATAACAAATTCATTTTTTCAGATAAAATAAGTATTTTTGAAAAAATAAAATTTTACCGCCTTTTAATGGAGAACCCTTTTTAAAACCAACATTTGTTTCTTTTATATATTAAATTTAATGAAATTAAATCCTTCTTTAGAAGCGAGGCATAAAAATTTAGTTTGGATAAATTTTTGGTACTTTTCTGATAACTTTCATATTTTGATGAATAGTAAAAAAATACTTTGTTTTAATTTAAAACAACTGTTTTAATTGAAATAATTTATAGTGTTAAATTATGCATTTGAATTTTTTTGAAGTATAATTAGATTATATTTTTATCATTTAATACAATTTAGGTCATTATAATTAATTTCATATTTAAATTTGACATAAACACATGTCAATCTTTTGATAGTTTTTACTTTTTAAAAATCCACTTTTTGGTTTTGACAACGGGAATTAATTTTAAATTAATAAATTCAATTTCTATTTTTTGAATTTGGTAAAATAGAGTTTATTTTTGAATTCTGAATATCAAAATTAGCTTAGGGTAATTTTTTGGTATTTTTCTGAAAACTTTCAATTTTTATGAATAGTGAAAAACACTACGTTATTATTTAAAACTGGCTTTTTATTTAAATAATTAGTTATTTTATTTTAATTTATTTTAGGTCAAAATAGATACATAATACCTATATATGTTAAATGTAATTCATTGGATTCATTTTATAATAAGTTTATATATATATAATTTTATTGAACTTTTTACCGTCTTTTACCCACCTTCTAGGAGCATTTACAAATTAGCATAAAACTAAATTTTACCGCTTCTGTGAGTTGAATATCAAAAATCCTAGAAAAACGGTTGACATCAGTAATTAAAATTTGGTTCAATAAGATGAAAATAATTTTTGGGGAATAATATCTTTTGACTTTTATTTACCACAGTTAAAAATAAATAGGGTAATTAAGGGTAAAAATGATATTACAATTACCCTAACGCATGTTCTAATTCTTTTGGAAAAGTGTAATTCGACCAAAAACAACCTTAGGAATAAAATATGATCCTATTTGGTCCACTTGAATTAGATTAGGACATTTATTATTATTTTATTTATAGAAGAGTTAAAAGTGTTAAATTCAAAGTTTTATAACTAAAACATTTTTAATATAAGGTTATACAAAAGATAAATTAAACTATAAATATTCCTTATAAATATAAAAATACTTCATACATCATGGTATTTTATTTATAATTTTTAGACATTAAATAATTAAATTTATTTATGACACAATGATGATGAAGTAATTACCTTATTAATGAAAGAATCAAATAATTGGTATTATAAATATTAAAATAAATATAATTTCAAAGTTTTTATGAAATAAAATAATTTTATAGGTGAATATGACATGTTTGGGTTAATTAAATGTATTTTTTTTAAGTAATAAAGTAGTGATTACTTTCACAAAAACCAAATACTAAATTGTGTCAAAATTGACATAAATGAGTTTTTAAAACAAATATTATATTATTAAATTATATAATAGTCCTAAAAATCTAAGGTTCTTACAAAGAAATTATATAATGATATTTATATCATTAATTAACCACTTTAGGTTCTCTTGGATTTTTATAATAAGTTTATTAACCATTTATTATAATAATACAAGAATTCATGGTAAAAGTTAAACTATTTAACTAAGGGTTAAATCTAAAATATAAGTTTAATATGGTTACCTAAACCAGTATAAAACCTATTGGAAGAGTGTTTTTCAAACCATAACCACCTTATCCTAGAAATAAATAATTTTGGAGCCATTAGAAATCGAAAATGATTTTATTACAAAATAATATTTCCAGCTTTTCCTAAAGTAACCCTCACCTCTCTTATAAAAGGGAACTTCCCCTTCTCTCAAAATCACACATCGAAAGCCATTTTTCTCGGCCAAACCCTGCCCAAATATCCTCCCAACTTCTATAAATTCATCCTATAGTCCTTAATTTGATCAAAAATCCAACCTAGGGATCCCTTTTGATCAAATTAAAAGGGAAAACTTGAAGAAGAGGTAATAATTTCACCACCCTCTTTCAAGTTCTTTTCTTCTTCAACTTCCTCTTTATTTGTTGTTTCCATACCAAAAAAATACCTCCAGTACCTCCTACATAATATGATGTTATTATAAAAATTTTACAACCATATTCATTATTCTATCCATCTTATAAATGATAATGTCACCATACGTGCATACGTACGTCTTACCATCTCCACGTCGTGGTGTAGTTTGTTATTCAAACACTTCATTATTTGTATGGGTATAATAACGAGTATAACCAATGTAAATAATAAATATAACATGTTAATAATTCTGTATATATGATATACCATCCAATTACATACGATTTCACCATCAATATAATGATATTGTCGCTCGTGCGTACATACAGATTGTCGTCTCCACGACACGATGAGATTCATTCCCACATTCACCATTAAACGATGATTATAAAAATATATGTTATTAATAAGTATGTAATATATGAAATAATAATGCTAATGGATATATATATATATATGTATGTATTTATATATGTACTTACATATATCTTATTCACTTACTTCTGTTCAATACGATATGAAAACGGAAACAACGTTTATGCGTACGTACGGCCTACCGTCTCCATAAACAGTGCCTTCCATTTCATATATCTATATATTATAAATATTTATATTCTTAATATATATGATATATAAATCAAGGTTTATATTCTGGAAGTATTTAAATCATGATCTAAATCATACAATCAGGAATAGCAAGTTAAAACACGTACGATAAAAAAAGCGATTATTACCCAAAATGTTAATTTAACATGGAAATAATTATTAAATGAGTAGTATAAAGTTATAAATGAATCATGTATGATATAATAAATATTAATATGGTTCTGGTATAATTTAATAACATACTATGGTCATTATATAAGTGGTTAAAGGTACCCTCGACCAAAGGAAAGTGCAAGGGAAGGGTTAATTTCACAATCTCTTTATTATCCGAGGTTGTTTTTATATAAGTATCTACTGGGAAATATTTATTATCCATGTAAATGTTTCATAAAAGAGTTCTCAAAGGGATTATTTTTAAGGTACTTTTTTACTAAAACATCATTTTAAATGTTTTAATGATTTATTCTTCTAAACCTTTCTGATTAATGTCAATGTTTTCAAAATGGTTTTAAGGATTTATTTATATGGACTTGAATGTTTTAAAATGTTAATTACTTTCAAAATTTTCAAAGTGTTATGGGAAACTTTGATTCAATACTATCTTTTAAATGAATTCATTTATAAATTATGTGACTTTTAAATGATTTCATAAAAAATGGATATTTCTCTCATGGATTTTTACTGATCATTTTCAACTATGTCAACATCCTTTACAAGATATTATTCTTGATCGAGGTTGATTTATTATGATAAATATCTTCAATATTGTATTGAATTTTTTGTGATATGTTTGACCGTGGATATGTTATTTTTTCACCATTCATTGTTTATGGATAAAGTATTGACATTTAGTATGCTAGTTTTAATACGAATGTTTATGTTATGTTTAAATCTTTTCATATGAGGAATGCATTGGAATTAGTAAGTGATGGGTGGAGAATTCTATAGATCCTTGATGCATCGATATGTCTCATGAGACAAACTAGTGTCTTGGCACAAGCCCTTTACAAAATCTTATTTGTAATCTTGGCATAAGGCCTTGAATATGTGGTTATGAAGTTTGGCATTATGCATTACATCATTATGAAAGTGTTTATTGATATTGCATGTGATTATTCGACTAGTAGAATATCCATGTGAATAAGTAAATGGAATTATTTTATTTTATCTTTTCCATATTATTCTTAAGTTTAAGTTTAAAAGGCTTTTTTTTAGTCAGATACATTGCCTTAAATTTTTATGCTTATTTATAAAAGTTTCCGCTATATTGTTATCCTTACTGAGCATCTGAGCTCACCCCTTTCTATGTTTTATTTTTCCAAGGATATGAAGAATTATTTTATGGTTGACATGCATGGATAGGCTAAGGGATATGAATGTGTTCAAAAGGGGACAATGTTGTTGTTGTTTTTAATTTTATAATGTAATGTAATGTTTATGTAAGTAATCTATTTTCTAAGACTACTAAACTGATTGGTCCTTCGGGACTTGATTCCTTGTAATCATGCCAATGTATTAAAATAATGCACTGAATCTGGGTAACTGAAGTCGGGGCATTACAATTGGTATTGAAGGAAGTTTAGTACAAACCTTGAAAACTAGATTTAGAAAAACTCTGATTATAGAACACTACCCTCAAATAAAATTTTAGGATTTTTATAGAAGAACATCCTAGAATTTGGGTACTATAGAGATTTTGTGAGTTTTCCAAGAAATATATCCCTGTCTGGATACAGGCAGGTAGAGATGGCTCTGGACTAGATGTACCTAGGGGTAAAACTCAAAAACACTACTTTGAGCTAGACTTGAACGAGAACTGGTGCACGACAATGGGCCTTGTTTCACTCTTGGTTACGACACTCCTGGGGGATATGCTTAGGATAATTCACATTTTCGTTACAATCCATTATGAATGAATTTAGAGTAAATACTTCCTCAAAGAAAACATTTTATGATTATAGATTATATTCATAATCTTTTCAATTTAAATTAGGTATTTTACAAGTTTGGAATTATGCATTGCGATTCATAAACTAACCTAGTGTATGCCATTGTTTAGAAGTGAAGCCTAGTAGAAGGAATGAGAATTCCGGAAATGCACATGATCAAAAGATTAAGAAGAATAATATCTTTCATGGTATTAAGCCAATGTATAAAATGGAAATAGTCTCCCACATATTCTCATTATATGAAGAAATAGTATCATGTGTTAATAAGATAAGTAAATAATTTTCTGAGTTCTATGTATTTGAAAGGAAGCCAGTGAAGAAAAGGACGGTAGAGAGAAATATGGATAAAGAGAATAAGGGAAAGAATAATTTTCCCATATGTGATAACTATGGAAAGAATCACCTTGGTAAATGCTTGAAGGGAATGGGAGTTTTTTATAAGTGTGGAGAAAAAGGACACCAAGTACGTGATTGCAAGGGTAAGAAAAAAGTTTCAAATGTACAATGCTTCATCTGCAAGGAGTTGGGACACTACATGAATCAATGTAAAAATCATCAGAGTATACCCTAAATGATGCTATTGGATAATAATCAAGTTATGATACTACCACATATAAAGAGTAATGACTAGTGTTCTTATGTTGTTATTAAATAATTATTTCATTTTAGTGTTGTATCAATTATGTACTGGTTATATGAATTATGGAAATAAATAAGGATTGCACTACAGTACTATTTCATTAAGGATTTGAGATTGTATGGTACCAAGTAAAGTGACACAGTTTCAGGTTAAACTTTTTTGGAAAATACATGGTTGAAGGAAAGGTAAACCAAAATATGGTCATGATACTGAGGTAGTGATTTTGGAATAAGATATGATTGATTTGGATAAATTATATTCGATATTCTTGACTACTTTGAAACTAATTAATGGTTTGTTTATTCCATCTTTGTTGGAATATTAAAAAATTTTGGATATAAGGAATATATATAGTATTCTATAAGGAATAAGGGAGCATGAATGTAAACAATAAGGTTTTATAGTAATTCAGGGTATTAACATTTTTTAAAAGAATACATGATGAAGGTATTCATATATTATTATGTGTCAAAAGAAATCTTCATTTGGTTTACCTTCTTTGTAAATTTTGGACTGTGAGTTGGGACAGAAGTATTTTGGATAAGTCTAAAGGGTGGAATTGATTATGTTTGACGTTGACTAATATTATTAAGGTTAAATCATTTCTTAAGATTATTTTTGGATTATTATAAAAAGGAAAACCCAAAGGTTGGCTGACAACCCGTCACATTCGACAAGGGTGCGAGACTTGAACCCGCAATCGAAGGGTAACAAGGGTGTATCACCTACCACTGGCCTATGTGATTCCCTGTTTTGTGTAATCAAGTTTTTTTAAATATTCTAAAAAATAAATTATAAATTAATTATTTTTGGAACCCTATATGATTATGATAAATAGAATATTTTTGAATTCTATTATCTTTTGGAGTGAGAGGTGAGTTTGTGGTAGGAATTAGTTGAAGGATGAAATTATACTTATCCAGTTTTTTTCCTCTTATTCTATGAATAAATTAATTCTAAAACCTTATGGAAGAGATCTTAAAACCAAAAATTTGTTATCCTAATACCTTATGTTGAACCGACGATATTTTAAATCACCATAGATTGATGGCTTTGAGGCCCTCAATTTTATACATATTTGTGATTGATGTCCCCAATAACTCCCTATAAATATTTACATTTTCCCTCCAATTATCTGTCTCTAATTTACATCAATGTTTTCCTAATCGAGATCATAATTTGGTGGTGACTTTTTCATTTCCTTTTCCCTCTTATTAAGACTAAATTTTATTAACTCAATTTCTGATGTGGGTTTTCCACAAAAGTATTTTTCTATTTTTAACCTTTTATTTTCGAAGAACATTTTCAAGTTGTGAGGACGCAATTTATTTAAGGAGGGGAGAATGTAACACCCAAATATTTCATAGTACATTATCTAATTAAAGTAATTCAATAGCATGCACTACACGCAACACCAAGTTCGAGCACACCACAACTTACCAAACCAGCCATTCAAAAAGCTGTTATGAATAGTATTAACTACATTTTGAATCTTATATACTCTATATAATTTTAACATCCATATTATGTGTTTCTTATACATAATATAAGAACAAATTCAATTTTTCAGATAAAATAAGTATTTTTCAAAAAATGTTATTTTACCACCTTTCAATGGATAACAATTTTTAAAACTGATATTTTACACTTTTATATATTCAATTTAATGAAATTAAATCCTTATTTAGAAGCAGAACATAAAAATTTAGTTTGGATAAATTTTTTGTACTTTTCGGATAACTTTCATATTTTGATGAATAGTCAAAATACTATGTCTGAATGGCCTGAAGGCCTTCATTTTTATTGATTTTTGATAACCCCACTTTAAAGGGATGAGGGGGAACCCTTACAAGTCCCATAGGCTCAGAGATTACATGTCCTGTAGGCTTAAGAGATTACATGATCCGAAGGTCTTAGGGAATTCAACCAGACTATCTACAAGGAACTGCTCCTCCCCAGCATGTACATCCTGATAGTAGCTCTCCACGTTTTCATGACCGTCTGGATAGGCTTCTCGTGTAATCACATGATAGTACCGATGGAATAGCCATACCATCTCATTCTGACAATCCATTTGGCTCTGCTCTGGTGAGTTCACCTGCTATGAATCCTCTTCTTGGGCTCCTCCTTTTTTGTAGTGTGTCTGGGGCCTGCATTCATGTGGCCCGAAGGCCTTAGGGTGGCCCTAAGGCCTTAATATGGCCCAAAGGCCTTGAGAATAAACTGGCCTGAAGGCCTTGGGTGGCCTGAAATCCTTTCAGGACCCGAGGACCAAACCGATGGCCCGAAATCCTAGATGGATGAATAGTTCCGACTGCTACAGTACCGAACAGTGCCTGCCACAGTACTGCAACAGTGCCTGCTACAGTCCTTCTATAGTACCTACTACATTGCTACTATAGTACCCTAGAAATATTCCTCCACCTGGATTTGATCTCAGGTCTCTTGGATGCACATAGCGAGTCCTCACCAACTGGGCTGAGGCTCTTGTGCATACTATGTTTTAATTGAAAACAAATTTTTTAATCGAAATAATTTATAATGTTAAATAATTAATTTGAATGGGTTTGAAGTATAATTAGATTATATTTTTATAGTTTAATACAATGTAGGACATTATAATTAATTTCACATTTAAATTTGACATAAACACATGTCAATATTTTGAGAGTTTTTACTTTTTAAAAACCTGATTTTTGGTTTTAACAACGAGAAATAATTTTAAATTAATAAATGAAACTTCTATGTTTTTAATTTGGTAAAATATAATTTATTTTTGAATTCATAATATCAAAATTATCTTAGGGTAAATTTTTGGTAATTTTCTAAAAACTTTCAATTTTTGATGAATAATAAAAAATATTGCGTTATTATTTAAAACTGACTTTTTATTTAAATAATTAGTTATTTTATTTTAATTTATTTTAGGTCAAAATAGATACATAATACTTATATATGTTCAATGTAATTCATTGGAGTCATTTTATAATAAGTTTAGATATATATAATTTTATTGAACTTTTTACCGTCTTTTACCCACCTTCTAGGAGCATTTACAAATTTGCATAAAACATAATTGTACCGCTTTTGTGAGTTGAATTTCAAAAATCTAAGAGACACGGTTGTAATCAGTATGTAAAATGTGGTTCAATAAGATGAAAATAATTTTTGGTCAATAGTAACTTTTGACATTTATTTACCACGGTTAAAAGTATATAGGGAAATTAAGGGTAAAAATGATATTATAATTACTATAACACATGTTCTAATTCTATTTGACAAGTGAAATTCGACCAAAAACAACCTTAGGAATAAAATATGATCCTCTTTGGTCCACTTGGATTAGATTATGACATTTATTATTATTTTATTTATAGAAGAGTTAAAAGTGTTAAATTCAAAGTTTTATAACTAAAAACTTTTTAATACAGGGTTATACATAAGATAAATTTGACTATAAATATTCATTAGAAGTATAAAAAGATTTAATACATCATGGTATTTTATTTATAAATTTTAGACATTAAATA